>CM077649.1:14217500-14870000 GCA_039707465.1 Rhabdophis nuchalis
GGCGTTTGAATTAGTGAGAGTCAGCAGCTAAATTCAAATGCCAGATTTACAATCTTTACAATACAATAGCAGAGTTGGAAGGGACCTTCGAGGTCTTCTAGTCCAGGGGTCCCCAACCCCCGGGCCATGGACCAGTGCTGGTCCGTGGCTTGATAGTAACTGGGCCGGAGTGAGCAGCGGAGAGAGTAGTGTAACTCTTAGGAAAGTGTAGCAAACGCTCCGTTATCCTGGTGGCTGGCCGGGGCATTCTCTGGGGGCAGGACAGGGGCAACGGCCTGCATTGGGGCGGGGGGGCGGGGCACCACTTGGCCCTGTGTGGGGGGAAGGGGCTACCAGGCCCTCCTGCCCAGGACGCAGTCCGTCCTTCCCTGCCCCAGCCGAGGATCCTTCTCCCGGGACCCCTGGCAGCTTTCCTGCCCAATTGCACGCAAGGCGCCCTCCCTGGGTCACGTTCCCACGAGACGTGGGTTCAAACCTCGGGTTCGTGACTGCCGAACACGTGCGCGGCCCATGTGACTCGACTCACCCGCTGGAGGCTCCCAACGGTCCGTGGAATGTTTTTTACATGAAACCGGTCCCTGGGGCCAAAAAGGTTGGGGACCCCTGTTTTAGTCCAACCCCATGCTTAGGCAGGAAACCCTATACTGGGAGCTGAAGTCCTTCAGACTTAAAGTTGCAAAGGTTGGAGACCCCTGCTCTAGCTAGCTAGCTGTCATCTACCTTATCATCTATCTATCATCTATCTCTATACTGTTATTACATTTTACTTTATATATCAAATGCTGTCACTTTCAACTGAACTGGTCAATAAATCTTATAAATAAATAAAATATAAAAAAATAACCTGCCATTCTACATTTGCAACACCCATTGAAGCTGATAAATATGCAGGATTGCATTTAGATTTGGCACAACTATGAAAAGTCGGGGTGGCTGGATGCCAAACTGCCTTCTTTCACTTTCTATCAGAGTTACTAAATGAAAAGATTCTTGTTTTTATATGAAATCAATGCAAAGAATGGATTCAGTTAACTGCAAATAAGTTAAATATTTAAGGTATAACCTTTAGATTATTTGTATGCAGATTCACTATCTGTCATTGCTATATCCATCCTAAAGAAGTCATTATTCGTCAATTAATGTTACACTGGGAGTGGAAAGGTACGGAGATTGACAGAAAGCTATTGTTGTGGCCAGCCAGCTGCCAGCAGAGCTGGAGGCAGACCCAGACGATGAGGAGGTTGAGGACGGACTTGGGCCAGTGCTGGAGTCAGGGGAAGGCTCTGATAGATGTTCTGCATCGGACCCAGCGATGGAGCCAGGGCCCTCCGACATTTCCCATCCACCGGCGAAGCAGCTGCCAATGGAGGCTGATATAAGTGAGGAGGAGGAACAGCTGGGGCCTGTTCTGGATGTGCATATGAGCAGAGCAGTTAGAAGAGGTGAGCAACTGGGGGCAAGAAGTCGACTCGGGAAGCAAAGAACAGGGGAATGCTGAATGGCCCCTCCCTGGCTGAGGAATAAATAGAAAGAATGAGGAATGGTTGTTGTAGGAGGCAACAGTTCGTATTTCTGTCGATTTTGCTCATTGTGTTTCATGAATCAAAGACTGCTTGTCAGAACTTAATTTGGAGCTTTTCGGCTGGGAGCTCACAACCTCGCAAGGAACTGATAAGGTCTGTTGCTGCATTTAACTCATTGCAAGACTCTTGCTTGGACTTTTCGGTGGATGAATGTCATTAATTCACAAGAGGTAAATAAAGAGGGTGTTTTCATGACCGGCAGTCTGTTTCTTGCTTCTGCTAAGGCTGGGTCAGAACAGCTATTTAAAATTATCTACTGAACCCGGAGTTTGAGTTTAGAACTCAAAATCCAGAACCCACTCAACACATTATCTGTTATCTATTACATATTAATTAGTTCTTCCTCTAAACCAGGGGTCTCCAACATTTGCAACTTTAAGTCTGAAGGACTTCAGCTCCCAGACTTCTCCAGCCAACAAAGCTTTGCTGGCTGGAGAAGTCTGGGAGCTGAAGTCCTTTCAGACTTAAAGTTGCAAAGGTTGGAGACCCCTGCTCTAAACTATGGTTGACAGTGAAAACTGAAGACTAACATCTTTCACATTTCTCAAAATAAATATTATGATGCCACCTTGTATTCACAAGACAGTTAAAAGGGGATATAATTATGATGCCACCTTGTATTCACAAGACAGTTAAAAGGGGATATATGAACTTCCTTCTTTCTCAGTCTCGAGAGGATCTTCCTGAATTATGGATTGAAGCACTCAAGGATGTTTCTCTAGCTTATCCCCTTCCATAGAGGAAAATATTGTCTCTTTTACAAACTATGCCAAAACCTGGGTCCCAGGACAAGGAAAGGATTTGAGATAGCACTGCTTCTATGCCTTTGAATTTATAAGTTGACTGCAGAGAGAATTCTGTATGCACAGAAATGGAAAGATAAGTCAATCATTATCTTTACTCCCCTTTGTGTAATGAAGTGGATTTACGTATAACTTGTGGGGCGAGGGAACTGATGTCACTAGTCGCATGCCTCATGCTACAAAGGCAGGTGATGGCATTGTAGACTGTATTTCATTTTATCAACTTCTTTTACTTGCCTAGAAGGTGGATAGGGATCCTCTTATATTACAGGGCACCAAGTCAAGGCATCCCTATAGAACAGTGTTTTTCAAACTCCACAAATTTAAGATGTATGGATTTCTGACTGTAGAATTCGGGGGGGGTTGAAGTCCACACATCTTAAAGTTTCTGGGTTTGGAAACCACAGCTCTAGGAGATACATGGTAGAACCAGCCATATCAAATCCGCAAAGCAGGGCTGGCTGAGAGCGTATATTCGGGAAGCTTCTGGAAGAGGAGATATGCAACTTCCAATCTTTCGTTCTCAATCCCTCAGATAGTTCTTGCTAAAATGACAGCAATTGGGATCAGCAACTCCATTGCTAAGCAACCTAATTGTACAATGTGATGTCATGTCAACCCAGTTCCAATAATTTTGCGAGACCACCTCCTACCACACACCTCCCTTCGACCTGTTCGCTCACACAGGGAGGGCCTCCTCAGGGTGCCGTCTGCCGGTCAATGCCGGCTGGCGATCCCAGGGGAAGGGCCTTCTCTGGGGCAGGTCCAGCCTTCTGGAACGACCTGCCCCCCAATCTTCGCACCATCACTGACCTACGCCTCTTCCGTCGGATGCTTAAAATGCATTTTTTTCCATCTGGCTGGCCTGGCATAGATTAAGGGTTTAATTTTAAAGTTAGCATTTTAGTGATTTTAATTTTTTAGCACAGATTTTCTATTTAATTTAATTTTATATTATATGTATGTGTTGTGGTTTTTACCTTTTTCTGTACACCGCCTTGAGTCCTACCACGGAGAATAGGGCGGTATATAAATTTGAAAAATAAATAAATAAATAAATAAAAATTAAGTGAAGCTTTCATGGTTGCAGTTTCCTGTGGACACATGACCAGGGGTGGGATTCTACCAGTTCAGACCAGTTTGGGCAAACCGGTTTGCTTCGATGATCCAGTGGGCCTGCCCGCCCATCCCTGCGCTTTACTGACCTTTATCTTCTTGGCTGAGCCACGGGGCAGAGTGAATTGCAGCGCATTGGCTGTTTTCCTCCCCAGCAGCAATGGGGAAGGTAAGTATTATCAAAACTGCATGTGCACAAAGCGAACCGGTTGTTAAATTGCTAGGATCTCACCCCTGCACATGAGCATCACTTGCAACGTATTGCCAGCTTGTCAGAAACTGGTAGTAAAGATCACAAATGGCAATCACATGACTTCAGGATCCTGCAATGTTGTAATTGTGACCCAGTTTCAAGTGTCCATATCATGATAACCAGGGACCTGGATACCTGCAAGACCGCCTCCTGCTACCAAATACCTCCCACTGACCAGTTCACTCCCACAGAGAGGGCCGACACCGTCAAGGTGTCGTCAGCCAGGCAATGTCAGCTGGCGACCCCTAGGGGGAAAGCCTTCTCTGTGGCGGCTCCTGCCCTCTGGAATGACCTACCCACCGACCTACGCATGACCACGGACCTGCGCCTCTTCCTTCGGGCCTTGAAGACCTATTTATTTCATGCGGCTGGCCTGGCGTAGTTTTAATATGGTTTTTAGTAGGGTTTTTTTAAGGTTTTAGCACAGGCCAACCATTTAATACATTTTTAAATGTATTTTATATTTTATACCACTGATTTTTATTGCTGCCTGTACACCACCCTGAGTCCCGGAAGGGAGAAGGGCGGTATAAAAATTTAATAAATAAAATAAAATAAATAAATAAATGAATGAATGAATGATCATTTGACCATAATTTGATCATCACTGTGATTGATGCAACTATGAGGGCTGGTAGTAAGTACCACGTATGGAGTGCTATAATAACTTTGGACAGTTGCTGAAGAGTTGTTCCACAAAGACTACCTATAATAGGGGCTCCATATATCTTGTCATATAATTATAGCCAGTTCTTGCCTTGGCTTCTGATTGTTACCAACTTATTTTAAAAACGTAGTAACAACAACTATGAATAGACAAGGCTAAATGGAAGTATGCAAAACAAAATGTAGGAAGTTGCTGCAATGTTTCGTGTAAATTTTTTAAAAGTACTATTGATATATCCCTATTCCATTTCTTTGTATAATTTTAACCTTTCAACTTACTTTCAGCTTCCTTTTTGATAACAGTTTCTAGATGCTTCCATATAACACCGATCCTGCGCGAGCTGCACTGGCTTCCTGTGGTCTTTCGGGTGCGCTTCAAGGTTTTGACGACCATCTTTAAAGCGCTCCATGGCTCGGGGCCTAGTTATATGCAAGACCGCCTCCTGCCCCATACATCCCTTCGGCCGATCCGCTCCCACAGAGAGGGCCTTCTCAGGGTGCCGTCGGCCGGACAATGCCGTCTGGCGGCACTCAGGGGAAGAGCCTTCTCTGTGGCGGGCCCTGCCCTTTGGAACAACCTACCCCCTGAATTGCGTACCATCATGGACCTCCGCCTCTTCCGCCAGTGTCTAAAGATCACATCTTTTTCAGCAAGCCGGCCTAGCCTAACCCTCCCATCGAGACTATTTAGATAGTTTTAAATTGGGGGTTTTAATTTGATTTTAGCATAGGATTATAATTTAATTTAATATATTTTTAAATTCAGTATTTATTGTATTGTTTTGTACGTTTTTAAATTCCTGTGTGCCGCCCTGGGTCCTTTGTGGAGAAGGGCGGGATATAAATGTGATTTAAAAAAATAAATATTCTCCTCCATTCGGTCCAATCTTGGAAATACAGTATAAAGGATGTAAGAATCCATTTTGGAAATCTGCTGTGTTCCTTTCCAGTCCTTTTCATTTACGATAAATGCATACAATTAAAGATAAAGGGCTTGGAATAGCCCCCACAAACAGAAACGCACATGCACACACTTTCACATTTTGAAAACAACCGTCTTTGCTTGCCCTTTGGAAGTAATCTAGCATAATTGCAGACCATGATTTCTTTGTATCTGAAATGCATCTGACTTTTGCTGCCTCTAAAAAAACAAGAGGTGGCATGTAGGTGACTTTGAAGTCCTATTTTGCTCATCATTCCAAGTTCCCCTCTTTTTAAATCATTCATTAGAAGTACTGTAAGTAGTTTGCTGCTTTACCTCTAGAGGGAAGTCTTGGACAGGACTGGAAAACAAATCAAGCTAAACAGAATGCCTGTAGAAAGCTGAGGAAAACAAGTGCGATTAAGCTATTTTAATATAGATGGAGCGTTCTTGGAAAGTTAAGAGTGATGTACTTGTGCTGCAGAGGATATGATTAAATGACTAAATACAAAATTATAGGAATGCCACAGTGCTTTGCTGCCTTCAGCAAAGATAAATCAACATTAAACTAAGCACAGGAATTTTTAAAAATATTTTTAGAAATCAAAATACCCCATCCCAGAGTCAAGTCTGCCATTAAAAAATCATATTAGAGCCCCAGGGGGGAAAAGAATGAAAATCGGGTAAACAGACCAAAGGCCTGTCTTGTTAAAAAATAAATCTTTATTTGATGGTAGAACATTTGATGTTCCACTGATGAATTGTTCTAACTGTCAGGAAATTTCTCCCCAGTTCCAAGTTGCTTCTCTCCTTGATTAGTTTCCACCCATTGCTTCTTGTTCTACCTGCAGATGCTTTGGAGAATAGCTTGACTCCCTCTTCTTTGTTAGCCCCTTAAATATTGGAATACTGCTATCATGTCACCCCTAGTCCTTCTTTTCATTAACCTAGACCAGAGGTGGGCAAACTTTGCAACTTTAAGTCTGAGGGACTTCAGCTCCCAGAAGTCTATTCCAGCAATTGCTTCTATGTTTTATCTTTCAGCCCCTTAATTATCTTTGTTGCTCTTCTCTGCACTCTTTCAAGATCTCTTTTATATCATGGTGACCAAAACTGGATTTTTTTAAACTTGAGGTTGAGTGGCTAGAGCAGTGCCATCAAAGACAAATTTGCAATTCCCCAGAAAATCTAGATTTATTATTTTGATTTTGAATTTTCCCAAGAAATCAGTGATTCTGTGGTTAACATTTCCCCCTGAAGTTCAGAAGCCTGATTTTCTGTTATACTAAAATATATGATGAACACATTTCAGAATACACTTGAGAGGAAAATTGCTGAAATAATAATAATAATCTTTATTGTCATTGTAATAAGATTGTAATAAAACTATATCAAAGAGGATTGTTTTGCCGCTCACAACTTTTCACCTACAAACATTTCAGTTAGAAAATATTTTCAAGCAAATAATAATAATAATAATAATAATAATAATAATAATAATAATAATAATAATAATAATAATAATAATAATAATAAATTTTATTTATATCCCGCTCTCTCTCCCCGAAGGGACTCGAGGCGGGGCACAGGGAAATTAAAAACAAATTACAACAACAAAGTACAAAGTTAAAATCAAATTAAACTTACCCTGTGCTAAAACTTCTATAAAAATAAAACTATCCCTAATAAACCCCTTAATAATTTAAAATTTAAATTAAAGTTACCCTAGGCCATGAGTTTTTAATAGCTGTCGGAAGGAGCGAAGGTCCGTGGTTGTTCTGATTTTGGGGGGAAGGTCGTTCCAGAGGGTCGGGCCCGCCACAGAGAAGGCCCTTCCCCTGGGCGTCGCCCGCTGGCACAGCCTAGTGGACAGCACCCTGAGAAGTCCCTCTCTGTGGGAGCGAATCGGCCGCAGGGATGTATGAGGCAGAATGCGATCCCGCAGATAGCTAGGTCCCGTGCCATGGAGCGCTTTAAAGATGGTAACTAACACCTTGAAGCGCACCCGAAAGACGACAGGCAGCCAATGCAGCTCGCACAGGAGCGGTGTTATATGGGAGAACCTAGAGGCTCCCATAACTACCCGCGCGGCTGCATTCTGGACTAGCTGAAGCCTTCAGGTGCACCTCAAGGGGAGCCCCATGTAGAGAAATAAGATCTCTGTGCTCTTTTGTTCAAATGATCTTAAGCAGATTTCAATAAAGAGAGCAGTAGGTAGCAGCATCCCAAAGTGTTCAGATTTTTAAAAGTCAATCACTCATAGCCACTTGAGAATGAAAGGGAATAAGCAACCAATATAGGTTGGTGTATTAGAAATCCTAATCATTTGCCACAAGAATCTTGAGCCTAGAAGAATATGAGCCTAAATGAATGTGCATATGTTATGAGGTTTACAATTAATATTTAGTAAAACATTAGTAAGAGAGAAAAACAGAATAAATTGAGTTGCTTTATAATATACACAAAAAGAAATATGCATTTTTGAGCTTAATATTTATACTATATTATTTGTAATTGATAAAAATAGCAGAGAAAAGGGGGGAAAGAGAAAAAGACATCCCTATTAAATTAAATTTAACTTTTTTCTCCAGGCTCCACCACATCTTTTGAGATGCCTCAGTTCAAAACATGTTATATGCAAGATACACACACATGCACATCCTTGCTGTAGAGCCAGTCAATCCATATAGAGAGTCAAAATGACAGTTATTTTATCCTTGTAAATTAATGGCCCTTGCACACATATTGTACTTTCAAAATAGAAATTAGGGAATTTTTGCTCAATAATGCATCTGTTGCAGGGGTGGGTTCCTCCCAGTTCTAACCTCTTCTATAGAAGAGGTTCCACAAATCTACAATGCCGTTTAGAACTGGTTTCAGCTCCCTCCCCCTACCCATCCACCTATCATCAAGATGAAGAGCGAGAGGAGGAATTCTGGGAGTTAATAATAATAATAATAATAATTTATTTTACATACCGCGTCCTCTCCCCAGGGGGACTCGGAGCAGTGCACAGGGAAAACATTAAAACACATAAAATATATACATAAGTAAATACAATAAGTAAAAACAGATTAAATCTAATTGTCCCTGCACTAAAATCCCCATTTTTAAAATTAACGTTCCCTAACCCCTAAGGTAGAGACTAACCTAGGCCGGCCAAGCAGAAAAAGTGTGTTTTTAATTTCTGACGGAAGGAGCGGAGGTCCGTAGTTGTTCTAATATCGGGGGGAAGGTCGTTCCAGAGGGCTGGGCCCGCCACAGAGAAGGCCCTTTCCCTGGGCGTCGCCCGCTGACAAAGTCTAGTGGACGGCACCCGGAGAAGTCCCTCTCTGTGGGAGCGAATCGGCCTGGAGGATGTATGGGGCAGGATCCGATCCCGCAGATAGCTAGGTCCCGAGCCATGGAGCGCTTTGAAGATGAGAACTAGCACCTTGAAGCGCACCCGAAAGACGACAGGTAGCCAGTGCAGCTCGTGCAAGAGAGGTGTTACATGGGTATACCTTGATTTACCCATTATTGCTCGCGCGGCGGCATTCTGGACCAGCTGAAGTCTTCGGGTGCACCTCAAGGGGAGCCCCATGTAGAGAGAGTTACAATAGTCCAGTCGGGATGTCACGAGGGCATGAGTGACTGTGCAAAGGGCATCCCGATCCAATAGGGGGCGCAACTGGCGTACCAGGCGAACCTGGTAAAACGCCCTCCTGGCCACGGCTGTCACTTGATCTTCCATGGACAGCCGGGTATCCAGGAGGACACCCAAGTTGCGCACCCCATCCACAGGGGCAAGGTGTTCGCCCCCTATGGCCAGTGATGGAGTCAACTGGTTGAATCGGGCGGCCGGAAACCACAGCCACTCGGTCTTGGCCGGGTTGAGTCTGAGTCTGTTACTTCCCATCCAGATCCGCACGGCTTCCAGGCACTGGCACATCACTGCTACGGCATCGTTGGGGTGGTTTGGGGTAGATATATACAGCTGTGTATCATCAGCGTAGAGGTGATACTCTACCCCAAAACCACGGATGATCTCACCCAGCGGCTTCATATATGTGTTAAACAGGAGAGGCGAGAGGACCAACCCCTGGGGCACCCCACATGTGAGGGGTCTCGAGGTCGACCTCTGCTCTCCTGCCAACACAAATTGCGATCGACCGGAGAGGTAGGAGGAGAACCACCGTAAAACCCCACCCCCAACCCCCCCAGCCGATGCAATAGGATACCATGGTCGATGGTATCAAAAGCCGCTGAGAGGTCTAATAGGACCAGGATGGAGGAACAACCCCCATCTCTGGCCCTCCAGAGATCATCTACCAACGCGACCAATGCCGTCTCGGTACTGTGCCCGGGCCGAAAGCCGGACCGGCGTTGGTCTAGATAATCAATTTCCTCCAGGTGACGGGGAAACTGTTGTGCCACCACACTCTCAACAACCTTCGCCAAAAAGGGAAGGTTGGAGACGGGACGATAGTTGGCTAATAAAGCTGGGTCCAAAGAGGGCTTCTTCAGGAGGGGCCTCACCATGGCCTCTTTAAGGGAGGCAGGCAAGAAATCCTCACTTAGAGAAGCGTTGACAACCTCTTGGAGCCAGCCTCGTGTCACCTCCCAGGATGCCAGTACAAGCCAGGAAGGACACGGGTCCAATAAACATGTGGTGGCTCGCAGTCGCCCACGTAACCTGTCCATATCCTCGGAAGTAACAGAGTCAAACTCCTCCCAACCAAGATCCGCCTCGTGGCCTCCCACTGGACCATCAATGGAGACTAACTCGTTATATATCTGAGCGATTTTCTCCTGCAGATAAATCACAAATTCCTCTGCTCTACCCTGCAATGGGGCTTCCCGCACCCTCTGTTGAAGGAGGGAATGGGTCACCCTAAACAGGGCGGCAGGGCGGTTATCTGCGGATGCTATGAGAGTGGCACAGTGATGGCGTTTGGCCACTCTCAGCGCCACAATGTAAGTCCGTAAATGGGCTCTTACCTGTGTTCGGTCGGATTCAGATCGAGTAGACCTCCATCTTCTCTCTAGGCATCTCTTGTGGCGCTTCATCACCCTTAGCTCCTCGGTGAACCAAGGCGCCAGGGTGGCTCGCTGCCGCAAGAGAGGCCGCAAGGGCGCGACCGATCCAAGGCTCCCGTGGTCGCAGTGTTCCATGCGGCCACGAGGTCCTCCATCGGGGCGCGGGTCAGGGATACAGGAAGTGGCCCAAGCGCCGCTTGGAACCCATCGGGGTCCATCAGGCGCCTGGGGCGGAACCAAATAGGTGACTCAGGTTCCGCCTCCCCGCGGTGAGGGGCAGCGGTTGGAAAGTCGAGCCGGAGAAGTGAGTGGTCTGACCATGACAAGGGCGTGATGACTATATCCCCTATACCCAGATCACTCTTCCATTGGCCTGAGACAAAGATGAGATCCGGTGTATGTCCACCCTCGTGGGTGGGGCCTTGAATTAATTGGGTCAGGTCCATGGCCGTCATGGAAGCCATGAACTCCCGAGCTACCTCGGATGATTCACCCGCCGATGGCAGATTAAAGTCCCCCATGACTAAAAGTCTGGGGGTCTCAACTGCCATCGTAGCGATCACCTCGAGGAGCTCGGACAGGGCTGCTGTTACATAGCGGGGAGCCAGGTATACAACCAGCAAGCCCAACTGCCTCCCTAGGCCCCACTTCACACAGAGGGACTCACAACCGGTGGTCTGTGGCACAATGGTCTCTCTCGGCTTCGACCTTCCCTAACAATAACCGCTACCCCACCACCCCTGCCTAGGGCCCGGGGCTGATGAAAAGCACGGTAACCTGGTGGGCACATTTCAACGAGGGGGAGTCCTCCTTCGTGGCCCAACCAGGTCTCCGCAATTCCTACCAGGTCCGGCTCCCCCTCTGACACAAGGTCATGAATGAGGGGGGTTTTGTTGACCACGGACCTGGCGTTGCAAAACATCAGCCGCTGGCCCTGGCTCTGTACTCCCTGACCACCTAGCCTGCGGGGGTTGTGGCACCTGACCGTTTGTAACCATCGGCCTCGTGCCCCCAACCGGGAGGATGGAACTTGTCTCCCATCGGATCTGCCTCTCCCTGCCACCCTCTCGATGGGTAGGCCCTCCATGGAAACGACCCCTGTATCCCCCCTCTTAGCGGATCCATCCGCCTCCTTCCGTAGTCTGCTGGCTTGGCCCGTTCCCTTCTGGCTAGTCTCTACCTGTCTATACCCTCCCCCCTCCCTGGTACCCCCTAAAATAGACAACAAATTTTTTACTAAAAAAACCCTGAGGCCGTGCTTCGCCCGTTGAAGTCCACAAGTCTTAAAGCTGTCAAGTTTGAACACCCCTAGGGTTTTTTTTTCCCTAAAGGGTTAGGGGTGCAAGGGTCTTGTAACTTGATAGCTTTAAGACTTGTGTGCTTCAAATGCCAGAGTTTCTGAGCCCACATTTTGGTTGCTAAGCAAGAGCGTTGTTAAGTGACTTTCACCAGATTTTACAAGTTGGCCATGCCCACCCAGTCACATGACTGCCAAGCCACTCCCACTCGGTCACATGGCCAGCAAGCCACTCCCACAAAGCAGGCCACACCTACAGAAGAGGTCCTAAAAACTTTGAAACTCACCACTGATGTGTTGATTTCATTAACTGCTTGACAAGATCAGTTGCTGTGAACTGTTTTGGTACTATTGTTACACTCAGCTTTTTTAGATTAGATAACCTTCCAGCCAATGAAAGTTTCTCAACTATGAGAAAGGAAATCTTTCCACTATTCGCACAGTCACTCATGCTCTCGTGACGTCCCGACTGGACTATTGTAACTCTCTCTACATGGGGCTTCCCTTGAGGTGCACCCGGAGACTGCAGATGGTCCAGAACGCAGCCGCGCGGGCAATCCTGGGTACTTCTAGGTTTACCCATGTAACACCTCTCCTGCGCGAGCTGCACTGGCTGCCTGTCGTCTTCCGGGTGCGCTTCAAAGTATTAATTATCATCTTTAAAGCGCTCCATGGCTCGGGACCTAGCTACTTGCAGGATCGGATCCTGCCTCATACATCCTCACGGCCAATTCGCTCCCACAGAGAGGGACTTCTCCGGGTGCCGTCCACTAGACTTTGTCAGCGGGCGACGCCCAGGGGAAGGGCTCTCTCTGTGGCGGGCCCAGCCCTCTGGAATGACCTTCCCCCCGACATTAGAACAACCACGGACCTCCGCTCCTTCCGTCTGAAATTAAAAACATATTTTTTCTGCTTGGCCGGCCTGGGGTAGTCTCTCTCTATGGGGTTTTAGTTGTGTAGGGAATTTTAGTTATAATGGGTATTTTAGCACAGGCACTGTTTAATTTGTTTTTAAGATGTTGTTTTGATTGTATTGTATTTATGGTTTTAGTTTTCCCTGTGCACCGCTCCGAGTCCCCGTGGGGAGAGGAGCGGTCAAGAAATTAAATAATTATTATTAATTATTATTATTATTATTAAAAATCTGATTTGTCCTTGTAAGCTATTAGACTGATCATACTTTTCACAAGTCTTTCTCCGATGATTTGTTCATCCAGTCCCTTGCCCCATGGGTCACTTCTTTTACTTGTTTGCTTCTGAGATGTTTGCTAAGTTACCCAATGGCGTCATCAGTCTGTTGGAAAATGTTGCCCTTTATGAGCATCCTCATTAAAAGTCAAAAGGGGGACATCTAAGGTTCTTTTCTACGTCTGTGTTACCTGACCTTTCCCATTACTTCTTTAGCCCAAAGTTTGTGTATGCATTTTAGAAGTTCTCCTATTCAAGCAATGATAACGTAAAGTTAAAGTGTTTGCTTAACGAGAGAAAAGAGCTCTGACGTTAGAAAGGCACAAAGCAAATCTCAGAAACAGAAAGACACATGTTGGCAAATGTCAAAATGCAGGTGTGGAAAATAGCATTTGATTAGAGATTTATTTCCTGAATCACAAAAGAAGCAAGGGCTTATAAGCCAAGTGCAGAATACTTAAACAGAGAGATAACTTGAATGAGGAGAGTCCTCAGAAACCTTGGAAAAGTACAGATTTGGGAACCTTAATATTTCTGTTTTCTTGCCATGGAACTTCATCTCTTGTTAGTTAGTCTCTTGGTCATCATATCAATTTCTTCAGCCATTCAAACAATTGTTCCACTAACCATACCTGAAAATCATGAAGGTAAGCTGAAGCTCTCTTCCCAAAAGACAAATTTAGGACCTTGTCTGTCTTTGTTATCTGCTTTGAAAAAATGAATGTTTTGGTATCATTAAAAGTTTGAGTGTTGCCTTGTATCAAAGGGCAACATCAGACTGAATCTATAGAACAGGGGTGGGCAAACTTTGCAACTTTAAATCTGAAGGACTTCAGCTCCCAGAATTTTCTAGCCAGCAAAGCTGGCTGGAAAAGGCTGGGAGCTGAAGTCCTTCAGACTTAAAGTTGCAAAGTTTGCCCACCCCTGTTCTATAGAACCACATTGATTTAATATTGATGATCATTGTACAAAAAGGTTTATTTTCATACAAGTATAGAAATGATTGCAATATATTTCATTGATTAATGAAAAGTTGGGCATTCCTTACATATCAGAAAAGTATGGGGTATTTTCCTTTATTTTAGGGTTATTTTTTCAGATTAGAACCAAAAAGCTGCGAAAAAGCTTCACTAATCAACAAAAATCCATCCTGAATTTTTATCAGCTTTTCATGTACAGAAAACTACCAGCCACAAGTTAATTAACAAAACTTCAATGTTTCAAGGTAGCTTAACAAGTAAATAAAAGATCATTACACATTAAGTCATATTATTGATTTTAACAGATTATATTACATGTATTTAATTTATGGCATTATCATTACAAATTGGTTAGATTCTTTTTAGGCATTTGATAAATTGCCTAATCAATTCTATGAGCAAAAATGTATTTACATATTAAAATTTGGATAATTCCATTGTTTGTCCATTCTAAGATTATGTTTTTACAAAGACAACATCATTATTATTTGATCATATACTTTGGAGAAAATATTAATGATCTCCTCTGCATTTCACAATTTCCCTAATATTAAGATTTTGAATTTGTGAAGTAAGGCACAAACTGTGTCCATCAGAATATTTTCAATATGAGTATTTGTGTAAAGAATTAAAATGACAGTCCAATATGAGTTTGGGAAATAATGTTTGCCTTTTGAGTAGAAATGAAGTTAGAAAATACTAATAATACTAATAATAATATGGTCTGAATTGTCCTGCATGATTTTTAAGTAGCATCTGAGTGCAGAAAGGCAAGAAATAAATCCAGCACATAAGCAACTTGTCAGATAGTAGAGACAGACAATACTGAAATTGAAATGAATTTTAAAATCTATTGTAACTTTGAAATGAAAGGCTGAATTGACAGTTTGAATATATTTTAAAAAACAAAAGAGAGAGAAAAGTTTTCCAGCATTCTATGTTAGTATTTTGTTGAGAGCTATATCCATGTATTTGAAGTTTAAATATACAAAGCTGCACTAAGACCACGAAGGAAATCTGAGTAAAGCATTTACGTATGTTTTAACAACCTTCATACTAATATAAAAACATAAAGGAAGTCCGTATTTATTTAACAGTGAAGCAGAAACTGTATAACCACAGTGTGCTGACTTCTCTGAAGAACTGAAGGTAATCCTATTGCTGAGAAACTGGAGGCCTTTAGAAAAAGAGAAAACGGTTTGGGAGGAAGTCAAGGCAAGGGGATTAGGCAGATTCAATTTCAAGTTTCAATTTATTTCGATTTGTATACTGCGCCTGTCTCCATCGAGATGGACCCAGGGCGGTGCACAGGAAATTAAAAACCACAATAAAATAACAATAATACAATAATACAATTAAAAATAATTAAATTAAGAGCCTGTGCTAAAATTCCCTTAATAAAAACCCAACATCCATTTACTAATTTACTAATTGGCAGGAGCTGTGTTGCGTCCAAGATCTAAACTTTAAGCTAGTTTGCTGGAAAAAGTATGTCTTGAGTGAGTGGCGAAAGAGGGGAAGGCCCGTGATAGTACGAAGTTCGGAGGGTAGGTCGTTCCAGAGGGCCGGCCCTGCCACAGAGAAGGCCCTACCCCTGGGCACCGCTAGCCGGCATTGACCGGCAGTTGGCACCCTGAGTAGTTTAGTTTAGTTAAATTAGCTAAAAAGACATTCTTAGCACTAATACATTTCAAAGGACCAATACCTGTGATTGGAATGATATAATGAACTATTTTCACATTTTCTTCTATAGTAAAATTCAAAGTGAGTCAAATCTTCCCCAGGAAAATGTGATAGATGGATGGATGGATGGATGGATGGATGGATGGATGGATGGATGGATGGATGGATGGATAATATACAAGTGGAATATACATGTAAAAATGTAAATGGATGTATGTATGTAACACCAACTAGCAATAAGAAAATCTCATAATACACGGACAGACTCAGCTATAATTTCACCTGGGAAATAATCAGCATCCTAGAGCAAGTCTGGAAATTGAGTCATGGCAATGGGGCATCTGTTTCATTGCTTACCCAAGTAGCATTTTCAGTTTTGAGAAGCTATTTGGATGAGCAGTGAAATGTTTCAAACAAAAAGAAAAGAAAAGAAAGGAAGGAAGGAAGGAAGGAGAAGAGAAGAGAAGAGAAGAGAAGAGAAGAGAAGAGAAGAGAAGAGAAGAGAAGAGAAGAGAAGAGAAGAGAAGAGAAGAGAAGAGAATCTACTTGCTGACTCAATTTCAAGACAACTCTACCTGGATGATTGAGAATCTTCATTGACATCCTAGCCAAGCTAAATCCAAAATTGCCCAAAAATTCCTGGAAGCTTGGCATTCATAAAATCAGCCATTATGGATCATTTAGGACAGGGGTCCCCAACCTTTGCAACTAAGTCTGAAGGACTTCAGCTCCCAGAGTTCTCCAGCCAGCAAAGCTGGCTGGAGAAGTCTGGGTGCTGAAGTCCTTCAGACTTAAGGTTGCAAAGGTTGGGGACCCCTGATTTAGGAGACTTATAAACAGCTAAAAAGGAAAGAAAAAGACCTTTTTGCCAGTAATCAAGCAGTGAATACTTTAGTCAGGAAGCTACCAATTCAGACAAACAATCAAGCAATAAACAACTTAATCAATGAACCACCAAGGAGAAAACAACACCCCGCACCAACACTAACACAGTAAGCCATTAGTATGTATAAACAAAGGGCAAACTCCACTCCCTCCTAGCACTGAAGTTTTAACTAGTCGGGTAAGGAAACCTCTCCAAGCAAACAGCTAAGCCCTGAAAACACCAAATATTTTAAGCAAAATAATGCCCTAGTGCAGGGGTCCCCAACCATTTTTGCACCAGGGACCAGTTTCATTTAAAAAAAAATTCTGCGGACCAGCTGGCATAGAGGAGGAGCCGGGGGGATGGGGGACAGGCGGCGCATGCGCACGTGGGAGGAGGGGGGGACAGGCGGCGCATGTGCACGCTGGGGGAGTCAGCTCACTCGGCCCTCTAGGGCCTCCAACGGCATGAACGGCCATGCCTACGCCTGCACACATGGGGGGGAGTCGGCTCACTTGGCCCTCTATGGCCTCCAATGGCGCGAACGGCCGCGCCTGCACTCTCCCGCATCCGATGCGTGCTCTGCCCAGGGGGCTGCCCCCTCCTCCCTCCTCCTCCTCTCCGGCCCTGCGGCCCGGTTCCTATCAAGCCACGGACCGGCACTGGTCCACGGCCCGGGGGTTGGGGACCCCTGCCCTAGTGGGGAACAAGAAACAGAATGATGGTACAGAATAAAAATTATTCTATTCTGAACATTTCTGCAGTAGTTATGAAGTCACAGCTGCGCTATGCCATAGATGCTGATCCATAAAGTAAGTGATATTGATTTCTACTTTTAAGTCATTTTCTCTTTTGCCTTTCAGTTCATGCAAAAATATTTGGAAAGACAACCCAAAGGGTAAGAAACTGCCACCATTCTAAAAACAAAAAAGGCTGCAAAAAAGGCCATTTCTTCTAGGGATATAATTACACATTATTTTATCAAAATAGATCTTTCTGTGAGGACCTTTACAAAATAAATGCAGTTCTGAAAAATGCATTTTAACCAAAAGTGGCTTGCCAATTTCTTTATTACCAGTCCGGGTGCGTTCCCCCATGTGCGCAGAAGCATCTGGGCGGGTGGGTGGAGCCTCCCGCCACCGCTACTACCGGTTCGGACGATCCGGGCTGATCCAACAGCAACCCACTTCTGATTTTAACTTGAAATAAACAACCAATTAACAAAGAATGTGTATATGGGACTAACATTTTTCTCAATGCTGCTAAACAATCTTCAGCTCCAGGCAACATGATCCATGGCTGAATATATAGATTTTAAATCTAAACCAAATGGTATCACCTCCATACCATTCTCAAAATTGCTGTTTCACAAATAGTTTTATACATTATTTTGGGATTAACCCATCTGATTATTTTTCTTTTTTACATTCTGGGTAGGATGTGTTGACTAAAGGGCAGACTAGACCTCGCTTTTCTCAACATGACGGTATTGTGGAATCAAGCAAGGGTTTCCTGAAAACGTATCCTTTAACTAGGAAGAACTTCCAAAAAGCAGCACTCCAGCCTTCCAATAAATCAAAGAAAAGAGGTATATCTTTTGACTGGGAACAATGTCAGCTTGATAGATAAGCAGTAAAAGAATTGAAATTCAGAAATGCCGTGATCATGTTGCATACAGAGATCTTGATTCTGAAGTTTCCGATGAATTGATCTTGGGAATCATCATTCTGGTGCAGCCATTACTGCATTCAGCCACTGATTGCAGAAAAACTATTCCTACTCTAAAAGTTTATATTCCTGCCTGCATCATTGCAATATCAGTAGTTAGACTGATAGAATCTTGCTAGTTTTCACTTGATCAAAATAAGCCAGAGCTGGAGGGGAACACATGTTGTAAATCATGCTGGTACTAATCAGATACTTCGTTTTTTATTTATTTATTTAATCAAATTTATATACTGCCCTATCTCCCTGATGGGACTCAGGGCGGTGCACAGAAGAAATAAAAACACAATACATACAGTCACAATATAAAATAGAATTAAGTTTAGTAAATCTGCGCTAAAAATGATTAAAAACTATTTAAAAGCGTTATATTAAAATTAGATCATTAAAAACTATGCCAGGCCGGCCATGTGAAATAAATGTGTTTTAAGCGCCCGGCGGAAGAGGCGTAGGTCCGTGATGGTGCGAAGGGTAGGTCATTCCAGAGGGCAGGAGCCACCACAGAGAAGGCTCTTCCCCTGGGGGTGGCCAGCCGGCCTTGTCCGGCAGACAGCACCCTGAGGAGGCCCTCTCTGTGGGAGCGGACAGGTCGAAGGGAGATACATTGGAACTGAATCTCCCAGAATTTTAGTAAGCATGGCTGAATGGTAGGAATGCGATTAAGTACAAATTCAGACTATCTGAAAAGTTCCAGGTTGGAGAATGTCAGCCGGAAGATAATGAGGAGCTATCCTGTGTAACATTTCAAAAAAACAAATACAGTAGATGTGAATGGCTGACTGAAAGTACTTGTATTCCTTGAACAAAGGTAAACAAAAGCTATATTTGAGAGAGGTTCATGTGAATCATACTTTAACTCGGCTTTTGAAGGGATCCTCTTCTTTTCTATTCCAGCTTGTTTTTGGAAATACTGTGTGCAAAGCAAGTAATTGCTTGAAAATGTTGACTCACCAAACCATTCTGGTGATTACAGAATTGAAATCTGACAATGAAATCTTCGGAATCTGAAGACTTCTTCCACAACCGTGTTAGTGCAAATAACAATTTGAACATGTTTTGCTCAAGATGTTAGACAGCCATTTGTCTGAAATGGTATAAGGTTCCTGCCCATGCAGGGGGTTGGACTAGAAGACCTACAAGGTCCCTTCCAACTCTGCTATTGTATTATTATTGTATTATTGCTTTGTGTTCATATATATTTAAGACACATCTCAGTATTGAAGGCTTGTACTATTTTTAAACATATATAATATAATAAAATAATTTTTATATGAACCATGGTATATGAATCAAATCGTGACAGGAATAAAGTGTTAAATCGTTCTGGATGACAACTGTCAGACTACGCAGGTAGCAAAACTAAGTTGTGGAACTCAAATAATGCAAAAAGAAAAGAAAAACATGCTCTCTAGGACCGAGGATATCCATAGAACGTACTGGGAAATCCAAAGGATGCCTAAGTAATTTATATGTTTGTAGCTTGGAATGGTATTATTCATAGCACTTTCTTTGATCCACAGGCTTTTAGATGCAACAAATCTATGTCCAAAAGTGATCTGAATTATAGATACGCCCTTTACACATATAGTGCAGTGGGTGGGTTTCAAATTTTTTAGAACCTACTCTGTAGGTGTGGCCTATTTTGTGGGCGTGGCTTGGCAGTCATGTGACAGGGTGGGAGTGGCCACCTTTTAAAATGTGGTGAAACTCATTTAACAACGCTCTTGCTTAGCAACCAAAATTTTGGACTCAATTGTGACGATAAATTCTTTCTTTCTTTTTTTCTTTCTTCCTTTCCTTTCCTTTCCTTTCCGTTGGGTCACTGGCAGCGGCGGGCCAGATTTACTTCCATGTACGCCAGTGGAACCCCCTCTCACCGGTTCTCTAAATTTCACCAACCGGCTCTCGCGAGTAGGTGCGAGCCTGCAGAAACCCACCACTGATATAGTGGTACTTTTTTAGTCTTCTAGTCATCCCAAATTTATGACTGGTAAATTTCATGCAGCTTAATTTGGAATTAGACTCAGAAAATTACCAGCCTCCTCCACCTTTTTCTGCATTCAGTTACACCACTGTACTTTTAATGTTGACATTTTTATACTTGTGCAATGTGATCTAAATGCCACTCCATGCCAAGTCCATGCACAAATCTCTGAACCGTCAACCACCATCTTCATCCTTCCTACTTCTTTGGTGCCGGCAGCCCTAATGTTCAAAAGAGTTCAACTGGTTTGCAGAGTCTTTGCTCTTGTCTAAAAAGCTAATATTGTAAAATGCATCAAGAACTTTGAGAAATATAACTTTTAGTGTTGGTATAACATTGTGTATCGTGTGCATGGAACTTTGTGTATCTGGAAAATAGATTTTTCAGGCTCTTGTGCCTTAAGTGGTATCATGACAGATGTACCTAAATACAGTATTTTGGCCCATAAAACTTTGGATGGAAAACTATATTTCCATGCTATGTGAGATGTCATTCACTATATCAGTAGTAACAACAGTAGCACTGCTAACACATTTACTTGGCTAATGCTGCTTGGAAAAAAGGCAATAATTAGTAAATATTGCTGAATACTTTGAGCAGGACACGTTCAAGTCAGAGCTAACTGTTGATGGCATTAGGAAAGTTATCAATCCTTGAGCATTGTTAAAACAGCCAGCTCTGTTCAGGAATAAAAAGTATTACAAGGTAAGTATATAATGAGGAATATAAAACACAGGACATGAGAATCCCCGAGCACCCTTTCAAAATCTTCTTTTTAAAAATCAGATTTTACTTATAAATGGCTGTAAGTGACAAGGTGCTGAATAATTGGATAGGTACTTGTGAAAGTAGTTTACTTTGAGCTGAATTATATGTGAACAGATTATATTTTTACTAAAATTACTTCAAGAATATTCTGATTCAATTGTTTTATCATTCTTATTTCTAAGTATGAAATAAACTAATAAAAGATTATTTTCAAGAAGCGTAACTTGTACAAAGAACTGCTTAATTTTTTCTATAAGTCTAATAAACACACAATGTCCTCCTTCTTATTCACCATAAACCATGTTTACACTTTTGAAATGGTATTGAAGCTAATGGAATAATATTAAGCAAATGGCTAATGCTTCCATTTAAATCAATCCTATATATTTAAATTGAATATTTTTGATACAAATGGTTTCCTAATTCTTCCCTTTCCCTACACTTAGTAAGTACAAACTTAAAATACAGATCAACATATTTAAATCTTAATTTATATATATTATATTCAACTATATAAAGTATATTAACTACAATACTTAATTATATTGTTTGTATATGCTTCAATGGATTGAATTATTATTTATTAAATTTGTTTGCCAACCATCTCATCCTGGGAATATTTGTTTCGTGTAATATAATAAATATACCATTAATCTTGATTTGATTGCAGATAGGGGAAGGGAAAATAATCTCATTATGTGCTAAATTAATCATGAGTGTAAAATAAGATGTGAGTATAAAGTGCAAAAGTTGGAAATGTTATGCCAGTAGTAAAAAATGGAAACAAAATAGACATCTCAATTTTCATTTCTCAGGTAACATTTCTTGGCTATAGAGGTAATTCCTAGCTACCACAATGTGCTCAGTGAGTTCAGTTTTAATAACCTCTGGATTTTTAAACATATTTTTCCTATTGAATGTGAACCACCAAACCAACTACTATATGTTTTCTGTAATGAAACTAATTTATTTACGGCAAATAAAATATTTGGTGAGGGGGTGCTACATTCACAGAATTAAACCTATGTTAATTGAAAGTGAATATATCTCTGACAAGTCCTTGATGCAAATATCATAGAAAATTCATGGTAGCTTCTTTTTGCCTTTATGTCAAAGCATTAAACCTTGCATATGTACCAAATATGAAATTAAAAGTCTTCTTTTTCCATAAAAGCCAGCTCATATTTGGTGAATTTTATACAAACAGCATTTGTTTTATTGTTCCATGTATCTTGAGAGAAGTAATTTCTTTATAAGAAATTCACAGACTCAATTTGGCAATAGTTCTGGAAAAAAGAGACTGTAACACATTTGAATGAGAACAGGAATCTATGTCTCCATTTAAGAGCCATAAATGTAGTCTCATAGTTAAAGAGATTATGAGTTCAACAAAAGGCCGTCTCGGTGGCTGTCTGGCTTTCCCTCACTAATGAATCACTTCCATTGCAGGCAACAGTAGGATTAGGAGCTTTGACATCTGCCTTGTAGGTCAACGAACTGTTAAATACTTAGAAGTTGATGCAGCAGTTCTTGGGATTATATAACACATAATACAAAAATGGGAATTTACATCTGCAACCAGAATGGCCTAAAGAGATGTAGAACTCTGTGAAACAAGTGCACAGGTGCAAATATCTGTTGGAATGAATGAAAGACAACAGATCAGAAATTACCAATGCAAGTCCTACATTTGCAGGCACCAAAGATTTTCCCCAGCTTCTAACCAAATCTATATAAATAATTAACTGTGAGTTTGTTCAAAATCGCTAATCTCAGAAACTACTGCACCGATCGCCACCAAATTTTCACACAATGTTCCCTACAAGTGCAGCACCAATGATACATACAGATTGTGTGGATGGCACACCGGTGCCAGGTACACACCACACAAATGTAAAACTGCAGCTCTTCTGTGTGTTTTACTCACTCGCTCACTCGCGCCCCCCCCGCCTCCTTCTGCCCCTCTCACATTGCCGCTGGCAACGCTGCTGCCAGCGCCACCATGACCTCCTCCACCTTCCGCCCCTCCCACCTTGTGCTGCCGCTGCCACCCCCTCCGCCAACTCTCCCCCCACCCCTCCCACCTTGCCGCTGCCGACGCCACCACGCCCTCCAGCTCCTTCCGCCCCTCCCACCTTGTGCTGCCGCTGCCGCCCCCCTCCGCCAACTCCCACCCCACAACTCTCTCCTCTCTCTCTAGGTAGGTAGGTAGGTAGATAAGTAGGTAGATAAGTAGGTAGATAAGTAGGTAGATAAGTAGGTAGGTAGGTAGAGGGATAGAGGGAGAAATAGGTAGAGGGATAGAGGGAGAAATACGGTAGGTAGGTAGGTAGGTAGGTAGGTAGGTAGGTAGGTAGGTAGGTAGGTAGGTAGGTAGGTAGGTAGGTGGATAGAGAGGGAGAGGGAGAAATACAGTAGGTAGGTAGGTAGAGTAAGAGAGGGAGGGGAGGGATAGGGAGGGGAAACCGAGGCAGAGAAGGAAGGGGGTCACTGAGAGGATCTATGAGGGGAAACTTTTTCATTTAATCAAACTGTACCTGCCACAGCAACGAGTGGCAGGTACAACTAGTAAAAAAAAAAAATTTGAAATGAGGCCAAAATGAACTTGCCCAATCATTTGCAAGATGATGTATTTATTTATTTATTTATTTATTTACCTTACTTATTATATCCCACCTTTATTATTTTTATTGAGTTATTTTTACACTAACTCAAGGCAGAAAACATATCCACAACACCCTCCTCCTCCTATCCCAAAGGTGCTTTTCAAACGGTAACTTGACTTTGTTGGGTATTTTTCCCTGAATTGAAGAAACTTTTTGGATGAGAAGTGTAATGTTTTCAGGGTGGGGGGACGGGGACAAAGTCAACTTGTCTTTTGAAAAGCACCTTTGGGACAACCATGACCTGGTTGATTGAGAATCTCCATAGACATTCCGTCTCCTATTTTCCCTACATCAACCCTGTGAGGTGAGAGGAAGTGACTGGCCCAAGGCAGGGTGGGTTCCTGCCAGTTCTGTAGATTCCACAAATCTACAGTGCCGTTTAGAACCGGTTCCGGCTCCCTCCCCCCGCCCGTCCGCACATCATCAAGATGAAGAGCGAGAGGAGGAATTCTGGGAATTGAAATCCACAAGTCTTAAAGTTGTCAAGTTTGAACACTCCTGGGGTTTATTTTTCTAAAGGGTTAGGTGTGCAAGGGTCTTGTAACTTGACAGCTTTAAGACTTACGTGCTTCAAATGCCAGAATTTCGGAGTCAACACTTTGGTTGCTAAGCAAGAGCGTTGTTAAATGAGTTTCATCACATTTTACAAGTTGGCCACACCCACCCAGTCACATGGCTGGCAAGCCACTCCCACCCAGTCACATGGCCGGCAAGCCACTCTCACAAAGCAGGCCACACCTACAGAAGAGGTTCTAAAAAAGTTTGAAACGCACCATTGGCCCAAGGTCACCAAGCTAACTCTCATGGCTAAGGTGGAACTTGAATTCATGGTCTCTTGTTTTGTAGCCTACTACATTAACCACTAGCAGGAGGTTGTGAGTTCGATCCTAGGTAGAGACACATGTAGGGTCTCCTGCTTGGGCAAGGGGGTTGGACTAGATGACCTGCAAGGTCCCTTCCAACTCTGTTAATCTGTTAAATCCTCTGTGCCCTCATTTCTGTGTATAACATTGGATGACTTTAAGCAATCATAAATTATTCTTCGGTGTTCTTCTTAAATCTGAAAGCATAGCAAAGGTATGTGGCTTCAGTTAAGTTCATTAACTTTTAGCTCTACCTAATCTCTCATGTTTGTGATGCAAGAAAATAATTACAGAAGCCTAACACCTAATTATTATATAATGTAAATGTCACTGTTCATAAGTATGTTTTAGTTTATATAAAACTTAACATACATGTGTCCAGTTCATTTGCATATCAGCAATTACACACACATACACACACAAGATCCCCTGAACTCTATACATGATTATAAGTAGATTAATAAAATAATTTTCCCAGGAAAAGCCTCCATTTTTTTAACCTTGCTGATGAATGGATGCTTTGCTTTTCATTCTTAAAAAAAAAACCACTCACAGAAGAAATGTAAGACACAGAACTTTCTGGATTTATTTCATTCTTTTTGCAACATCCAGGTAGGCATATTCTATTTCCCGATCTGCAGGGCATGTATTTGTGAACTCGTCCCTATCATATGCATTATTCAAATATCTCCAGACACCAGTCATTTCAGATGGAAATTCAAAATTTTTAAACTTCTTTGCCACCACCTTAAAAAAATAAAATGAAATCATTATCAATCGAGTACTGTTCTTATGTAATCAGTAGAAAACAAAAATATGGTGATAGAAAATTATACAAACTGAACTTTAATGTAGCCCTAAAAGATATTTTAGATCTTGCATTTTTAAAAAGATAATCTGGAAAAAATAGGGCATTCGCAGTTTTTGGTCATTTGTCTTCATTAATTGTTTGGTTTGAATTAAAGGGATAAAATAGACTCCAATTAAAGTAAGGATTTTTAAAATATTAAATGTGAGCCAAAAATTAGTTGAAATTAAAAAAAAATGGACATGGTTTATATCAGGGGTCCCCAACCTTTTTGGCACCAGGGACCAGTTTCATGTAAAAAAAATTCCGCGGACCGGTGGGAGCCTCCAGCGGGTGAGTCGAGTCACGTGGGCCATGCACGTGTTCGGTGGCCACGTGCAACCGGGCGGGAAAGCTGCCAGGGGTCCCGGGCGAAGGATCCTCGGCTGGGGCAGGGAAGGATGGGCTGCGTCCCGGGCAGGAGGGCCTGACAGCCCCTTCCCCCCAAGCAGGGCTGGGTGATGCCCCAAATCCCCATAATGCAGGCCGTTGCCCCTGTCCTGCCCCTGGGGAGCGCCCCGGCCAGCCACCAGGATAGGGGAGCTTTGCTACACTTTCCTAAGAGTTGTGCTACTCGCTCCGCCGCTCACTCCAGCCCGGTTACTATCAAGCCACGGACCGGCACTGGTCCGCGGACCAGGGGTTGGGGACCCCTGGTTTATATGACAAATTAGAATAAATACTACATTAACGTGCATGCAAATGTAGTTTGAAGTATTCAGTATGAAATTAATGTAGAGGAGGAATTATTGTGGCATGCATTACTCATTTTACATAAAGGAAAAAAACAAACCTTGATAATATGAAGCTTTGGCAAGAGATTACAATCTGCTAATGTGAGTTCATCACCATCCAGGAATTTCCTTGAGGAGACAGTGATGTCTTCAGTGCTATTGGCATCTATTTCTTCAGGCAAGGGGGTGTTTAAGTAAGTATTCAGCTTATTTAAAGCCTTAAGCAATGTTTTTTCTAAATCTAAAATAAAAAAGGAGAATGGAATTCACTATTTGTTCACTGATAATGAAGTAGCCCAAACAGCAACATCCATAAAGAGGAAGATAACTGTCTGTATACTTTGAGGGAAAGATCTGATACGTGTTATAATAGAAAGATGTTGAGAAAATAACTTGAAAAAATACTGCACCATCCCACTCAACTCTCCACATATTCACTCCAACGCTGAACATTTGGGAGAAAGGAGAAGATATAATTTTCATAACAGTGGAGCCAAGCTCTTGCACTATCAATCTGATCTGAATGCAGTGACAAATGGATCAAGTTTAATGGTAAAGAACAGAATAAAGGAGAAAAATGGGTGTATTCAGGTAGCAAAATGGAGAATAAATCAGGTTGGGTGGTGTTAACACATAATAACCTAAAGGAAACACATAAGCTACTGAAAATAATGAAGCATGATCAATAGCCACAAAACATTAGCTACCAAGAAGAGGGAGTCAAACTATTCTCCAAGGCACCTGGGGGCAGGACAAGAAGCAATGGGTGGAAACTAATCAAGGAGAGAAGCAACTTAGAACTGAGGAGAAATTTCCTGACAGTTAGAACAATTAACCAATGGAACAGAAGTTGCCTCCAGAAGTTGTGAATGCCCCAACCCTGGAAGTCTTCAAGAAGATGTTGGATAGCCATTTGTCTGAAATGGTATAGGGTTTCCTGCCTAAGCAGGGGGTTGGACTAGAAGACCTACAAGGTCCCTTGCAAGTCTGCTATTGTATTGTATTGTATTGTAATTAGAAAAGAAACTAAATGAATAAAGGAGTGTTTTTGAAGCTGCTATTGCATATAAAATCCTTGGCTAGTTATAATGATAAGATAGCTTTGGGACAATTTTGCAACCAAGCACTTTTCTCTCCCAGGAGCTGTAACCAAGGTTGCATATTGCTGAAAGACCGTAATCTAGGCAGGAGTAAGATAAATGGCTACAGAAAGGCATCTTGAACAGGGCACTGAAAGTTAACTCAAGGGTAGAACTTGTGAAAGAAATAATCTAAGGCAATGAAAATTATCTCACTACCTCCTGCTTTTATCAAATCAGAACAGAAACACATCCTATCTGTTTTTGAGACAATGACTCAAAAAAAACAAGCAAACAAAAAAATCCAGAAGCCACAGCCTGTTTTTAGTCCATTGCTAAAACAAGGGCGGGGGGTCCTCTTTATTAGTTTTCCCACAACTCTCTTTACTTAGGCTACTGGGCATGCTGCAACATTTGCAAGAACATGTACAGAGTCAAGCTACCCAGGTCAATCTGAACTGCCTTTGTCCGTTCCTCTAGTTCAGGGGACTCAAACTCAATTTACCTGGGGGCCGCTGGAGGCAGAGGCTGGGTGAGGCTGGGCCGCATAAGTAAGGTGACCAGATTTTCAAAATCCCAAAGCAGGACACCATCGATGGGGGGGGCGCATGCTCCGGCACGGCACGCGCCTGCGCAGAGGGCGTCGGGGCAGGGGCGCGCTCCCACCCACCCCCGTGGGGCCCTCTTTAAAGGCAGCAGCGGTGGCCTGGCCTGGCGGCGCTGAGAGCCACCAGCTGGGGCGGGAAGGAGGAAGGAGGCCCGAGCCGGCCGCTGTCAGCCCATCATGCCGGAGTGATGGGCCAAGCTGAAAGCGGCTGCCTCGGGCCGCCTTCCCCCTTCCCGACCGAGCCAACGGCTCTCAGCACCGCCGGGCCGCCGCCGCTGCCTTTAAAGAGGGCCCCGCAGGGGCGGGTGGGAGCACGCCCCCGCCTCGATGCCCTCTGCGCAGGCGCATATCGTGCCAGAGTGCGCCCCCTCTCCTCAGCCCCGACGCCCTCTGTGCAGGCGCATGCCGCACCAGAGCGTGCACCCCCCCCCCTCGGCCCCAACGCCCTCCCCGCATGAGCCGGTGCTCTCAGCTATCCGCGCCCGCCCCTGCCCGCAAAAAGCGGGACATTTTGAAGAGGCAGCGGGGCGCGAGACATCCGGGATTGTCCCACCGAAAGCGGGACGTCTGGTCACCTTACGCATAAGTATAATAATAATAATATACCATGATATGAAAGTATAATATTATACTTTCATATCATGTTGGGGGCCACAAGATACCGTCCTGCGGGCTGCAATTGGCCCGCAGGCCGCGAGAATGAGACCTCTGCTCCAGTTCTATGTAAGCAAGAATTTTGAGTGTTGTTGTGGAGGCCTGTAAATCAAGGTACTGTTCTCTTGTAAGGGATCTATGACATGAATGCTACATTAGCAGAAGCTTATGAAAAGAAACAAACCTGAAAGTTTTGCAAAAAAAAATATATTAATGCACATAGAATGATTGCTTTTTGGTCTTTGCAATTCTGGATTTCCTGAAGCTGAGTTAATAGATAATAGGTGCCAAACACAGAGGACCCGGAGTCTATGAAAACTGGAGCAAAACAAAGTTTATAATACTTACGTTCATTGATGTCTTCCCTTGTATTTTTTATGAATGCAGAAAATTTAGCAAACACATCATTTCCTGCAGAGTAAGATTCTGTATGGTTTGGTGCAAGTTTAGGATATCTGAAAAATTTAACATATAAGAATTTAATGTCATCGAATTATTTTCCAGCATTGTATTTGAAACTCTGCAATAGAACTAAACTGTCTGTGCCGATCAGATCCCTTGCCTATCCATTAGCCATCTTTAATCTATTTCAATCCATGGTCTCTTGATACCCAATGATTTAAGAATATTCAACACTCATTCTATATAACACCAAACTAATCATAGCACAGCAGAATACTGTACCTTGGTGGTGCTAACTTTTCTTCTAGAAATTCTTCAATTTTATTTACATCTATTTTAACATCACCATCAAAAGTTATAAATGGAGGATTTGTTCCTGGAGCTAATTTCTGTAAGTCTGCAGGTTTCCTATACAAAAAAGAAATATCTTGTTTGAGAAAAACAAAAACTGGTCAACTGTACAAATTATTGCATTTTAATTCAGCTACCTATCCTGGAATTTAAAATTGTGATTGCCAATGTAGTATTTAAGTACGTTTATTGAAAGTAACTCATATTTAGTTCAGACTTGGCAGACTTTTTTTTTCTTGTTTAGGGTTGAGGGAGTTAGCAAAACCTATCAATTATGTCATTCAAGAAGATTCAAAAGGGTTAATAGCAAAACAATTCTTCTCTGTGGAAGTGGAAAGATACCATATGAATATGGCTTTGGAAGAATATGTCTTCCCTTAGCATTCTGATAGCTTGACTAATCTTCCTTCTGACACTTTAGATGTGACGACTCTAAACAACACAGCGTATATTTTTCATTATTTTCTGGGAAATGTGGGAGTGAAAAGAAATAGGGGAACATTATTTATTTATTTATTATTTATTAAATTTATAAACCGCGCCACTCTCCCCAAAGGGACTCGGGGCGGTGCACAGGAAATTAAAAATAGAAAAAAATACAAAACATAGCAATTAATAATACTAAAAATAGATTATATCCCAATACCCTGTGCTAAAAATCCTAAAACCTTAAAATCCTAAAACTCTACCACTTAAAATCCGAATTAAAACAATTTGAGTTTCAGTCTACAGCTTGATGATGGGGATTAGGCCAGGCTGGCGAGTTGGAAGAAGTGCGTCTTCAAACTTTGGCGGAAGGAGCGGAGGTCCGTGATAGTTCTAAGTTCGGGGGGCAGGTCGTTCCAGAGGGTTGGGCCCACCACAGAGAAGGCCCTTCCCCTGGGCGTCACCCGCTGGCACTGCCTAGTGGACGGCACCCGGAGAAGTCCCTCTCTGTGGTTTTCCCTCTCTTCATGGCAGGAGGAAAGATTCTTTTCATTGAAATAACTGGGAACCAAGAACTGATGATATCCAGAAATGATCAACTGATGGGGAAAGTGACTAACAGAATGTCAGCTCCTGACACAGCAACAAATCATATGAGGAAAGCCATACTAGTCTATGATGGCAAACTTTTGGTAGCATCTTTTCCAATTGACACATTTTCTCCAAAGGCATAAGTTTATTGATCTAGATTTCCCTTCATCAGACACATAGAAAGACTATTCTAATATAGAGTTTAATTAAGGGTGAGGCAGAGAGTGGGGAGGAAGAGTTGATTATGCAGATAAAAGTTAAATCTAAAATGGATTGCCAGTATTTTATCAATTAAAAACTGTATTGGCTTGGGACCTAGTTACATGCGAGACTGTCTCCTGCCCCATACATCCCTTAGACTGATACGCTCCCACAGAGAGGGCCTTCTCAGGGTGCCGTCAGCTGGACAATGCCGACTGGCGACACCCAGGGGAAGGGCCTTCTCTGTGGCGGGCCCTGCCCTGTGGAACGACCTACCCCCTGAACTCCGTACCATTACTGACCTCCGCCTCTTCCGCCAGTGTTTAAAAACACATTTGTTTCATCAAGCCGGCCTTACATAGCCTCCGCTGTTGACTAGTATAGATAGTTTTAAAATGGGGTTTTTAATTGGTTTTAGCGCAGGATTTCATATTTAATAGGTTTTTAAATTTTTATATTTTTGTATTGTTTTGTATATTATTTTAATTTTCCTGTGCGCCGCCCTGGGTCCTTTTGGAGAAGGGCGGGATACAAATCGAATAAAATAAAATAAAATAAAATAAAATAAAAATAAATAAAATTGTGTTAATAAACTATTTTATTTCTTGAGATTTTTTGAAATTGCCTGAAACCTTATACTTGTGAAAGTTTAACCATTTCTCATTTCAGTGGTGCTGTTAAAGTCCTGTTTTTCCAAAACAGTCACTTAAGTGATATGTCATACAGTACTAAAGGAGGTTAAAATGCTTTGATGATAGTCACTGCTTTGGAAAAATTCCCAATTTTTCTCTCCACATGGACGACAAGCACGGCTAGGAACCAAGTCTTTATTATAATTCTGGAATGGCAGCCAAAACAGACAGTTGATACTCTCTAAACAGTCAGAAGACATCATTCCAAATGTATACCTAAAACTGTAGTAAAATTATGTAATATCTAAAATATGCAATTATTTCATGACAGTGAAGGTAAGATAAGAAGTCGCTTGGATTTAGTGAAAGTTTACAAACACCTAAGTCAGGGATGTCCAAACTTGGGAACTTTAAGACTTGTGGACTTCAACTCCCAGAATTCCCCAGCCAGCATAGCTGGCTGGGGAATTCTGGGAGTTGAAGTCCACAAGTCTTAAAGTTCCCAAGTTTGGACATCCCTGACCTAAGTAATTAGAAATATAAATTCTGGGCCTGGAAGCTTTAAAAGATTTAATATTAAAAATAAATAAATATTAAAAATAAATAAAGCGAGAAAAAGCATTATAACTCACCGTTTCAAATCCACAGTGGTGACATTAAAAATAACACCCTTTAGCCAAAGAATCATGAAGAGACGTTGAGAAAATGGGCAGTTCCCAATGCTTTCCCCATCACTGCCAGCCTATGGCAAGAATGAAGGGAGGTTAATTAAACTACTGTCATTAATTTAAGATGCTCAATCATTAGTGCAAGATGCACATAGTCCAAGTCTCCCATAATTGCATCCTCAGTGCTCTCTTGAAGTTTCTTCCCTTGGTTCTTCCAGACACATAATTAAATGACAGCAATACTGTACCATTTTTCCTATCAGGTTCACCTCTACACCACGAGTGCCAATCCCCAAGCTGCAGTCCACTACCGTGCTTTGAACCTTTCAGAACTGGGCCACGGAAGTGCTGGGCCAGCAGTGGGCGTGTGTACTCCATTTGTATGAGTGGTGGGCGAGCGTTCCCGCTACTCACGCAAATGAAGCTGTGTGCTTGTTTGCCCACCACTCACAGAGAACCAACCCCTTTCTCCCCCTCCCCCCACACAAAGCTGGAAAAGTTGGGGAACTCTTCTCTAGATCTTTTCAGCGAAACAGAAGATAGGAATATTTCAGAATAAAATGTACAATGTTAAGACATTCAAGTCTCCTTGCAATCATGAAATGAAGAGTTTGCAATCATTTTCTTGTTCAAATCAAGTTTATTAAACCAAATTTATTAGTTTAAGGATCGATATTGTTAGCAACTCTGGGTTCAGAACCAGTGTACAACTCTGGTCCCTTAACCAGGGTTAGCAAATAAATGCGGAATAGTGTAATTCATCGGACAGTAACGAGATACGTTGCTGTAAACCACAAACAAACTCTAAAACAGTGATAGTAAGAAAATAAATAGTCTTTACTTTGTAGCAACTAAAATGCTTCTTCCGACTAACTCTCAAACAAATAACAACAGTCCTACACAAACAGAGTTTATCTTACAGAGATGCAAACAAAACCTCCTCCTTCTTCTTCTTCAGCTTCTCAAACGGCAATCAGGAAAACACAGGATCACAAGGAATCGAACAGGGATCGAACAGGGAATGAGCTGCATTCCTGACCTTGATTATATAGAATAGCTGATACTCACAGCTAATCAGATTCAATCAGAATTTAAGACAGTCTTAAAGCTACATAACGTCTTAAGAACATAGGCTCATATATATTGTCAACCCAATATGAGGCTGAATGTCTTAACAGATATAATTAGGCCATGTGTAACTGACAGACTCAATGCCAAATTGGGGTTTTAATATAGATTTTTATCTGTTATTATTTTATTCTAGAATTTTTAACTGGATATTCATTGAATGTTTTTATTTGTTCTAGTCTCTGGTCTTTGACTGTAATAATAATAAACTTGATTTGTTAATTTAATTTTAATGTAACTTATGCCTAGACTCTACACACGTCTTGGGAGTGTGGTCCACAATAAAAGGTCTGGGAGCTGAAAGTCTGCAAAAATAGTTTGAGTTGCCATCTGAATCAAGATCCTCAGGTTGGTCATGTCTGGCTTATAGGGTAACTTGTTGGGTAAACTCTACCAGTTGCAGTTTATTCAACAAACCGGTTTAAATGACTTGGAGTAAATGTATGATTCTAGCCAAAAAGCTTATGTTAAGGTCCAGAGATACCAACATGGAAGAGAAGACACCAGTTGTCAGTTATGAGTTTTACATTTATAAATGAAGAAACATATTAACTAGCTGCTATTCTTTAGTTATATATTCTAAACTACAAAAAGAAGTGAATATGTGAAATATATAAATTTCAGGCGGATGTTATGGTCTTCATTGTAGTATCTGGACTATAATGTAAAAAGCACCATTTTCAAAGGTAAAATCAGAAAATCCAAATTGACGAATTTTAAATAGTTCTGTATTGACAGAACCCCCCTGCCCACAAAATTAGATCACCATTTTATGGCTACCTTTCAACTGAGGTTGGAAGGATTTACAACTCCTACGCATGTATTGACCTGCCCATTTGTAGAAGGAAGAAACAGTGGCTGATGTCCCTGTTCTCCCTCCTTCCTCTTGGTTGGTTGGTTGGTTGGTTGGTTGGTTTTTGAACAGAATTCAGTTGAGGGAAGGAAAGCAGATAGTCAGGTAAGAGAGGAGGGAGGGAGGGAGGGAGGGAGGGAGGGAGGGAGGGAGGGAGGGAGGGAGGGAGAGAAAGAGAACAGAAACAGAAACCAAGCAGAACACTTGGGAGATGAAGAGTTTTTCTTGGCCCCGGAGGAATAGTGAGCAGCATTTAACAGAAATAAAAGCAAAATAGAAAAATGAAGAAGACCAAGCACATAGGCCACATTGAAGGGAAAAGAAAGAGCTGACGGAGTAAACGTGAGATTGGACTGTTGCCTTCCACCCCATCAAAAATATCAGAATTTCATCTAAAACAAATTCCGAAAAAAATGAGAGAGACAAGGAGGAAATATTCCTTCTTATCAAAGAAATTATATAACAGAGGAGTTTGGTTTAGATGGTTATTGCCAGAGGGAATGTTGATTTTCTGGGAGGGAAACAGAATTAGGATCAAGACAGTAAACGAGGCAGAAGCCTTTATTAAAAAACATTCTTCCCTTCTAGAAGATAAAGATAGCGGAGGCGGGGAGAAGGGCAGCAAGACGGGAATGGAGGGGGCTATCCCTCCACCTGGGGACAAGGAGGAGGGAGCAATATCGACAAGGCTCAGAAAAGTAATTGTATTTGAAATATTTTTGAAAATGGCAAAGAAAGAAATGATTGAACATACATACGGTTGATATAAAGTAAGAACTCTTGTTTATGCTTATCCTTTGTATGTTATACTTAAAATTGTAAATCTGTGAGATTTGGGGGGATTTCTACTGCCAGCATGGGAGCTACCAAAATTTTCTATGTACCTATAGACCCTTTTCCCATAAATGTCAAAAAACCAATAAAACTTTGACAAAAAAAGAAAAAGAAATATCAGAATTTCTGATTAGAACAGATGACAGGTGAACACTGAGAGGTGCACTAACATGAATGTAAACAATAATGTCAGTGATCTTGCAAGTAGCTCAGCAATTCTGCAGAACTCAAGGTGCTGTTGATTCTAAAAGCCAGACATCCCAGATGCCAAATGCTGTCACAATGAAGACTTGGACAGGAGGACATCCTCTTCATAGTCACCAGCCTCCACTCAGTACAGGTAGTCCTCAACTTGCAACAATCCATTTAGCGACCATTCAAAGTTACAATGGCCCTGAAAAAAAGTGACCTATGATTGTTTTTCACAGTTGCGACCTTTGCACCATCCCCATGGTCAGGTGATCAAAATTCAGGTGCTTGGCAACTGGTTCATACTTATGACTGTCGCGGTGTCCCAAGGTCATGTGTTCACCTTTTGTGACCTTCTGACAAGCAAACTCAATGGGAAAACCAGATTCACTTAAAAACTGGGTTACTAACTTGTCAACTGCAATGACTCACTCAGCAACTGAGGCAAGGAAGGTCATAAACAGGACACAACTCACTTAACAGAAATCTTGGGCTCAATTGTAGTAATACGTTGAGGACCTCCTGTGTCCAGTCAACTGAGGCCATACAAGTAACTGTGATACAGAATGGGTGGGAAGAACTGGGGGGGGGGTGAGTTAAAGGGCTCAAGATTCCAGAGAGAGTTAAAAGGAAAAATACATTAGAATACTTAAAATAGTTGTAGTAGGAAGAAGAAATTTCAGGCAGAGAAATCCTCAAGAAGAAGCCTAGATCTGGGTAGTGGAGAATTTTTAAAACCCATGTTGTATCGTAAACAAAGCCTTGATGAAACAATGATCGCAGATTCTTCATGAAGTTTATGTTCTGTAACGGTGGCACCATCATTATCTCTTGGGAATATACAAGGGGCAACTGCAAGAATTGAAATGAAGAAGCGGAGAGCACCACCCCTACCAGTAATTCCATCCTTCTCTGTTGGGAAAGCTGAGAGAGAAGGAAAAATGCCAAGTGTGATTCCTCAAAGTTCATTGCAACAAGAAATAAAAAAGAAAAAGAGACGTGCTCCTCTTCCACCAACTCCTAAAATGCCAAACAGATTTGAAGAAATGGATAATAAAAGACAAAGTACAATTGATCCTTTTCAACTGTCATTTGTCAGCCATTTTATTTGCCTGGAGAGATTCCTGTTGTGGCTGTCACTGCTGTCTATATTCCACCTGGTGCAGGTGTTGGCCCGGCGCTCAAACCAATTTCATTGTAATTTTATTACAATATTATTACAATGACAATAAAGATTATTATTATTAAGAAATTGTGTTGGAAATATGGAGCCATAATAAGCAGATAGACTACAGAATAGTGAATAAAGTAGAACAAAGTAGAATAAAGTAGAGAGGGAATAATTCTGGGAATAAGAAAAACAAAATAAAGACTAAGAAAAAACAAAACAAACTCTTTTCATTGTAGAGGAATTTTTATGGTGAAAGATAATAATTTTCTTTCTGAAGAGAATTGCCTCTTCTCTGGCTTGGGCACCATGTCCCCAAGAAAAAACCACAGGAGGACCATCTGTGTTTATACTGGTCTTAAACTCGGTACAACAAGGTCAGAAGTGCACAAGCAAGAAATTAATATTATTTGCTATTTATCCTATTACAAGGATTATGATTCCAACAGACCAATGCTATTTCTAATCCGTATTTAATAACATGCTAGGAGACCAACTAAACATCATACATCAATAAGGAAAAAATATAGCCTTGTTAAATTCTTAAAGGGACTTATTTTAACAAAAGAGCATTGTATTCTGGAACACATTATAGGGCTGGGAAAAGGAGATTAACTGGCATTTTAATTACATGTCCTTTAATTACATATCCTTTATACGGTTTCCACTATCCTTAATGTAAATACCCTTTAAAATAAAAATCTGTAATGAACTGTGAATAAATACCCTTAATAATGTGAGACGTAGGGAGTTAAAAACAACAGCAATGAGATAAAAATGGGGAAACTATGATTGATCACCCCAATCTCTGCTCTAGAACCAAATGGTGAAATTAAACATGAAAAGCAGGTAGTCTTTGCTTGTGAGCTGGAGTTTTAAAGTTTTTACTTATCTTGGTTATCTATTATGAATAATAGTCTTTCACCAAAATATTACATATTGAGAAAGGAATTGAAAACAATTACACGAAAGCAATAAAAAGTTACAAGCATAACTGTTTCCGACACCCATCTGCTGAGAGGATATATGAAGGGTCATGTAGGCATCTAATCCAATCTTTTCTCAGAGAAATTTAGATTACAATGTCTCCCAAAAAATGACTTCCCATCTTCGGGGCTTTAACAAGCCAGTAAAAAGTCACTCTCCAGATCATTATCTTGGTTTATCATTTGTATTTTTTAAGTTTTCTCTATCAGCTAAAGTTTGTTTCAACTCTTTATCCTGTAGAGTCAACTCTTTATCCTTTATTCGTCTAAGGCAGGGGTCTCCAACCTTTGCAACTTTAAGTCTGAAGGACTTCAGCTCCCAGAATTCTCCAGCCAGCTTTACTGGCTGGAGTATTCTGGGAGCTGAAGTCCTTCAGACTTAAAGTTGCAAAGGTTGGAGACCCCTGGTCTAAGGCAGTCTCTTTCAGATCTGTCATTTCTGTTTTAATATCTTTGGGACATAATCTCATAGTATGTCCATAGAAACAAAAAACATAATTAGCATTGTAATGATGAAAGATGAATGAAATTCACAAATACTTTACTTTTGTGTGTGTGCGTGTGTTTCGTGTGTGTGTGTGTGTCTGTGTGTGTGTGTTTGTTCAAAATAGTTTATGAATCCTGGGAACTGAAAGGACAAATCCCTGCAGTTTCCTTGGCAAGATTTTGGAAATGGTTTGCCATTGCTTGCCTCCTAGGGCTGAGAGAAAGTGACTGGCCTAGTCACACAACTACTTTTGTGTGATTAGAACTCACCACCTTCCAGTTTCTAGCCTGGTGCCTTTACCACTTCACCAAACTGGTTCTCAAGTAGATGGCTTGCCTATTCTTTTCTTTTTTTAAATGTATTTGAAGAAATCTATCTGTAGGTCTTAGCACTTTTTGCCAACTTCAACTCACCATGACTTTTAGCTTTTCCGATATCATCAATGCCACGCTAAATGCCTGTCTTCTAAGGTACAAAGACTAAATATTACAGTATAACACTGAAAACTGCTGCCACATGAAATGTCCTCCAGAAATACTGTTTAAATCAGGGATTCCCAAACTTGGCAACTTGAAGACTTGTGGACTTCAACTCCCAGAGCAGCCGGACGGAAGCAGCTGGACGGAAGCCCCACCACCGCCCGCCCGTTCTGCCATGGGTGCCCAGGACGAACCAGGCGAGGAGGCGGCGGCGGCGGGGCGTCCGTCCAGCTGCTCTCAGTGCATCGTAAAGAAGTTCAGGGCTGCGTGGGCTCCGGCTGGCTCTCCTCCTCTTCCGCCGCCTGCTGCCTGCCTGGGGCTGGCTCCTCCCTCACCAGCCCTCCCCTTCCGCCTGCCCACCAGCCCACCGCTTCCTGCCCATGCCCCACGCCTCCGAGCACGTGCAGAGCACCCGCCGCCCACCCGGCCCCCATGGCCAAAAAGCGGGATATTTTTAAGAGGATGCGGGACGCGGGGCAGATGCTTGAAATGTGGGACTGTCCCGCCAAAAGCGTGACGTCTGGTCACCTTAGTATAACCTCACATTCTATTTGTGTCATTAATAGTGATTTAAGAACAGTTTATGGAAAGAACACTGTGGATCAGTGAATCTGAGAGATGTAACATCTTTATTTCAGATTCTGAGCTAACAGACTAATAAAGATACACCCAGATAGTGTACCGGAATAACTCTCTTGCAGCACCCTAGAGGAACGGTTGTGTATAGATACTGGTGGATCCAGAGAGAACTGACTCTCCCCAAATCACAAAAGTTTCAGTTTCATTGAAACAACCATAACATAAATATATTTCACACAAGTAAGCTAAAGAAGTAGGAATATATGCTTCAGAGTTTGATAGCTACAAATGTTTTCAAGGCTGCACAATTCTTTAATATATCAAAAAGATGCATTGGCTAAAAGATACTAGGCAATCAACTCTTCCTGCCTTAATTGACAACAATCTACTTCATTTATGTTATTCCCAACTGAATTTCATGCTTTCATTTTCCCTGGAGGATCACATCCTGTAAACATAGATCAGATTAATTATTCCCCTGCATCAATATTGTACAGCCTACAGTTTGTCTCTTAAGCAGAAATAACAGATAGAAATACTGGATGACTGTGTGATTAGCAACAATATTTCTCAATCATTCACTTACATATTATTATAAAAATAAGTTTAATTTAGAAATTACATACAACTATAACTGCAATCCAATCTAAAAGGACAACCAAATTATTCATGTACAAAAAAAAAAGATTGCTTAGCACACAGAAGAATTTTGTTACATTTCTAAATTGGCAACAGAATCACAGGACAGTATAAACCAGGGGTCTCCAACCTTTGCAACTTTAAGTCTGAAGGACTTCAGCTCCCAGAGATCTCCAGCCAGCAAAGCTGGCTGGAGATTTCTGGGAGCTGTAGTCCTTCAGACTTAAAGTTGCAAAGGTTGGAAACCCCTGGTTTAGACCACAATTCTATACTTTATATAGAATTTTATAGATTCTTTATAGAGAATTCTGGGAGCTGTAGTCCTTCAGACTTAAAGTTGCAAAGGTTGGAGACCCCTGGTTTAGACCACAATTCTATACTTTATATAGAATTTTATAGATTCTTTATAGAGAATTCTGGGAGCTGAAGTCCTTCAGACTTAAAAGTTGCAAAGGTTGGAGACCCCTAGTATAAAGCACATAGTACATAATAACAGGTCATCATAGAGCAAAAGTGATTAAGGTATACTACACTTAGAATGCATCAGACTAGAGAAGGTAATTCCATGGCTACTCAGTAGAAAAAGGTGAAGAAAAAAACCCATGTGCACAAAAATAATTAAGCCTACAACATTTTAGAAATCTAGCTGAGTATTTTACCCATGATTTTTTTTTTAATATTTATACAATGAGATATGATATTTCACATATAGATTTCTGCTGCAAAAAATCTGGAAAATCACTGGAAGGCAACAAAGAATTTTTGGTATCTCTCTGCTGCCATCTAATAGTCATCTGGACTTGACAGCCCAAATCTAGTAGCCCAGGGGTTCCCAAACTTGATTTGATTTGATTTTATTCAATTTCTATCCCGCCCTTCTCCAAAAGGACCCAGGGCGGCACACAGGAATTTAAAATAACATACAAAAGTAATACAAAATACACAAATTAAAAACCTATTAAATAACAAAAACCTGCGCTAAAACCAATTAAAATCCCCATTTTAAAACTATCTAATACTAGTCACAGCGGAGGCTATGTTAAGTATATGCTGGCTGGAGAATTCTAGGAGTTGAAGTCCACAAGTCTTAAAATTGCCAAGTTTGAGAACCCCAATTAAGTAGCCTAAAATCTGATGGGAAAAGCATTTGTTTCTCAGGACTCTTATTCCCAGTACAAGGACAAAAGTATAACAAGTTTATCAGCAGCAGAAGTGATGATTTAGTAATCTCTTGGCAAAAAAACATTTTCACCTTTCATTAGTACAGGTGTAAACATAGCAGAAATGAAAATCCACATTGTTCTTTACTACATCATGGGTTTTATTATCAACACAAAAATCAGATAACCTTCATATGTTATTTCTATAACAGAGTTTAAAATAACTAGGCTGCGCAGAACAAAAGCTATGTGATCCTTTCAGATAACAAGATGCCAGTGTTACACAGCTCCAAATATTTATTGGCTGCAAATAAATAAACCCATTTGCTAAAGAGTTCGTTATAATTTCCAGTGATTCTCAACATTTTCTTTGTTGACATTTCCTACTATCGAGCTAGGAACTTCTTAAATTTCTACATAAATTTGGGGATGGGACAAGGTAATTCTTTTCCCAACATACAAAGTAAATCTTTACTTTTACTTCTCAGAGAAGAGATGGAGCAGCAGAATGACTGACGTACTGTAAATACTGAGTGATCCTTAAAATGATACCTGCCAGATGTAATTTGGAATCTCTAAAAGTAACACCCAACAATTTTGTCCAATATCAAGTTCAGGAGGACTGCTGTAGTTTGATAATATATCTGAGGGAAAATCTAGAACTACAAAATACAGAATAAGTTGGAAGGCACCTTGAAGGTCCACCTTGAAGGTCTTCTTGTCCAACCTCATGCCCAAGCAAAAGACCCTACTGTTTCAGACAAGTGACTGTCCAATCTCTTCTTAAAACCTCCAGTGATGGAACTTCTGAAGGAAAGCTGTTCCACTGATTAATTGTTAGCTCCTTAATTCTAGTCTCGTATAATAAGTTTCCATCTTTTACTTTCTCTCTTTGATAGTTTTCCATCTGTTACTTCCTATCTTGCCCTCAGGTGCTTTGAAGAATAGGTTGACCTCTTCTCTGTGGCAGCTCAAATATTGGAAGATTGTTATCATGTCACCTTCTCTTCGTTAAACTAGACATACCCAGTTCCTAAAACTGTTCATCGAACAGTCTAGCCTCCAGATCCCTAATAATCTTTGTTGCATTTCTTTGCACTGTTTCTAGAATCTCAACTTTTTTTTTTGTAACATGGTGACCAGAGCTGGAACAGTATTCCAAGTGTGGTTCTACCAAGCCCAGTATACAGCAGTATTAATACTTCATGTGATCCTGATATTATTTCTCTGTCACAAGATTAAATTATGGGAAATCATTTTTTCCAGGGTAGATACAAAGAAGAACCAAATTTATTCCAAATACTTGTTTCTATTTATTTATTTGTTTGTTGAATTTATATGCCAGCGATGGCGAACCTATGGCATGGGTGCCACAGGTGGCACGCGGAACCATTTCTTAGGGCACGCGAGGCATTGCCCAGTCAGCTCCAGTATGCTTGTGTGTGCTGGCCAGCTGATTTAGGCCTTCTTTTGAGGCTGTTTTTCGCCCTCTGGAGGCTTCAGGGAAGCTCCTGAAGCCTCTGGAGGCTGGGAGGAGGCTGTTTCCACCTTCCCCAGTCTCCTAGAAAGCCTCTGGAGCCTGGGGAGGGTGAAAAAAGTGTGCCAAAAGCAGGGGGTTGTGCACATAGCATTATGGGTGTGGCACGCCCATGCACGACCTCCCTGCGCTCCCCCCGCTTTTGGCACGCGAGCCAAAAAAGGTTAGCCATCACTGTTATATGCCATCCATCTGACTGTTGTAGTGATTCAGGGAAGCATGTAGATCAGTGGTGTCCAAACTTTTTTCAAAGAGAGCCATATTGGATGAAGTGAACATGGTGGAGGGCCGAACATTTTTCCGAACATTCTTTGAACCATTACAATTAAATGCAAATAAATTATTTTATGCCAAGTTAATTGCAAATGACATACTTTTCATTTCATAACATTATGATCAACTGACAGTTGAGTTTTCACAATGTATTGAAAATAAATTTTAAAAAAACTTACCTACCTCTTTCTCTCTTTCTTCCTCTCTCTCTCTCCATTTCTCTCGCTCTTTCTCTCTCTCTCTCTCTGTCTCTTTCTTTCTGTCTTTCTTTCTCTCTCTCTCTTTCTTCCTCTCTCTCTCCATTTCTCTCTCTTCCTCTCTCTCTCTCTCTCCATTTCTGTCTCTCTCTTTCTTTCTCTCTCTTTTTCTCTTCCTTTCTGTCTCCCTTTCTCTCTCACTCTCTCTCTTTCTCTCTCTTTCTTCCTCTCTCTCTCTCCATTTCTCTCTCTTTCTCTCTTCTTTCTCTCTTTCTCTCTTTCTTTTTCTTTCTGTCTCTCTCTCTCTCTTTCGCTCTTTCTTTCTTTCTCTTTTTCTCTCTCTCTCTTTCTCTCTCTCTCTTTTTCTCTTTCTTTCTGTCTCTCTTTCTGTCTCTTTCTTTCTCTTTCTCTTTCTCTCTTTCTCTCTGTCACTCTGTGTGTGTGTGTCTGTCTGTCTGTCTCTCCCTCTTTCCCTGTCTGTCTCCAATTCAATCCCTCCCTGTGTCATTCTCTATCTGTGTCTCTCTCCGTCTCTCTCCCTCCTTCTCTTTCTCTCTGTCTCTGTCTGTCTCTCTGTCTTTCCCTCCCTCCCTTTCTGTCTCTCTCTGTGTCTGTCAGTCACTCCCTCGCCACTCGCAGCGAGCGAGGGAGCAGGCGGGGTAAGCACCCAAGGCTACCGTCATCTTAAGCACCACCGAGGCTGTCGCCCGGCAGGGGCGTCAGGCAGGGAAGCCGGTCGCGGCTCCATCGCGGCTCCCTCCGGCAGGCACCAAGCGGACGTTCTGGGGCCGCGCGTTCACCTCCCTCCCAGCTTTGCAGCCCCAGAACGTGCAGCGATGGAGGCGCAACCGGCTTCCCTGCCTGACGCCCCTGCCCGCTGCGGGAGGAGGCGTCCGTAACCTCCATCCACCTCCCTCCCAGCCACACAGCCCCAGAGACAGAGGGAGGAAGGGAGGGCCACATTTACACAGAGCAGGGAGGGCTGTTGGAGGGCCATATTAAACCGACCCCCGGGCCGCAAATGGCCCGTGGGCCGGACTTTGGACATGCCTGATGTAGATTGATAAAATATAACATAAGAAGTTAAAAATTAAATAAGATTAAATAAAGATAAAAACCAAGAAAATCAGTGACATGGGAGTAGGGATCTTCTCATTATTCCCTCGGTCAACTCCAGCATAGAACATCCCTATTAGGACACCAGGTCAGACAGCAGAGCCAGGTTCTCCTTCTAGAAGACATCTCTGGAAGGAGAATATTCTAAAGCAGGGGTCCCCAATCTTTGCAACTTTAAGTCTGAAGGACTTCAGCTCCCAGACTTCTCCAGCCAGCAAAGCTGGCTGGAGAAGTCTGGGAGCTGAAGTCCTTCAGACTTAAAGTTGCAAAGGTTGGGGACCCCTGTTCCAAAGGGCAGGGCCACAGCAGAAAAGGCACTTCTCTTGGATCCCACCAGCTGAAATTATTTGGCAGATACGATCCAAAGTAGGCCTCTTCTGCTGGACTGAGTGGGTCAGGACAATCCCATTGGGGAGAGACAACTCCTCAGACATCCTGTCAAGGCCAATAGGACAGAATTTCAAGGTAGTGGAATCTTTGGAATCTTTCAACTTTTACAAAACAGTAATAAGCATCAAAGCACCTGTGGCTGCCATGGCGTCTATAATACCTCCCTTTGGTATTCTAGAACTTCATAATTAAATAACACTGTTAAAAAAAAACCCAAAATGTAAAAAATCTTACCTGATGTCAATGTTCAGGTCATGGCTATCACATTTTTAAAACAAATTGATGGAAGGGGTGGCCTTTGAGTCATTATTGAATCCTGGTGATTACCTGGACAAATCCTTACAGGTTTTTTGGCAAACAATTTCAGAAGTGGTTTGCCATTATCTCTTTCCTAGGGCTTAGCAAGAGAATGACTGGCCCAAGGTCAACCATCTGGCTTTGTGCCTAAGGCAGGACTAGAACTCACAGTCTCTTCAGTTTCTAGCCCAATGCCTAAACTACAACAACACAACTGGCTCTTTCCAATGGAACTTACTTCTAACTTAAATGTGAATTCAATGTAAATTCTAAATAAATCTGTAAGCATTTAAAATGTCAATTACCAATATCTAACGAATAACTTTTAACAATATACAAGTATAATTTTCAAAAATGTCAACAGATAATTACATAAATGGCCAGGTATATACATTGAGAAAATACTCTTATTTTAACTAACAAACAATGAAATAAATAATGCTATAGGAAGCAGCCCAAAGAGCTTAAAATACCACAATCACATGAAAGTTATGAAAGGAATTTATAATTCCAGCTTTCCCTAAGCTGCAGTATGAAGCCCTACATTTTGTGTTGGAATTTTTGCATTTTCTAATACAGGCTTAATATTTGCAAAAGATTAAACATAAAATTGATGGGTTTGACATCTAGACTTAGGATGTCCATTGGCTCAATTATATCCAACCGCCACAGCCTCCAGGCACTTGAAGTGTTCTTGATAGTATCACTTGGGTGGCCAGAGGCAGATGTTCAATTATCATGAGCATACTAATGATATTTAACCTGCTGATAAATGACCTTATCTAATAGCTTCATTAGATCTACACAACCATAGTATAGCTCTAAGCAAGTCTGAGTGATATTATTCAATAAATGCCTAAAGTAGTCTTCAAAGTGATTTCCTAAAGTTTTATCAAAGATGGCTCAAGACACTGAAGACAGCTGATGGCAGGTTATCTACAAATGCAATCAATGGAAAAATAAGTATATTTTGCAATATTTATCACCACACAGAAACTCTTAAGAAAGATCCTTCCTTACCTGCAATCGGTTAGATTTCTTCTTTGTTTTCTTTCAACAATGCTATCTTTTCTTCCATGTAAGTTCTGAAATTCCTACAAAAACCTTGGAACCTACAGGAAAACTCACACTGAGAGTCCAGATGGATCCAAGCAACCATCACTCTCTTATTCCAAACAGTAACTAAGTCCTCAATTAAGCTGAACACTCCTAAGCATCTTTTGAAACCAGTGGACCAGTCGAATAGGTCTTTCCTCCCTACACCACAACCAGCCACAGAGAACTTTGAGTGGTCTGTCCATGACAAGGAACTGGTCTCCACATCCCCCAACTCCAGATCATTTTATTATTGCCTTGACCTAAAAACCAAATCCAGTGTCTGACCCCTTTGTGAATCAGGTCATCAATAAACTTGGTCATGGCCATGCTGGCCACAAAATCCCAAGCCACCTCAGATTAGGCAGACTGAAGTTTTCCAGAACCATAATTTAAAAATATATGTTTTATGTGGTGCCTGTGGAAACTGCTAATCCATATCCTTTCTGGAAAATTACAAGAGGGGTGGGCTTCAAAATTTCAGCAACAGATTCTCTGCCTGGTTGCTGGATGGGCGTGGCCATGGTGGGCGTGGCCTAGTTGGCCGCCTGCACCATGGGGGAGGGGGCATTTTCACCTTCCCCAGGCTCCAGAGGCTTTTCTTAAGCTTCTGAGAGGGTGAAAACTTCCTCCCCTCAGGCTCCGGAAGCCCTTCGGAGGCCAGAAATGGGCCCGTTTCCCCCCTTCCCGAGCCTCTGCACGGGCCCTGCACTTATTTTGCATCCAAAATGGGAAACTCTTGGGAGGGGAGTGGCATGGTAGGTGGGGCCAGCCAGGGGTAGGAGTTGGAGATTCTCCGAACCGGCCTTAACGTTAGCTATGAGTTCCCCCAAACCAGGGGTCTGCAAAGTCGGCTCTTTTAAGACTGGTGGACTTCAACTCCCAGAGTTCCCCAGCCAGCTATGCTGGCTGGGGAACTCTGGGAGTTGAAGTCCAGCAGTCTTAAAAGAGCCGACTTTGCAGACCCCTGCCCCAAACCCATAGCAGCCCACCCCTGAATTTCTACCTACTTTATTTCTCTTTCTCTCTCTCTCTCTCTCTCCCTCTGGTGCGTCTTATACTCCAAAAAATACGGTAGCCCTCAATTTAGAACAGTTCATTTAGTGACCATAAAGTTACAACAGCACTGAAAAAAAGTATCTTATGGCTGTTTTTCAGTTACAATATTAGCAGCATCCCCATGATCACATGATCAAAATTCAGATGCTTGGCAACTGTCTCATATTTATTATTTATTATTTTTTTATTAATTGGATTTATAAACCGCCCTATCTCCCCGAAGGGACTCGGGGCGGTGCACAGGAGACATTTAGGACTGTTGCTGCATCCCAGGATCATGGGATTACTTTTTGCAACCTTCTGACAAGCAAAGTCAATGGGGAAGCCAGATTCACAACAGATTAACTAACTTAAATGATTCACTTAACACCTGTGTCAAGAAATATCATAAAATGGGACAAAACTCACTTAACAAATTCTCACTTAATAACATAAATTTGTGGCTCAATTGTGATTGTAAGTTGAAGACTAACTAGACAGTAGCTATATTAAAATAAAAGTTGAATATGAAAATCATTGAAAAAATTTGTCCCTGCTATTTCTTATATCTTAGTACAGTAGTATGGGTTGAGTCTAAATAATAGTCTCATTATTTCTCTAGATTTTAAAAAAATCCTAATAATATTCACATTTAACTCATGAAATGCATGATTTTTCACCCGTTGGAATAATGTACACATTTGTAAACTTTAATCTCAACAATATAAATCTGCCAATATTTGGGTTAAAGCTTCTCATATTTTCCACTACTTTTCTGCTGTAATAGACTCCATGCAAGAATATGTAAGTTTTTTATACTACCATGAACTTACGGTACGTCCCAAACTATCAAGTTGAAGAAAAAAAGATAGATTTGCATTGCAGTCTTCTAGGATCTGATGTTCTCCATACCTACTGCTGGCTGGAAATGTTGGAATTTTATTCTGAATACATCTTGAAGATAGCAGATTTAAAGGCATGATACAAAGATAAACACCCCATGTTTACACCATGTCTCCCACAGCATAAACAGATTACGTCTCTTAAAAGTTTTTTCTAAGTTTTCTACTGCTTCTAGTGAACATTTTGAGGATGCTTTCCATTCAGCTTATTTCTAAAAGTATTCTTTTGGATTCAAAATGATAATTATTGACACTCTAGAAAAACAAAATTATAATCAACAATTAACTAAAAACTGCTATTAACCATAGATCTCTCTGAAGCTCAGCAGGAGAATTTGGTCCCACCTTTGCTATACTCTCCATCCCAAGTTCAAAACCAACAACGAAAACTCTTTACAATGTTACTGGCAAGTTCAGCAGAATCCAAATAAATACACAATACTTAGTTTCTCGCCTATTTCAAAACTTTATATTTAATTCACTAAATGGTAAATTGATTATGCTGTGGAGATTCTAAACTAGATCCCCAAGCACGACTTTGTTATCAAAACTTTAGGTGTGCCCTCTAAAGCCAGCTCTGCTGGCTGGAGAATTCTGGGAGTTGAAGTCTACAAGTCTTAAAGTTGCCAAGTAAGTCTTAAAGTTGCCAAGTTTGGGAACCTCTGCTCTAAAGCATTGAAGCCATCAATATGTAACTTCCGTGCAGGTACACAGGATCCTACTCAAAAGAATAAGTTATAGACAAGCAAACACAGCGCAGTTTAAAGGGGGGGAAATGCTAACTAAAGAGAATCTCCCTGATTCCAAAGTCTACAGTTACCTAACTGGCCCAAAGTTGTAGCTTATTCAAGTAGTTTCATTAAAAAGCAGCAACCTACAATAGCACCATTTTTTATTATTCTTTATACCAGAAGCTGCCGCTCCCAGAGCAATATTCTGCCATGGCTTAAAGACCCCCGATGCTTATGTAGTATCCTTACTTTTACAAAGAGAGAAATGTCATGTTCCTGCTTCTCTTGCTCAGGCGCATCGTAGGGGACGGTCTGCTTCCCTTCTACAGTCGCTTCTGATTCTTCTTCTTCTTCTTCTCTTCCTTGAACGCCATTCAACCCCAGAGCATTCTCTTCTTCAGCCCCTTCGGGGAATCCGTCCACAGGCTCACCCTGCTGTATGTGGCTGCTGAGTTCATCAGCCTCTCCCGGGGATCCCACCGCTCCAGAATCGGCGGGCTGCACCTCCTCGTCCTCCTGTTGCTGCTCCCTCTCCTCCTCCTCCTCCTCTGCCTCCGCACTCGCCTCAGGATTATCCTGGGCGCCAGTTTCCCCTGTACTGGCATCTGGCGCTGCTGGGCTTTTCTGATTTACTTCTGTCTCTTCCACCGCGAGATCTTCCTCTGCCGCCAGAGTTTCTTCCACGGGGCTCTCGCTAGGAGGGCTGTCTCCCCGCAGAGTCTCCTCCGCGGTCCGCCCCCGCTCCTCCAGCTGGATATGCCTCCCCCCCTCTTGCCCTCCTCCTCCTCCTTCTTCTTCAGCAACTTCAGGCGCTTCTTCTGCGGAGCCTTTTTCGGCCGCGCCGTCTTCTCGCTCATCCTCAGCGCGCGCTTCCAATCCTGGGATTTGCTCAGCTGTGCGCTTTCCCCCCGCGGGCTCCTCTCCTTCGGAGGCGTCTTCTGAGGCGGTCGGGCTTGCCCTCGACTCTCCCGCCGGCTGCGGAGGCTCCTCGGGGGCAGGAGGAGCCTGGGCCCCGGGGTTCCCCTCGGGTTTTTCCTCGGGGCTTCCCGCGCGAGCGGTTCCTTGGGCGCTCGGGCTGCCTGCTGGTCCCGCTTGCTCTGCAGGTGGCCCCGCTAAACTCTCCTCATCCTCCTCTTCCTCCTCCTCCTCGGTCTTTGGGGTCGTCTCTCCGCTGCTGTGGCTCGGCGGGCTCCCACCTTCTTCCTCCCGGGCTTCCTTCAGAGGGTCGCCCTCCTCGGGGGCGCAGGCGGGGCGCTCCTTCGCCTCCTCGTCTTCGCCGGAGTCCGGCGGCGCTCCCTCTTCGCCCGCGCCTTTCTCGAACGCTTCTTCGTGACCCTCGGCCGGAGCTGGCAGTCCGAGCGCCTCTGCCATGGCTGACCTCCTCGGGGGGGGGGGGGGGGAAAGGACTGGCAGGTGGCAGGTTTTTGCCCCCTCGCTTGCTGAAGAGCGCCGAAGCTCTCGCAATGGCGACTCTGTCCTCGCCGCGCTCCGTGTGGGGATTAAAGACTAAGACTTGCCCAGCCCCGAGGGTCACATTCTTCACTCTCCGCTAGGTAGCCTTGCCCGAGGGGTGCGCGCATGCTCAAAAGCAACCGTCCTCACCTTTGCCTTTCCCAGGGCACTGAGGAGGAGGGGGGGAGGGAGGGAGAGACTATACAAAGGGAAAGGAGCGAAGCGGGAGGGCAAACCTTTATTCCCAAACTTCTTAGCTAAGATGGCCCCCTTTTTTTCCCCTCCCCAAGGACTGTTTAGGACTCTTTCCTGATTTTCCGTTTCTTATCTTGTTTTGGCAACTGTAACGATAGAGGTAGAGACAATCCCCGTAGGCCAGGGGTGTCCAAACTTGGGAACTTTAAGACTTGTGGACTTCAACTCCCAGAATTCCCCAGCCAGCTATGCTATGCTATGCTATGCTGGCAGGGGAATTCTGGGAGATGTAGTCCACAAGTCTTAAAGTTCCCAAGTTTGGACATCCCTGCCGTAGGCTGTTATAAAATGTTTTTTTTGGGAGGGGAGGGGCAATTGGTATGAAATGGGCTTGAATAGGTTTGAGTTGCCTTGTCCCTCTCTGGATTCAGGGTCTCTGCACCTTCATCGACACCAGTGTTTCTCAACCTTGACAACTTGAAGATGTCCGGACTTCAACTCCCAGAATTCCACAGCCAGCGAATGCTGGCTGGGGAATTCTGGGAGTTGAAGTCCGGACATCTTCAAGTTGCCAAGGTTGAGAAACACTGGCTGAGGAATTCTGGGAGTTGAAGTCCGGACATCTTCAAATTGCCAAGGTTGAGAAACACTGGCTGAGGAATTCTGGGAGTTGAAGTCCGGACATCTTCAAGTTGCCAAGGTTGAGAAACACTGATCTACGTAGATATTGAAGGCACACTGAAAGAGATGCTTTCTGATGTGCCATAAACACATGGTGCTCAATGCACATTTACAGCATATAGATTGCTACTTACAAACTTGGAAACTATTGGCAGGGATGGGGAATAGATTTGGTATTGCTTTTTTTTTTAAAGAATAGTATGACAGAATGTGAATGTAAAGTTGGAGTAGTGTTAATACACTTATTTCACTTTAAAAAAAAGTCCTAATCCAAAGAGAAAAACTGCCCCTGTCTCTCTGATAATATCACTGCTACTCACGCCTAAAAGCAGTGGCAATAAAATGAAATGAAACTTTACACTCTAAACTTAAAACCTCTGTACAGGAAGTGTGTGTATATAAAACTCCAATTTTTCCATCTGGAATTCTTGAACTGCCTGTGATGTATAGATAGGGCTGGCTAAGGATAAAGTTAGAATGGCTTCATCAGCAATGCAGATCCATCCATTTCAGTTTGTCAGAAATGGTTTCCTCTCCAGGTTCATATTTACCGGCTAAGTGCCTCGACATAACCCCACCATCACTTCACAGGTGGACTACTATAATATGCCCTACTTCAGGGGTGTCCAAACTTGGGAACTTTAAGAGTTGCGGACTTCAACTCCCAGAATTCCCCAGCCAGCATGGCTGGCTGGGGAATTTTGGGAGTTGAAGTCCGCAACTCTTAAAGTTCCCAAGTTTGGACATCCCTGCCCTACTTGAAGACCTTTGGAAGCTGCAATTGATGACAATTGCTGTGTCCAATCTAAACTGAGGCAACTCACTGTTTCATAGAGCAGCAATTGTGCTGGTTTGTACCAGGTGCAATTCAAAGGGCTGATAGTAATGTACCTTTAAAGTCCTACATGGTTTGCCATCTGGCTATATCTGATACTGCCTAATTCAAAGAGAACCAGACCAGCAAGTTGTGCTGTAGCAACTGTTTGCTTAGTGTCTCCACTTAGTGTGGAATGCCAGCTCCCTAGACTTAAGATCCATGCCCTGGAATCAGGTACTGAAGCCCTGATTCTTTCAAAGAGTGTTTGGGAAGTGAGGTGTGAGTGGGTAAAGTTAATAGGGAATATACAATGAATTTTGCAATATTTTCTTATGATTTATAGTTCTCTGGTTTTATTATTATAATTATTATTTCATTATATTAGTATGTCTTAAATGTCATTATGTATTAAACATATTTTACACATTAAATATGTATTAAATTATTCATAGTAATACTATATAATTAATACTGTATGATTATTGTTTTATTGTGTATTAAGTTATTACAAGTCACTTGATACTAAAGCAGTACAAAAGATATTTAATAAATGAACAAACAAACAGAATTATACTGAGCCTCTGTGAGTTTAACTACAAAGAAAAACAGCTGGAGTCTCCAAACGCTAAATTAAAACTCAGCACAGCCGATGATTGCATAGCATATAAATTACATAGCAGGAGACTGAATTTAGGATGTGGGGATTTACTGGCAATCTCTCTTATTCATTGCTTTCAGGATAGCCCTAGAAATATTCACAGAAGAGAGATGTGCCATGATTTAATTATATAACAAATCACTGGGTGCAGAAGGAATCTGGCTTAACTCCTATTGTCATGTTTGTTTAAAGGGAAAAAAAGATTTCTCACTGAAACCTTGGGTAGACACTGTCAATCAAAGTACAAAAGATTGGACTACAAGGACAAATACAATTGCACACAATTGCATTATTATGGCAGAATCTTTTGTGGCTAATAATGCTTTATATAGTGCATTGTTAACTACAGATGTGGCTGTGGCAATACAGAATATCATTCCCCAAAACATTCCTTCACACATCCCATCTAACAAGGGACCACTGGATTATTTGAAAGTGCAAAACAATATTAGAGCACATCAGTGGTGGGTTTCTGCAGGCTCGCACCTACTCGCAAGAACCGGATGGTGAAATTTAGAGAGCCGGTGAGAGGGGGTTCCACCGGCGGACCCAGAAGTAAGTCTACCGGTAACCCAATGGGAAGGGAAGGAAAGGAAGGCAGAAAGTAAGTAAGTAAGGAAGAAAGAAAGAAAGAAAGAAAGAAAGAAAGAAAGAAAGAAAGAAAGAAAGAAAGAAAGAAAGAAAGAAAGAATTTATCATCACAATTGAGCCCAAAATTTTGGTTGCTAAGCAAGAGCGTTGTTAAATGAGTTTCACCACATTTTACAAGTTGGCCACTCTCACCCTGTCACAGGACTGCCAAGCCACGCCCACAAAATAGGCCACACCTACAGAGTAGGTTCTAAAAAAATTGAAACCCACCATTGGAACACATGATATGGATTCCCACTGAATGATTGATAACCTTGTTACTTGTTTATTACCATAGTGGCTAGTATAAGATTGTAGGATAATTAACTGACTTTCATTCTGTCATGTAAACATTACAGAAGAGCCATTGTGAATAACAGAGAGAATAACATATAGAAGAAAATTTGAAAGGTTCTAATGTTGAGGTGATTGCCTACAAGTAGTTGCAATGGTGCTGATACAAAATTCTGATAAATTCTTATAATTCTTATATTATTCAAATTACTTAACTCATATATAAACTACAACAAAGCCCATATTTTCTGAAAAATGAGAAGGCCACAATTAATAATTAAGTACTGGTAGGTTACCAACGAAAGACAGAATTTCAAGGACAGACACATACAATCTTAAATAGATTAGCAGTATTTGCTTATGAATGTTCAGGGGGGTTTCGTGAAACAATAGATTAGCTTTACAAATAATTGCTAGAGTCAGGCAAAGTGTTGTTTGAAAGTGGTTTAAAAATTACCTTTGCAACAAGTGAAAGAATGTAGGACATAGATGAAGACATGGGCTTTTCAGCAAAGGTCAATAACTAACTTTTGAGAGGTTATTTTGGTCTTATAACATGTGGTGAACAAGCTATAATATTACCAAGTAAACCCCTCTTTAAAAAATAATAATATAGAAACTCATTCTGAAAACTACAAAGTGCTTAACATTAAACAAGCCCAATTTTTATATAAATATGAGATGTACTTGAAATATGGATCTAAGAAGTAGAATAGAAAATGATCCATATTTTAAACAGGAGTCTTTGCAGCAGAGGTGATATTCAGCAGGTTCTGACCAGTTCTGGAGACCCGGTAGTGGAAATTTTGAGTAATTCAGAGAATAGGTAGATACCACCTCTAACTGGCCCCACCCCCATCTATTCTCTGTGTCCTGAGTCCCAGCTGATTGGGAGGAAATGAGGATTTTGCAGTAACCTTCCCCTGCAGTGGGGAGAGAACAGAAATTTAACAATATCCTTCCCCTGCCATGCCCACCAGGCCACGCCCACCAAGCCACGCCCACAGAATCGGTAGTAAAAAAATTTGAATCCCACCACTACTTTGCAGGTTTGATTAAGACACTTATATTGAAGAGAGCATGGAAAGGTTAAGGCTGAAGTGCAAGTCTTCTAGCATTACCATTACTATTAAGGACTTGTATGTAATTATTCACACAGAGGGGTATATGTGGTAGAGCAGGGGTCTCCAACCTCTGCAACTTTAAGTCTGAAGGACTGCAGCTGAAGGCAAAGCTGGCTGGAGAAGTCTGGGAGCTGAAGTCCTTCAGACTTAAAGTTGCAAAGGTTGGAGACCCCTGTGGTAGAGGACATTTTGTTTAGGCAGAAGGTTAGGAGTATTGTTTTCACAGAAATTCTTTAAAGATGTTCAGAAATAAAAAACTGCTTAGTCCTTTTGCCACCAGGCAAACTTGCCAATAAGGTGAAGCAAAAGAGAAACCAACCAAATCAACAACAACCAAAAATCCCGAACAAAATTTTGAACAATTGGTTGTTATGTTTTATAGGTTATGTAATATTTTAAAAAATCAAGTCAGACTTGCTCATTAATTTTATATGCATTGAGACATAAACATTATTTAGATATGGAGCAAATAACACAGGATTTTCATAAATAGGTATGTTGGAACTGGTTAGGTTGGTGGTGTATTGTAGCCTGAAATCATGGAGAGTATAATTAATAATCCAATCAAAAGGAAATGGGAGATATGTAGAAAAGACGTGGAGACTCTGGAAAGAGTGCAGAGAAGAGCAACCAAGATGATTAGGGGACTGGAGGCTAAAACATATGAAGAACGGTTGCAGGAGCTGGGTATGTCTAGTTTGATGACGAGAAGGACCAGGGGAGACATGATAGCAGTGTTCCGATATCTCAGAGGGTGCCACAAAGAAGAGGGAGTCAAACTATTCTCCAAGGCACCTGGGGGCAGGACAAGAAGCAATGGGTGGAAACTAATCAAGGAGAGAAGCAACTTAGAACTAAGGAGAAATTTCCTGACAGTTAGAACAATTAACCTCTGGAACAGCTTGCCTCCAGAAGTTGTGAATGCCCCAACCCTGGAAGTCTTTAAAAAGATGTTAGATAGCCATTTGTCTGAAATGGTATAAGGTTCCTGCCCACGCAGGGGGTTGGACTAGAAGACCTACAAGGTCCCTTCAAACTCTGCTATTGTATTGAATTGTATTGTATTGTATTGTATATATTGTATTGTATTGTATATCAAAAAGAGAGAGATTGAAAATAAGCTAAAAATGATCCCCATGAGATGAAAAAAGGACAAGGCTTTAAAAGACCTAGTGTAGAAATTCAATTTCAAACTGAGAAGCAAAAAGGAAACGAGGAAGGAAGGATTGATAACTAAAGAGCAAGTCAAACTCATAGTTTAAGACTATCAGGATAAAATGTGAAAAGCTAAACCTCAAAGTGAAATGAGGCTGATGAGATATAAAAAACATAATGAAGGATCTGCAGAAAGAAATGAATAAATAAGATGGTTTGTTGTGGAGGAAAGGTGGTGTTTGTTTAAAGAGAAGGAGTTTTGTGTCTTTCATTCCTCATAGACTAGGGCAGGGGTCTGCAAAGTCGGCTCTTTTAAGACTGGTGGACTTCAACTCCCAGAATTCCCCAGCCAGCTATGCTGGCTGGGGAACTCTGGGAGTTGAAGTCCACCAGTCTTAAAAGAGCCGACTTTGCAGACCCCTGGTAGGGGACAAAGTCTTCTGGCAGCCTGCTCATAACCATTGAGCACACTCCTAGAGTGGCCGCTGCTGGAAGAATCGAAAGCCGAGTTCCGGAGTTTGGAAGCCAGAGAAGAAGTTTTGCTTGGAGCTCGGCAGCGGCTGCAAGGAGAGCTGGCCCAGGGCATGGGGGGGCGGGGAGGCGTGCGAGCTGGGGGCAGAGCAGACACTCGCGCAACCCCACTTTCCAGCCGGGCAGAGCTCCATGCATAGACCTAGGGAGTATCCCAAATGTGCCAAGCTGTGGGAGCCCGGCAGCTCCCCCCCCTCCAGCCAGGCAGAAGGCCACTCCCCAACCTAGCGGTATCCCAAAGGTGCCAAGCAACATGAGTGCCTTCCTTTCGCCCCCACCCCTGGCTCCCACGGCTTGGCGCGTTCGGGATACCGCTAAGTCAGTCAGCAGTGTTCTGCCTGGCCAGAGGGTAGGTTTGTCCAGGGAGCTTATTTTCAGGGGGGCTTATATTTTTGCCCACCTGAAAAATGTGGTAAGGCTTTAGTTTCAGGACATGTTGTATTTTAGGGAAAACTGTGTGTGTGTGTGTGTGGTTTTTGAGCCGATAAATAAATAAATAAGGGAGACTAGGATAGATCTATTTCAAGCTATTTAGCTCTCATCAGCTAGCCATACCCTTACTGGGATTTGAACCAGGGAAGTATTACATGTAAGGCAGGTGTAATTGCCACCAGACCACTGGTTCTATCCTGATCAGCTGAGACAGGGGAAATAAGTATATGCTTGTGTCACAACACCCTGGTAAGCCCCAATGAAGGAAGGAACCATATACATGTAATACTTCCCTGGTTCGAATCCCAATAAGGGTATGGCTAGCTGATGAGAGCTAAATAGCTCGAAATAGATCTATCCTAGTATCCCTTATTTATTTATTTATTTATTGATCAGCTCAAAAACCTAACACACATATTAAAAAAGTGCACAACGGAACTCATAGCTTTCTGTCTAGATGGTCTCTGGTGATGAGCCGAAAGGCAGAAAAGGAAAGCAGTATGCTTCCTCCCTTAATTGGGGCTTACCAGGGTGTTGCGACACAAGCTTATGTGTGTGTGTGTGTGTGTGTGTGTGTGTGTGTGTGTGTGTGTGTGTGTGTGTGCGTGCATGAGTGCACGCACACACGCATGCACGTACACACTTACATACATACCATGTTTTTTAATATTTCCTCTGCATTTTGGATAACCAGATATTAAGTGGATAAGGAAGTATATTTATCAAACTGTACATTATTATAGATTGTAAAATTAAATGTATTTTGTAGACTAGCTTTCCCTGGCCACATTTGTAGGTAGATTATAAGATTTCTAATAGATAGGAAGCGGCAAGTGAAATTAGGTAAAATCACATCTAATACCTGTTCAATTAGCATGGGTGTGTTCGGTGTGCTCTCTCCATTACTCTTTTATCTCTCTACCAATGATTGCATATCAAAGGATCCCTCTGTTAAAGCAGGGGTCCCCAACCTTTTTGGCACTAGGGACCGGTTTCAAGTTTAAAAAAATTCCACGAACCGGTGGCCATGGCTCAGCTGGCTTAGAGGAAGAGCGGGGGGAGGGGGAACAGGCGGCGCATGCGCGCGCGCAGGGATGAGTTGGCTCACTCGCCCCTCTCGGGCCTCCAACAGCGCGAGCGGCCGCACCTGTGCTCTCCTACCCCCGGTGCGCACTATGCTCAGGGGGCTGCCCCCTCCTCCCTCCTCCTTCTCTCCCTCCTCTAAGAGTTGCGCTGCTCACTGCGGCCCGGTTCCTATCAAGCCACGGACCGGCACCGGTCCACGGCCCGGGGGTTGGGGACCCCTGTGTTAAAGTACTGAAGTTTGCAAAAGATACAACATTGGTCTCATTCAAGATGGTGATGAATCTGCATATAGAGGGGAGGTCCTGTGGTGCAGCCAGAACAATCTAAAACTGAACACACTTAAAACTGTAGAGATGACAGTAGATTTTAGGAGGAGTCCTCCTATTCTAACATGTCTTACAATATTGGGCAACACACTATCAACAATAGAGACCTTCAGGTTTCTGGGTTCTATAATCTCCCAGGACTTGAAACGGACACCTAACGTTAGAACCATCAATAAAAGGCGCAACAAAGAATGTTTTTCCTGTGTCAACTCAGAAAGCACAGACTGCCCACGGAGCTGCTGATATAGTTCTACAGAGGAATTATTGATTCTATCCTTTGTACTTCTATAGCCGTCTGGTTTTGTATAGCAACTAAACAGGACAGGCACAGACTTCAATGGATAGTTAGGACTGCAGAAAAAACAACTGCAACCAGCCTTCTTTCCTTTAATGACCTGTATAATGCACAAGATAGAAAGAGAACGGAGAAAATATCTACAGACCCCTCACATTCTGGACATAAACTGTTTCAACTTCTCCCCTCAGCACGCCGTTGCAGGGCATTGCATGCCAAAACAACTAGACACAAAGACAGTTTTTCCCCCATGCCATCACTCTGCTAAACACGTAATTCACACAGCACTATCTATGCCTAAGGATATCTAACTATGAAGCAGGACTGTATTATTATTATCTTTCCTATTTACCTACTCCTATTGGTATATCATGACTATCACTTTGTTGGTTATATCTTATGATTTTATGTATTACAGAGTTGGAAGGGACCTTGTAGGTCATCTAGTCCAACCCCCCACCCAAGCAGGAGACCCTACACCATTTCAGACAAATGGCAGTCCAATCTGTTCTTGAAAGCCTCCAGTGATGAAGCTCCCACAACTTCTGAAGAGAAGCTGTTCCATTGGTTGATTGTTCTCGCTGTCAGAAAATTTCTTCTTATTTCTAGGTGGAATCTCTCCTTGATCAGTTTCCATCCATTATTCCTTCTCTGGCCTTCAGGTGCCTTGAAAAATAGCTTGATTCATTATTGTACTTTATGATTTATGATGTATGACTTTCTTGTTTGTATTTATATATACTGAGAATTTATGCACCAGAGTTAAATTCCCCCGTGGGTCCACACTTGGCCAATCAAGAATATTATATTCCAGCGATGGCGAACCTTTTTTGGCTCACGTGCCATAAGTGGGGGGAGCGCAGGGGGGGTTGTATGTGGGCGTGCAGTACCCATAATGCAATGCACGACCCCCCCCAATGCACATGCGCGCACTACAGACGCCCCCACCCCATTTTTTTACATGCTCTTTTCGCCCTCCCCAGGCTCCAGAGGCTTTATAGGAGACTGGGGAGGACGAAAAGAGCCTCCCTTGCCCCCCCCCCTCCGAGGCCCTCCGGAGGCTTCAGCAAAAAAAAGCATGCAAAAAAGGGTGAATTCAGCTGGCCAGCGCGCATCACCTCGCGTGCCCTGACAAATGGCTCCACATGCCACCTAGGTTCGCCATCACTGTTCCATTCCATTCTATACAAGCCCCTCTGGCATAAACAAAATTTCATTTGTCTGTATGCTTCACCAACTACCGCTAGATGGTAGTAGTTGATCATCCATGATACTCTGATAGTCTGACTGCTTATCCAATTTAAGCTGTTCTCACTACCATGTGTTCTCTCTGCGCTGAATCTGTCTGACTTGCTTCAAAATAAACACACTAATGTTCATGTGTACAGGTTTTATTAATAATTTGCAAGATATTTGTATCTAGAGCATTCCAGAAGGATCAATATTCCTTTGGCATTAGTATTTAATAATGTAGTACATATTATTCTGAATTAAGAAAAGTCAGTATTTTTCTCAGATAACATCTGATTTGGTGATCAGGCCTCCCACAGATATATTGGAAATACCTCTGCCCAGGTACTTAAATATTAGTCCAGAAATACTGATGCAATGATTTATCGGAAGAAAATAGTCAGAATGAGGTATCAGATGTAAATAAGTGATATTTGATGTCTAGAAAAGAACAAAATATTGAGTTTCTGTTGTTGCTTCATTCTTCAGTTTTCATTCTGTATCATCTAAGCATGCTTATCTTGAATGCTGCATTCCCTTGATTTCTTTTTTTTTTAAAGGTATATAATTGATGACTGGAAGCTAATCATTCTTTCTTATCCCAATCCAGTTCACTCTGCTGTTGTAGGGTTAAAGGTGTGGAAAATTATCACCCATCTCTCTCCCAGAAAAATGAAATACCCTAGGAAATATTGAAAGGGCAGAATATTATATTTCCCTAGATGTGAAAATGAAGAAACAGGTTTTGTTTCCTGCAGCCTCCTGCCCCCACCCCCTTTGTCAATGGGCCATTAAGGCCTGGGCTAGTCCACTTTACATAATAAAGAGTTCTCCTCTTCAGCTCCAGAGTCATGGGATTAAGGTAGGACTGGCCTTAACAAACCTGGACTCAGCCCATGGGAGCCTGGCAACCAGAGTACAGTTCTTACACAGGAACAAGAAACAGATAGGTGGGGCCAAACAGTTGATAAAAAGCCCTGCAAGCCCCTTGCTCAGCCCTTCTCTTCCTGTCCACCAACATTGAAGCATGTAAGCACCTTTTCTGTTCAGGACTCCAGCCATGTGGTCCTGTCTACCATTAAACCATCTTTCCAAGCAGCCCCCATGTCTCCAGTGTCTTCTTCCCCACTTGGAGACAAACCCAGAAGGACATTCCTTTTAACAAAGGGAAGGGAGCTCTTTTGAGAAAAAGTAGGTAGGAATCTCAATAAACAAACAATTTAGTTGCTTCTATTTGTAGGCTTCATATCCCTGCCTTAAACAGAAAAAAAAGGAAACCCTATTTAACAGAGGCAGACTTTGATAAAACACATTTGCTGCCTCTGGTAGCTTTTTATGCAATAAATGCCTGAATGCGGAATTAGTTGGAACACATTTATGTCAGCATATAGATCTCAATATAATTCACAGATGCCTTCTTCCATTATATGGGCATAAAAACGGATGGGAATTTGGTTTCCAAAGTAGTCGGGTTCTCATCAGAGTTCCACGCTTGTTCCCTAGCAACTGCTAAGGAGGCTTACTGCCTCAGATACCAAGACTTCATGATTTGTAGCCATGGATTTAACTACACGTACCTTATTTTTATTCCATCTAATTAAAAAAAAACCACTGTCTTACAACTATTCAAGCTGGCTGCCATTATTCATTTCTCCCTACCCTTCTGATAGTCATAGAAATATGTCCCAAAGGTGCTTTTCCAAAAGACAACTGTACTTTCTTGGTTTTTAAGATCTGAGCTGATGAACTGAGGAAGCTTCTTGGATGAGAAGCTAAACATTTTCAAGAAAAAAAAAAACCCCAAGAAAGTCCAGTTGCCCTTTGGAAAATCACCTTTGGGACAACCATGACCTAAATAATTGAGGATCTCCATAGACACAAGGACTATGATGCAGTCTTTATGGATTATGACCAGGGACACCCAGGTTCAGATCAACCCTCTGCCAAGGAAACCCACTGGCCAAGTGACTTGGCTCTTAGCTCTAACCTAACTTGCATAGTTATTGTAGTGGGAATACCAGAAAAAGGAATGCAAAATACGGTAAGATATCTTTTTTGTACTAAGCCTAATCCCCACAATCAAGTTTATAGACTGAACCCTAAATTGTTTTAATTGGATTTTAATGGGTAAGAGTTTTAATGGATTTTAGCACAGGGTATTGTATTTAATTGGTTTTTTTAGTATTTATTATTGTCGTTTTATATTTCTATTTTAATTTCCTGTGCACCGCAACTGAGTCCCTTTGGGGAGAGAGGTGCGGTTATACAAATTTAATAAAATAAAAAATAAAATAAATTCTTAACATCTGATTCACAGACCCCTGGGGAGCAGCAATGTCAACCCAGGGGGTCCGCAAAGACTTGTTATGATTTAAATCTTGAGTTAAGTCTTGGAAGCCGGTGGCCATCGTCTGTGGCCACAAAAGGTATTTAAAGGAGGTCCCCAGTTGAAGAAAAGGTTGAGAACCACAGGGATAAGCAGTTGCTCCCACTGTGAGTGAGGATAAGGACTGCAATCGAATCATTGTAACTGAGCATCTTTACAAAAAGCCGTTGTGGTGAACTCAGTATACAGCACCCCAAGAAGGAGGTTTATCTTTATAAGTGTATTTTCAGGCAATGATCAACGTTTGAAAACAGCCTTTACAGTATATGGAAAACATTTGAATGGTGGTCTCAATCTCGCTAGGTTAAGAACTAGATAAATTTATTTTTATTTTATTAAATTTATACCCCGCCCTTCTCCAAAAGGACCCAGGGCGGCGCACAGGAATAAATAACTTAAATGCAGCCTTAAGCCTCAATAATATGGCCTACAGAAGCTTCAAAACGCCTTTCCCATTCATCTAAAACAGTGTTTCTCAACCGTGTCAACTTGAAGACGTCTGGACTTCAACTTCCAGAATTCCCCAGCCAGCGAATGCTGGCTGGGGAATTCTGGGAGTTGAAGTCCGGACTTCTTCAAGTTGCCAAGGTTGAGAAACACTGATGTCGATGAAGGCGCAGAGACTTCAACTCCCAGAATTCCCCAGGCAAAAAAAAAGCCTTCGGGATTCGTAATTACTGCGTCTATGCAACGCAAGTGAAGGAGATGGTGAGCGCGGGGCGCAGGAGACCAAACGCTACGCCTCTTCGCAAAGCATGGAACGGAGAAAAGGGCGGGGGAAGCAAAGCGGGCAGCGCCCTCTCCTAAAATGGCTGCCGCGGAGCCGAGGCGCCTCACGATAGGTAACCCACCTGTTGAAGTGGAGCCGAGGGGTTTTTTGATTGGCTCGGGACAGGCCCATTCGACCGAGGGGATTAATTTCGGGTGGGCGGCGACGACGCCGACGACGCTAAACTCCCTTGTTTCTTCCTCCTCCCCCCCCCCCCATTCCCCCCTCAGGTGGGCTCAACCCGTGCGCGCGCGTTGCCGCCCACTGGCTCCTCCCCTCCCCTCGGCATGGAGGAGCGGGGGGGCGGCTGGGAAGAGCCGCCCAACAAGCCGTACGAGGAAGAAGGCGAGCCGGGAGAGGAGAAGGCTGCGCCGACGGCGGAAGACGCCAAGGCGGCGGTCGTCGTGGTCCCCCTTTCGGGCGGAACGCAGTCCGAAAGCGAGGCAAAGGGAAAGGCAAAGGCAAAGGCAAAGGCGGAGCAGCAGCAGGACGAGGTGGAAGGCGACGTGAAGCACGACTCGGACTGGAACTTCATCGACATGGAGACGGTCTCGCTGCACGATCTGCCCCACGCGCTGATCGCCTGCAACGTGCCTTTGGCCGTCTTCTTCGCCGACGGGCCCTGCAGGGTGGGTGAACCGGCGGGGAACGGAGGAGGGCTTGGAGGAGCTACGGGCGGGCGGGTGGCCGTGCGCGTGGTTGAGGGTGTCTGCCCGCGAGAGAACGGGCAGATCAGGCCGAGAGGAGGAGGAGGAGGATGGCGGTGGCCTCGAGAGAGCAGGCCTTGACCGCCGTCCGGGAAAGCCAGCCGCGGTGGTAGATGGGCCCCCCGCGGGAGGTGAACATCTGGAAGGCGGTAGCGCTGCTGCCGTGGACCGGGAACCCAGCCCTGTGAAATAAGGGGTTAGCCGCCGAAAGGGGCTTTTCCGTGGTGGTTGAACATCCCCATCGGGGAAAAGAAGCGCGCCAAGGACGCCCGGAATCCTCCCTTGAAACATGCTTTAAGGGCAAACAGTTTGGTCCAGGGGTCTTGCAAAGTTGGCTCTTTTAAGACTGGTGGACTTCAACTCCCAGAGTTCCCCAGCCAGTTTGGCTTGGCTGGCTGTGTGGCTTGGCTGGCTGGGGAATTCTGGGAGTTGAAGTCCACCAGTTTTAAAAGAGCCAACTTTGCAAGACCCTTGACTTTGGTCGGTTTAGATGCCAGCTGCTCATTCTGCACCCAGGAACCCCTTAGCGATTTGGATGAGAATCTTTTGACTGACTCCACACAGAGTTAGGAAGGGGGAAAAGAGCTGGGCAAAATAGGATGCGCAGAATACAATAATAATACAATAGCAGAGATGGAAGGGACCTTGGAGGTCATCTAGTCCAACTCCCTGCCTAGGCAGGAAGCCCTATGCCGTTTCAGACAAATGGCTATCCAACATCTTCTTGAAGACTTCCAGTGTTGGGGCATTCACAACTTCTGGAGGCAACTTCTGTTCCATTGATTAATTGTTCTCACTATCAGGAAATTTCTCCTCAGTTCTAAGTTGCTTCTCTCCTTGATTAGTTTCCGCCCATGGCTTCTTGTTCTGCCCTCAGGTGCTTTGGAGAATAGTTTGACTCCCTCTTCTTTGTGGCAACCCCTGAGATATTGGAACACTGCTATCATGTCTCCCCTAGTCCTTCTTTTTATTAAACTAGACATACCCAGTTCCTGTAACCGTTCTTCATATGTTTTAGTCTCCAGTCCCCTAATCATCTTTTTTGCTCTTCTCTGCACTCTTTCTAGAGTCTCCACATCTTTTCTACATCATGGTGACCAAAACTGAATGCCGTATTCCAAATGTGGCCTTACCAAGGCCTTATAAAGTGGTATTAACACTTCACGTGATCTTGATTCTATCCCTCTGTTGATGCAGCCTAGAACTGCGTTGGCTTTTTTGGCACCTTCTGCACACAGCTGGCTCATATTTAAATGGTTGTCTACTAGGACTCCAAGATCCCTTTCACAGTTACTGCTATATGCTGCTATAACGCTGTGGCAAGCATCACAAAGAAATCTTTTGAGCTTTCTAATCTGGGCATTCCTTCTTGGATGATGAAATGAATGTAACATCATCTCTTCTGTGCTTTATTTTTTAATTTCCCCCCCCCCCCAGCTAGATTAGATTCTAGTAAGTAGGTGCTTCTAGTAGGCGCATCAATAATTTGTTACGTTGCATTGGAAAGATATAGATTGGTTCCCACCTCATTAAGAATGTCCATTTCCAATTTCCAAGAAGTGCTGACCACTTCTGGATAGCCGACATTGCTACTTTACAGCTAGCGCTTTGATGGAGGGAGAATACAGTGGAGCAGTTATTTGCCAAATAAATAAGTTAATGTTATACAGTGTAAAAAAAAAAGATCTTCAATTAACCCATTGTAAACGATATGCCCCTTCCACTTACTAAATCATTAATTATCAATCCAAAACTATTCATGATCATATGCCTCATGATATACCATTATAACGTGTTTTAAAAAAAGGCTACTTTCGCGTTGCTTTACCATTTAATCAACTTTTATTTGTCAATTCAGGTTCTCTGGTTTTTGCTGAAGAAGCACACTAGCTTCTATATACCTTTATTTGCCCTGTAACACAGCTGTCTGTCCTGCTCCCAGATTAATATCTGAGAAATTTTCAATCTAATTTGGCAAGCCACTTTTATTATACAGCGGTTCATGAATATTTTAAGAAATTACCTTTTATGTCTGTATCCTTTTGGTAGAATAGAAAATAAGACACACTACCACCCCCCTCCGGAAAATATGCTCAGGAGTTTAGCTGAACAGAATAGCTTTAGCCCTCAGGTACATAGAATGGGACAGTAATCATCTCCCTTCCCATCAGAATGAAAAGGCCCATTGCTGTCAATATTTTGGTGGTTGCAGAACCCTAAAAATAGCACCTAGGCAGCAAATTAGAGGTGGCCTTGAATCCATATGAATCAAAGACCTTTTGTTAACCGTAAAAATCTCGTGACCATACACTTAGAGTGCATCAATTTCCTGCAAATTCCTGGCTTCTAGCATACCACTTCATGCTTCTTGCCTTACTGGTAAGAATACTGATTGTTCTGAAGAGATTTTTCTAAATCAGTATTTTAGTTTCCATATAATTACTTTGAAACAGCTCACTCTACAGTTTAGAAGATTAAGGTTTTAAGAAATTACCTAAAATTTACTCTGAGCCAATAAACATTTTTATGTTCTTTAATTAGGATGTAAAGGACTATTTAAAAAACTTGGAAATCTTAAATAAGCCACAGTACAGAAATGCAATCTTGTTGACAATACTATGCTGTTCAAGACTTTAAAATGAAATCATGCCTGGATCTACCACAAGAGGGTGAAATAACACCACTTGGTTGGTATAAATGTCTTCCAAAGAAGTTGATTTAAAAACCCAGTTTTTATAAAATCTGGAAGTTTAGTACAATATTTAATTTCTTTGAAAATTATTTTGCAGGAATTTCTATTATTACATATACATACATCTATCCATACATGTGTTTGTGCGTGCACTTGTGCCATAAAATGGCTGTTTATAGCACCGTAATCCAGAGGTTTTTTTGTTCTAGAACAGTGATGGCGAACCTATGGCACGGGTGCCATAGGTGGCACGCGGAACCATTTCTTAGGGCACGTGAGGCGTTGCCCTGTCAGCTCCAGCACACATGTGTGCACTGGCCAGCTGATTTAAGCTTTCTTTTGAGACCATTTTTCGCCCTCTGGAGGCTTCAGGGAAGCTCCTAAAGCCTCTGAAGGTGGGGAGGGGTGGCTGTTTTCACCCTCCCCAGGCTCCTAGAAAGCCTCTGGAGCCTGGGGAGGGCGAAAAAAGCACGCCAAAAGCAGCAGGTCACGCACATAGCATTATGGGTGTGGCACGACCCCCCTGCGTTCCCTCTGCTTTTGACATGCGAGCCAAAAAAGGTTAGCCATCCCTGTTCTAGAAGCAACCACTGAAAAAGAATCTAAGAAAAGGGAAAATGGAAGTAGTCTGGGTAGTTTTTAGAGCTTTGGTACTGTGGTAAGATGATCAGCAGAGGAACTGTTAGAAATATTGGAAGAAGTAGTGATGGAATACAGCATGGGTGTCAAACTAACAGTATCATGTTGTCATCAAATGATATTTCACGATGTTTTTCTCTTCCTGGAGCTGGGGTGGGTGTGGCCTGCACATGATGCACCCAGCCCACGGGCCGCCAGTTTGACACCCCTGGAGTACAGCATGAGTATGAAGTGGGAGATGGTGGGGCTTCAGGGTGCTTGTGAACAGAGACTGTGGCAATTGGAGAATCATCAAGTATGTTTTATAGTGATGTCTTCATGGGTAGCAGATGTGGCACGGGGGATCCAGCATCATGTTCAGGAGAGTACATTGTGTTGTGGCTAATGCCATGTTTAGACAGACTGCCACCACTTGGAACTATGAGCTATCATCAAATCCAAGCCTCAACAGTGAAAATGAGCTGCCATTTGACTTGAGGAACTGTATTATAAATTTTAAATCCACTTATTTGACATGGAATGATCAGCCCAAGTCTGAGAATTCTGTGAGTTATTTGTTGGACAGCAGGTTGGACTGCCACAGTCAAATCTCAAGATATTTCAAAGAAGGATTGGAAAGGAAATTGGAACAGTCATTGATCAGGTGAGGGAACAGAAATGACTGTATGCTTTCTGCTAGAGTGGGAGTACATGTTCCCTTTAAACTCAGGGAAGACAGAGTTAAGAGTTAGGGAGAAAAAATATGCAGGTAGATATATCAGGTGAAACAGATTGGTTACTAGTGCAGTGGATGCCGTCTGACTGTTGGAAGTAGCCATCAAGAGATTGTACTAAGGTCTATAACCCTAGAGCAGGGGTGGGCAAACTTTGCAACTTTTAAGTCTGAAGGACTTCAGTTCCCAGACTTCTCCAGCCAGCTTTGCTCGCTGGAGAATTCTGGGAGCTGAAGTCCTTCAGACTTAAAAGTTGCAAAGTTTGCCCAACCCTGCCCTAGAGCCATGACGGTGAACCTATGGCCCTCTCTGTGGGCACGCATGCCATTGCCAGCTGCTCTTCCATGTTTCGTCACATGCACGCGCTCTGTACAATTGCTCTCTTCTGGGTTCCAGCACGCGCATGCATGTGCCGGAACCCAGAAGAGAGCAGCTGGCCGGTGTGCATGTGCACCAGACTGGCTGGCTGGCAAGCATGCGTGTGACAGAACCCAGAAGAGCAGCTGGCCACTGAATGCATGCTCACTGACCACCTGCTCTCTTCTAGGTTCTGGGACTCCAATTCAGATGCGGGCGCAGGTGCTCCAGTTTCGGCACTCGGTGCTGAAAAGGTTAACCATCACAGCCCTAGAGGGTACAGAGCTCTGGTTGAAGAGAGTGGGTGTGCTGTGTGCATGCACGCTTTATGTGCGCTGTGCATGCATGCACAAAAGCAAAAAACAAGATGGCGGCACCTATGGCGGCACCAGGAGAACTGGTTCAGAGGTGTGGTACGCCTGGGTCCCTGCCGGTTCCAGTGAGTCAGGCTGCCAAACTACTACCAGTTCGGCCAAACCAATCAGAACCTCTAGGAACCCACTACTGCAGAATACCAATATATTTCTGCAGTAATTTCATCCATACGTTGTTTAGAAATAATTCTAATTTTAGGGCTAAAAGTTGGTCAAAATATGTTGACACTATGACTTTTATGTAGAGTCATCTGATTTTGATTCAAACTTATTGATGGAGAAAACAGGTTTTAATTCTGCTCCCATGGACTAAATATCTTCCTACCCACTTTGTCAAAATTGTCAGGGAAGTAACAGGTTGAAGTTATGGTGAATTTTTGTTTCGTAACGGGGGCGATGCCACCTTTCTGCAAGAGGCAGTGATAACCAGCTGCTATCCAGATAAATTCTAGTGTGTTTCCTTTGGGCTAAAGATGGTAGGGAAGAATTGTATACGGCTCTTGATGAAGCAGATGGGTGGGAACTAACCACCAGATTGCAGGAACACACACAAGCAGTCAGACAAGGAGACTCAAACTCATTGGTAGCCTCACACTGCAATGAACAAGGACATACTGTACATTCAATTTTATGATTGTTAGACAAGCAGGCACACAAACAGCCAGGGAAGTGATTGAAGCCTGGGAAATGGGCCTGTAGTCAGTCAATATGCCAATTTACCACCAGCCTATCAAATACTTACTGTGTTTCCCCAAAAATAAATAAATTTTGACGCCCGAAATAAGCACTTGGCCTTATTTTCGGGGAAATCTTATTATTTTTGAGGTGCAGGAAGAAGCGAGCGTGGTCACCTCATGACTGCTGCTGTGTTGCAATATTTTCGGGGAGGGCATACGCCCAAAAGCCTGATTGGGCTTATTATCTGGGGAGGTCTTATTTTCAGGGAAACAGGGTTAAGAAGTGAGGGATTGGCAGCACAAGGAAAAATAGCCAAGAACTCTTGAGGCCAGAGCTCTTCCCCCTGGGAATCCTGCCAGACCCAATGAGTAAAAGAATCAAGTACCTGATCACGTATGTGCTAACTGTGGCAAGGATGCTCCTTGCGCAAAGGTGGAAAAACCCTAACATTCCATCAGATAACTGACTGTGCTGAATTAGATATGTTATCTAAATTACTAAAAAATGAACACAAAGAGGAGGAGGGAAAAATTGGGAGCTGTGGTATCAATGGTTAGAAAAAGTGAAAAAAAATGGTGAGGAACTGAAGTGAAGAAAAAGATCTTAACTAGAAGGCGGAAAAAGGGTTAATTTATTCAATCTCGCACCGTACTACTGACAGAAAGGAAAGAACCCACAATTAAACGAGAATGGGGATATGATGATGGTAATATGCACAAATATATTTGATTTAAAATATCAGAATTCGCATGAATTACGGGTGACGGTGAAAGGAATGCATTAAAAAAATTATTTATTTATTTATTTATTCTTTTTGTAACCAATTGATAGTATGTAAAGAAAGAGGGGTTTTTTTGTGTGTGCGTTGTGTCTGTTCTGAAAACTATATATATATAGTTAAAGAAATTTAACACATATCTAAAAAGACAGCAGCAATTTAATAGGTCTCTGTCTGGATGGTCTCTAGGTTGAGTCGAAGGACAGAGAAGGATGACAAGTTTGTCTCCTCCCTTGAATAGGCCTAACAGGAAGCTGTAACAATATATCCACTTCATCAATAAAGTCCTGTAGAAAGGATGATGTAATCAGGGAAACTGGTTAGCTCAAGACATAGAGAAGCCTGCTTCGAATGCTGGAGAGCACCAGTTCAAATCCCTGTAGGGAAAGTATGGCCAGCTGACGAGGGCTAAGGAGCCCGAAATGGATCCATCCTGGTCTCTTAATTAATTATTATTAATCATCCCTTAAAGAAATTTAACATATATATATATATATATATACCGTATTTATTCGAGTATAACGCGCAAAATTTTCTACCAAAAAAAGAACTCAAAGTTTGGGTGCGCGTTATAAACGAGGGTGCGCGTTATAAACGAGGGTGCGTGTTATAAACGATTTTTATCATGGCCGCACGTGTTCAACAACATTTGTCACTTACAATGCTTGGTCTGAGCCGAGAAAAAGTGAAACAAAATTTTATACCGATTTTAAATCGAAAATTAGGGGGTGCGCGTTATACACGTGTGCGCGTTATACTCGAATAAATACGGTATATATATATATATATATATATATATATATATATATATATTTGTTTTCGTAGGTTTTCACGGGTATAGGTATGTAGATTTTGGTTTATTCGGGTCTTTTCCCGTGTAAAATTAAAGGTGTTTTTGCAACGTTTCGATGGGATCACCCCCATCATCATCAGGCTTTGGCTTCTGCCTTTTGCAGTTCATTTGCAAAAGGCAGAAGCCAAAGCCTGATGATGATGGGGGTGATCCCATCGAAACGTTGCAAAAACACCTTTAATTTTACACGGGAAAAGACCCGAATAAACCAAAATCTACATATATATATATATATATATATATATATATATATATATATATATATATATATATATATATATATATATATATATATATATATATATATATATATGTTAAATTTCTTTAAGGGATGATTAATAATAATAATTAATTAAGAGACCAGGATGGATCCATTTCGGGCTCCTTAGCCCTCGTCAGCTGGCCATACTTCCCTACAGGGATTTGAATAACAATATATCCATATATATTTGTTTTCGTAGATTTCGTAACATATATATATGTTAGTTTTTTATGAGCTGATCAATAAATTTAAATTTGAGAGACCAAGATAGATCTATTTCGAGCTTATTAGCTCTCATCAGTTGGCCACACCCCACTGGGATTCAAACCGGGGCTGTAATATATATATGTAATTGTTTCACAACAACTTGTTATTATTAGGCCCCAATTAAGGGAGGAGACATACTGTTTCCCTTACTGCCTATCGGCTCATCACTAGAGACCATCCAGACAGCAAGCCGAGAATTACGTTGTATAATATTTTAGATATGTGTGTTAGTTTTATGAGCTGATCAATAAATTAAATTAGAGAGATACCAGGATAGATCTATTTCGAGCTTATTAGCTCTCATCAGCTGGCCATACTCCTTCTACTGGGGTTTCATATATATATATATATGAAAAATAGCCAAGAACTTAATAGCCAACCATCAATAGCCCAGTCTGCATCAAAAAAGCCACATACAAGAGGCACCAAATCAATACCACACACAGAGTAGCCCAACGTACACACACTGCTAGAGAGAGTTCCCTGAAGATGGGCTCTAGCATGAGTCCAAAAGCTCAGAAGACTAAATCTCTGGTCCCAATAACCAACCTGATTGGATCCTGCGTATGATAACCTCTTGTGTGAGCACCATTATTTACCGATTGGCTTCTAGGTTCAATTGAAGATGCTAGCCCAATTCAAGTGAATTCTGTTGATTCAATCACACATAGGTTATAGGTGCTGCCCCAGGGAAAGTTGGCCAGAGGAAGCCTTGGAAATAAGCCTTCTTGGTGAAGGCTCCCTTATTCTGGTACCATTTATCCTCAGAGACAAGTATGACCTTATCCCTATTGACATTTCAGAGGGAAATGGTTAAGATCTAGTTCTGCTGTAGAATAATGGGTGTTTCAGCTGTGGAGGAGAATGGGTCTGCCCATTTGATGGCATTTATTTTATTTATTTTAAATGTTTAAAAATAGTTTTTGGACAAGTGTTTTGGGGAACATTTTCAAATTATAATTAAAATAACAATATGGAAATGTTACAGAGAAATGATGAATGGAAAGTGGAAATATGTTTACTTTAAGTTCCTTGCTTTATATTTAAAATCTTTCCCTTTTCTTTCAAACTAATCTGTCTGCCAGGTTCCTCTTCTCTTTTATTTTGTTTACCTCAATTTTATTGTATAGAGGTTAAAGGGATAATTGAGGAAGTCTGAAGAAATTCTCCCAAGTATCATTAACATACTTTGGATTTTTGCTTTTGCTTAAGGAAACAAGTTATTTATAGCTTTGCATTTTTTATGGTTCTAAGTTTCCATTTGAAGTTATAAGAAGATTGTTCCACTTACTTCTTTGTACCAGCTAGTTTCCATTTTTTGAAGTATCATATAACATGATAAAAGATCATTGTGTAGTAGATAGCGGGTACAGTGAAGTGCTGTTTTCTACAGAGACATTCCTTTAATGACACTTAGAATAAATGCCATAGAATAACACTTTATTATTATTTTAATGGCAGTGCTATACATAAAATAAATACTTTTTTTTCTAAAATGGCAAATGGGGAAGAAGAAATTATAACAAAATAAAAGTATCTAAGAACAGTGCTGAAAGTTTTGAGGCTCAAATGAAAAGCAGAAATGTTAATGAATGCATATCAAACTATTTTAATTACATTGATTTTATACTAAATTGTAACTGGAACTAATTTATATCTTAGCTAGAAGGGATGTGAGCATGCATGTGTGTGCGTGTGTGTAAATGCTGCCATCACACCTGCTTCAAATCACTTTTCAAAGTCTTGTGTAACAATTTGGACAGTAGCTTTAAGCAATATCTGGAAATGAAACAGACAACCTGGGTTGTGTCATACCAGTCAAAGTTCCACATATGCACCTAGTGAGAAAGATCAGAGTCCCTTGCTTTTTATATTATATCAGGGTTCTCTGGATCAATAGTATGCTCCAGAAAAATAATTGCTACTGGGGTTTTAAAATTTACAGGGTGTGGCAGCAGAGATCCAGAAGATTTATATACAAAGCAAATCAGAATTTGTATACATGAACCAAAAATGCATCAAGGCATGGCAAGTTCAAACTCTGTTCCTATAGATATAAATAAATAAACCAGAATTAGTTCTCCTTTAACAGATTTCCAACTTTGTGTTAAATATTTTCTTAAAGGGCCCAGAAGAAACAATTGGCTGTAAAATATATTTATTTATTTATTTATAATTCAATTATTTATTTAATAATTGAATTAATTCTTTCAAACAATTACAATACAATAGCAGAGTTGGAAGGGATCTTGGAGGTCATCTAGTCCAACTCCCTGCCTAGGCAGGAAGCCCTATACCATTTCAGACAAATGGCTATCCAACATCTTCTTGAAGACTTGCAGTGTTGGGGCTTCACAATTTCTGGAGGCAACTTCTGTTCCACTGGTTAATTGTTCTCACTATCAGGAAATTTCTCCTCAGTTCTAAGTTGCTTCTCTCCTTGATTAGTTTCCACCCATTGCTCCTTGTTCTGCCCTCAGGTGCTTAGTTTGACTCCCTCTTCTTTGTGGCAACCCCTGAGATATCAGAAGACTACTATCATGTCTTCCCTGGTCCTTCTTTTCATTAAACTAGACATACCCAGTTCCTGCAACCGTTCCTCATATGTTTTAGCCTCCAGTCCCCTAATCCTCTTTGTTGCTCTTCTCTGCACTCTTTCTAGAGTCTCCACATCTTTTCTACATCGTGGTGACCAAAACTGAATGCAGTATTCCAAGTGTGGCCTTACCAAGGCCTTATAAAGTGGCATTAACCCTTCACGTGATCTAGATTCTATCCCTCTGTTTATGCAGCCTAGAACTGTGTTGGCTTTTTTGGCAGCTGCTGCACACTGCTGGCTCAAAAAAAGCCAACACAGTTCTAGGCTGCATAAACAGAAGGATAGAATCAAGATCACGTGAAGTGAATTCTTTGTTTGCATGTGAGGAATCAGGGATCAGCTAAAGCAAAACAATTCAAATTACATCTTATCTCAGTCCCAGAAGAAGAGGAAAGATTACATGCAAACTCGTCAACCCAGCAACTCATGCACAGTTCATTCCTATTTATGCGCACAATATTACATTACAATGATCAAAACAATCTAGATGCAGACGTTTATCATTAGAAGACAGAATTCAACAAGAACCAATTGTCTGTCAGCAATGCACTGCTTGTTTTTGTTGTTTGTATTGCCAGGTGTACATCTACGTTAGAAGTAAATAGAAATCAATTGCAAACATAGGATTTGTAACTATGATCGTATGAGAAGAAAGCTTTAGAGCCTAAGAATGGATACAGGATCATTTGAATCCCTTATGACATAACTGGCACTGACTCTGGTAGCAATGGTGCAAGCTTGAAAATTTGATCTGTATGTTGTAATTAAGAAACTATTTATAGAATTGGGTGTTTGTTTTAAATAGCTACATGTACCATTTCTATGGGAAAATATAGGGCAGAATTTGAAAAAAAATAGTAAACTAGATAAACAGGTAATTCTTCAAAATTAAAATTAGACAAAAGATTTAAGTATTTAAAATTAATTTAGTAAATGTACTGCAGTTCTAGTGTATTTAGGTATATTGATAATGGTTCTGTGCATCATGATGTTATCTTCTGAAAATCTAATTTTAAGGCACTGCAGTATGTTTGGAGTATAAATACTTCATTATTGAAAGGTCTAGGACAGGGGTAGTCAACCTTTTTATACCTACCGCCCACTTTTGTATCTTTGTTAGTAGTAAAATTTTCTAACCGTCCACCGGTTCCACAGTAATGGTGATTTATAAAGTAGGGAAGTCAGTTAAATTAAAAAAAAGGAAAGTGCTTCAGTATTGGACAAAATCCCTACTGCCAACCATGAAAGCTGGAACGCCCACTAGTGGACAGTAGGGACTAGGTTGACTACCACTGGTCTAGGACAGGGATCTGCAAAGTTGGCTCTTTTAAGACTGGTGGACTTCAACTCCCAGAATTCTGGGAGTTGAAGTCCACCAGTCTTAAAAGAGCCGACTTTGCAGACCCCTGGTCTAGGAGGTTGGTATTATATTTAGTTATTTGTGACTATCATTTGGAAATTTAAAAGAATAAACTATAATTTTTGTAGAGAAATTATCTTAGTCTTTCAAATTCATTTCTGCCTAGTTAGAAAAATGGCAGCAAACTTTTATTTCTAGTTTCTTAACATTTGTAATTAAAGGGAGCTAAAATAAAATGTATGTTAAAGATGGTCCTAGCAATTATATTTTGTATTTTCTATTAAAGAAGGAAAGATATGAATGGGTATTTTAAACAAGTTCTATACATCTGGATAAAGAACCAAAATAAAAAAAAAGATGTAAGAATGTAACTTATTAAATGAATAATTGTTTTCCCATTGAAAATGGGAAAGAATTACTAAAACAATTGAGAGTAAGACTCTGAATTCCTTTATGCTACTGAAACCATTTTCCAAACTTGCAACGAAGACAATAGTTATCCAGTCCACAGTAATTACGCTGCATTGAACCTATAGAACATAGTAATATGTCACCAATATACCAATACCAATTATCAGTCCCTTTCTCTCAGCCTAATTCATCTTATAAGGTTGTTTTTGTGGGGGAAATAGGAGGAGAAAGGTGTATTAACTATGTTCATCTCCTTGAGTTACTTGTTAAATAATAAAGGCAGGACAAAAATAAAATATAATAATAATTAACATCATCAAAGAACAACATCTGCCTATCCCAGATCTTTGGAAAAGACTCAATAGGTGGACAAAAATGCCAAATCCAGTCAAATCTAATTGTGCAACCAAGCCAAATAGTAATAGCGGGTTTCTGTACTACAAGCTTATTCTATGTTAGTGCTGACATAAAAAACCTTTTATGTTAACAATCATTGAACTTGTGCAATCAATATATATATACACAAAATTGTGTCACAAGTGTCGTTTATATGGCTTTTGAAATTTTTATTTAAAAGACAATATTTTTGCTTATACTGGTTAAGGCCAACATGCACAATATTTGAATAATAATAATAAGAATAATAATAATAATAATAATAATAATAATAATAATAATAATAATAATAATAATAATAATGGTGCTATCTTCTCAGGTGGGTAGTAGGCACCTTGAAATCTATTGTCTGTACATTACCTGTTCATTGTATACTATAAACTGTATCACTATTTTAATATGTATGTATTATTTTAGGGTATTATAAAATGTGAGATATAATAAAAATGAATAGATGTAAGACTCTGTAAGAATAGATGTGGAGACTCTGGAAAGAGTGCAAAGAAGAGCAACCAAGATGATTAGAGGACTGGAGACTAAGACATATGAAGAACGGCTGCAGGAACTGGGTATGTCTAGTTTGATGAAGAGAAGGACCAGGGGAGACATGATAGCAGTGATCCGATATCTCAGAGGGTGCCACAAAGAAGAGGGAGTCAAACTTTTCTCCAAGACACCTGGGGGCAGGACAAGGAGCAATGGGTGGAAACTAACCAAGGAGAGAAGCAACTTAGAACTAAGGAGAAATTTCCTAACAGTAAGAACAATTAACCTCTGGAACAGCTTGCCTCCAGCAGTTGTGAATGCCCCAACCCTGGAAGTCTTTAAAAAGATGTTAGACAGCCATTTGTCTGAAATGGTATAAGATTCCTGCGCATGCAGGGGGTTGGACTAGAAGACCTACAAGGTCCCTTCCAACTCTGCTATTGTATTGTATTGTATTGTAAAACATAAAGCCCCTGTAAAACTTAATTCAGCTCCTGCTGACTCTATGGATATAGAGTCAGCAGGAGCTGATTAGGAAAGAGCAAAGCTGGCTGGAGAAGTCTGGGACCTGAAGTCCTTCAGACTTAAAGTTACAAAGTTTGCCCAGCCCTGATGTATACACACACATATGCTCTTTCCTAATCAGGATTGCTTCGTTATCTTTGATTCAAGTGCTACCCTGATACAATCCTGTTGTTTTTTTAAATAGTTTTGAGTTTGGCTAGGTGTCAGGATGCTACTATCTCTTGAAATAATTAGTGATGTGAATAAATGTTTAGTTATTTCTTCCCCGTTATTTATAAAGTTAGTCTATTTTACCAAATATTAGTATATGTAAGGTCTGGTAGGCTTGATATTTATGCTGGTCCCCCTTGTAACGGGCCTACAAATGTAAGCTAGATGCCCTTTTACAGCCTAATGTTTTAAAACACTGTTACAGAGGATTATGGAAGCCAGATAAACTAATGTATTGTGTTTTTATATCAAGGGTATAAAACCACAATTATATTCTCCGTAGCCAGATAAAAACTGCAGGTGGGGAGGAAAACAAAGTGATCTTTGTTTTCTATGATTTCTGTTCACATATAACTAACAGCTTAGTACGTAAAGAAAGTTACAAGAGAAATAATGCGTATATTTGTTAGATTTATATTACATTTTTGCTCAGACGTTTGGGAATATAATTCCTTCAGGAGTAACAAACCTTTGAGGTACTTTGGGTTAAGAGATAATGACTGGCTCAAAGTTAGTCATCCAGCTTCTATGTTGCATGTAGCTTAAACCTGAGTCTTCCTGGTGTCAGTCCAGTACCTAAACCAGGGGTCTCAAACTCAATTTACCTGGGGGCCACTGGAGGCAGAGTCTGGGTGAGGCTGGGCCGCATAAGGGATTCCACAAAAAACGTTGTTAAAAAAATATCCTCAAATATTATACTTTCATATGAAGGTGGGGGCCACAAAATACCGTCCTGCGGGCCGCAATTGGCCTGCGGGCCGCGAGATTGAGACCTCTGACCTAAACCATTGTACTATATTGGCGTTCCTTTTATTTTTCAGGCAAAAAACAATGATAGCTACACACATCATCTCATGTAGAAGCAATTCTTAGGGCTATTAAGTGCCACCTGGAGGGCTGTTAGTCTTTCATAGCTAGTCCAGAGTGAAACTAAATACAGAGGCAAGCAACCTATAATCCTGTAACACACGATTGCATTGTGTCACAGAACTTGGGCAACTCAATTTATGTGTTTCTTCAGCACAGCTTCTAACTTTTTGTTGTTGTTCATATTTTTTGTTAGGAAAGTTGAGTTTGAGGAAGGAAATGGTTTTCTCAAGAAATCCTCCCATTCCATCCTGGGGAAAAATGGGCTGAAGAGTGATGTAAAAGCATCAGTATATGATCTCCTTTGGCCTTCTAGAAGACAAGGAAGTCAATTTGGAATTCCCAGCCTTCATATATTACTCACTCTTTACATAAGGTTTAAGAAATAGGGCAGGGTTTTTTTTTTTTGTTCAAGCAAAGTGTAATGACCTGAAACAAATTATTTGTACACAATAGTTTATTAAAGTAGTTTGTTTCAGCTAATCTGGTTAAAATGGTAAACTGATTTATCTTTATAAACGAAAACAGAGGAGAGAATGTCCAAGCCTAGCTGATTCTCATTCTCAAGCCAGAAAGGTGCAATTTGTTCTCTGTGCCAATCATTCCTCATCCTCAAACTGCCAGGAAATGCACAAGATCTGAAGGACCCCAGGCCAGGCTGCCTCTCCCTGCATTTAAACAATAGATTTTCATTACATTACATTCATATGCAGCTGTGGTGTTAGTGAACCAATGATGTGTAAGCGATCCTTTTATCTAGAAACAATATGCCAGAGGTGTGTTTGCTGTTTAAAAAATTGTGTTTATAACTGCTAGCCATGTGAACATGAAGTAGACATTTGCTTTTTTCAGTATATTGTTTGCATCAATTGGGAGTATGGGGTTGAGAGGCAGAACTGATAGTCATTCATGCCCTAGTCATCATCTGTTTAGATTATTCTAATGAGCTTTGCATAGGACTACCAAAGGCCTTTTGCAGGGGTGGGCTTCAAAAATTGCAGCAACGGGTTCGCTGCCCTGTCGCTGGATGAACGTGGCCATGGTGGGCATGACCTAGTTGATCTCCTGCACCACGGAGGGGGTGTTTTTCACCCTCCCCAGGCTCCAGAGGCTTTCCTTGAGCCTCTGGGAGGGTGAAAACTGCTTCCCCTGGAGGCTGGAAACAAGCCCATTTCCAGACTTCCGAAACCTCTGGTAGGCCCATTTTTCCCCCTCCCCAAGCCTCCATGCCGGCTCTGCACTTACCTGGCATGATGAATGGGCCAGCCAGGAGTGGCATTTGGGGGTTCGCTGAACTGGGCAGAATCCTAGCTAGAGGATCACCCAAACCCATGTGAACCCCCAGCAGTCCATCCCTTCAAATGGCAAAGTATTGCCCCATGAAATTTTTATTTTATTTTATTTTAATCACATTTATATCCCGCCCTTCTCCACGAAGGACCCAGGGCGGCGCACAGGAATTTAAAAACATACAAAACAATAAATACAGAATTTAGAAACATATTAAATTACAATCCTATACTAAAATCCAAATTAAAATCCACAGTTTAAAACTATCTAAAATAGTCCCGACGGGAGGTTAGGCTAGGCCGGCTTGCTGAAAGAGATGTATCTTTAGACACTGGCAGAAGAGGCGGAGGTCCGAGATGGTACACAGTTCATGGGGTAGGTCGTTCCAAAGGGCAGGGCCCGCCACAGAGAAGGCTCTTCCCCTGGGTGTCGCCAGTCGGCATTGCCCGGCCGACGGCACCCTGAGAAAGCCCTCTCTGTGGGAGCGGATCGGCCGAAGGGATATGTGGGGAAGGAGACGGTCTCGCATATAACTAGGCCCCGAGCCATGGAGCGCTTTAAAGATGGTCGTCCGAACCTTGAAGCGCACCCGAAAGGCCACAGGAAGCCAAATGAAGAATGTGTTCCAATATCCCCAGCACTGATGGTGCACCTTCAGGAATTGCATTGGCTGCCTGTCAGCCGCTAGTCCTAATTCAGGGTGCTAATTGTAAATAACAATATGTAAAAGGCAAAACATACCTACATTACCACAAAAATTCACAATAAATAATGGAAAAAAGTAGCTATTATGTTGGGAATAATGCAGTCTCTGGTTCATACCTTGGAGAATTTGTAATTAGAGCTACAAGTCACATATAACTCGAATGGTCTTCAAGGAAATGCTTCATGGTTTTTCCATAGAAAGAGCAATTTGTATGAGAAGATTTCCAAGATGTCTGGAAACTGGAATATATTGTAAAAGCACATATGGAAAGTGATTTGCCATTCTCTTGTTATCAGGAAACAGAGACTTTCCATAGTATTATGCCATTCAGATGACTCATTTAAAAAGGCTATTCACAAGCTTCTTTCCAATGTATTATAATTTTCCAGCAATCCATTCTTGGGTACAGCTTGCCATGCTTAAGTTTTTTCCTCAAACAGGAAACTTTTATGAATGTAAAGGAAAGCACAAACAGGTTTGGTTATTAATTAACCTAGGAAAATTGTGTGGAGCTATTTTTAAGAACATGCAATGAAAAGCTTCTGGGGCTATTTTTTTAAATGTCTGAATTTATGGATCAACTGCTACATTTCTAGAAGTCAAATTTAATGTAGTGGTTAAGGCACCAAACTAGTAATTGAACAGTCATGAGTTCTAGTTCAGTCTTGGGCATGAAGCTAGCTGGGTGACTTTGGCCCAATCATATTGCCATAGCCCCAGGAAGAAAACAATGGCAAACCACTTCCAAAAATCTTGCAAAAACCCTGCATGGACTTGTTCATTTAGCCACCAGAATGAAGACTGACTCAAAGCGACATATATGCAACACAACCCTTCTCAACAATTGACTTTTATTTCTTTTAATGAAGCATACATATTCAGGTATATTCTGCTATTTACCAAACCCCAGAATACTTTAGTTGTTCCAAATTTCATATGAAGCAAAATGAAGATGGGATAGGTCAGTGTTGGCTAACCTTTTTTGGTTCGCGGGGAGAAAGAAGGGGGGGTTGTGCGTGGGCGTGCCATACCCATAATGCTATGTGCACAATCCCCTGCTTTTGGTGCACTTTTTTCGCCCACCCCAAGCTCCAGAGACTTTCTAGGAGCCCAGGGAGGGTGAAAACAGCCTCCCCCCCCCCCTTCTGGGGTTTCAGGAGCTTCCCTGAAGCCTCCAGAGGGCGAAAAATGGCCTCAAAAGAAGGCCTAAATCAGCCAGGCAGCAAGGACCTCGCGTGCCCTAAGTAATGGTTCCGCGTGCCACCTGTGGCCCGTGCCATAGGTTCGCCATCACTGGGATAGGTAGACCATGGTTGGTGTATATGTACACTTTCTTTTCTCCCAAGCAATTCCCTAATTAGGTGTCCTTGAGCCAGGCTCAGCTTCTGGTGACCGCATGCTTGCCATCTCAGTGCCATTACTTCTGCAGTTTAACATCTATATCAAAATTGTCCCCCTAGTTGATTTCTGAACTTTATTTTTGGAAGAACAAATTGACCAATTATAAGGTATGTTGGGAGACTAAACAAGCAACAACGGAAGCATCTACCAAGGTTTTTTTTTTTTTGAAAATACGGATCTTTTATTTAAACGAATATTTCTATATGGGGAAATCTTGTTTCCATGAATGCAAGTGGACCAAATCCATGATGAATTCCCAGTGATAATTCTGATGAAAAACACAAGTCCTTGATTTGAGCTAAGTATATCATGTTAAAGAAGGCTGATATTTTGTTTTGAACTGTTGTGGTTCAGAGACCATTTGCTACCTCCGTGCTCTTCTAATAAGATTAAATGCTGTGAATATTGCTTGTTCTAGAGCAGGGGTCTCCAACCTTTGCAACTTTAAGTCTGAAGGACTTCGGCTCCCAGACTTCTCCAGCCAGCGTTGCTTCTGGGAGCTGAAGTCCTTCAGACTTAAAGTTGCAAAGGTTGGAGACCCCTGTTCTAGAGCAAAGTTTGAAAAATCTGGTTGGAATCAAATCTTTTAATGTTAGATTCATTCATTTTGGACTTTTCTATTGTGATTCATGTAGGTTCCTAGCTTTTCATTTCCATTTGTGGAATTGCTCTTAAGAGTAATTCTGGTGGAAGGGCTGGTATAGAACAACATTCAGGCTGTTCTGTGCTAGTTATACTAGTTATCTATTTCTTCCAGCCCATTTCCTCAGTGCTGTTTTAATCTTCAAAGCTTCTCTTTATTTTTTATCTCAATGACTATCTATGCTGCTACTGCTGATAATGATGATTATTATTATTGTAGACTTTTTTGCTAATGCCATCTTTTGTACAGACACCAGTAGTCTAGATGAAGGATTTTAATAATAATCATTGCGAAATTTTAAAAGCCACCAGTAGAACTGACAGCTCACTTTTTCCAGGAACTAAAAGATTTGTTTATTTAAGTAGCCTTTGTGGGGGGGAAACGTATTTATGGTTATTTAATCTGATATACTGGATTTTGAAAAACTGTATTTGTTATGGTGGCTTCCAAATCTGTTTTAAAATGTAGATAACGATAATAAAAACGTAACTATCAAATCTACAACTGAGAATTAAAGAAATGCCGGAACACAGTGTAATGCCATATAAATGTAATCAATCTAGATTTGATAAGTGGGATCCATTTATCAGCCGGGTCAGGAGAATAAATGGAACTTATAATGAATTATTTCCAATATTTTTCCATGAAATTTATAGCTATTGCTTTTTAAATCTTCCTCCTACCCCCAAACAAAATCTAGAAAAAGTAACTTTCTTTTCATGCATAAATATTTAAAATCAATTTTTGCTATTCTTGCTATTGAAACACCACGCTAAATTCATAGAATAGTAAACAATTAAAGCTTATAAAGCCTGAAATAAAAAAAAAAAATAAAGAATATTTATCTAGTGTTAAGGGTGTATAAAGGTAGGCACAAGGTTAGCTTCTTGGGAAAGCAGAGGACAGCTGATGAGCCAAAGCTAAGAAAACTATCATGTTCACCTGCAATATTATCTTTGAGAGGATTAAAAGAAGAGACGTTTATTTCAGGGTTTGAAAAAATATGGAAAAATTAAACCTAAAAACTGTAAAGAATATTACAATTTTCTTTTCTGATTTAAAATATAAATGTAATAAATAAAATGAAATGGCACTTTGTGAATTAAGGGTTGATTATTAGCTCATGTGTTTTCAAAGGGCAGTAGCCCAGATTTTAATGGATCTAACTACTAATTACAAACTGCTGGACAGGAAACAGGAAAGAAGTGTAATTCAACCAAACTGCTGCATTAAGAGAATACCCAAATTAGATTTATTGCCCTCCATGCATAAATACATAAAAAGTAAAACAAAAATGTTTGGACCTTTATTTGAAAGATAGATTATGATTTTGTTAACTAATCACAGCAAAACCTTTGTTAAGGTCAAATCATCTTTAAAGCGCTCCATGGCACAGGACCTAGTTATTTGCGGGATCGTATCCTGCCCCATACATCCCTTCGGCCGATTCGCTCCCACAGAGAGGGACTTCTCCGGGTGCCGTCCACTAGGCAGTGCCAGCGGGCGACGCCCAGGGGAAGGGCCTTCTCTGTGGTGGGCCCGACCATTTGGAACGACCTACCCCTCGATATTAGTACTACTACGGACCTCTGCTCCTTCCGGCAAAAAGTTAAGACCTATCTGTTCCATCAGGCCGGCTTGGCCTAATTTAGGCTCCTCACCCCAGTCTGTAGTTTAAATTATTTAATCTGGTTTTAATGGGATACAGTTTTTAATGTTTTTATACATTTTAGTACAGGGTTATTATTTAATTCGGTTTTAATTTTGTATGTATTGTTATGGTTTTAGATGTTTTTAATTTTGCTGTATACCGCCCCGAAGGAGAGGGGGCAGTTTAGAAATTTATATATCTCTCAAATTTAAATTTATATATATCTCAAATTTATGTATATCTCAAATTTAAATTTATTGATCAGCTCATAAAAACTAGCATATATATATATATATATATATATATATATATATATATATATATATATATATATATATATATATATATATATGCTAGTTTTTATGAGCTGATCAATAAATGTAGGTCTTTGGTTGTTCGGGTTTTCTCCCGCGTAGAATTGGAAGTATCTTCACGACGTTTCGATGAAATCTCATTCATCATCTTCAGGCTGGTGCTTCCGGCTTGGTGCTTCCATTGCTCCTGGAAGCACCAAGCCGGAAGCACCAGCCTGAAGATGAGGAATGAGATTTCATCGAAACGTCGTGAAGATACTTCCAATTCTACGCGGGAGAAAACCCGAACAACCAAAGACCTACATAAAAACACCCGCGAAAACCAAAACAAGGAAAACCTGTATGTTTCTCCTTGTTTTGAATTTCAACGGCTTGGCTGGAGGGTGGGGCTCGTCTGCTGGTCAATGCTGGCTTCCAGATATCTGGTAGGCGGGAGGTATCATCACGTCTGTTCATGCTGCTAGATTGTTTCTCTATTTCAATGGCTTCTCTGATTATTCTCCTGTTGAGTTGTTCCGCCTTGGAACAACATATATATATGTTAGTTTTATGAGCTGATCAATAAATATAAATTTCTAAACTGCCCCCTCTCCTCTCATATATATATGAGAGAATATTTTCACAGCTCCTGTTCAGGGCCCCTTTAAGGGAGGAGACTTAACGTCATCCCTCTCTGCCCTTCGACTCAACCTAGAGATCATCCAGACAGAGAACTAATTAGTTTGCTGCTGTGTGAAATTTTTTAGATATGTGTTAGATTTTTATATATATAAATCGAAGATGGGAAAAAATGCATTCTATAAAGTAATACGTAGAAAAGAGAAGGAAAATGGAGAAACATAGATTTGGATCCAAAGGAGCTTTTCTGCTTTTGAGTCCAGTAAGTGTAATCTTTATTGTCATTGTACTTGTTTACAACGAAATTGGTTGTGCTTTGATAAACTGTAGTGTTTGTATATATTGGGATGAGTTTAGAGAGGGAGAATAAATATTATTTTCTTAGCTCTCTAGGTAATTTCTAGCCATTTGTGGGGAAGCTTAATTTTGTCATCAAATTAAATTAATGTTTGCAATAAAGCTCAAAGTGTACAATTTGAAGATCATGCTAATTAAAAGTAATTTATCTTTCATTTTTGAAATTATGGTTTTAGGTTAATTCTGAAAATAGCATGCTACTGCTATCTAATGAAATACAATTTCAAGTAATAGCTAGATTCTGTATTGCATGATTCCTCTAATAATAATTGCCTTCTCCAGACCCAAAATCTGATATTCTCCACAGTAGATCAAAGGACTTGTCAGAAAAAAATTGCAAGGCTAGTGAAATAAAATAGGTACTAGCTAATGGATCACAATTTAATGAGTAAGATTTCAAGTTTTATATATATAATACACACACACACTTAGGCTTAATATAATAAAAATAGGCAAGACGTTTTGGGTGAGAGTCTCTATTTCAATTTTGAAATGTTACTAGAGAAAGTTTAGGTTGATTTTATAATAATAAGTTATTTGTAAGTGAATTTTTTCCATTTAGTAAGGCACATTTTTGTAATTCGTCTACTTCAGGGGTCCCCAACCTTTGCAACTTTAAGTCTGAAGGACTTCAGCTCCCAGAATTCTCCAGCCAGCAGCTGGCTGGAGAATACTGGGAGCTGAAGTCCTTCAGACTTAAAGTTGCAAAGGTTGGGGACCCCTGGTCTACTTCATGAAGTACACCTTAAAGTTGTGATTGTTTTTTCCTAAGCAAATTTGAGTAACAAGAATAGGGATGGAAAATGTTCTCAGAGAAACATGATTTAACATGCCATGAATGTTTGGGTTTAAAGTGTATGAGGATAAGTATCAGAAGTGTAGGAGGATAAAAATGTGTTTTCTAAGGCATTCAGTAAAAGCTGTAACTTTTTTCTTAATCTTCATATATTTTAAGATGTGTTTATTTAAATGTGTCTCTAGAATTAACAGACCTGAAATTTAAACAGGCAAGTTTGTTTCTTCAATAAGGTAATATCTGCTCTTCAATCAATTTGTGATGCAGAGGAATTAAAAGAAGTCTGATGGACTTGTGGACTCTAAACCTAGGTTATATGAAATATTTAGATGAAATACACTGAAGACATAATTGACAAATTGACAAAATTCATTTGTGTCCAACTAAAGAGGATCTCCACCCAAATTCATTTGCCTTACTATTAAATGGACGAGGATCTTACATTGTCTACTTATTTCAACAACAGTAATCTAAATCCAGTATTGAAAGCTTTAACGTGATCTTAATTAAAGCTGATGTTAATTAAAGCTGATGGAATGCAAGTCTTTCCCTTCAACTTATCTTTCTTGCATACAATGGAGAGTATTTGAATGCTTCAACAGCATACAGTCTTCACCTTTTAATAATTGTACAGAAGTAGATGATGTGGTTTTAAAGCAAGTGAAACATTCCTCTTGTTTTTCTCCACAGTGAAAGGATATGGAATAGTAATTGTAGTGGTTAAAGTGTTGAGTGACAGATGTACAGATAAGATGTGGAGACTCTAGAAAGAGTGCAGAGAAGAGCAACAAAGATGATTAGGGCAGGGGTCTCCAACCTTTGCAACTTTAAGTCTGAAGAACGTCAGCTCCCAGATTTCTCCAGCCAGCTTTGCTGGCTGGAGAATTCTGGGAGCTGAAGTCCTTCGGACTTAAAGTTGCAAAGGTTGGAGACCCCTGGATTAGGGGACTGGAGACTAAAACATATGAAGAACAGTTGCAGGAACTGGGTATGTCTAGTTTAATAAAAAGAAGGACTAGGAGAGACATGATAGCAGTGTTTTAATATCTCAGGGGTTGCCACAAAGAAGAGGGAGTCAAACTATTCTCCAAAGCACCTGAGGGCAGAACAAGAAGCAATGGGTGGAAACTAATCAAGGAGAGAAGCAACTTAGAACTCAGGAGAAATTTCCTGACAGTTAGGACAATCAATCAGTGGAACAGCTTGCCTCCAGAAGTTGTGAATGCCCCAACACTGCAAGTCTTCAAGAAGATGTTGGATAGCCATTTGTCTGAAATGGTATAGGGTTTCCTGCCTAGGCAGGGAGTTGGACTAGATGACCTCCAAGGTCCCTTCCAACTCTGCTTTTGTAAGAACTATATATGTAAGTTTCCATTTAACCAGCGGCCTCCAACCTTTTGGACACCAGGGACCAGTTCAGCGGAGAGAGCTTTTCTGCAGACCGGAGGGGGTGTGGGTTCATGTGCTGCCTGCATCCTGTGGATGGGGGCTCATTCGACTGTGTGGCCCAGTTTCTGGTATGCCGCAAACCAGTACCCAGGGGTTAGGGACCCCTGCACTTGACCACAGGCTTCATCGGATGGCATTGGGCCAGTAACGTAAGAGAAGAATGAGGCTCTTAGCCACAAAAGAGCCAGCATACACTTGAACGGATCTTTTTTTTTTTCTAGAATTCATTTTAAAACTAGCTCAGTCATGGAAAATAAAAGTTAGTTTAGGGGTGCTATATTTGTTTCATTAAGACCCGTGGGACCGAATTCTGAGTAAACACATATAGGCTTTGACTGCAGAGTGACTAAGATTTGTTCTTAGTTTTCCAAAGTCTTGAAATATTTCCTGCCAGCTAATTACTGTTTATTGCAGCTAACCTTAGTCCTCAAATAGTAACTTTTTCCATCTCAAAATGGGTTGGTGAAGAGTATGTTGTCCGAGTGCTAAATGGAGTTACTAGCAATGGAAACTATGCTGCAAGAGCAGTTGATAAAGCAGCTGCCTATGAAAACCTCGGCTGTTTTTTCCATACTCCAGAGCAAAGTTAATTAGCATAGGGAAACTGACTAACATGCTTACGTCACCTCTTTCCAGCTGAAGCTTACATTTTGTCCCTGACAGCCTGAAACTATGTGGCAGAACTTTGCTCAGGAATTTGCAGTCCCATACAGGATGCCCTAAAACTCGGAGGGTTGGGATTTTTTTGTGCTTGCTGAGGGGGCTGGACTTGGTCTCTTTTATAAGCTGCCTTTCCAGTACCAAACTGCTTCTTTGAAAAGAGCTTTTCTTGGTCGGGTGCTGGGCAATCTTTACGAGAAAGCAAAAATGCATTTCAGGAACTTCGATTACATTTTTGGTTCCTTGATCGCTTGCGTTGCGGACCACAAGATTTTCAGTCAACCTGAAATTAGGGTAAGACTCTTGGATGTAAAAACTGCTTTAGGGAAAAGTTTATATTGCATACTGGGAAATGTGAGTGCGTTGAGAACATTGAATTGGTTAGAGAGTGAAGCAAAATCACAGATGCATTGTTAACGTTTTACGGTAGAGAAGCTGACGTTCCTTTGATGTTTTTGTGTGTTCTTAGATTGCAATACGGTAAACACTGTTAAAATATTTTGTTAATTGTTTGCAAGCTCTGGAGTATTTCTGGGCAGAAGATAAAAACTTTAATCATCATCATTGGTAATGCTTCTGAGCGTGCTGGGAATGCAACAATATTAGTTGGCACTGTACAAATAACTGGAATAGAAGAACTAAAGATTAACAGAGTCTCTGTCTAAGAATTTCATGGGATTTATTCTCATTGTCCTAGATTGGTAGCCTACTAATATTAAACATTCTTCAACTTCCCAAATTCCAGCAGAAATTTAAATGATGCTTTCTAATTATAACGAGCTTTTTAACATACACAAGAAACAGTATTTTTTGAATTAAACACTATTTTCATTAGGTTAGCATTGTAATCTTTTTAGTTGCTATTTTTTTCCATATTTTACGTTACATTCTGTTTCAATTCCAATATTTTACTCTATGCTTTATTTCTCTTTCATCTATTTCTACATTCCTTGGACCTCAAATAACTGTAGTTGTAAAGGAAAAGCCTTGCATTTTCCTGAATATTTTAGTTTTTAAGGATGCTCAAATTTTCATATAAATGCTAAAATAATTATAATAATTCTAAAATAAAATAAAATAATTACTAAAAGAATCACAATGATTATTTTAAGAGGTAATTAAATAATCTCTTCCATGCTAATAATTTTATTGTTGATTTGAATATTTTATTTATCAGCTATAATATTTTTTAAATCCTAATCATTCAGTGGTTACTGGTTAATTTTTCAGGTTAGCTAAACTGAGATAATTATATTTTGCTCCTGCTGGTAAATAAAAAGTAAGATATAAAAATGCTGCCTCCTTCTAAATTCTACTCCTAGTTCTTTCATTATAAATTGTAAAGATAGCAACTATTTTTATTAATCTTGGAAACATAAATGTGGGTTGGATAAGTGCTTAACATTTCTAATAGCTATTCCGATAGCAGTGCTTCAGTAGGAAAGGCAGTTGTTGGCAGATTTATCTATATAAAGGCAGACTAGTAAAAATTATATTTGGGGAGACGAGCAACTGTTGTATTTATGAAGTTCTTTTTAAATGCAGACATTGAAGCACCCAGTATCCTCATTAAACTATATCAAGTTTTACCCTGCATCTTCATCTATATATTTCTTAAATTGGCACATATGAATAGGATGTGCTATATAGTTTCTATGCAGTTGCTTATACAACCAAAACAGCATTAACATCTTCTTGCAAGAACCATCCTACGGGTGTGGCTATAGCTGCACAGCAAGCAAGAAAGTCAATAAAATAGCATATAATTTTCATCCAAGGGATGACTAGAGTGAGTTAAATGTTCTGATTTTGTAAGAAGCAGCTAGCTACCTCTGTAGTTGATGCTGATTTTCCTGGAACCGGATGATTGGTGACAGAAATATATCTGTTAAAACATTTTTCATAGATCTGTTAAAGTCTGTCAGTAACACATTCAGTGTAACTTAAATTTTCTTTTATAATGCTAATGACTATTTATATCTCTAACAATGTACCGACAGCTCCTAGCTAAATTTTACATTTTAGTTCCTGTTTTTTAAATAACTGTCCTTTGAATTGGATGATATAGGCAAAATTTGCAGCCCTGCCAAACAGATAACCTTCCAAAGGACATCGAGCAAATTGTATTGATAGTAATAGTATTTAATAGTATTCAACATATATATTGGTGTAGTATTTAAAACCAGTATATATGTTGCCCTGTTGTCCCATTCTTCCGGCCACCCCCAAGATTAAAAATTAAAATATTTCAATTCAATCCAGTAGTTTATGGGGCGCTTTTTGTTGTCTATGCTAAGTCATGGAATAATCATATAGCCGTTTGTCTATTCTGATACTGTAAGAGCCATGGTGGCACAATGGTTAGAATGCAGTACTACAGGCTAACTAACTCACTGCTCACTCTAGGAATTCAATTCTGAGCAGCTCAAGTTGACAGCCTTCCATCCTTCCGAGATTGGTAAAATGAAGACCCAGATTGTTGGGGGCAAGAGGCTGACTCTGTAAACCGCTTAGAGAGGGCTGTAAAAGCATTGTGAAGCAGTCTCTTATGTCCTGCTATTGCGATTGCTACTACGGATAACATAATTGGAGGATTCCTCCAAGCGATTGCAACAGTTTAAAAATAAACAAAGATATGTTGTGCATGAGATGTAGAGTCACTGGTTTATAAGACGAGTGTCTTTATGCATTTTTCAGTCTTTTCTCTGCATTCTGGTTAAATTTGTATGTAGTACCTTGTCGATGTTCATGTATACAGTAATTAGAATGGAAACTTGCCACTGGAGGTGCCTATATTTCTATATAGGAATAAAGGATGCCTTTACCTAGTTAAAACAAAGGGTGTGCAGTTTAGTACCGATCAAAAATGTTCTTAAGAGAAAACAAAAGTAGGGAAATCCTGCAGAATATAGCTTCTTGGATTCTTTCTAATCCTTCCTCTATACCAAGGGTTCCCAAACTTGGCAACTTTAAGACTTGTGGACTTCAACTCCCAGAATTCTCCAGCCAGCTCTGCTGGCTGGAGAATTCTGGGAGTTGAAGTCCACAAGTCTTAAAGTTGCCAGGTTTGGGAACCCCTGCTCTATACATTATTGTAATGTGTTACATCCATATGTGTTTCTGCTTTCCTGTTGTGTTGTGTCTGCTGTTTTTGCTTATGTGTGCATTGAAAACCACAGGACAGGGAGCATATGCTCTGAGTCATGTGTCCAGAAGAGAGAGGGGGGGGAAACTTAGAACGTGGCAGTCACGGAATTTTGAGCTGGTCCTCAGTTGCCCCTCCCAGAAGAATATCGTATAACTTTTTCTTTGCCACTTGAATCTATCTTGAGAACATGGCTCTTCTTTGCACTAATATGTATAGCAAGGGACATTTGGGGTGGGGTTGGAGGTTAATGCTACCAGACATACAGGCAAGTGGAGGAAGGGGGGAATTAACTTTCCTTGGAGCACTAGCAAGCTGACACATAAGCATTTGGGAAATAAAGTATAGAGCTGTGATGGCGAACCTGTAACACGCGTGCCACAGGTGGGCGAACAGCCCCCTCTGCAGGCGTACGAGCCGTTGCCCCAGATCAACTCCACCATGCATGCACAAGTGCCTACCGCTGGCCAGCTGGTTTTTGAATTATGTGCATGTGCAGGGGTGGTGTGCGCATGTGCGAGGGTGGGGGGAGCACAGGGTGTTGCATGTGCATGCATGAGGGTGGGGAGTGGTGGGGCTACATGCGCACTGCATATAAGTGTATGCATATGTTTTCGGCATGCAATGACAAAAGGGTTAAAAAACAATTTTAAAAGAGAGAGAACTGGATCATTAAATTTGTTTTTATCTTGATTTGTATTTAATTAATGTACCATGCAGTTATTAACCATTTTCTCTTACAATTGCATTAAAAATTATAATTCAGTAACAACAATTGGGCAAGATCTTGGTAGCTGTACTCAAAACTTTAGAGGCATAAGAGCCCAAGTATGCAGAAAATGTGCTTGTGTTTTGGTTTGTAGATGCATTATTTATGAATTGTACTTAATTCAGTAAGTGAAACTCTTGAAATACTTCTATCTTTGTTTATAGATCAATAAGTGATAGGCAGAAATGCTGTACTCTTGTTAACTGTTGACATGTTTATTTTTCAGGGCAGATTTGAAGCTCTGTTTAGAACATTTGACAAAGATGTCACCTTTCATTATTTCAAGAGTTTTAAAAGAATAAGGTTGAACTTCAGCAATCCTTTATCAGCAGCTGAGGTTAAAATTCGATTACACAAGACAGAATTTCTTGGAAAGGAAATTAGACTATATTTTGCTCAGGTAAGACAAGTAACCAGTTATACTTTAATAGCTTTTTAACCAGTTCTTATACTTTTATTTTTTGCTTAATTTCCCATTCCTCTGGTGCACTGCAGCTAGAAAACATCGTGCCTACCCAATATATGAGCTAGAAATCACTGAAACGTACATTATTTATAACTAAGTTTCAGTTATTTCTATCTACTTTGCATGCATCTATTCATCTATCATACAGGATGTATGGTTTATTTGATTAGCTGATATTTTAAAACATTCAGAGATTCTTCAGAAAAAAGGCACATGTTACGTGGTCTGCTTTTCCAAAAAGCTTTTCCACTTACCTATTGATTCTCTAGTGATATTAATAGAGACTTTTGTAAGTAGACCTTCTACACCACCAGTTAAGAACTAAACTCTGTAGATTTGGTGTTTGGCCTCCTACTTCAGAAATTGAAATAAAACCTGACAATTAAAAATTACTTTAAAAATTATGGATTCTGGGAGATGCCGAATTATCATAGTTTATCCCTAAATGTATGTCTAAAAAGGATTTAAATCTCAGGATTTAAATTAGGATATAAGTATACCTGAATGTTTTAGTTTTTATATAGGCTACTTAACAACACACATTATTTAGGTAACACAAGCAATAAAGTAATAAAATCAATATTAAAATACAAGAACAGAGGCAATAAGTAAAAATAAATTATACATGGTCAAAAACTCAAATAAATGGGAAAATAACAAAAAACCTACCACAAGACAATTTGTACATTTGCAAAAATATTCACTACAGATAATATTGTTTAGATTCCATTTACAAATAACAGGAAACAAAAGGCACCTATACTATGTAGTAGGGGGGTCAGAGAAGTCAAGAGTATTGTATGAGTTGCTAAGGGATCATGTAATCTAGAACGCTTTTTAAAATAGAAATGTGCTATAACCAAAATGAGTTATCAAATTGATATGTTCTTGTCTGTTGGTACTGGTGATCTATTTCAAAATGCTTTATCAGAAGCAATCAGTTATCTTGCTCTTGGAATTGTTTTTCTAGCTTGAATTGTCCTCTAAATAAGCACACATAAGATACTGATCTGTTATTTCCATTACTAACTGTTAATAGTAAGATCAACTGGGTTCCCATGCTTGCTATGGGAGAGGACAAGCCTCTTCTACAAATAACATAACCAGCGACCTTAGCATGCAGGCTGGTTGTGGAGCTGAATCAGCCTTTGCCATCTTCACCTGTAATGCCTGCCATTTTTACTGATCTTCCTCAACCTCAGTGATTATTATGACATTCTTCTAGAACAGCTATGTAGCTTGTGAACTCAGGTCACAATGTACCAATTGTACCTATAAGGTCACGTTTCAAGGATAATATTGTTCTAGCATTTGTCTTCTCTGATTGTAGGGTTTGTTTATTGTTGAATGGCTCTTGCCTTGTTCTTTCAACAAAATTATTCAATACGGAAGATAATGTTGGATGATTATATTTACAGCCACAGGACAATTAAACTGTAAATTTCTGTGTGGTGACATTTTATTCTTAATAACATTTAATATCTGTATGAAATAGTTGGCCAAGATCATCATCATCTTTTTTTTTTTTTGAGATTTGGAGTGAGTTATCCTGAGGATGCCCAGCTCTGCTCCTCTTGATTATGTAAACACATTTGATTAGCATCTGGATGCATTGGTAGATAGATAGATAGATAGATAGATAGATAGATAGATAGATAGATAGATAGATAGATAGATAGATAGACAGACAGACAGACAGACAGACAGACAGACAGACAGACAGACAGACAGACAGACAGACAGACAGACAGACAGACAGACAGATAGATAGATAGATTTTATTTTTCTATACCGCGTCCTCTCCCCAGGGGGACTCGGAGTGGTGCACAGGGAAAATTAAAACAACATAAAATATATACATAAATAAATACAATAAAAACAAATTAAATCAACTGTCCCTGCACTAAAATCCCCATTTTAAAATTAACATTCCCTAACCCCTGAGGTAGAGACTAACCTAGGCCGGCCAAGCAGAAAAAGTGAGTTTTTAATTTCTGACGGAAGGAGCGGAGGTCCGTAGTTGTTCTAATGTCGGGGGGAAGGTCGTTCCAGAGGGCTGGGCCCGCCACAGAGAAGGCCCTTCCCCTGGGCGTCGCCCGCTGACAAAGTCTAGTGGACGGCACCCGGAGAAGTCCCTCTCTGTGGGAGCGAATCGGCCGGGAAGATGTATGGGGCAGAATCCGATCCCGCAGATAGCTAGGTCCCGAGCCATGGAGCGCTTTAAAGATGAGAACTAACACCTAGGTTGAGTGAGAGCCAGTAAGCTGATGCTGAATGAAAACAAGACAAAGGTACTATGAAATTAGAGAGGTTGCCCATTCTTGACAGAGTTGTGTTCCTTCTGAGCTTGTAGTTGCTCTTGGAGTAATCATTAGCCACGAAGGAACAAGTGGAAAAGTGTAACTTTTTCAGAACAACACCAAGATTTAGTTTTAGACCTGGCCAGATTGATCTGTGAGCTGTTAACCTGAAGATGAGATTATTACAATGAGCATTTTACATGAAGCGGCCTATAAAGTTGGCCCAGATGCCACAGCTGAGTACCAAAGACTGAAGGACAGGAAGTTGCTTGAACATATAAATCTGCTTAAAGGAAGTGGACTAACTGTCAGTCTTGTTACCAAACCAAATTCAAAGTATTTGCATAAAACCTACACAGCCTTTTCTCATTAACTATGATTTCGTGTCAATGCTCAAACCCAGAGGTGGGTTGCTCTCGGTTCGGCCCGGATCAGGCAAACCTGTAATAGTAGCGGTGGAAAGCTCTGTCCACTCACCTGGATGCTTCTGTGCATGCGCATAAGTATCACACGCACGCACGCAAGAGCGCACCCGAACCGGTAGTAAAAAAATTGGCAACCCACCACTGTTCAAACCCTTTATATTTTTGAAGTTTTATTTAATTAGTCAGGTTTTTAACTGAAGTTATGATGCTCTATTCTTGATCTTAATATTGTGAAGATTCTGTTCTTTTATGTCTTGAGTATTTATTGTCCTATGCATACTCAATCCATGAGTATCCCAGCAGCATTATACGAGCCTGATCTTTTCTAGTTTTTCACACAAAGAGGTAGTTGCCACTGCTGTAAGAGTCACTTTAATGAGTAGATTCCTTAAAGGAAGGAATCCCTTCCTTATACATCCCTTCGTCCGATTCGCTCTCACAGAGAGGGACTTCTCCGGGTGCCGTCCACTAGGCAATGCCAGCAGGCGACGCCCAGGGGAAGGGCCTTCTCTGTGATGGGCCCGACCCTTTGGAATGACCTTCCCCCTGACATTAGAACGACCACGGACCTCCGCTCCTTCCGCCAGAAACTCAAAACCCACCGGTTTCATCTAGCCGGCCTGGCCTAATTCCATGCTTCCCGCCTCAGTTTGTAATTTTAAATTATTTTATTCGGTTTTAAGGTTAAGTTTTTAATTTTTATAAATTTGTACAGAGGGCTATTTAATTCGGTTTTAGTTTATATGTATTGTTGATTGTGATAATTTTTAATTTTACCTGTACACCGCCCCGAGTCCCTTCGGGGAGAGGGGGCGGTCTAGAAATCCAATAAATAATAATAATAATAATAATAATAATAATAATAATAATAATAATAATAATAATAATAATAATAATAATAATAATAATAAAGCAGTGGCATTGCTTTTTCAAGCTTGTACAAAAGCCTAAAATACGATCCAGCTCTTTTTATAAATAGAAGTGAGGTGATGTGCTTATATAACAGCCCAACTATATGTGTGCCATCTTTTTCATTTCATTTCATATAATGGTCATAATAAACATAAGGATGCATTTTTTTTTTAATAATTTTATAGAGATTGCATATTGGAAGTACACACTTAGCACCACCTGAACCAGATAAACAATACCTGATTTCTCCTCCAAGTTCTCCTCCTGTTGGCTGGGAACAAGCAGATGATGCTAAACCTGCTATTAATTATGATCTTTTATATGCAATTTCCAAATTAGGACCAGGTAAGACATTTTAAATCTGAATTCTTAATAACTCATATACCTTTTATTTTTTCCTATTTAATTTAGTGTGTGTGTGTGTGTGTGTTTGTAAAATGTATTCTCATAAAATATGGAACTTTATTCTAGACTTCCATGTGAGTCTGGAAAAAATGGCTGCTTAAGAAATTGCTGTATTATCCATTAAAATACATGCTTAAAGAAGTTGTATACAAATATTCCTCAACTTACAATTGTAATTGAGCCCGCAATTATGGTTGTAAAGTAAATAAATAAATACTCCTTTAAAATTTAGTCGCTTTCAAGGTATGTTATCCCTAGAAGTCATATTTATGTTTAGAATAATTTAAAAGGATTAATTAAGAACAGGACTAAGGAATGAACAATCAGGAACTAGTAATGGAATCCGTAACTTTTGGGGGGGGGGGGCTATTTTGTTATTTTTTTTACTAGTAAAGTAAAACAAACAAAAGGAGAAATAATGCACAAGTTATAATGTAATAAGAAACTACATAGATTACTTTAATTAAAATAAAATAAATATAAGAGGGGGGAGAAAAAATGAGATTCATATGATAAATAAACTAATTCAGTCACTTTTAGTGCAATTCTTAACTCAGAAGTAATAAAAGAGAATATTTTGTTCTATCAAAATTGAGAAGATGTTAGATCAGGGGTCTCAAACTCAATTTACCTGGGGGCCGCTGGAGGCAGAGGCTGGGTGAGGCTGGGCCGCATAAGGGATTCCACAGAGGTCCACTCCCCCTGAGGGCTGCACTAATACTATACTTTCATATCACAGTGGGGGCCACAAGATACAGTCGTGCGGGCTGCAATTGGCCCGCGGGCTGCGAGAATGAGATCTCTGTGTTAGATATTTCCAAATTCTCTATTGGAAATCAGGGAGCAGCATTCTGGATTCAGAAAGCCAAGCAGCTAGGTATTATACACCTCATCATGTTGTGACTGTTATAATCAATTTTTATTTATTTATTTATATTTGATTTATATACCGCTCCTTCTCCATCGAGATGGACTCAGGGCAGTGCACAGGGGATTAAAAATCATCAATAAATAACAATAAATACAATAATAATAATTTAAATTAAATTAAATTAAGAACCTGTGCTAAAAATATTCCCATTAAAATTCTAAAATCCATTTACTAATTAGCTAAGATAATATCGCGTCTGAACTCTAAGCTCTAAGCTAGACCGGCTTGGTGGAAAAGATACGTCTTGAGTGAGCGCGAAAGAGGGGAAGGTCCGTGATGGTACAAAGTTCGGAGGGTAGGTCGTTCCAGAGGGATGGCCCTGCCATAGAGAAGGCCCTTCCCCTGGGCACCGCCAGCCGGCATTGACCAGCGGTTGGCACCCTGAGGAGGCCCTCCCTATGGGAGCGGATCGGACGGTGGGAGGTGTGCGGCAGGAGACGGTCCCGCAAATAACTAGGCCCCGTGCCATGGAGTGATTTAAAGATGGTAACAAGCACCTTGAAGTGCACCCGGAAGGCCGCTGGTAGCCAGTGCAGCTTGCGCAGGAGAGGTGTTACATGGGAGCATTGCGATGCTCCCAGAATCCCCCGCGCGGCCGCATTCTGCACCAACTGGAGCCTCCGGATGCACCTCAAGGGGAGCCCCATGTAGAGAGTGTTACAATAGTCTAGGCGGGACGTGACGAGCACTTGAGTGACAGTGCGGAGGGCGATATGCAATACATTCAATGGGGAAATTGTATGTGCTGTTAAGTATACTATTAACACTTACTGTTTTTTAAATACATTTTAGGGGCTCAATATGAACTTCATGCTGCAACTGAAACTACTCCTAGCGTGGTGGTCCATGTTTGTGAAAGCAATGAAGACATTGAGTCAGAAGAAACAATGAAAGTAGTCAAGAAACCAAAGCCAAAAATTATTAAAACTAGGCGACCAGACTATTCTCCAGATTATCAAAGCTGAACTATATAAAGTTCTCAGTTCCAAACTGACATGTTCAAGGAGACTTTGAAGAGATAGCAGGCCACACTTTGATGACGCTAGAGGTGGAAGCAGAAATTGTTATGTAAAGATCCTTTTCAGAAAGGGAAGTTATCATTTGCTAGTTTCATGGCTTATGAGACAGATTCCGGTATGAACTTTCTGAATGGTTGTCTTGGAGAGTAATCAAACTGGGGCATTGGGAGCAGAAATATATACTTTGTATTTAAGGGAATTGTTCAGATACTCCAGATATCTGAAATCTAGCACGATGCCTTCCCTATTAATGTATTTATTCTGTGATAAATTCCTCTTAATTCATGAGACAATTATATTTCTAAAGTACAGTGACTAGTAAACACATTGGAATCAATGAGTCATATAAATAAGTGTGCTAGGAATATCAGCTGGGCTAAAACATCTGGAAATACAGCAAAATGTTTTAAACATGAAGTAACAAATTGTTAGTCATTTTCCACATTGGATTTTTGTGCATGCATATAGATCTAAAAAAGTAAACATGTTCAATTTGATATGTACTTTTATGTTTTAAAATTATCTCAAATATTCAGCTTTCTTTCTGAATTGTTTGGTTTTTTTAGTAGGGACAGACTTTCAGTACAACATCCTTAAGCTTAGTGAAATAATGTTTCTTAATGTTAATTGCCAATGTATGATTTTTTAGAAAATGTATAAAATATCTGTGCATACTTTTAATGGATGAATTGCTTTAAATTATTCTAAAAACATTAATATTGGTTTAAGCTACCTTGACTTCTTTATTGACTAGAAGTAAAAGGAATTGCAAATACTGTTACAGTTTTCTCAACAGTTGAGAGGATATAAGCTTGTATTGTCCTAGTCGCAAATGTATACATTTATAACTGTTGCTGTTAAGTGTTGTTAAAGTTGTTTGAGTATATTTACCTTGTTAAGAAATATGAATTCTGGCATTTGAGAAGATGTAGTGCCTTTTTTCTCCTCATGAATTTCAAGAAAGATTGTTGCAACAGTTTAGCGATTATTTCACACACACCCCTTGCAGTGGCAGTAACTGTTTGATAGAACTATATTCTGCTTAAATATCCTCAACTAAACCAGAGATTTTCAAACTTTCTTGACTTACAGGGCCATTAGTGTTTCAGTAATTTTTTCATGGCAGCTCTAGACAAAAGGAAATGTTTTAACAATTTCATTTATTACCGTATTTTTTCGAGTATAAGACGCAAATTTTTTCCTCCAAAAAGAGGTGCATCTGGGTGCATCTTATACACTGGGTGCATCTTATACACTGAATACAGCATTTTTTGCCTCCCAAAGCCCCGCCCTCTTCACCAAAATGGCCGTGCATAACCTTATGGAGGCTTATAGAGTGCGGCTGGGGGGGGCGGAACGGCCCATTTTTTTGCTCATATCTGCCCCCCCCAGCCCCCAGCAGCACTCTGTAAGCCTCCATAAGGCTATGCATGCAAATTTTTTTTGACAAAAAGCCCCGTTTTTGTTAAAAACGGGCCTTTTTTGCTTTTTTTTGTTTGGCCCCCCTCGCCCCAGGATCACTCTGCAAGCCCCCCCCCCCAAGGCTATTCATGCCTTTTATTTGGAAAAAACGGGCCCGTTTTCGTGAAAAAAGGTCCGTTTTTCGGAGGTTTGCAGAGTACAAAAACTCTTTTTTTCTTTTGGAAAGCTCTTTAACTGATGAGAATTACATTAATCAAGTGTATTCCAGCAGAAACAAAGTCTTAAGGTTTGTCAGCAATTTCCTTCTCCAGCACATGGATAAATACACCTGGAAACATCTACTTACCTACCTACTGTATTTCTCTCTCTTTCTATTTCTCTCTCTATCTCTAGTTCTCTCTCTCTCTATCTGTTTATTTATCTACCTAACTACTCTACCTACCTACCTAACTACCTACTGTATTTCTCTTTCTTTCTCTCCCTCTATATCCCTCTATCTACCTACCTACTTTTTAAAAAAAATTGCCTCTTCAAAACCTTGGTGCGTCTTATACTCTGGTGCGTCTTATACTCCGAAAAATACAGTAAGTGTAGTAAGCAGTAAGATTTTATGTCCTAACAAGTTAATAGACATTATAACAAAATACACATAAATTCCAATCATTTTTTTAAAGTATTCTTAAATAACCACAATTAATTAGTAAAGGAATCTGTGTATGTTTGGGCACACACTTTCTCAAATCTTGAAATCAGATTGGATACCTCCACCCTCATATCATGATCTACATTGATTTTCATCCAATACCTGCTTTTTTTTCATAGCAACTGCCAAAAAATCAGCTTCACAAAGATTGGACGTTGCAAACCCCAACTTTACAAATAAATGGAGCAAAAATTTAAAATATTCCATGATGCCCCTGTGAGTTTGCTAACCGCACACAGCTTGAGAACTGTTGAACTAAGCTATAATTCCAAGCCCTGCATTCAAAGTCACAGTGCTTTGTGGTAGATACTTTACTCCTTATTTGTTTACTGACTTATTGAGTATTCTTTACTAGGGATGTGCAAATTGCAGAAATGATTCAAACCTTAAACCATTATAGTATCTTTCTGCTGGTTTTTTAAGTAACTCAGTTTATTTAATTCTTGCACGTGAGCCTAAAAAGCAAAGTGGCTGCTTTAAGAGTCATATTAATGTTGATGAATCAATCCTTTAAAGCAGGGGTCTCCAACCTTTGCAACTTTAAGTCTGAAGGACTTCAGCTCCCAGATTTCTCCAGCCAGCTGTGCTGGCTGGAGAATTCTGGGAGCTGAAGTCCTTCAGACTTAAAAGTTGCAAAGGTTGGAGACCCCTGCTTTAAAATAGCCATTTTGTTGCAGGTCTCTACAGAAGCCTGGGGGGAAAAAGATTGCTTTTTCTGAATAGTAGATGCAGAGTTTGTACGAGATCTGAAATATTTTTTCCGAATTATTATTGAAGGGATGCACTTTAGACCAATTAGCTATCACTGAAAGCCAAATTGTTTTTGTACCATATTGTGAAAAAAAACCCTCAACTGCCAAGAGGCATCATGTTGTAAATGTTTGGAGGCATTCCTTTGAAAATCTATTCTCAAGTGGATTGAAGAAGCTTTAAACAAAACATATTCTCCCAACTATGAAAAAGTGCTTTTTCAGCCTTTTTATTTTCAGCCTGTGCTCTTTTTTCTTTCTTTTTTTTAAAATCCTGGTTAGGTTTTGTTTTTTTTGTTTGTCTAGTTTTGTTTACGGATGTCAATAGGAGACATGTTGAAAAGAAGCTATTCTTCAGTTACAAAAAATGATTCGAGGGCTTTTCACTGTAAGGTTTTACACTCACAAATAGCCAATCTCGAATAAATAGCTTTATAAAGTCAGTAGTACAGAATGGCTTGTATTTTAATATTCTAGCTTTTGCCCTATATGCTTGATAAATCTTTCTTAAATGTACGCTGAAAGTTCTGAGGACTAGAAGATACCAACCGTTTATATTTCACAGCAAATGTTAAGCATGCTGAGTGTACTGTATATATTGATCAGAATGTAGAACTTAACATCTTCGTGCCTGAATTTACCCATTCAGAGTTAAGGCATCTGTAATGCTGCAGGATGTGGAACTCTTGAATAGGTATGCTCCAGTGCTTTGCTTCTGTTTTGTGTAACTTGATTGATGAAAAAATTATGTAGAGAGTCCTTTGTTCTTGCCAAATATTACACTCAACAAAATATACTTTTTGAATTTAGAGTCTTTATTGTTTTCATTACATTTGGTACTGATTCCTCACAAAAACAATTAGTAAAAGAGAAGCATGTCTTCCTGAGTGGTCACTAATATTTAGACAAAGAATCTTACATAAATTAGAATATAAAATTAAATGTATGAGCAGTTGTTAAAGATACCTCCAGGTTCTCCCATGTAACACCGCTCCTGCGCGAGCTGCATTGGCTGCCTGTCGTCTTTCGGGTGCGCTTCAAGGTGTTAGTTATCATCTTTAAAGCGCTCCATGGCACGGGACCTAGCTATCTGCGGGATCGCATTCTGCCCCATACCTCCCTGCGGCCGATTCGCTCCCACAGAGAGGGACTTCTCCGGGTGCCGTCCACTAGGCAGGGCCAGCGGGCGACGCCCAGGATAAGGGCCTTCTCTGTGGTGGGCCCAGCCCTCTGGAACGACCTTCCCCCCGAAATCAGAACAACTACTGACCTTCGCTCCTTCAGACAGCAATTAAAAACATACTTCTTTCGCTTGGCTGGCCTAGGGTAATTTTAAATTTTTACATTTTAAATTTTAGGGGTTTTAGGGATAGCCTAGTTTATAGGAGTTTTTAGCGCAGGGCAAGTTTAATTTGTTTTTAATTTTGTATTTCTGTCTGTTTTAACTGTTTTTAATTCCCTGTGCCCCGCCTCGAGTCCCTTCGGGGAGAGAGAGCGGGTTATAAATAAAATTATTATTATTATTATTATTATATACCAAGCATTAAGTTTTCAGAATGATATTTAATATGCCCCATGCTTATTTGCATGAAAGGTGATAAGAATTATTTGGAATACTTCTCTTGTCCTGCAGGGAGTGCTAAATACCCAATAATATAGCATTAATTCTTACAATAAGCTGGAGAAGCTAGCCTGCTAAGAATCCTAATTGAAAATAAACTACTTGCGCAAAAACAACTTGCATAAACTTTGAGATTGCTTAAAACATTCCATTTGACCTAGAAAGAACAAATGCATGATAAATTCCATTATGATGCATATTAAAATGTATTTTACCATCCCTGTCTTATTCCAAGGAAGTGGATAGTCATCTACATGATTCCTATTCCTAGTACATACGCCACTGAATTATTAAACTTAATATTTAATAATATTTTGATAGCATGTGGAAAACATCAATTGTCCAGTTTTATCGAGTGACATTTTCTCACAAAAATTTTAAAGCACCCCAAAAGTACTACAATTGGTTTATTTGACTTATCTCCTCTTTTAAAGGAAAAACTGTATTCTATATTTGCTCAGATGAGAAAGAATATATTTGTTTTGTACCCTTTTTATCTGTTTACTGTGACTCAATCCTGGAAAAATAAAATAATTATTTTTGCTGACTTTTATAGTTGCTGAGTCCAGTTAGGGCTATAATACATTGATAGATTTTCAGCATTAACCCATCCTGCCTGGGGAATTCTGGAAATTGAAGTCCATGTACCTTAAAGTTGCCAAGATTGAGAAACACTGCTTCAAATACAAGTTCATACAGTGTATAAAGTATAGGTTGGATAAAATAATAGCAAAGGCAATAGCACTTTGACTTATATACTGCTTTACACTGCTTTACAGACCTCTCTAAGTGGTTTAGAGAGTCAACGTATTGCCCCCAACTATCTGGGTCCTCATTTTACCCACCTCAGAAGGATGGAAGGCTGTCAATCTTGAGCTTGGTGAGACAGCAGAAGTAGCTGCCGTACTGCATTCTAACCACTGTGCCAGCGTAGCTCCAAACAAACTTCATATATGATATCTTTTTGCTAGGTATCTGTTACTCCCTTAGTCCAGTGGTGCGTCAGGGGAATCTTATATTTTGAGAAGCAACGTCTTTCCTTGTCTTGCAACCAACACATTGACAGAATGTACACTTTTCATTCTGTTAATGAAAAATTCTGCCTGTTTCCATGCAACATTTTGGGTCCTTCCAAGTGAGATCCAAGACTAATGTTGGTTTCAAGTCTTGGTTGGTTTCAAGTCAAGTGTAGGTAGCCCTCAACTTACGACCACAATTGAGCCCAGAGTTTCTGTTGCTAAGTGAATTTTGCCCTATTTTACAAGTTTCCTTGCCACCGTTGTTAAGTGAATCGGAGTTGTTATTTATTTTTTTATTTTATTTTTTATTTATTTTTATCGAATTTGTACCCCGCCCTTCTCCTTGTTAGGACCCAGGGCGGCGCACAGGCATTATTAAAACCACAATAAAACAATATGCATCGTTAAAAACATATTAAATTAATTAAACCCGTGCTAAAAAACCCATTTAAAACCCTGCTTAATTACAATTTATACATAAAAAGTCAGAAACGGAGGGCTATGCTAGGCCGGCCTGTTGGAATAGAAATGTCTTAAGATGTTGGCGGAAGAGGCGGAGGTCCGAGATAGTGCGTAGGTCGGGGGGGTAGGTCGTTCCAGAGGGCCGGGCCCGCCACAGAGAAGGCCCTTCCCCTGGGTATCGCCAACCGGCATTGCCCGGCCGACATCACCCGGAAAAGACCCTCTCTGTGGGAGCGGATCAGACGAAGGGATGTATGGGGCAGGAGACGGTCTCGTATATAAGTTAGTAACATAGTAAATCTGGCTACCCCAGTCACTTGGCTGTCAGAAGGTTGCAAAAAATGATCACATGACCCCAAGGACATTGCAACCATCATAAATATGATCCAGTTGCCAAGCATCTGATTGTATAATGTGATCACTGGGATGCTGCAACAGTCATAAATGTGAAAAATGGTCATGTCACTTTTTTCAGTGTGGGTCACTATACAATACAATACAATAGCAGAGTTGGAAGGGGCCTTGGAGGTCATCTAGTCCAACTCCCTGCCTAGGCAGGAAGCCCTATACCATTTCAGACAAATGGCTATCCAACATCTTCTTGAAGACTTGCAGTGTTGGGGCATTCACAACTTCTGGAGGCAACTTCTGTTCCACTGACTAATTGTCCTCACTGTCAGGAAATTTCTCCTCAGTCCTAAGTTGCTTCTCTCCTTGATTAGTTGCTTCTTGTCCTGCCCTCAGGTGCCTTGGAGAATAGTTTGACTCCCTCTTCTTTGTGGCAACCCCTGAGATATCGGAACACTGCTATCATGTCTTCCCTAGTCCTTCTTTTTATTAAACTAGACATACCCAGTTCCTGCAACCGTTCTTCATATGTTTTAGTCTCCAGTCCCCTATAACAGTTCACTAAATGAACTGTTATAAGTCAAAGACTGCCTGTTTTGCTGTGATAGAAAAAAAGGACTCTCTTAGGTTTTCTATTATTGCATTCATGAGCAAAGCAGGACAGACTTGACAACACTGCCCAATTTTGATGCAGTTCCTATTCCCTAATAACTAGCAGAATTGTAGAAATTATTTCAAGAAGAAAGTTATGATTTCAACCATTAAGTAATGTTGCTTTGGTTAAGGAAGCCTGACTACTTCATGATTATTGGCACTCTTTATTTTATGAATGCAAGTTAAAATTTCCGCCACCAACGTTTTTGTCTTTGATATCATTCCAGTTTAAAACTGGGCTTATTATGGTAATCTTGAATTTTTAACTGGTTTGAGTGTGAGAACTGAAAAACTAATTGAGCTTTTAGTCACATCCGCAGCAAACCATCATGATCAGTGGTGGGATTCAGCCAGTTCGCACCTATTCGGAAGAACCGGTTGCGAACTTTCTAGGCAGTTCGGAGAACTGGTTATTGGAAGAAATCTCAATTTTGGTTTTTTTCCACTTTACAGGACTAATGCTGTATGGAAGGCAGGAAGGAAACATTCTGGGGTTGTTTCTAGCCTCATCTTTATTGCCCTGCTTACAGAAACTGCCTTTCTGGTTAACCCTTATTATATTGTAACAGCTAAGGCGAAGCGCCCATCGACCTGAATGATGTTGGCTATGCCCACACAGTCACATGACCACTGAGCCATGCCTACCCAGCTGGTTATTATGGCACAGAACCAGTTGTTAAATTATTTAAATCCCACCACTGATCATGATGTAAAATGATAACAAGTGAAGAGGGGAATATTATCATTTTAGTGCACCCTGTACATATGTATGTATGTATGTATGTATGTATGTATGTATGTATGTATGTATGTATGTATGTATGTATATATGTTACTTTTTGAGCTGATCAATAAATAAGTCAGGGAGACTAGTATAGATCTATTTCGAGCTTTTTAGCTCTCATCAGCTAGCCATACTCTTACTGGGATTTGAACCAGGGCTGTATTACATGCTAGGCAGGAGCCTTAGCCATTAGGCCAGCATGAGAGCTAAAAAGCTCGAAATAGATCTATACTAGTTTCCCTGACTTATTTATTGATCAGCTCAAAAACATAACATATTAAAAAATTACACAACGGAACTCTGTCTAGATGGTCTCTGGTGATGAGCTGAAAGGCAGAAAAGGAGAGCAGTGTGCTTCCTCCCTTAATTGGGACTTAACAGGGTGTTGTGACACAAATATATATTAACAGGGTGTTGTGACACACATATTAAAAAAAAAAAGCACACAACGGAATTCATTGCTTTCTGTCTAGATGGTCTCTGGTGATGAGCTGAAAGGCAGAAAAGGAAACAGTATGTCTCCTCCCTTAATTGGGGCCCTAACAAGGTGTTGTGGAACATTTATATATAATATAAATGTTTTTGAGTTGATTTATTGATCAGCTCAAAAACGTCACACACACACACACACACACACACACACACACACACACACACACACACACATATATTCATTACAGCCCCGGTTCAAATCCCAGTGGGGTGTGGCCAACTAATGAGAGCTAATAAGCTCGAAATAGATCTATCTTGGTCTCTCAAATTTAAATTTATTGATCAGCTCATAAAAACTAACACATATCTAAAAAATATTACACAACATAACTAAAAAATGGTTCTCTGTCTAGATGGTCTCTGGTGATGAGCCGACAGGCAGAGAGGGAAACAGTATGTCTCCTCCCTTAAAATGGGGCCCTTACAGGAAGTTGTGGAAACAATTATCTATCTATCTATCTATCTATCTATCTATCTATCTATCTATCTATCTATCTATCTATCTATCTATCTCTATCTCTCTCTCTCTCTCTCTCTCTCTCTCTCTCTCTCTCTCTCTATATATATATATATATATATATATATATATATATATATATATATATATAATTGTTTCACAACAACCTGTTATTAGGCCCCAATTAAGGGAGGTGACATACTGTTTCCTGCCTTTCGGCTCATCACCAGAGTCCATCTAGACAGCTGATGAGAGCTAATAAGCTCGAAATAGATCTATCCTGGTCTCTCTCTAATTTAATTTATTGATCAGCTCATAAAACAAACTATATATATATATATATATATATATATATATATATATATATATATATATATATATATATATATATATATATATATATATATATTTATTTATTTATTTCACGGGTGTAGGTATGCTGGCATTGCTGGCTTCGGGGATTTTCCCGTGTATAAGGCATGGAGATGTTATTGCAACGTTTCGGCAAGATCTCACTTGCCATCATCAGGCAGGCTTCTATGTAATTGTTTTCACAACATCCTGTTAGGGCCCCAATTAAGGGCCCCACAACATACTGTTAGGTATGCCCAAATATGCCCAAAAATGGGTAGCAGAAAGCTCCCTTCCTCCCATATTTGGGCATACCAGGTGCTCTGACATAAACAATGACTTATTTCCCTGGCTCAGCTGATAAAGGAGTAGAACTCTTGGCCGAATGGTTAAGGCTGCTGCCTGACATGCAAACGGCCTGAGTTTGAATCCCAATAAGGGTATGGCTATGTGATGAGAGCTAAACAGCTCGAAATAGATCTATCATAGTCTCTCTTTATTTATTTATCTATCAGTACAAATGCACACAAAATGGTTTTCTGCCTGAAAGGCTCCTAGGTTGGAGCTGCAAGGCAACATGGGTAGCAGCATTTCCATGAGGTCATCAGCTTACATTTTCAGGCATTTGCCCCCCTGCAAGCCCCCATGGGTGTGCTAACTGTGCCTGGTGAATTGTACACCAATTGAGTTCTGTCAGGAACTGACTGTAGTGTTTGCACACTTTGTTAGTTCAAGGCAAGATTAATAGAAAGAAATATCTTGATTATAGACCCTGGTTGGTTTCAACGTTGACTTTGGTTTTTGCAAACAAATCCCACCTCAAAAGTAAAGGGGTTGCGTTTGATAAATAATTTTTATTGGGGGAAAAACTAACCATTATAATGTAAGAGGGAAACATCAAATCCCCAGTTGGCTCCATATGAAAAACTATAAATGTTAAGTATATTTGTATAAACCTTTAAAAATAGAAATTAATCTCTTCTGTAAGAAAGATCTTTTCATTTTGGAAAGCTGATTTTTTAGCATCAGAAGAGTTTTCTATTGCTCGTGCTTCAATTATGCGTTTATTTCAATTTGGACTTTTCCCCTTTGAACTCTGCTTTTTTAAAAACTATGTTAACTAAACGTAAGGAAGAGAGGAAATTTCTTTTCCTCTCTTCCTTTTAAAACCCATTAATTGCTTCATTGCAGAATACAAATAATACATTGTAGAACATAAATCATAACTACTGTAATCCAGTTTCTATATACAAGTAGCCCAAGAGTTATGACCACAACTGAGCCCAAAATTTCCTCTGCTAAGTGAATCTGTGCAGTTGTTAATTTAGTAACACAGTTGTTAGGTGAATCCAGCTTCCCCACTGATTTTGCTTGCTGACCCCAGGACAGGGGTCTGCAAAGTTGGCTCTTTTAAGACTGGTGGACTTCAACTCCCAGAGTTCCCCAGCCAGCTGCTGGCTGGGGAACTCTGGGAGTTGAAGTCCACCAGTCTTAAAAGAGCCAACTTTGCAGACCCCTGCCCCAGGACACTGCAACCATTATAAATATGAATCAGTTGTCCAGCAGCTGCCTGTGGTCTTCCGGGTGCGCTTCAAGGTGTTAGTTACCATCTTCAAAGCGCTCCATGGCACGGGTCCTGGTTACTTGAGAGACCGCCTCCTACCACATTCCTCCCTTCGGCTTGTCCGCTCCCACAGAGTGGGCCTTCTCAGAGTGCCGTCAGCAGGTCAATGCCGACTGGCGGCTCCCAGGGGACGAGCCTTCTCTATGGCGGGTCCGACACTCTGGAACGACCTTCCCCCCGATATCCGCACCATCACGGACCTACGCCTCTTCCGTCGGATGTTAAAAGCACATTTCTTTCGTTTAGCCGGCCTGACATAGATTAGGGAATTATTTTAATTTGATATTTATTGGTTTTAATTATTTATTAAATTTTAGCACAGATCTAATAATTTAATTGTTTTTTATATTTTGTATACTGTGGGGTTTTTATCTTTCTGTGCACCGCCCTGAGTCCCTTTTAGGTGAAATAGGGCGGTATATAAATCGAAACAATAAATAAATAAATAAATAAATAAATAAATAAATAAATAAATAAATAAATAAATAAATAAATAAATAAATAAATAAATAAATAAATAAATAAATAAATAAATAAATAAATAAATCTGACTTTTGAGCACGTGAACATGAAAATGCTTGCAATAGTTGTAAGTATGAAAAATGGTCGTAAGTCACTTTTTTCAGTGTCATCGTAATTTTGAATGGCCACTGAAAGGTTGTAAATCAAAGACAATCTAATAAAAATTAAAACGTGACAATTAAAAAATTGAAACATACATTTCAAAATAGAAAATGTATATCAATGTTAATTATAATTTCTAAAATACATATGAACATTGCGTTGCTTAGACTTTAGTTGATGCTTAGTATGACAGCGATAAGTTGCAAAATCATGAATTATTTTTGTAGCATGGAAATAATTTATTGTTTTAATACTGATTTTAATACTGCTGATTCTGTAAAGTTTTGCATCTGTTTTACTGTGCAGCTTTACTTTTTTTTATTATTATTATTTATATTTATATCCCGCCCTTCTCCACAGAGGACCCAGGGCGGCGCACAGGAAATTTAAAAATATACAAAAGTCCAAAAATAAATACATAATTTAAAATATATATTAAATTATCCTGATCCTATGCTAAAAACCAAATTATTAAAATACCCAATTTAAAACTTTCTAAAAGTCCCCGAGGGAGGTTAGGCTAGGCCGGCTTTTTGGAAAAGGTATGTCTTTAGACATTGGCGGAAGAGGCGGAGGCCGGTGATGGTGCGTAATTCAGGGGGTAGGTCATTCTAAAGGGCTGGGCCCGCCACAGAGAAGGCCCTTCCCCTGGGTGTCGCCAGTCGGCATTGTCCGGCCGACGGCACCCTGAGAAGGCCCTCTCTGTGTGAGCGTATCGGTCTAAGGGATGTATGGGGCAGGAGGCGGTCTCGCATATATAATTTGTTATGCCTCTACATCATATCTAAGTAAGAGCTTACATATATGCCCTATAACAGGGGTCCCCAACCTTTTTGGCACCAGGGACCAGTTTCATGTTAAAAAAATTCCGCGGACCGGTGGCCATGGCTCGGCCAGCGTAGAGGGGGAGGGGGAATAGACGGCGCATGTGCATGGGGGGGTGAGTCGGCTTACTCGCCCCTCTCGGGCCAATGGAGCGAGCGGCAGCAACTGCGCTCTTCCGCCCCCGGTGCACGCTCTGCCCAGGGGGCTGCACCCTCCTCCTCCTCTCCGGCCCTTTCTAAGAATTGTGCCGCTCACTGCAGCCCGGTTCCTATCAAGCCACGGACCGGCACCGGTCCACGGACCGGGGGTTGGGGACCCCTGCCCTATAAATAATGTTGGTTTTATATATGCATTTTGAATTCTGTCATATTTTTTAGTGTCCCTCTGTCTTATTTAAGACCAGATTTTATCCTGGTAAACCAGCCTAGGTATGGAACAGCCTTCATTAAGTAACTCTTGCTATATATTTAGTCTTGGACTTTGAATGGACCGTATTTGCACATGCTCTTTCCAACCTCCAAAAAAGTTCTATCCAAATTTCATTTCCTCTACAACATATTTCTAATATTGAATTAACCAAATGCTGTGATTGTCTAACATGCTTTAGGTGCCAGCGCTTACTTTAATTCTCATTGTCTCAAAGACAGACTTTTGAAAAGCATAAAAACTTTAAAAAAAACTATTTAAATTATATTATCCAATCACTGTTAAATTGAAATTGAAAGGTCAGCAGTTCGGTGGTTTAAATCCCTAGTACAGGTCTCCTGTGTGAGCAGAGGGTTGGACTAGATGACCTTCAAGGTCCCTTCCAACTCTGTTACTGTTAAAATTGCATAAATCACATCTTTTGGGAAGAAAGGAGTTTGAGGATTTTAATTCTGAGTGTTGTTATTATTATGGTTAATCTTCAACTCGATTCACAGTCTGGGACTGGTAAAAACTTAACAGTGCAAGGCATCACCTGATATTGCAATATCAGTGAACCAGATTTAGTAGTAGTAGTAGTAAGAGTAGTAGTAGTAAGAGTAGTAGTAGAACAATGTGGAATACATTAGTCAGTTCTTTAGTTGCTGTTGACGTTCATTCACATCAAGTTCTTTTCAAGAATCCAAGAAATGTTGTAGTGCAGGGGTGTCAAACACAAGGCCCACAAGCCAGATACGTATTGGTATAGTATATGTGCGGATCTAAGGAGTGTGGCCTTTTGTGGTTACTAGACAGACATTTTTATCAATCCACACATTTTCAATGTGCCATCCAGGTATGGTTTATGCCAGGGGTCTGCAAAGTGGGCTCTTTTAAGACTGGTGGACTTCAACTCCCAGAATTCCCCAGCCAGCTTGGCTGGCTGGGGAATTCTGGGAGTTGAAGTCCACCAGTCTTAAGAGTCGACTTTGCAGACCCCTGGTTTATGCCATAATTGTTCAATTATAATTTTTAGATCTTGATACCTTGTAATCGTGTCCACTTCTTTCTCTTTTCTATTCTACCATCTTGTGGTATTATTACCACATCAATTATTCATACTTTCTTCTTTTCAGCCACAGTTAAATCTGTTGTGTTCAGATTTTATCAGTCTACATTTGGAAATCCCATAATGTTTTAACCATCTCGTTTCCAACTACCTTTTCAACTATATGTTCTCAGTTTTTCGTTGCTGGTATTTGGCAAATTTTAAGCACATTCCAGTGAATTATTTTGGTGAGTGTGTTTTTATGATCAGTTTGTGCAATCTTCTTGCATAAACTACAGTATATACGATCTACAGTTTCGTCTTGCTTCTTTGCACTTTGATTCATTTGATGTTTTTTTAATTCTGGCTTTGATTGCATTAATTCTAATAGCTTACTCTTGAGCAGGCAAAATCAAACCTACAGTTGTTGTTTTAAATGTTCTAGTTAAGCCATTACCAGCTTTTAGCTTTATTTACATTCCCTTCAAACCTTTTTAGAAATTGACCAGGTTAATAATATAATGGACAATGATATTAAATCATTTAATTATATGCCAATTTCTGAAGTTCACATCTATCATTCTTTGTATATCAGGGTTCCTTAATTGTCAAGACAAATAATAGATCTGTTCTGGAGTGCTATCAGTTTATGAAATTTTGCATTTATACATGCCAAAATTATGGAAGCCGTTATTACTCACACCAAGAAATGAACAACAGGAAAATTTTCTCTTTGTTTTACATTTTCTCATTTCGCCTTCTCCCTGTTTTCTTTTTCTCTTTGCACTTTGCACTTTAATTTTTCTGTTCTTTTTTATTATTTTTCTTAATTTGTATTAGTTTTTTTTTTTTTACTTTTGTACTTTGAAACTTCAATAAAAAGTATTATAAAAGTTCACAAGGAAAGACTCTCCCCATAGATGCAGTTTAAGCACATCTCGGTGGTACAAGATGAATGGAAACCACTGAAACAACATGTTGCATACTGAATTTCCTGGGTTGACTTCATCACTTCTTGAGTAATTCAGAAGATTCTAATCTGAAACTCTTAAATTAGCAATGTTTTGTATATGGAAATTTTAATGCAACTTTAATTATACATTGCGAAAGAATAATACAGCTTCAATATATAGGTCAGAAGATTTCTTTTTTCATATTTCTGTGGTCCTCTGTTGCTACAGTCACCTGGGCAGAAAGCTTGATACATTTGCTTGCTTAAATCTTGTAGAGTTCTTAAATATTAGATAGAAAGAAGTCTTCTATTAATCTTATTATCCTAATGTAAAGTAACGAATTATAAAATGCCCAGAAGCAATTCAACTCAAAAGCCCCTTAGAAAGCACTAAAGAAGACTTTTAAAGATATTAGTTCCTTGGTAAATCATCTGACATCAAATGGCTCTATTGGTAGTTAGCCTAATTTTATGTTGTATTTTATGACAGCTAATCTTCTCAAAGGAGTTTCTTCTTTTGGGCTCATTCTAGCCCAGGGGTGGGCAAACTTTGCAACTTTAAGTCTGAAGGACTTCAGCTCCTAGACTTCTCCAGCCAGCTTTGCTGGCTGGAGAAGTCTGGGAGTTGAAGTCCTTCAGACTTAAAGTTGCAAAGTTTGCCCACCCCTGGACTAGACTTTCACAGTCCAGAATGAAGTAATGTGGTAATCTATGGCCTCAGGTTGCACCTCCAAGAAGGTGAAGGAAGGTGTGCCTTTTTCAATTTTTTGAAAGCTGCTTACTTACTCAAGTGTTCTCAGCATCATTCCGGACCTCAGCAGATATGGTGGTGGCTGTCAACAGCGTGACAGATTTCCTTTTTGAACTGGAGTTGTATTGTTGTACAAGGGTGGCAACTGACCAGAAAAATAAGACAATGGAGACTTTTATGCTTTTTTATGATGTAGAGTGACAATATTTACAATAGGTAATTGCGACGGTGTATGCAACACAATGCTACTATTTATCTGATGTCAAGCTTTCTCCTAAATCTCCTCCCAGAGACTATTCTCTAGCTCTCCTGCCTTCTTTTTATTCCCTCTCCTCCCGCGCCCCATCTCCCTTCCCGTTTCTGAGAGTAAAAAGAAAGGAATGGATTGGAATTTATTGCTGGGTGCTCACCACGGCTTGACTTTCTCCTAGATTTGCTCAGCCAAACCAAACATCTTATTGTGTCTGTCTTGGGAAAGAACCTCTTTCAGGGTCTTCTGCCCAGTCCCTCCCCAGAGACCAGGGCTTCTCACCCTGGTGAAGTCGCTGTTTCCACTCCACCGTTAGCGAAGCCAGTCTGCAACCAACCAGATCCCTCCTTTCCATTCTCGTGGAGTCTTTACTTCCATTCTTCCAGGGATGGACCCTTTTTTCTTTCTTCCCAACCAAGAACACTCCATTCCTCTCTTCCACTTTTCTCTCCAGCCATTCCATTCACTCTTTTTTGTACATATTTTTATCTCCTCTCCTTCTCCCTCCCTACCCCCCTCACTCTCCCCTCCAGTTTTCAGGTTAAACCAGCAGCAACTAACTCAGCAACAGTGAAGGTGGCTATCCCTCCATGGTTCTAATACCCAACACTATATGCCAGGCTGGACTAATGGGACTATATGTCTCAATAACTCAACATACCAGCCCTGCCTAGCAGCCAGGTCATCTCCTCATGCCTCATGACAAGGCGTCTGTCCTTCATGGTCAGAAATGAGCTTCTTCCCCACCACCACCTTTAATTCATTCCAATGGCAGCAGAATAGCAGTCAAGCCAGACCACTAAAACCCATATGCCACAGTGGGAGTGTTTACCGAGGAAGCAGAGTCATCCAAGTTGTGGCATAATAATCTGTGATTATTATGCAAATATAATCATCCTGTAGCAAGTGAACACGTGCTCCCCAAACATGCCAGCTCACGGAGCCTATTGTCTAAGGAAGGAAAATCAGTTCCTTTTGCACGAGTCATAGAATTACACAGCAGGAAAAGACTCCGAAGGCAACCTAGGACAATTGCTCACCCTGAGGCAATGGCTACTTTAGCTGCTCTCAGAATATCATCGATCTGATCTTGGTAATTTCATGAAAAATATTTGCACTTGGCACTTCAATAAACAGGAAAGAGCTTTTTGATGAACTCAGACCAGCTCTTCCATAAAAAAGATGTGGCTTAGCTGTTTGCATGTTTATCAAAGGGCAGGTGATTTGGGCATTATATGATTAAGACAATCAAAGTTATCAGACTATATCTATGAATGAAGACTCCTCGTAAAATAAAGAGAAGCCCCCTATACAGCAACATGTACGTATACTTTGAACCTATGGGTAACTGTCACAATCTTGTGCTTGTTTATTGGGGCATCTATAATCAGAAGAAACACAATTTTCTATACAGGTGCTCTTTGACTTATAACCATTTAGTTACAACAAAAAAGTCGCATGACCAATTTTCATATTTAGGACCATTGCAACATCTCCATGGTCACGTGATCAAAATTCATTGGAATCTGACGTGCTGCATAATACAAGCAGACAGATATCTCTGAACAGCAATTTTATTTCCCCCATTGAACTTCTCATAATATTTGCAGCCACAGACAGCTGTTGATGTTTTTCTAAACTCCACGTTAATGTTAGAAAAACGTTATGAAGTCCAACATGGTTAACTAAAGACCGAGACAAGACTAATCACAGACACAAAAAAAACTCCTGGAGAATAAAATAAAGTAAGCACAGGAAGAAAGAACAAAAACTACCTGTTCTGGTGTTCATGTTCCTGAATGGTGCCAAGATAAACTGGTCAGGAATTCACCCAAATGGAAATATTGTACTTCCTTCTGTGCAGTGGTGAATGATCAATGAGAACATTTCTGAAATGGTTTCAAGTACACAAGGATTTTGTGAAGTTCAACAATGGCCCCACTTAAGGAATATTTGGTATTCTCAAAATCACAACGTTCTGAAAAATAGTTAATTTATTCCAGAACTGAAACAAGTTTAAAAAAAACAACACTTGTGAGGAATTAGAATGACACATGAATAATAATCAATAATAATCAATAATTTAATTTGTTGACCGCTCCCTCTCCCCAAAGGGACTCGGAGCGGTGCACAGGGCAAATAAAACAATAAATACACATACACATGATAAAAACGAATTAAATATATCCCTGCGCTAAAAATTACCAATTAAAATACTAAAATCCCTATCTAAAATTATTAACCATCCCATAGACGAGAGACTACCCTAGGCCGGCCAAGCAGAACAAGTATGTTTTTAATTTTAGACGGAAGGAGCGGAGGTCCGTAGTTGTTCTAATGTCGGGGGGAAGGTCGTTCCAGAGGGCTGGGCCCGCCACAGAGAGAGCCCTTTCCCTGGGCGTCGCCCGCTGACAAAGTCTAGTGGACGGCACCCGGAGAAGTCCCTCTCTGTGGGAGCGAAACTATGAATGTCTTATGAAACTATGAATGTCTTATGGATATTACTACAGCAGGGAGAATCACCTATAAAATATAATAAACATAAACCAGCAAGATCCAACAAAAATAAAGTTTGAATTACTGAGCTGGAATAAGTATGAATCTTTCTCACTTCACCAAAACTTTTTAAAAACCTAAGAGGACCCATGGAAATGGTTGATAGGGGTATCCATCATAGAGAGAGACAGAGATATTATTCAGCAGGTTCTGACCAGTTTTGAGAGAACCGGTAAATACCACCTCAGACTGGCCCCACCCCATTTATTCTCTGCCTCCCGAGTCCCAGCTGATCGGGAGGAAATGGGGATTTTGCAGTAACCTGCCATACCCACCAAGCATGCCCACCAAGCCACACCATGCCCACCAAGCCACGCCCACAGAACCGGTGGTAAAAATTTTGAATCCCACCACTGGAAAGAGATGATAGGAAAGGAGAAAGACAAAGAAAGAAAAAAAGGAAAACCATTTCCCGTACGGAAGAGAGAAGAACCAAAAGACTTCTCAGAATACAAGGCTGATTGCAAATTAATACACTGTAATGAGGGACAGATTTTTACCAATAATTTTGTTTTAGGAATAAACAAATATTTATTTTATTTTTTATTTTATTCAATTTATATAACCGCGCCTATCTCCCCGGAGGGACTCAGGGCGGTGCACAGGAAATTAAATATGGCTGCATCAGGAAACCTTGGTATATTTAAACTGACAGATTATTCAACTATTTAAAGATTTTCAAAGTACAGAAGTTGTGACTGTGTACTAAGTTACTTATAAAACCAACTTTACAGCCTTTTGGTTTAAATAAGAAGTTTCAAGTCAACTTAGAGAATACTTAGTGACTACTTTTATGGCTTTTGCTTTCAACAATGTAAAGTATTAAAAGTAGAGATCACAAAAGGAGCTTGCAGAAACCCCAGGCTATGATTTTGCTAATGGAGGAGCTTCTCCTGTGCCTTTGCCGAAGTGAAATTGGGCCTTTTCTTTCAACCGCTACCATTTTTAACAAAATGTGTGTGGGCTTCCCAATGGACAGGTTTAGTACATCAAATGTACTAAATCCGGAGGCTCCAGTTAGTGCAGAATGCGGCCATGCGGGGAATTCTGGGAGCATCTCGAAGCTCCCACATAACACCTCTCCTGCGCGAACTGCACTGGCTGCCGGTGGCCTTCCGGGTGCGCTTCAAGGTGCTTGTTACCATCTTCAAATCGCTCCATGGCACGGGGCCTAGTTATTTGCGGGACCGTCTCCTGCCGCATACCTCCCACCGTGCGATCCGCTCCCATAGGGAGGGCCTCCTCAGGGTACCATCCACCGGTCAATGCCGGCTATCGGTGCCTAGGGGAAGGGCCTTCTCAGTGGCTGGGCCATCCCTCTGGAACGACCTACCCCCCGAACTTCGGACTATCACAGACCTTCCCCTCTTTCGCCGCTCACTTAAGACATATCTTTTCCATCAAGCCGGTCTAGCTTGAGAGCTTAGAGCTCTGGTTTAATTCAATTTTAGCTAATGAGTAAATGTATTTTAGAATTTTAATGGGATGTTTTAGCACAGGTCCTTAGTTTAATTTATTTTAGACATTACTCTGTATGTGTTGTTATTTATTGATTTTAACTCCCTGTGTCCATTTCGATGGAGAAGGGCGGTTATATAAATCGAAATAAAATAAAAATAAAATAAATAAAATAAATGAAAACAATACTGATTTTTATAAGGCATAACAGAAGGACAAAGGGGTGGGAAAAATGAGAATAGAGAGAAAAAAGCGATTCTTAAGTGCTAGTATTTTATAATGAAAAGGATACACTCCAGGGACAAAATAAATCTGATGAAAATGGTCTTTCAGCAGGGTTGATAGATTGGCTAATGCCAATCTATCATTTTCCTCTGAGCTGATGAAATAGTTGCCACCTAGTGACAGTGGAAGTTTGTTGTACATTTCTTCCCCATGGCAAGTTGAAATTCAAAGTAGGGCCAAGGTAAAGGTGTTCCATAACTGGAAATTAGATCTGTCAGTCACAAAATGATAATCCTCTACTCCTACTCAACCTAGCATTTTCTTTATACAGGAAGGAGGGGAAGGGGGAAACCTCACTATTTATGATCACCCATTTTCACTCACTGATTCACTTCCATGCTTATTACAAGGCCATTATTATAAACTGTCTTCTGAAGTGAGCAATACACACAGGTTTGCATGACTGAATGAATTTTAAAAATCCCGAATCTGCCTGAATCACCACAACTCAATTTAGAATTCATTTTTAATTGAAATCCTGCACACCTTTAATTCAGCTATTTGTCCCCCACTATTTAATCCAATTGCGTGAATTCCAAAAGTCTGGTTTTTTTTAAGCAATGTTACACACCTAACACAGTAGTTTAGCTGGGGATTCACCTAAATGCTTCTTCATAATAATAACGTTGTCATTGCTTATGAAATTATAATTCAGTTGACCTGGATTTCTCCCAGCAGTTGCTTAAGCTTTGCAGTTTACAATACCACAAAAGCACTAAAGAAGAATGCTCTTCATGCTTCCCATTTGTATGGGAAAAATAAAAATACAGTTCTTTATATTTTTCTCTCAATGTTACATCTTTTACAATGTAAATCTGCAAGACCGTCTCCTGCCCCATACATCCCTGGGACCAACACGCTCCCACAGAGAGGGCCTCCTCAGGGTGCCGTCAGTCGGGCAATGTCGACTGGCGGCGCCCAGGGGGAGGGCCTTCTCTGTGGCAGAGAACGACCTGCCCCCTGAAATCCGCACCATTCCTGACCTCCGCCTCTTCTGCAAATGTCTTAAGACTCACTTCTTCCAACTAGCCGGCCTTGCGTAACCCCAGCACCGCCAATTATAAACGAGGGTTTTAAAAACGGTTACAACACAGGCATCTAATATCTATGTATTGTATTTTGTATTTATTGATTTAATTCTATGTTCGCCGCCCCGAGTCCCTTGTTGTGAGATGGGAGCGGGTTATAAATATGAAAAATAAATAAATAAATAAATAAATAAATAAATAAATAAATAAATAAATAAATAAATAAATAAATAAATAAATAAATAAATAAATAAATAAATAAATAAATAAATAAATAAATAAATAAATAAATAAATAAATAAATAAATAAATAAAAAATAAATAAATCAGAGGTTCCCAAACTTGGCAACTTTAAGACTTGTGGACTTCAACTCCTAGAAATCTCCAGCCATTTCTAGGAGTTGAAGTCCACAAGTCTTAAAGTTGCCAAGTTTGGGAACCTCTGATAAATGATCAGATGCAACTGTTCCCCAGGTAATGAACTGCTGATGATTGATTAAAGTAGGAAATTAATTGCTAAATTTTAACATCATTATGATGCTTTGATGGTTCAAAAAAGTCCATGGCATTTTGGAAAATCATATATATATACTTTGAAACTATAGAAGTGTGCAAATCAATATTTGGTCAATATTTGTGATACCTTGGCAATTCTCTTACAAAAAAAACAAAAAGCCCCAAAGCCTTCTATCAGCAGCATTACCAAATGTTTCATAGCCATAATTCCACCTAATTCATATCACTCAATTAAGGACTATGACGGTGTGCATATTGATATCATGAGCAAAAAATGAATTCTGTGGAAAAAAGTGCCAACAATTTCTTGTTCTTATGTGTGACATTTCTATTTACCTCCTATATCGTTGTACAAAATGAAATTTTGCTGACTTCTCTCAAAGACTTGTTTTTTTTAATATTCAAATGATACTGCTTTATCTCTGGCTTTCAGTATTTTGTTCTAAAGCAAATGGGTCATTTCCATCAACAAATGTAATTTATTTTCCCTTGTGATCATTAATAAGAACAAGAAAACCATATTGTTGGTAAAAACTAGTCTCTGTCACTTTAGAATATCAGCTACAAGTCTACATATTTTCCCAAATTCTAAAGTACTTTCCCTGAAGAAAAAAACTGCCATTGTGATTTAGTGGCAAATTATAGCAATGAAGCCAACATCATTTCAGATTTAATTAAAATGATAACTTTGTTATTTTTCCCAAAGTGGATCCATTAAGATGATGGGAAATTTTGGCCACCTGAGATATTCAGATGTGTTGAGATACCGTAGTTTTCTTGGTTATAATAATCAAGTCAGGGATGAATGATCTGGCACTGGGCAGATTATAAGATCCTTCCACAGGAAAATTCCATTCAAGCTATATTCCTACAGCATTGGAAAGCTAAGCTCAATTATTTCCATCTTAGATATAGTGTGGTTGAAACTACTGGAAATCTAAGGTTGGTTGACTGGTTTTTAGATGCTATGGCTATTCCTTAGCCGAATAAATTCCTACATCACTCCTTATAGGGTAGTGGAGAATTTTTAAAACCCATGTTGTATCGTAAACAAAGCCTTGATGAAACAATGATCGCAGATTCTTCACGAAGTTTATGTTCTGTAACGGTGGCACCATCATTATCTCTCGGGAATATACAAGGGGCAACTGCAAGAATTGAAATGAAGAAGCAGAGAGCACCACCCCTACCAGTAATTCCATCCTTTTCTGTTGGGAAAGCTGAGAGAGAAGAAAAATGCCAAGTGCGATTCCTCAAAGTTCATTGCAACAAGAAATAAAAAAGAAAAAGAGACGTGCTACTCTTCCATCAACTCCTAAAATGCCAAACAGATTTGAAGATTTGAAGAAATCTTCAAAATATTCCTGAGAGAGAGGAGGAGGACCTCAGAGACCTGATGAGTATGATTTTAGCAGATTACATTAAAAAAAATAAAGAATATCTTCGGGGGGAAATAGACCTGATTTATAGAATTAACTCAGCATATGCCAGAATAAATGAAGTACCCAGAGAGATTCATATTAAATTTTTAAGAAGGTCCACGACGGATGAGATACTAAGGGCACAACGAGAGGAGCCTTTGAAGTATCAACAAAAAGACATTAACATATTGAAGCAAATTCCAAAAAAGATTAGAGAAACAAGAAGGAAGTACTCCTTCTTGTCCAAAAAATTATATAAAAACGGAATCTGGTTCAAATGGTTAATGCCTGAAGGAATGTTGGTATTCTGGGATGGAGGCAGAACTAGAATTAAAACAGTAGAAGAGGCGGAGGCCTTTCTCAAAAAACACGCCTCTATCCTGGGAGATGAACAAGACGGGACGGGAGGGGCCAACGGGAGGGAGAGAGGAAGAAGACATAATAGCAAAGAGACTCAGATCCCAGAAATAAATTTAACTGCTGTAATTCCTGAAACGGATGTTAATATGAAACAAAGATTGAATGTATGAACTTTAAAATGTGATATATATGTATCTCTAACCACCATTTAATTAATTATATTTTGTACGAAGCCCCGGGTGCAACCACCAACCCTGACATGGAAGCTCCAAAATATTTTCTATGAACCCTACATACCCCTTTCCTTTTTTATAACTTGTAAAACCAATAAAATTGTTTTTTTCAAAAAATTTTTTTGAAGAAATGGATAATAAAAGACAAAGTACAATTGATCCTTTTCAACTTGATCCTTGTCGGCCATTTTATTTCAACTGTCATTTGTCGGCCTTTTTATTTGCCTGGAGAGATTCCTGTTGTGGCTGTCACTGCTGTCTATATTCCACCTGGTGCAGGTGTTGGCCCGGCGCTCAAACCAATTTCATTGTAATTTTATTACAATATTATTACAATTACAATAAAGATTATCATTATCATTATCATTATCATTATTATTCTGGCTTCCAGAGCCATTATATCTTAGGCAACAAGAGTCCAGCTTTTTCACACAAGGCTGTCTTTTTATGATGGTCAGATCTCTGTGTCTGTTTGGAGAATAGAGTCAACTAAAATAGTGTCTGACCAGAAATGATGGTGAGGCTACACTGTGAATTAGAAAAGAGGGTTAATCTCTCACTGCCATTTATAGACCAACACTGCTTCACGTTTTTCAACTGTTATTGAGACTACTTCTGAACTCAGACTTAGTGCTCTTCTGAAAGCTTGATAAACCCAAGTTTAACAGCATCTGGCAGATAAGGTGGCAGAAGGAACACTACCAGTGCAACCTTTATCATCACTTCTCTTAGCTATTTTTCATGCTATTTGGAATAGTGCTCTTTCAGAAAGGCACGAAACTGGAGTAAGAAAAATCTATAGGTTTAGCATTTCTGAGAAGTTTTATTTTGAGTTTACATAGTTCCAAACAGCAACTGACTTGTAGTGAGGATTGTAGCGCAATGAAGTAGAAAAGACAGAACTAGCTAACACACACCATCTGTTTTTGTTCAAGCTGCTAACTACGTGGGCTGATGATCCAAATATCTCAGTTTGGAGACCTAGCAAGTAAACGCCTTCTTCTTGCCCTTCTTCTGTTACCTACCTTTCCTATCCTACTGCTCCTCAGCCTAGAAAATGTGGTGGTTAAAAAGAAAGCTAGTTCTGACAGATGGTTAAACAGTGGATCTAGCTGACTCTTAAAACACTTTCCAGTTACAACAGCACTATCATTGTTGAAGAGCCTGTGAAGAGCATACATAGTGATGTACATTGCTAGAAACCAGGAGAGTGTGAGTTCTAGTTCCACCATAGGCATAAAACCTACCATGGGCCAGTCGCTGTCTTTCAGGAATAACATTTCTGAAATTTTACACGAAAACTGCAGGGATATATCCAGGTAATTACCAGGAGTTAATCCTCACACAAAGGCACCCAAAGAAAAAAGAAAAACCACAGGGATAGTTTTTCTGCTGCTTGATGACATTGAGTAGATGTTTCAGTTGGCAATGTGATCGTGAAAGTCTGTGCCAGTCTGTTTTTCTGCTAACTCACAGATGGAAAGCAATTTAACTGAAAGCAATGGAGAGTTGCTCTGGAAGAGATCAATATATGTGGGAGATTGCCTGTCAGTTTTTGCTAACCTACTTATTGAAATGTATGACAAATATATTTTCTATTTATGCTAGCCTAGACAGGACATTTTTTCAATATTATGATTTAACCTTGATAGGGTTCACTCTACGCTCTCTTCTGAATAGGGAAGTCTTTAATTAGCCAATGCCAGCACAAGAGGATAGCTACATCTATTCTTCAGTACTTTTAGTATTGTAACCTAGTACTTTTCAAATCTTTAGACTTCAAATCTCATCATTCTCAACTAGCATAGCCAAGGGAATGGGGATGATGAAATTTGGTACAACACATGAGGGGAACAGAAAATTGAGAAGGGCAATGTACACTATAATGCATCATACAGAGATTTGAATCAACATACCATATTTCAACCTTGATTTAATGAGATGGTATCACCTATTCAATGCCTGCCAACTTATTTCATGTCAATTTCACTACAATTGTTGCTATAGGTCTTATTAACCTTGGTTGCCATATTATTTAGTTTTTAGTTAGGCTATAGTTACAATAGTAGTTGGTACTATAGAGACACAACCACCAAACAAATACTATAGTATAGTATATTTGTTTGGTTGCTGTGTCACTATAGTACCAATTACTATTGTTCTATTGAAAATAATGTTTTCCTCTTCCGGGAAAACATCTCAAACAATCTGAATAATTTTGAATGGTTGTTCACCCCACTCTAGGTGGTAAACAATAAAACAAACATTGCTTCCCAGCATTTATATTTCAGATTTTATTTTTCCATAATCAATGAACCTGAAAACTTTTTGCTGTATCTCTTTTTGGGAGAGGGTTGCTATTTTAGAGAGTGGGTTTTAGTACAATCTTTTGACCTGTAAATATGGAATAATGGGAATATAATTTCAACATATCTGAAGGCAACAGATTGAAGAAGGATAACAGTTCCACCTTCCAAAATTAGCATGTGATTGCAAACACTTGTCCTCCTCCAGCCAATCCCATTTCATGGAATGTCAGCATTTTGTCTAGCACAAGAACTTACTGAAACATTAAGACTTAAAAATATGTGTTCCTATGGAAAAAAAATACTCTTACGACATATAAGACTTGCTTATTCCAGCATAAGGACAGGCATTGTGTTTTGTCCATTGTTCTGCAGAGTATCTGATCTACCATTGTCAGACTGGGTCTTATTACTTTTCTCAATGCCAGATAACAGATTTGAATTGCAGCCATAATTACAGGTGTAATTAGAGAGATTAGATTCCATTCTCATGGCTCCTTTCTTGCTGAATGAGCTACAAGATTCAAATCTTTAATTTTTGTATATGATGAGGCCACACTAAAAGGAATATGGGAGATCTCAGATGGTCAGATTCTCTTCAGAGTTGTATCTAACTGGCTCTCCAGTTAGCCTTCCAAATGCTTTGAACTTCCCATCCCATAATCTCCAGCAAGCATGCCCAATGGGATGGTTAGAAGCACAAGATTGGTTGTTGTTGTTAATTTCTGTTTTCTGAAGGAATCTGCAAGTTTAAATGTATATATTTTATGTGTTTTAGTTTTCCCTGTGCACCGCTCCGAGTCCCCTAGGGGAGAGGACGCGGTATATAAAATAAAATAAACATATTATTATTAAATAATGGAAGTAACATGGAGGGAGATGTTAACCCTTTCCCAGGGACTTGATCACAATCCATTTTATCCTCTATTTATCAAACACTTGCTTTTCTATCTTTAAAAAGTATTAAATATTCAGTCACCGATCTGTATGTCAGTTGCAATAACAGCTTCCAGCCATTCTTTATTATCCCCAAGTAACTAATATTAAAGGACATTTTAATTCCAATCTATTTTCCAAGAATATTTTCGAATACATTTTAATATATATATATTTATTTTACCATCGAGTGATTTGAACGAATCAATCATTAATGCCAATTATTCTTAAAGAAAGTTAAGAGTTTCCCAAAAAAGAGCAAATAGTTTTAAAATAGTTAGGCATTTCACAGGTCCAAGTTACAAAAATTGTAACAAACTGCTTTTTGAAACAGAGTTATTCTGCATATTTTTGCACTGTCCATGAAGCCAATAGGAAAGATGTTTAGTTCTTATTTTTTGTGTAAGTTTTTCTATAAAGGTACACACACATTTTTTTAAATAGCATAGCATAGAATAGAATAGAATTCTTTATTGGCCAAGTGTGATTGGACACACAAGGAATTTGTCTTCGGTATATGTGCTCTCGGTGTACATAAGGAGAATAAAATACATTCATCAAGAATAAAAAGATATAACATTTAGTTATAGGCAAGGTTACTAATAAGCTATCAAATTGTTTTAGTAAACAAATAAAAACAATAAACAAAATACAAGCAACATAGTTATAGCAATAATTTGGAAGAGATAGATACTAGTAAGAAAGAGAAGAAGACTAGTAAGACAGTCTTAGTAAATTATTTGACAGTGTTGTGGGAATTAGTTGTTAAGCAGAGTGATGGCATTTGGGGGGAAATTGTCCTTGTGTCTAGTTGCCTTGGTGTGCAGTGCCCTATACTATAGCATTGTTTTGAAGGTAGACATTGAAACAGTTTACGTCCAATCCAACATGTTTTTCACTGAAGATAAATGGCTCCCTTAAGTTCCCTTAACCTCTTCACTCTCAGCCCTTCAAGGAACTCAGACGAAAAAGCCAAATTTTTGTTGTAAAGTTATCACTAACAGAATCTTGCAGGTCTAAAGCATTTCAACCCTCCCTTGCTTTTACTTTCCAGAAAACTAGGTAGGATCTCTTTTGAGATGCTTTTTCCACCCCCATACCTTCTGGGGGTTGAGATATCTCTTGCCAGATGATTGCTAGGCTGTGGCTCCTGTTTCCCAAAGTTATTCTCAGCCCATTGCACCCATGTACTCATCACCTTTCTGGACCGAGACGCCCTCCGCACTGTCACTCAGGCACTTGTGACGTCTCGCTTAGACTATTGTAACGCTCTCTACATGGGGCTCCCCTTGAGGTGCACCCGGAGGCTCCAGTTGGTTCAGAATGCGGCTGCGCGGGGGATTCTGGGAGCCTCTCGTTACTCCCACATAACACCTCTCCTGCGCGAGCTGCACAGGCTACTGGTGGCCTTCCGGGTGCGCTTCAAGGTGCTTGTTACCATCTTCAAATCGCTCCATGGCTCGGGGCCTAGCTACTTGTGGGACCGTCTCCTGCCACATACCTCCCTGCGTCCGATACGCTCCCACAGAGAGGGCCTACTGAGGGTACCAACCGGCTAGCGGTGCCCAGGGGTAGGGCCTTCTCTGTTGGCAGGGCCGGCCCTCTGGAACGACCTACCCCCCGAACTTCACACTATCACGGACCTTCCCCTCTTTCGCCGTTCACTTAAAACATATTTTTTTCAACAAGCTGGTCTTGTGTAATAGTTTAGACTCTTGTAATATAGCTTCTGCCAAACACGTAAATGATGTTAGATTTTTTAGGGGGAATTTTAGCACAGGCTGTGATTTAATTCTTTTTATCTATTTATTGTATTTATTGTTTTTTATTATTGTTCGTTTTAAATTCCTGTGCACCGCCCTGGGTCCACTTCGGTGGAGAAGGCGCGGTATATAAATTGAAATAAATTAAATTAAATTAAATTAAATCAGGAAAGCTAGCTATCAAGGGAACCAGTCTTTCAAAGTGTTGGCAATTTCAGAGAGCTGTTTTCTCAGATCTTTGCTGAGGACCAAAGGAAACAGGCCAACCATGGATCTGCTGACTCCAGATTTCAAAGAAATCTTCCCGGATTGCACTGAATGCATGTGAGTGATGGGGATAATAAATGATAATAATAATAAAATAAAATAATAAATATATTTGAGAAAGAGGGAATGTGAATCAAGGTGTTTGTTGGAGAGGAGAGATCAAAATTATTTGGCAATGCTGATCTCTCCCTAGGAAACCACCTGGTCCTTGTAAAGACAATTTAAAATGAGGGGAGGGGTAAAATGTTACGGTGTCCCCTCATTTCTGCAGATACAGGCCTTTGCAGGCATACCATTTTTATTTGCTTCCCGATAATTAATGTGGCCTTGAAGTAAAAAGAAAAAAATATTTTTCATTCCTGGTTTAGAGGATCTGGATTTCTTGCATTTGTGTCAACATTATTTAGCACTGGCTTAGTTTAAACAATCACTGGGAGTGTCTGAAATATTTCTGGTCAATGTATTAGGTGTGATTTATCTGTGTTTATTCTAAGATTATCACATATTTTGATAGATATTTGTTTTCTTTCTGCAAAGACTGAGCTCTATGAGTATCTGTGCATGTGTATGTGTTTGGTCAGTCATAGCTTCATTTGAAACAATGTCATGTCTCTTAACCCAGAATTTGTATTCAGATTATGTTTTACATACTCTGAATACAGAGTGGAATAGCTTGCCTTCAGAAGTTGTGAATGCCCCAACACTGGAAGTCTTTAAGAAGATGTTGGATAGCCATTTGTCTGAAACGGTGTAAGGTTTCCTGCCTAGGCAGGGGGTTGGACTAGAAGACCTCCAAGGTCCCTTCCAACTCTGCTATTGTATTGTATTGCATTGCATTGCATTGCATTGCATTGCATTGCATTGCATTGCATTGCATTGCATTGCATTGCATTGCATTGTATTCAGTGGTGGGTTTCAAATTTTTTAGAACCTACTCTGTAGGTGTGGCCTATTTTGTGGGCGTGGCTTGGTAGTCATGTGACAGGGTGGGAGTGGCCACCTTTTAAAATGTGGTGAAACTCATTTAACAACGCTCTTGCTTACCAACCAAAATTTTGGACTCAATTGTGATGATAAATTCTTTCTTTCTTTCTTTCTTTCTTTCTTTCTTTCTTTCTTTCTTTCTTTCTTTCTTTCTTTCTTTCTTTCTTTCTTTCTTTCTTCTTCCCTTCCCTTCCTTTCCTTTCCTTTCCTTCCTGTTGGGTCACTGGCAGCGGCAGGCCAGATTTATTTCCAGGTACACCGGTGGAACCCCCTCTCAACGGTTCTCTAAATTTCACCAACCGGCTCTCGCGAGTAGGTGCGAGCCTGCAGAAACCCACCACTGATTGTATTGTATTGAATATATAATGAAAGAAGTTTGCAGACGTTGTTCCATAAGTTCAGTAACCTGTGAAATAAATCTGAGAAGCATGTCTAAGAGCACTCAATAAATTCATGGCTGATGTGAGATTTGAAACTGCATTCTTTCCATGTGACTTACATATATGGAGACAACCAGGCAGTATTTCTTGTACTTAAAACAAACAAACAAATACCTCTATCAGGAAGAAGCCTAAATGATTAACTGATCAAACAGAGGTTTGAAGAGTCAGCTCTAGGTGTCATGGTTTTAAAATGTCTTCACACAAAGTACATTTGCAATGGCTGTAATCCAGGGCAAAGTGACCCAGCTTCCAACTGACCACAGTAATTCTGAGAAACCATTTACAGAGATTTCCTTGTGCATAACTGTGGCTGACTTGGTAGTATTGTTCTTGAAATAATTATGAGAGAGACAGTCATTTCCACCATAAACATGAGCATGGATATCTCATATAAACAGTTTTCCCACAACAACTGCTAAAGGCAACATCTTTTCAACAGAGGTATGATCATCCATAAACATTTCCCAAAGTGTTACTATTTATAGAGGTATACCTTTGACTTAGTTTGTCTGTTTATATAGGTATACCTTTGACTTAGTTTGTCTCTGATGGCATAATTTAATTACTTAATCCACAATCTGCAACTTGAAACTGACTTTGAACTACAGACTTCCTGAGTGAACCCACTGTCCTAATTTTGGGACTGACTTAATCTTTGCCAATCCCAGTTTTTATAACCTCTTTTTTGGTTAAGCATTCGAAGAACTCAAAAACCTATATACAGTTTGTGAGGTTGTAGATAGTGCTCTCTTCCTTTTTGGACTTTAAGCCTGCCACACTTTCTACTGTGGAAAAATGGGAGGGGGGATTATATGGAGTGGGGTGATATTTAACCATAATAACATTCTTCTTAGAAACTCAAGGTCGTCTTTGTCTCTGCACCTGGATGGGAGGAATCTGTCTTTGTGGCAGTGGAAGATTGGACCATGTGATGAACTTGTGGGTGTTGGGGCAGGATCTTGAACTTTCAACTGAGTGGGAAAGCCTGGAAGCTTTCAGATTCAGGTTTTCCCAGATGTTCCGGGTGCGTTTCAAGGTCTTAGTGACCATCTTTAAAGCGCTCCATGGCAGTGGGCCTGGTTACTTGCAGGACCGCCTTCTACCGCATACCTCCACTCGACCTGTCCGCTCCCACAGGGAGGGCCTCATCAGGGTGCCGTCCGCTGGACAATGCCGGCTGGCGACGCCCAGGGGAAGAGCCTTCTCTATGGCAGGTCCCGCCCTTTGGAATGACCTCCCCCCAGACCTCCGGACTATCACCGATCTTCGTCTCTTCCGCCGGACTTTAAAAACCTATTTTTTTTGTATGGCCGGCCTGGCATAACTGCTAACCATGTTTTATTAGATTTCGGTTTTAAATTAAATGTCTCTTTTTAGCACGGGTTAAATTGTTTAATAATAGTTTTAAATTTTGTAGAATTTGTACTATTTGTATTGTGGGTTTTTAAGTCCCTGTGTGCCGCCCTGAGTCCCTCTTTTGGGAGATAGGGCGGGATAAAAATTTAATAAATATAAATAAATATAATGGCTCTTTTAATACATTGGAACTTTGAGGAATCTCTTGCCTCAGATTTTGATTTTATATTGGATGCTATTTGGAACCCTGACACTCTATGGATTTTGGATGCTTCTTTGATAGATCAACTCTTCTTCTTAGGAATATAACAGAATAAAGCAGATGTCATTGTGTAACTCCCAGATACACGGCACATGCTATACTCTACTGTATGGCTGAGAAGCTTGGAAAATAATTGGGGTAAAATAGATAAAAAGTTTTCACACAGGTAGAGGAAGTTAAAATGGGCTAAGGAGCGGGTAACAGAATTGAAGAGAGGGAGAAATTGGTTGGTAAACTAAGTGGGATTTAGCTACTTTAGCCAGAATTGGTCTGCTACAATTCTGGGGTAGATGACTCTATTTCATGCTTCTAAGTGAATAAAGTCACAAAGATGGTGGAGGACCAGATTTCTAGAGATTACCTGGAGAAGTGGACCCAAAGAAAAGATTAGCTTTCCGCTAGACATGTGAGATTGTCAGTTAAGCTTATCTGAAGTCCTTGATTAATTCTAAAGGGACCCTGGTTATAAGTACATAAGTCACAATAATATCAACACAATGAAATCAGAAGAAGTATTACTTTGCAGGAAAGAAAATAGTTAATCACTGAATGGCAAAGCACTTACAATTGTTTCCTGCTTTTACTATCTTCCAACCAAGTTCAGCAAAGGAATCCAAAGTTATTTATTTGTTTTGGCTGCATGATACTTACAGAGCTATCTAAATGCAAATGTCAAACTCCCAGAGAAACATTTTTTTAAATCTTACATTGTTACAAATAAATAAAAAATATAAATTGGTCCTTAAGATGGTTTTTGCTTCATGTGATTTTGCTTCTGTGATCCTGAGAAAGATGTACTGTATCAAACTCAATCAGACGCTGAATATGTCATAGATAGATAGATAGATGGATAGATAGATAGATAGATAGATAGATAGATGATAGATAGATAGATAGATAGATAGATAGATAGATAGATAGATAGATAGATAGATAGATAATCTTCATGCAGCATAGAATCTTCTATATTTAGAAGTGCTGAGTTGTAGGAGGGAGTTAATTTGATCTTCTCTCATTTACCCTTGCTTGTGGCCAGCAAAGAGTTTATACATTAAATAGTCGTGCAAATCTGTTTTTTGAAAAAATATATAAAGACTGAAAGTAAAATGAGAGGTTTAATTCTATTCCAGCCCATCAAATTTTTGTTATGTACAAATTCATATACATATGAAAAACCAGCGTGGATATTTAAGCTTATGAAACACAAAAGATTTAGGATACCACCTGTAAGTGAATATTAACCATGCATTTATTAGTGCTACAACATCATCTTATCACTCACATTGGGTCTCTAGTTTTTTTCTATTCAATGCTGCTAGTTATTTGTAATTTTGTTCTGGTCCTGAGAACAGCACCTAGGAAATCGTTAGCTTTGAAGCCATGAAAGTGTGCTAGATATGAGAAACACAGCTAGTCTCTCTCAGCCCAAACTCTCTCAGCTCAACCGACCCCATAAGGTTGTTTTAGAAAATATGGAGGTGGGAGTTTATGTATACCTCCTTGAGCTCCTGGAGGAAAGGCAGGATATAAATGTAATAAATAATTAAATGCAGTTATTCAGTGGACTAAGCACAAGCTTGTCCTAGTTTTATTTGTGAAAACAGGCAAGCCTTGTTCAACCAAGGGATCCAGCTTTTGTAAGTTTTTTCAAAAGTAGCGCGAGAGTGAAATTTTGTTGTGATTGGGGGCAGAGAATCATGCCTATTGGGAACAATTGTGTAAATTGCGTCAAAATAATTTGATTTCATTTTAGTTCAAATTTAGATTTGACCCTGGCAACATCCACTTGTCTTTATTGGCTCAATCGCTAAAATCACATAAACTGATAAATGCATTTATTTAAGCTACATGCTTGAGGCAAATGTACCAATTTGCTTCTGCTTGCTTGTTTGGATAAACCAGTTCTACATATGTTTGTGTTTTTCCTTCATCCTCCATACCTCAAGATACACAAGTGCTGACTCATTCACTTCAGAATTAATATAGATATGTTTATAGTCCATATGATTTCAGTGCTCTGAAATCTACACCAGTGTGTTCATCATGCCATGAATCATTAAGCCGCTATGTCCCAACAAGACAATCCTCCACTGCAAATGATCCTATAATGGCCAAAGAATGAGCATACCTCAGCTGTGGATGGCCAACATTATTATGGTCATGAATGGAAGTCGATAGTTCTAGCATCTACTTCTCTTTGGTTATTCAAGCTGTTTTTGAAACTGAGTCTCTTTCCTTTGCTAGGTCACCAAATGCTGACAAAACTCTTGGTTGCAAAAGAGAGATTAAAGCACTGCTTTATTTCTCGCTGGCTGTCCAAGATACTGCCAAATAGCTGAAGATCTAAGGCAGGGGTCTCCAACCTTTGCAACTTTAAGTCTGAAGGACTTCAGCTCCCAGAATTCTCCAGCCAGCTTTTAAGGAAAAGCTTAGCTGAATATGAGTTGCATAACTTTAGAGAAACCATTGTGTTCCTTCCTCTAGAAATCTGGAATCCACTTTGAAACATGGGTTGGAGTTACTGTTATGAACTTCTACTTAATTTTAATTGTATAACTTTATGGGAGGTTTATGTGTCCCTCCCTCTAGAAATCTGATGGGCAATCAATCCATATCAACACATCAGTTGGAGTTGTTACTGTGAACTTCCACCTAAAGTACAATGTTAATATCTGTAAAAGGCAAATGTTACAAAATAGAACCATGTTGGAATATGCCATCTGAAAAACTGTGATATATATTATAACATTTGTATTTTGCCAGAATTATGAATGGGGCATTTAAACAGTATTTAAATCAAATGCCTACAGCCAATACCCCTTTGATGTTGCTTGATTATTGGGTCAACAAAGGAGAAAGTTTAGTTGTTAAACTTCAAGAGGTTCTGCCCTATTTTGACAATTCTGGAATTAATACCAACCAAGAGACATTTTTTAGATTGAATTGTCTAAAGCAGAGGTCTCCAACCTTTGCAACTTTAAGTCTGAAGGACCTCAGCTCCCAGAATTCTCCAGCCAGCTTTGCGAGAATTCTGGGAGCTGAAGTCCTTCAGACCTAAAGTTGTAAAGGTTGGAGACCCCTGATCTAAGGCACAGATCCAGAAAGCAAAAGACATAAAATATGCACAAGCAAACATCTGACTATTGTTTCAAATTTACAATGTTTGAATTCATTTAGTTTTCACCTAAATAAACAAAGATATTCTGCATTTGCAGAAAACACTTTTTTTGGGTTCCTAAGCAGTTACAACCCTATCTTGCTTCCAAAGATAGCAGAACTTTCACACAGATGATGTCTCAGCATTCTACTGTTACCGGTTAAGCACCGACTCATTTTTTTTCTTCCAAATAAACTATATTTACAATACACAAAAACAAGGATCCCCCTAGACATAACACTCACCTTGGCTTTCCTTTTTTTTTGCAATGCTTCATAAATAGATTCTTTATCTGCTCTCCATTTTTAACTTAAGTTGTGCCATGATTTCATTGTGCACTCTTTCAGAAATAACTATATAATATTAAATGTAAGTATCTGGAAAGTATCACTGGGTACCAGCAAAGCATTTTTGCCCATGCTACATACAGTCCTGGATTCAGCTGCCTTTTCTTCCTTACCCACAAAATCAATCACTAATATCAGCAATTTGTTTTGAAGATAGAATCAAAGGGATATAAAAGAACATGGTCTAATACACAAAAATAGACACAAACTGCGGCCAGCTGGGCATATAGAATGGGATGAGTAAATTGATTGCACACAATGCTTTCAGCTGAGGATTTACTTAAAAAATTATAGAAGGTGGTGTGTCTTGTGGGATGCTGGTACTTTCTCCCCACCCTCACCCCTTTTAAACTTTTTAAAAAATCCCTGTTTTAAAAATGTAAAAAGTTTATTTAAAAGTTTTCAGAGTCGTGGCTCTCAGGAGACCCAATTCTGAAGCATTCTGGGAGAAGCAAGACCCATTGTGTTGCTAAAATGATTTTATGGCGCTTCTGTAGAAGAAACGTTGCAATTGCAGAGAGTAAATTCAGATGCCATGTGAAATATCATTATTTCATATGAATCTCTTTGCCCCATGATAAAATTTTTGCTCTACATAAATATACATCTCTATGCATTCCTTTCAATATATATCCTTATGCTCATCTTTCTCTCAAGGAATACTAGGGAAGAACCAGTAATTCAGTCAACACAGATTAGCTGATCATGGTCTGTTGACTATCATTGTCCTGACTGGGAGTCTTCACAAGACATATTTATCCAAGGCAAGATAGGTTCAATTTATTTAATAAACTCAATGTTCAGAATTTGCACGGCACCCTGAACTACAAGCTAATTATTGAATTGCATAGATACTCAAAATATTCTAGTGTAAAATGTGGGGTGATTGTTTCTGTTTTAATATGGAATTATCTAGCTTCCTGCCATTAGCAGCAAGAATCCAATGATCCAAGTTGATCAGGGTAATTATAGATGGAGTAGTTGTTTTATGTTTTTCACAAGACAGAAAGATAAATAAGAGACAAATAAGATGGGAGAGTTATTATTATTATTATTATTTATTAAATTTTTATACCGCCCTTCTCTCTTCCGGGACTCAGTTGCTTTATAAAGTCAAAAGGAAAGAATTCATCCCAGCTCAGAACTGATATGCAAACTCTTTGCCAAATTTATCTCTGGAAAAGAACTTTAATGCTACCTTCGTGCAGGTTTATAACTGCAAGCCGAGTCATGAGGCTATGCCTAAACTTTCTAATACAAATCAACTCAAATCAAACCTGTATTGTCAAGGCACAACATGTGTACAATGAAATAAGATGAGCGCAGCCCCTCTCCCTCCAAAAATACAGAACCCAAGTAATAACTATCACACATTCCCATATACATACCATATTTTTCGGAGTATAAGACGCATCTTTTTACCCCCAAAAAGAGGGAGGAAATCTGGGTGCATCTTATACACCGAATGCAGCATTTTTGGCATCCCGAAATCCTGCCCCTTTCACAAAAATGGATGTGCAGAGGGTTTGGGAGGCCTGCAATGTGCTCCTGGGGGCTGGGAAGGGTAAAAACAAGTGAAAAATGGGCTATTTTTTGCTCGTTTTTGCCCTCCCCCCCAGCCCCCAGGAGAACTCTATAAGCTTCCTAAAGACTATGCATGCCCTTTGGGGGAGGGGCAAAAAACCGGGCCAATTTTTGCAAAAAACAGGCCTTTTGTTTGCTCATCCCCCCCCCTCCCCCCAGCCTCCAGAAATACTTGGCAGGCCTCTCAAACTCTTTGCATGCCCCGTTTTTCACAAAAAATGAGGCATGCAGAGGGTTTGGGAAGTCTGCAGAATGCAAAACAAATTTTTTTTTAATTTACCTCTTCAAAATCTTGGTGCGTCTTATGCTCCGGTGCGTCTTATACTCCAAAAAATATGGTATATTTATATAATATTATATACCAATATAAACACGCTGCACATTGCACTAGCCCTGCAAGTCTATTGTATTAAACCTGATTATGGTGTTATGTTCAGAGGTGGTATTCAGCCGGTCCGGACTGGTTCGCCTGAACTGGTAGTGGAAATCACGGGTGGGCCTGCCCACACACCTTGGTCTATGCTGTCCTATTTAACCACGTTTTCAAGCGGAAGGCTGAGCGCATGCACGGACAGGGCACATGCTCACATTTGTGAACCGGTAGGGAAAGTAAGTGGATACCACCCCTGGTTATGTTCCATTCAGAAGTGTGAGGGTCCACGGATAAAAGCTATTTTTCAGCCAATTTGTTCGACTGGCTATGCTTCTAGATCTCCTGCCCAATGGAGATATAGGCAGCAGGTCCTGGCAATTTCATGCAGTGGGGTCCTGGGGCAGCCTATGATTTTTTGTTTTTAATACAAAGTTGCTTGGTCTACCCTGGATCTCATCACTACAAAGTGATGGTGAAGGCACCAGGTTAGAAACTGGGAGACCTAAGTTTTAGTCCTGCCTTAAACATTTAAATATATATATACAGTATATATATTTCATGTATTTTTATATTTTATATCACTGATTTTATTGCTGCCTGTACACCGCCCTGAGTCCCGGCAGGGAGAAGGGCGGTATAGAAATTTAATAATAAATTAAATCAAATGAAAGATGGCCGGGTGATTTGGGGCCTCTCATTCTCTCTTTAAAAAAAAAATAGAATTGAACCAATGGCTTTTTAAAAAGGCCTCTGCCTATTTGTTTGATAATACAAGTCAGAATTACTTTGGCCCTTATGTTAACAGATGATTGACTGATAGATTTATATAGTGATTGAAGTGATTTATATAGTGTCCGTCCCCGTCCCCTGTCCCCCCAAATTGCAATTCTGGAGATCTAGTTTTTAATGATTTTTTAACTATTTTTTTTTTTACAAAGAACATACAAAGTAACACAAACTAACAAAGAGTTAAAACAGGGGTGTCCAAACCTGGGAACTTTAAGACTTGTGGACTTCAACTCCCAGCTATGCTGGCTGGGGAATTCTGGGAGTTGAAGTCCACAAGTCTTAAAGTTCCCAAGTTTGGACACCCCTGAGTTAAAGCATTAAAGAAAAAAGGGGGAGTCGGAAGAAAAAATGAAAAGTGTTGAAAGAACAAAAGGAAACGCGGTACAAAGAGGAAGATTCCGAATTTCTTTGCAGCACCTATCAATACAACTACAAAATTAACCTATGAGTACAAGCGATCCTCGACAACTATTGTAGGATTAAAGCTAAAGTAAAATTAAATAATGAGAAGCATGACGAAACCCAGTCCAGGGAACTGACTGATGATGCCACATGAACAGCAGGCTCTTCTCTGCACATGGCCCATTTCCTTACTTGTTTGTGTTCCCGAGCATTCCTTCTCTGCCTGGAAGGCTGTGTCACCTTCCTCTACCTTGTGTTGCCGCTCTGCCAGCTGGTTATAGGCTGCCTTCTCCTCCTGTGTGCTCAGAGCATGAGGCCGTGAGCTCAGCCACTCCCAGGAGGCACAGCCGTGCAAGCTGGGTGGATTCCCAACAGCCAAACTTCAAGCTTCTTTCTAGCCCTTCTCAGAGTGTGAGCTTGACTCACAGCATCCAGGTTGCAGGCTCCCTCCTTCACACAACGTGGTGAGTTTGCATGTTGTTTTCCCTCGCTTCTTGCTAATCAGAAATGTAAATCTTGTTTTCTGTTGGGGCACCTGAGGCAGTGCCTGGCATCTCCTGTGCTTCTTTTCACGGGTTTCATTATTTTTATTCATGGATTGATTTTCTCCTGAAGTCATTTTATACTGTACAATACATTTTCCGCTGAAAAGAGAAGCGTGGGAATTCGAAACATCCCAACACTTGAAATGTCAGGTGAACTGTAGGATTTAACTTTTAAATGATAGGATTTAACTTTTCATCCACTATTATATTAGTTCACATGTTGACATCGTGTCTGAAACTTCACAATTCAGATATTGTGTGAGTGTGTGCGCGCCCTCACAAACGTGCATGTGTAGAATCGCTATGAAAAATTTTGCAAATGCACATTATACATGCAAATTAGAACGTGGCAAACAACTCTAACTGTTCACACCGGTGCAGTAATTTCTTTATAATATTAAATCGACTTGTTTGGAAATAAATAGTATTTTTAAAAAGAGGGGATTACATTATAGGCAGACATTGGAGCCTTATAGTAAAAAGACTATATAACATTTGTGTTTCTTAATCCATGTAGGCAGATAGCCTATCCTTTTAAATACCATTTGATGTAAATGAGCATACTGCTCTTAATGAGCATACTGCATATTATTTGGGAAAGGGGGAACAGAAATAAGGTTTCATGGCATGCCTCCTGCTCAGTGAGAAGCTGATCGCTTTTCCCAAAAAGTTATTATGTCCAATAAGTCAATCTGTTAATATCCAAGGAACATCTTCGAGTACTTTGACATTAATCAGTTGTAATTATATGTGCTCAAGAATGATTGTATGGACAATCTGCAAATGATACAGTTACATGTGATCAGTGCATAGATATTAGGTACTTCTGACTTCCTTGAGGTCTTGTTCTCCAGTTGTGTTTAGTTTTTTTAGTTTGTTTTTTTTAAGTTTTATTCATACTTATATCCCGCACCCATCTCCCACAGAGGGACCCGGGGCAGGGCACAGGAAAATTAAAAACAACTACAAATATACAAAATACTATAAATTAGCCTAAAACAACATTAAACTCAAAACCCTGTGCTAAAACATAATTAAAATCCCACTAATTAAAACTTTGGCAAACTAATACTCAGTCGGTATAGGGTGGTTCACGCCAGGCCAGCTACGTGGAAAAAATGCATTTTTAAGCGCTGGCGGAAAAGGCGGAGGTCCGAGATGACGCGGAGTTCGGGAGGCAGGTCGTTCCAGAGGTTGGGCCCACCACAGAGAAGGCCCTTCCCCTGGGCGTCGCCAATCGGCATTGTCCGGCCGACGGCACCCACAGAAGACCCTCTCTGTGGGAGCAGATCGGTCGAAGGAATGTATGGGGCAGCAGACGGTCTCGCAGGTAACTAGGCCCCGGCCATGGAGCACCTGTTTACAATTCCCTCTCTCCCTCCACCCCCAAATTTTCTCAGGCGAAGACCATACTAAGCCAAACATTCAAGGAGTTATAATCCAATACATTTGGAACATGCTAAATTGAGGAAGGCTGTTCTAAGCTGAGATATCTTGTTATTCTCCTACAACGTCACACAAAGTTTCCTCAGAAAAGTACTCCCAACCTAATCAATTTAACACACTTGTGCACATGAACCCACACGTGTGTGCGCGCATAGACACAGAGTACAAAAACAATCAAGAACTACAAAAGCAATCAGTTGTACATACGGCGTGCATGTTGCAAACCTGATCAATTTAGAAACTGAAACCAAGGACAGAATTAGTTACAGAATTGAACCCAACCCAATTATTTACACTAACAAAAGCACATTTTTCAACAAGCAAATATCATCCATTATATAAATGAACTACTGTGGCCTTCCAAATTTCACTTAACTATAGCTCCCAGCATGTTATGGTAATTTTGGCAAGTTCTGCTGTATTTCATACAGTCCCTTCAGGCTGCTTTTGAATGGATTGGAATAAGAGGAATTTTTTAAAAAACATTGGGATAGTCTAGGACAGGGGTCTGCAAGGTTGGCTCTTTTAAGACTGGTGGACTTCAACTCTGGGAGTTGAAGTCCACCAGTCTTAAGAGAGCCAACTTTGCAGACCCCTGGTCTAGGATTCTTAAAGCTATGTCAGTCATGGATTAGGGATATAACATAGGTAATACCGTGAAGTCATGGCCTAAAAAATATTTATTGTGCATGTTTGTGCCACAATTATTTGAGATAGGGACATGGCCAAAGAGTTGGAAATCTGATAGAAGTAGGATATATTCATTTTGTATTAGTACTATAGTACTAAAATTAGTACTATAATTTTCTAGAAAAGATAGGGCAGGGCGCAGGGGAATTTCCAATAAATACATCCTGAAGAGTTAAAGAGTAAGACTCACACGAAAATAAAGAAGCGAAAAATTCTGAAATGTAGTTTTTTCCAGTAAACAATCATTCTTGATCACTCTCTCATCCTATGATTCCAGGGTATCATAAACAAAAACAAAGAAAACCCAAGATGTTCCACAAATGTAATATAAAACAATGATCACTTTATAAACAAATGGCAGTTTACACTAAGAATATACTAAGCATGTGAAAAAGACCCAAAACTATGCAGGACCCATTGGCTTCATATTTGTATTCATAAAAGGAGGTTGTCCACTTATACAGTTTGGCCGACTGCAATATTCCACCTGTGCCACCAAACATCTTCATTAAAAAAAAATAATCCCAAAACTCTGATGTTTCTGAGACACGGTGGATCAATTTTTGTGGTTCTTATTGGTTGTTAGTATGTTAATTCAGTAATCACCAAATTTCTGAATGTTTTAGACCACTGATGGCTAACCTTTTTTGGCTCACATGTCAAAAGCAGGGGGAGCGCAGGGGGGTCGTGCATGGGCGTGCCACACCCATAATGCTATCTGCGTGACCCCCTGCTTTTGGCTCACTTTTTTCGCCCTCCCCAGGCTCCAGAGGCTTTCTAGGAGCCTGGGGGGGGGGGTGAAAACAGCCTCCCCTTCCCACCTCCAGAGACTTCAGGAACTTCCCTAAAGCCTCCAGAGGACGAAAAACAGCCTCAAAAGAAAGCCTAAATCAGCTGGCGGGCACACACATGCGCGCTGGAGCTGACAGGGCAATGCCTCACGTGCCCTAAGAAATGGTTCCGTGTGCCACCTGTGGCACCCATGCCATAGGTTCGCCATCACTGTTTCAGACATACCGCATTTTGGGGAAATTAAGCACACCTGGAAGCCTGGATTATCAGCAGAGGGTCTGGAAATAGATGCAGAATCATTTCAGACCTGATCAGATATTCTGCATGACTTGGGTCCAGTGGTGGGTTTCAAATTTTTTAGAACCTACTCTGTAGGTGTGGCCTATTTTGTGGGTGTGACTTGGCAGTCATGTGACAGGGTGGGAGTGGCCACCTTTTAAAATGTGGTGAAACTCATTTAACAACGCTCTTGCGTAGCAACCAAAATTTTGGACTCAATTGTGATGATAAATTCTTTCTTTCTTTCTTTCTTTCTTTCTTTCTTTCTTTCTTTCTTTCTTTCTTTCTTTCTTTCTTTCTTTCTTTCTTTCTTTCTTTCTTCCTTCCTTTCCTTTCCTTTCCTTCCCGTTGGGTCACTGGCAGCGGTGGGCCAGATTTACTTCCAGGTACGCCAGTGGAACCCCCTCTCACCGGTTCTCTAAATTTCACCAACCGGCTCTCGCGAGTAGGTGCGAGCCTGCAGAAACCCACCACTGCTTGGGTCCTCAACTGCACGAAGGACCATCCCTACAACTCTTACATTACATTGATGGGAATGAAGGGTGGAACCAGCAGAATAATCCATTGTCCATTTTCTCTAAAACTCCTATTCTGCATTAAAATTATCAGCTTACAGCACAAATTATCTGCCTAATGAATAAAGGAATTTCATTCTCCTGCTTCTAATTTTCAAACCAGTAAAGTTAATTCATAAAAAGGAAATGGTGTTTATCTTTCATATCTCTTCCTACAAGGGTCTTGTTTGGAATTTAAAACCAAATACAACCATCAGAGTTATATATTGATACAAAATATATATGACCAAAACTGTATGCAGTATTCCAAGTGTGGCCTTACCAAGGCACTATACAGTGGCATTAACACTTAACGTGATCTTGATTCTATCCCTCTGTTTATGCAGCCTAGAACTGTGTTGGCTTTTTTGGCAGCTGCTGCACACTGCTGGCTCATATTTAAATGGTTGTCTACTAGGACTCCAAGATCCCTTTCACAGTTACTGCTATTGAGCAAGGTGCCACCTATACTGTACCTGTGCATTTTGTTTTTGTTGCCTAAATGTAGAACCTTACTCTTTCCATAACTTAACTAAAATTTAGGAAATGCCCAACCAGGCAGGGAATATAGCAATCCTTCTATTGTTGGTTCTCCTTTTTCTGTTACTAATTTCTATCCAACACATAATAAAGCTTGGCAATTTTAGTATACAAATATCAATGCGGGAAATGTTTAAGGCATTCTTATGAAAAGTATTAGTAGATGATAAAATTATAATAATCAACAGAGTACAGCAGATACAGATGAATATATGTTGTCAAATTTATTTCATCTCCACTACTAAGCATATTATCAATTGCTTCATTATTGTTTCACATGGAATATTTTTTTGCTACAAATAATGGCAATATTTAGGGCAGAGGTGTCAAACTCACGGCTTGTGCGCCAGATGTGTCACGGGCTGGCCCCGCCTGGTTTAGCGAAGGGGAAAATGTGCCGATACATCACATGACAACACGAGTTTGACACTCCTGATTTAGGGAGATGGTTTGCACATGATTCATTTAGATCAGGGGTCTCCAACCTTTGCAACTTTAAGTCTGAAGGACTTCAGCTGAAGTCCTTCAGACTTAAAAGTTGCAAAGGTTGGAGACCCCTGATTTAGATGAAATAAAGATCTGAAGCATATACAGTTGAAGACCCAATCCCATTTTTTAAAGTGTGTTATATTTCTATCATTTTTATAAAAGAAAGTCAGTTTGAAGACAATATTAAACAGATATTATAATTTTCACGCATTCTTTTTAACTATCTTTTTTCAAACTTCTCTAGATCTTGTAGAAACAGCTGCATCCCTCATGACACAATGGCATTGCCATCCAACAACACGGCCTTAACCTTGATCCTCTCCAAATTGCTAGAAGACTATGTAGAGAAGAAAAACCACCCCACGCCTCTACCCTTCATTGATTCTAGCGACCATCTGGAAGTAGTGTTTATACTTCTGCTGCTGGGACTTTTTGGATTCATCACCTTTGGGGTCATGATCAGCTATATCCGCTCCAAAAAGCTGGAACATTCCAATGACCCCTACAATATCTACATCGCCACCGATCTCTGGCAGAAGAGGGATAAAGCCAACTTGAAGGCCAAAATAGTAGAAAATTACAAATCATGTTGCATATGGAAAAATGAACATGCTGTCGAACAACCTACCAATCATATACCTGAAGCGAAATCTTAATAACAAGATGAAGAGACATTGTGAAGTCCCTTCAAAAGTATCAAAGAGAGAGCAGTTGGACAATACATTTCAAAAGCAAAGGGGTAGAACTTATAACCTCTACAATTGCCTTCCTTAAATTGATGCCACACTGTGTTAAATGAAACCTTCCAGCAATTCCATATGAGCTTACTGTGCAGTAGATGGAGTTGTTATTTGAGGAGCTCATTATGAGGCACCATGTTGGGAAAGACAGCTGTTCTAACCTAAACAGTAAAATATAGGAGGTATTTGTAAGCTATTCAAGTCTTTAAGAAGATGTTGGATAGCCATTTGTCTGAAATGGTATAGGGTTTCCTGCCTAGACAGGGGGTTGCTATTGTATTATTGTATTATTTATCCCAGCATAGTTTTTCCACAAAATCTGGATGTACTATGAATCGATCCTTATTCTAGACTTTGTTCTTATTAACAGAACAATGTTAATGGGTTCTTTTTTAGGAGAAGGGCGGGGTATAAATTGGATTAATAAGAGGTATGAAAATGTTGCTTCAGTTGGCATTTTGAGGGGATCTCCATCTCACCAACAGAAAACATGAAACTGATTAATAAGAGATGGAGCAGGACTAATGCAGTTTAATATAAATCACATAATTTCCTTGTGTATAATATAATATAGGCCCATGATGGCGAACCTATGGCACGGGTGCCACAGGTGGCACGCGAAGCCATTTCTGAGGGCACGCAAGGTGTTGCCCTGTCAGCTCCAGCGCACATGAGCATGCTGGCCAGCTGATTTTCAGCCTTGATTTTTCAGCCATTTTTTGCCCTCCTGAAGCCTCCAGAGGGAGAAAAATGGCCCAACGGGCAACCTAGAAGTCCATTCCTGAACTTCCACTTTGAGTGTTGGGCCTTTTTTCACCCTCCCCAAGATCCTAGAAAGTTTCTGGAGCCTTGGGACGGCGAAAAATGGATCTACCGGCCCCACCAGAAATCAGAAAATGGCTGTTTCCAGCCTCTGGGGGAGGCCATTTTTGCCCTCCCCAGGCTCCAAAAAGCCATGTGTACATGCGCTAGACATGCAGGGGATGTCACACATGTATTCTCAGGGGGCACGGCATGGGAGGTATTAAATTATGGGGTTGGCACCAATCAAGCACAATAGCGTGAGCGTGTGTGCTTTAGGCACCCAAGGCGAAAAAGGTTCACCATCACTGATATAGGCCATCCAAATGGATGGGCTTTTAACCAGTTTAAATGTATGGCTCAGGGGTGAGTTCTGGCAGTCACTGCTGCCAATTTGCTCATTGACGTGCCGTGTTTACGCACTTGATGCGCGCTGCATGCATGCAGCAAAAACCAAGATGGCACCGCCAATGGCACCACTCGTGGAACCAGTTCAGGGGCGTGGTGGGCTTGGGTCACTGCTGGTTCCAGCGACCTGGTCTGCCAAACCACTACCAGTTCAGGTGAACCAGTCCAAACTGGTAGGAACCCATCACTGGGAAAGGCTGGAGACAGATTTGTTTAAATTTAGGAATAAAAAAAAAAAGATTTAAAAAAAACTTAAATTTAGGAAATACAGAAACAGCCAGTTTCACAAAATATAAATTTACAAGGAAAAATGTAGAGAGAAGGAGAAGGAGCTATAATTAAACTTAGTTACATTATAAAGCTAAGAGCACTTCAATAGCAATATTGGACACCATTTGGGGATCAATTCTGGTTCTTCTTGATCTCCTGATATTTGTTTTGGAGAGCTCACTGGGTTAATTCTGACTTTTGGCCTTTACATTTCAGTGGTTTGCAAACCTTGTGAATGATTTGCTTTGCCATTGGCAGGACCTCTTGCTTCAATCTGGTCCACGGGCTCCATTTAAGTCAGTCCTTGCTCCCTCTTTCCCCAAGGTTCATATTTGATGAAGAGAAGGACCAGGGGAGACATGATAGCAGTCTTCCAATATCTCAGAGGGTGCCACAAAGAAGAGGGAGTCAAACTATTCTCCAAGGCACCTGGGGGCAGGACAAGAAGCAATGGGTGGAAACTAATCAAGGAGAGAAGCAACTTAGAACTAAGGAGAAATTTCCTGACAGTTAGAACAATTAACCAGTGGAACAGAAATTGCCTCCAGAAGTTGTGAATGCCCCAACACTGCAAGTCTTTAAGAAGATGTTAGATAGCCATTTGTCTGAAATGGTATAAAGTTCCTGCCCACGCAGGGAGTTGGACTAGAAGACCTACAAGGTCCCTTCCAACTCTGCTATTGTATTATTGTATATACAATTCCTGGAGTTTCTCTTTCTCTCTATGCATTGCTCTGAAGCTATTCCTTTTCTTACAATCCAAACAGAAAAGAAACATAAATATACATAGCGGCTTAGAGTCACCCACTAGATGAAATAAATAAATAAATATGATTTTATATATGATAAACATTTCACTGATAGATTTCTTATGAAATCAGTAGAGTGCAATTTTCCAAAAAATGGAAACCTTTCGCCAAACCTTTCAGTTACTGATCAATCTTTTTAAAGATAATTCACTGATTCTTGTTGTAATTTGCATATTTTTCATTTCCTTTAATAAGTGATTTCTATTGAAGGAGTTTGTAATTTCTAGTTATTATATAACTTCAGTAGTATTTCAAACAAATGGTTTATTTTACTGTATTTTAATACAATATCCTCTATTGAGGAACAATTGATTGGGAATTGGTAAATAATGGTATACTTTAGGAATATATCATTAAGGCTGCCAAATGTCCAGAAAAATAGGCTAGGTTATTCTTAAGTCTTGATTTTAGAAATCAGCAAGTAATTAGTATAGATATAAATGTTTCAAATAATTGCAACTTCAATTTCAACTTTTTATGTATACTGATTGTAATTGGTCTTTGTACATTTGCAATTTTTCATCACAAAATGTAATAAAAATGATAATCTCAGACATGTTGCCTATTGCCCTGTATATATATATATGCTTTCGTAGATTTTCACGGGTGTAGGTATGCTGGCATTGCTTGCTTCAGGTATTTTCCCGTGTATAAGGCATGGAAATGTTATTGCAACGTTTCGACAAGATCTCACTTGTCATCGTCAGGCTTTGGTCTGTGATTGTGACTGCGAAGGCATGGCCCTTTTAAAAATCTTGGTGGGGGGTGGGGGGTGGAGTGCTGACTATTGTTGTGAGTGTGTTGATTGGCTGTGCAGCTGCATCATGACTGGTATATTGATACTGATTGGTCTCATTTGTATGTTTCTCCTTATTTTGAATTTCAACGGCTTGGGTGGAGGGTGGGGCTCGTCTGCTGGTCAGTGCTGGTTTCCAGATGTCTGGTAGGCGGGAGGTGTCATCACGTTTGTTCATACTGTTAGATTGCTTCTCTATTTCAATGGCTTCTCTGATTATTCTCCTGTTCAGTTGTTCAGCCTTGGAGATCATTTTAGTTCCTTGAAAGTCAATGTCATGTCCTGTAGTTTTGAAATGCTGATAAAGAGATGAGGTATTAAGTTGATTTTTTAATGCATTTTTATGCTCTGCGATACGTGCAGAGTCGAAACGTTGCAATAACATTTCCATGCCTTATACACGGGAAAATACCCAAAGCAAGCAATGCCAGCATATATATATAAAGCAAATTCATGACAAACTTACCTTGGTTTTATCATCTCCCCAGAAATAATATTTCCCTTGCTAACTCTTGGAATTTCACCAGGTTTCTCTTGGTATAGCAGCCTAACACCCTCAAAATAAAGTTTCAGAAAAATCTATTTTGTGTCCTCCCTTTGCTAACTGCTAGAATAAACGAGTGTTCAATATTTCATCCACTTAAAATAGTTCTCCTCTAAATTTTAGCCACTTATTGCTCCTTTTGGGTATGAGGGGGCAGGGAGCTGATCATCACCCAGAGAATTTCAGGGCTGAATCTAGATCTTGTGTTATCTCCAATTCTGGATCCCCTCAGTTATGTTGCCTATAGCAGGAGTCACCAACTTTTTGGACCTCATGGACCACTAAATTCATAATTTTAAATCCCGCAGACCACTAATGAATTTTTAAAAAAGATAAATAATATTTAGGTAAAGATAAAGGTTCCCCTCGCACTTATGTGCTAGTCATTCCCAACTCTAGGGGGCGATGCTCACCTCCGTTTCAAAGCCGAAAAGGCAGCGCTGTCCAAAGACGTCTCTGTGGTCATGCAGCCGACATGACCCAACACCAAAGGTGCACGGGAGCGCTGTTACCTTCCCACCAAAGTGGTCCCTATTTTTCTACCTGCAGGCTCAGGCTCAACTCCTCCAAGACCGAATGGCTGTGGTTCCCGGCATCCCGTTACAGTCAGCTGGTTCCATCGCTGGCTATGGGGGGTGAGACCTTAGCCCCCACAGGAAGGTTCGCAACTTGGGTGTCCTCCTGGATGCACAGCTGTCCTTAGAAGATCATATGACGGCTGTCGCCAGGGGGGCTTTTTATCAGGTTCGCCTGATTTACCCCTTCCTAGATCGGGATGCCCTACGCACAGTCACTCACGCCCTTGTCTCTTCCCGTCTGGACTACTGCAATGCTCTCTACATGGGGCTCCCCTTGAAGAGCACCCGGAGGCTTCAACTGGTCCAGAATGCGGCCGCATTATGGGGTCGACGCGACACTCCCATGTAACACCCCTCCTGCGCGAGCTGCACTGGCTTCCGGTGGTTTTCCGGGTGCGATTCAAGGTGTTGGTTACCATCTTTAAAGCGCTCCATGGCTTAGGACCTGGGTACCTACGAGATCGCCTTCTGCCACCGAGAGCCTCCCATCGGCCCGTACGCTCCCATAGAGAGGGTCTCCTTATGGTGCCGTCGGCTAGACAATCTCGACTGGCGACACCCAGGGGGAGAGCCTTTTCCGTGGGAGCACCTGCCCTCTGGAATGAATTGCCCCTGGAATTAAGAACTATCCCTGACTTACGCACCTTCCGCCGCAGTCTCAAAACCTTTCTCTTTCAACAAGCTGGGCTGGCATAAAGCATGATTTTTAAATTTTTAAATTTAAACTTTTAAATTTAAATTTCTATTACTTTAATCAGGGTTGGCTTGGGTTTTTTCCATGTTTCGGCCAATATTTTAATTATATCTTTTAAAAGTTTTTAAAATATATAACTTTATATATTTGTTTTTATATATTTATATATCTGTTTTTATTTTGGCTGTATGCCGCCCTGAGTCCTTCGGGAGTAGGGCGGTATAAAAAACCAATAAACTCTAAACTCTAAACTCTTTCGAACTGCTAGCTTGGCAGAAGCTGGTACAGGTAACTGGAGCTCACACCATTATGTGGCGCTAAGGATTTGAACCGCTGAACTGCCAACCTTCTGATCGACAAGCTCAGCATCTTAGCCACTGCATCCCTAAATAGTATTTAGTGCAATATAAAAAATGAAAATAATTTTCTTGGTGACCATTGGCCTACAGCTCTCATTGCTATTTCAGCAAGGAAAAATGAGATTTGTAGTCCAATACAAATAGGAATTTTCTAGGCATGCATCAAATGATAAGGAAGTGTTTATAAGAAAATGGTCTGTGGGTCCAGAGACTGGGGAGACTTTGCAATGGCTCTCTGATTATATTTTGTGTGCCTTTTAATAGTTTTAAGTGTGATTTTTTTTAAAATGTATTTATTTACTTTTTTAGTTAATTGTTGTTCACCACCCAGAATCACATTCTTCTGAGATAGGCAGCTACATAAATATGATAGATAAATAAATAATAAAACAAATAAATAATATATAATCTGAAAAAATGAGATAAATATTTTCCAAAGTAAGCATCATGTTTATAAGCATGACTCAAAATATATATTAGAAACAATTTCATTTCTGCATGTTATATTTCCCAATAAAATTACTCGCTGGTTGTTTTTTTTCGGGCCGCAAAAGCCATCCATCCTGTTTGTAAAAATTGTAAAATTGCTACCTGTGATGGATTACAACATTTACCACATTTAAACTGAAGTTCTTGCTTAAACCTGCACTAGGGATAACCACTACAGGGTTTTCTCTAAAATGGAAACCTGGACACTGAGTCATCAATGTGAGGTTCCATTAACATTTCTTTCATGTTTTATGAACCAGGGGAAATACTAAAGTACTGAATATTATTTTTATCCATGTTCTTTTTTGAAATAATACTAATTATAATGCAAAACATCTTTTGGAACTTACATTCTGGCCAGCCAATTCATCTATCACCATGCGCATCTAAAAAAATACTATTCTCACCAACATTTTATTTTATTTTTAATTCCTAATGCAGATTTTAAGAAGCCTAAGGTCTCAGTATTGTAACATGCTATCCAAGTATTCACATTGCTTAGTTATAAGTATATGCTTTCAGGATATTTTTTCTTTTGTTAGCAACTCTGGGTTCAGAACCAGTGTCACAACTCTGGACCCTTAACCAGGGTTAGCAAATAAATGCGGAATAGTGTAATTCACCGGACAGTAAAGAGATATGTTGCTGTAACCACAAACAAACTCTAAAACAGTGATAGTAAGAAAATAAATAGTCTTTACTTTGTAGCAACTAAAATACTTCTTCCGACTAACTTCTCAAACAATAATAACAGTCCTTCACCAAACAGAGTTATCTTACAGTGATGCAAAACAAATCCTCCTTCAGTCTTCACAGCTTCAGCTCCTCAGCACAGGGAATCGAAAAGGGAACGGACTGTGATTCTGAGCTTGCTTTATGGTAGAGCTGAGAATCACAGCCAATCAGAAATCAAACACAGTTCTTAAAGCTACACAACTCCTTAAGAACATAGGCTCATATATATTGTCAACCCAATATAAGGCTGAATATCCTAACAGCAACATATGCCCAGAATGTAAGAAAAATATGAAACACCTCAGGATTTGTTTCTTCAGATCTGCAAAATAAAAGATGGGTTTCATTTTGTGTGAGCACCATCTGCTGGTGAAATGATTGTGTACAAAGACAAATGTAACATCATCATCATCCAAACTGCTAGTAGCAGATGTTTGTTTCTTCGTTCACTTATTTCAATCTATACAGTTGCCCATTAACAACTCTGGGCAGTTAATTTAAAAGCTTAAATTTTAAAACAACAACAATAAATGTACATTTGGTAGCAGCTGAGGTCAACAACAATCAAAACAAATAACATCCATCTTATGGGCTCCATTGACCTCCCCACACCAAGGAAAAAAGCCAAAGACTTTCTCAAATGCTGGCAGAGTTCTGGCCAGTTGGGCTGAATCTTGGGATTATGATGTTCCAGAAAAACAGGCATGGCAACAGAAAAGGCCTGTTTCCTAAATCACATCAAGTGACATTCCTTGATAAACAAGAATTGAACTGATACATAGGAGGGGAGCTGAATTTATTTCTGATATAATAACCTAGATCAGCGATGGCGAACCTTTTTAGGCTCGCGTGCCATAAAGGGGGGAGCACGGGGGGGGGCGTGTGTGGGCATGCTGCAGCCGTGATGCAATGCGCGACCCCCCCAGTGTGCATACGCGCACTACAGATGCCCCCCCCCATTTTTACATGCTCTTTTCACCCTCCCCAGGCCCAAGAGGCCCTCCAGAGGCTTCAGCAACTTTCAGGAGGCTTCCCTGAAGCCTCCGGAGCGCTCAAAATGACGCTGCAAGCAATCGGAGGTCACTTCCGGTTTCGGCGGCGCATCATTTTGAGTGCTCCGGAGGCTTCCCAGGCCCTCCGGAGGCCCTCCAGAGGCTTCAGCAACCTTCAGGAGGCTTCCCTGAAGCCTCCGGAGCACTCAAAATGACGCTGCAAGCAATCGGAGGTCACTTCCGGTTTTGGCGGCGCATCATTTTGAGTGCTCCGGAGGCTTCCCAGGCCCTCCAGAGGCCCTCCAGAGGCTTCAGCAACCTTCAGAAGGCTTCCCTGAAGCCTCCGGAGCACTCAAAATGACGCGCCGCCAAAACCGGAAGTCATCTCCGATTGCTTGCAGTGTCATTTTGAGTGCTCCGGAGGCTTCAGGAAAGTTCATGAAGCCTCCGGAGGGCCTCTGGGGCGGGGAGGCTCTTTTCCCCATCCCCAGGCTCCTATAAAGCCTTTGGAGGCTGGGGAGGGTGAAAAAAGCATGAAAAAAAGGGTGGCGAGCCAACAGGGCATCACCTCGCGTGTCCTGACAAATGGCTCCGCGTGCCGCCTGTGGCACGCGTGCCATAGTTTCGCCATCACTGACCTAGATAAACTTTTTCCAAGACATTGTTTGTATAGTCATTATATGCCTGTTGACATTAGTAAAATATATTTTAGTAATGCCGTGTCACTAAAAATATCAACTATGAAAAAGCAACAGTTTGGACAAACTCATTTTCCCCCTTTAAAGTTATTAATGTAACTGAAAGGGAATAACCAGAATTTTAATTCTTTTTTTTTTAATTGAAAAAGTTTTATTCAAACAACAGAATTTTAATTCTTATAAAAAAGTTAGGCTACATATGAGCCAGGGGTCTATATTGGGACTTTCTTGTATTTCCCCAAGACTATACCCAGAAAATTTCTGACTTGATCTAGTTATAATCAAAATCTGTTACACAATTGATCGCATGACAAGATCACATTAATCACATTACAAAGTAATCTTTGGGGAGGACGAGGAGATCTCAGCAGGCCTTCTTAAAATATCATGGTCGTGAGGTCTTTACTATAGTGTGCTGGAACCATCCCACAATGCTAGAATCAATGGCCTTGTGCTCCTGATAGATTTCATCCATCTGTCATCCCTTCATGAAGGAAAGAACAAACAAGCCACAGATGGCTGCAGTGAAGAAGCAGAAGCACTGGAAACTTACAACATTTTAGATATTTGGATTTTTACAGGTATATGTTGAACAGGAGGCAAACAACATACATTTGGCAGACTAAGGTTTTGACGACCATCTTCAAAGCGCTCCATGGCTCGGAGCCTAGTTATATGCGAGACCGTCTTCTGCCCCATACATCCCTTCGTCCGATCCGCTCCCACAGAGAGCGCCTTCTCAGGGTGCCGTCGGCCGGGCAATGCCAGTTGGCGACACCCAGGGGAAGGGCCTTCTCTGTGGCGGGCCCTACCCTCTGGAACGACTTACCCCCCGAACTACGTACCATCTCAGACCTCCGCCTTTTCCGCCAGCGTCTTAAGACGCATCTTTTCCAACAAGCCGGCCTAACATAACCTCCCGTTTTGACCGTTTTTTAGATAGTTTTAATTTGGGGGATCTTATACAATTTTAGCACAGGGTATATTTAATATTTAATAGTTTTTTAAAATTTTGTACCTTGTGTTATATTTGTTATGTTTTAAATTTCCTGTGCGCCGCCCTGGGTCCTTTTGGAGAAGGTGCGGGGTATAAATCTGAATAAATCTAAAAATTTAAATCTAACGTTTTTAGAAACATGTATCCCAAAGTGCTTTGTCTCCATGCTTGCCAAAGGTTTATCATGCAGCCACAGCCAAACATACATTAGTGTATTTGATGCTTCAAAGAATATGAGAAGATGAAGTTTCCAATTTCAGAGCTAAAGAAGATGGAATAGGAAGTGGAGATGAGCAAAGTGGAGTTGCTTCAAGCAGTCATTTAGATCTAGTTCTCTTGGGTGTATACATCCACAACTAGAGGGGCCTTCTCTGGTATCATGGCTGAATAGAGCTAGCATTTCTTCCTGTTGCATAAAGGTATTATAATACCGCTCATGCTACTGCATCATCCTGTAGGATGCCATCGGTCCCTGCCCTTCCTCCCCTATTTTCATTGATCTTCCAGGCCCTCTACATCCTCCCCACCCTAGTAAACAGGATGCAACTGAGCACACACATGTACAACCTTGCTTAAATGAAGTCCTTCTCTTTACCTAGGTGGAAAGGGTGCTATTGTTGAAGTTATTGTGGCCTCTCCTATTGAAAACACTACCCAGCCATTTCCCAACAATCTGCTCACATTGAGGAAGCATTTAGTAATTATTCTGAAATGCAATTTGCCTGCCAAAAGAAATGGCCAGCATGCCTGGTTATACATCACCACGCTATTATTCCAAACTAATTCAATAACCTGAAAAAGAAAACGTGCCTTCAGAGAAGGATATTATTCTGTTTCTGAAACTTACTTTCAGTGAACTATTAGGTTACCTGCTAATTCTTAGCCCCTCTCTCTGCAATCAGGATTTATCAGGGTTTTTTTTATAAGAGAAAATAATCTTGCTTTCATCTAATATGAGACAGAAAGATTATGACTACATCACAGAATTACTGATAAATTCAGAGGAGAATAAATTTAGGACAACTTTCTATCCTTTAAAAAAAATGATTAAGAACAATTATTCTTAAAAGCAAGAATAATTGCCATTCATAAGAATGGCTGTTGTAACTTAGGGGTAGAAATGAACTTGTCTGGGATCTGCTGGAGGATAACATTTTAAGTTCCATTAAAACACCATTACTGAGAAGGGAAATTGTGGGCCTCATGAAAAAAGAGTGCTTGGAACTTTCTGAATCTAGAACAGATTTTTAAAAATCTTGAAAATATTCCTTATGGCTTCTTCTAGAGCAGCTGTCTCCAACCTTTGCAACTTTAAGTCTGAAGGACCAGTTCAGTTGAAAGTGACAGCATTTGATATATAAAGTAAAATGTAATAACAGTATAGATAATAATAATAATAATAATAATAATAATAATAATAATAATAATAATAATAATAATAATAATAATAATAATAATAATAATAATAATAATAATAATAATTTTAAATTTATAACCCGCTCTCTCTCCCCGAAGGGACTTGAGGCGGGGCACAGGGAATTAAAAATATAAATAAAAACCACAAACAAAATACAATGTTAAAACGAATTAAACTAACCCTGCGCTAAAATCCCATATAAAAACTAAAACTAAGCCCTAAAAACTCCTAAAAACAGTTTAATTACCCTAGGCCGGCCAAGCAGAAGAAGTGTGTTTTTAATTTTTGACGGAAGGAGCGGAGGTCCGTGGTTGTTCTGATTTCGGGGGGAAGGTCGTTCCAGAGGGTCGGACCCGCCACAGAGAAGGCCCTTTCCCTGGGCGTCGCCCGCTGTCATAGCCTAGTGGACGGCACCCGGAGAAGTCCCTCTCTGTGGGAGCGAATCGACCGCAGGGATGTATGGGGCAGGATGCGATCCCGCAGATAGCTAGGTCAGATGATAGATAGATGATAAGGTAAATGACAGCTAGCTAGCTAGAGCAGGGGTCTCCAACCTTTGCAACTTTGCTGGCTGGAGAAGTCTGGGAGCTGAAGTCCTTCAGACTTAAAGTTGCAAAGGTTGGAGACCCCTTTTCTAGAGGAAAGCCAATATCTCAAAAAGAGAGCAAGATGATCTGCAGTTTTTGAGAATTCAGCAGAGCCTTCTTGGGAGAATATCACCAAGGTAGAGCATTATAACTGAAAGACCAGTCTCCCTAATCAGGTATCATAATTTCAAATAGCATAACGTATAAATATGCAGGCTGGTTAAATCACATGTCTTCCTTTAAAGTCAACAATTGCTTTTATTTGCATTTGCAATTATGATCTAACTTCAGGTAAGAAATCAAGTCAATAATCGGAAAAAGAAACTTAGTGAAGGTTTGTGTTATGGCAAAGAGGGGCAGGAAGTTGTGCTAATAAATCCAGATTTTGCAACAAGTAGGATCAGTCAAGTATTCTTCTATAATCACCTATTTCCTCATCTGGTGTTTTAATATTTAAAACAATAAATACTATTCTTGTAATTGTGTATTAACAAATAAAATTTGTTATGCACTATGTTTCTAGAGTTTCTCAAAAATTGCTCCATTATAAAAACAAAATTGGAAGCTGTTACTTTATATTTCTTTTTGGGGTTTCTTTCTGTCTCTCTCTCTCTTGGAGTTTTGGCTTCATTTTCTTTCTTTCCCTTTTTTCCTTATCTTGATTATTAATATCTGCTAGTTTTATGCATCCTTTTAGTGTAAAAAATAGTAAGGTTATCTTTAAAAACCTTATTCCATATGGATGCAAATGTAAATGCTGTTATATCAGTATTTGAATATTCTTCAGTTAAAATAATTATTTGCACATGGTCTTCAGTTACAAATTATAGTCAACAATTCTAACATTGAAATATTTGTAGTTTTCCTTCACTATTCCAACATTTGTGTACTGAATATTTTTGAATAATTTGAGTACATGTGTCAATTGTTTGTAAACAAAATTGTCTGTTCTGAATTCCAAACCTGTTAAAATCAATATATTTTCCCCCATGGTGTTCCTTAGCACAATTTCATAACAATAGTCATTCATGTGGTTTACTTCTAGATCGAAGATTAATTTTTTCCTTATACCTTCATTTAATGTAATTCTTGCCATAAGTTTTGGTCACCAGTAATAGAAAGGACTCTCATATTCTTTGGTCATGTGATGTGGGGAATTCGCTGGAGAAAGCAATTATGTTGGAAGAATTAGCCATAAAAGGAAATCAGGCTGTCAAAGAACATGGTGGTTGGACACCATCAATGGTGATACAAGCCAAAGCACAGAAAAACTCAAAGAAACAGTGCGAGATTGGAAGATGTATGGAGACCTGGTGCACAAAATAGCCAAGAGTCAATTTCAACTGAATGGATAACATGATCATCATCATCAATAGAGAGGAATACTTATCAACCCTTCACAACAGAATATTCCCATTCCTTATCAAATCCTTTCTTTCCTGGAAAATAGAAACTAATCTCTTCCCTTTGAACATTCAAGGCTCCATCTGAACACTTTTGGGCTAACACAGGGGTCTCCAACTTTTGCAACTTTAAGTCTGAAGGACTTCAGCTCCCAGAATTCTCCAGCCAGCAAAGCTGGCTGGAGAAGTCTGGGAGCTGAAGTCCTTCAGACTTAAAGTTGCAAAGGTTGGAGACCCCTGGGCTAACAAATGTTCTGTTTCATTAAATGTTTCCCTTTAAATGCTCATTATCACATTTATATATAAATAATTTTTAAATCTGGTAAGATACATTTGTTTTTCTTTTAAAAGAAATAATGAAAATGGGAAAATATTTAAATAAATCAATTTAATCTCTTCTTAAGTCGCTCTTTTAAAAAAAAGCGCTAAACTAAATTGGAATGTATTAGAAGTTTTGACAATATTCTCTTGGATTAAAGCAACACAATATACTACATATATTAATGCAAGAATATTTATATCATACACAACTACGTCTTTGAGTATTTCTATGTAATGACAATTTTAATGCCTGTATTTTTAAAAATATTTTATTATCTTCTAACATCAGTTTTTTTCTAATTCTCCCACCAAACCTTGTGCTAGGTTTCCTTTTTTAGGACATCGTGCCCTGCATCTCATGAAGTTAACTGTATCTTATGACATAATAAGCATTTTAATCTTCCTGATGCCACAAAGCTTGCATTTGCTATCTCTAATACATTTACTTTATATTATCTTTGACATTTTTCCTTCTGTCAAATTTCTTCACTAACAAAACATAGGATGGAATTGGTTTATTAAAGTTATCTCTTATTGGGCAACTGAAAGAAACCTTTCTCTTCACACAGGTAAAGTTCTTCACTTTAATTTTAGTTTGGTTTTATGCTGTTTCTTATCCCTCTCAATATATTACAACTTAATACACCTACTATAAATTAGAACCTGGGGCTGATTCAGTTATTGTGCAGAGCCTAAATTATCTTTCCAAATTCCACACCCAATTGTACATCCTTAATTTTGACTATACAAGAAGATAAGCATCGCATTTACTTCTGTTAATAGACTACGCAGAGCAGAATTGGCAAAGAAGTGCTTCCTTCAATCAAGTAAGTAATGAAGAGTATAGGGTTCTCACTCACCAAACCTAAGACAAGTAAAGTAAGTAGCTTTTGTTAGTTATTATTTGGATTTTGGATTGATCACAGAGTACAGGATGGGAAGGCAAACAAATACGATTATTATATATTTCAGAATTTTAGATTTTTTAGATTTAGATTTTATTAAATTTATATCCCACACCTATCTCCAACAGGACCCAGGGCGGCGCACAGGCATTTAAAAAGACACAATATACAGTACAAAATATACAAACATCCTAAAACCCTATTAAACTAAATACTCCTGCGCTAAAAATATAGTTAAAAACCATCTAATTAAAAATTTGTATAACTAACCCTCAGTCGTTTATCGGGTGGATTTACCCTAAGCCGGCTTGCTGAAATGGGTGCGTTTTTAAGCGCTGGCAGAACAGGCAGAGGTCCGAGGTGGTATGGAGATCGGGAGGCAGGTAGTTCCAGAGGGTAGGGCCCGCCACAGAGAAGGCCCTTCCCCTGGGCGTCGCCAACCGGCATTGCCTGGCCGACGGCACCCGGAGAAGACCCTATCTATGGGAGCGGATCGGACGAAGGGATGTTTTAGAAATTGTTTTCACCTTTTCTTGTTTTCTTCTTCTCTGCCTTGAATTCAAATATAACCTTTGTTGCTTTGAATAATCTATATAAATAAAAATGTAACTATGCGTTTGTTCAAAACCGCTAATCTCAGAAACTGCCAATCGCCACCAAGTTTTCACACAATGTTCCTTACAAGTGCAACATCGATGATACGTACAGATTGTGTGGATGGAACACTGGTGCCAGGTCCACACCACACAAATGTAAAACTGCAGCTCTTCTGTGTGTTTCCCTCACAAGGCATTTTAGTAATTCAGTCCTATACGTAGTCTTACAAAATCATCAAGACAAATTACAATTTATAAGGACTGGCCTTATAAATTATACTGTAGCTGAGAGGAATTTGTTGGCAGTCTTCAAAATAATGCCAATTGAAATATTTAGCTAAAGATGTCAGAATCAAGAGTAAAAGCACCAAACTACCACTTACATTCTGCTTGTTTTATTATCGCTGTTAAAAATCATGAGTGTGTGTGTGTGTGTGTGTGTGTGAGAGAGAGAGAGAGAGAGAGAGAGAGAGAGAGAGAGAGAGAGAGAGAGAGAGAGAGAGAGAGAGAGAGAGAGAGAGCTGATGAAGCACTAATGTTAAGTTCATATGATCTTCTAGTATGAAGGTGTTGAGTAGGAGCCATATGTTATAGGTAAAATTCCAGAGTTGTTGCAAAATTCTGGACAACAATATACACTTTATTGTTTGTAAAAATGAGATTGATTTAACCTAAGCATGGAAAAAGCTGCTTGTTCCTCACAAGTCATTAATAATAATGTTAATCTGTTGTTTCATAATGTTCAAGTAGTTTCATATGAAAATACAAAATCCACAATAACGTGCTGAACCCTAATCTATCCTGAATCAATATAACCATCATCAACATGATGTGGGGAAGAAGTGATGATAAGTTAAAAGTATCTTGAAATTTAAAAATCTGAATGGTCAAATGAGGATCTATTAAAATTTGCTGCAATATACATAACTAAAGTAAACTAAAATGTGATTGTTTATAATTAGTGTAATTTCCTATCATAAACTACGCCATTTAATCACCAGATAATAGGTAAATAACCCATAGCTCAGCATAAGGTGTCTACCTAACCAAAAAACATAATGGTGGCTTTCCCCATTTGTGAGATTACACAATCCAGATTTTTATTTACACAATCGGAATTGTTAAAACGAAGTACAGAATAATGCTGGCTCTCAGACAAATGGCTATCCAACATCTTCTTAAAGACTTGCAGTGTTGGGGCATTCACAACATCTGGTGGCAAGCTGTTCCACTGATTAATTGTTCTAACTGTCAGGAAATTTGTCCTCAGTTCTAAGTTGCTTCTCTCCTCGATTAGTTTCCACCCATTGCTTCTTGTTCTGCCCTCAGGTGCCCTGGATAATAGTTTGACTCCCTCTTCCTTGTGGCAGCCTCTGAGATATCGGACGACTGCTATCATGTCTCCCTTAGTCCTTCTTTTCATTAAACTAGACATACCCAGTTCCTGCAACCATTCTTCATATGTTTTAGTCTCCAGTCCCCTAATCATCTTTGTTGCTCTTTTCTAGAGTCTCCACATCTTTTCTACATCGTGACGACCAAAACTGGATGCCGTATTCCACGTGTGGCCTTACCAAGGCATTATAAAGTGGTATTACCACTTCACGTGATCTTGATTCTATCCCTCTGTTGATGCAGCCTAGAACTGTGTTGGCTTTTTTGGCAGCTGCTGCACACTGCTGGCTCATATTTAAATGGTTGTCCACTAGGACTCCAAGATCCCTTTCACAGTTACTGCTATTGAGTAAGGTACCAACTATATTGTACCTGTGCATTTCATTTTTGTTACCTAAAGGTAGAACCTTACTCTTTTCGCCATTGAATTTCATTTTATTAGATAGTGCCCAATGTTCAAGTTGGTCAAGATCCTTCTGTATCTTAAGCCTATCTTCTGGAGTGTTGGCTATTCCTGCCAGCTTGGTGCAAATTTGATGAGTTCCCCATTTATTCCCTCATCCAAATCATTGATGAAGATGTTGAAGAGTACTGGCCTAAAACAGAGCCTTGGGGTACTCCACTGCATACTTCCCTCCATGTAGATGCAGTTCCCTTGAGGACTGCACGTTGAGTGCAGTAGGTCAGCCAGTTACGAATCCATCTGGTGGTGATGCTGTCTAACCCACATTCTTCTACTTTATCTAGTAGTAGATTATGGTCTACCTTATCAAATGCCTTACTGAAGTCCAAATAAACTATATCGACGGCATTCCTCTGGTCCACTAATTTTGTCACATTATCAAAGAATGCAATAAGATTAGTCTGGCATGATCTGTTTTTGACAAAACCATGTTGGCTCTCAGGAAAGATGGAAAGTTATTATCGTTCAGGAAAAAGAAATGGTTTAGGTTCTTGGAACTCTCATGGAAAATATCAGGGCTTGTATCAGCAAATACTATAATCTGTACTGTTAGTCATTAGATGGGTGTGTAAACAAAGTGGTGCAATATACATTGATACTTGAGGGATGTGCAAACACCTAGTCAGGTGCATAGCAGGAAAAGTGAGTAATAGGAAGGTGTATCACATCATTACTTCATCTCTATGTCTTGCAACAATGCCCCTTTCTTTCTTTTCTGTCAATATTTTGGTCTGAGGTATCAGTAAAGAAACATGAACCTCTTCATTCACTCTATGTATATAGATACCAGAGGCTCAGCGGGAAATTGTTCTTTCAAGTACTATTTTTCCTGTAATGATACCCCAACTTCAACTCATCACTGTGCTTGAACATTTCCAAAGTCAGGAATCATTCTGTACCTCCATTTCTAGAAGATAAAGCAAGAAGTAACTTGTGGCTCAGTGGCTAAGACACTGAGCTTGTCGATCCGAAAGGTCGGCAGTTCGATTCCCTAGCACCCCATAACGGAGCGAGTTCCCGCTACTTGACCCAGTTTCTGCCAACCTACAGTTCAAAAGCATATAAAAATACAAGTAGAAAAATAGGAACCACCTTTGGTGGGAAGGTAGCAGTGTTCCATGTGCCTTCAGCATTTAATCATGCTGGCCACATGACCAGCATATAAAAATACAAGTAGAAAAATAGGAATCACCTTTGGTGGGAAGGTAGCAGTGTTCCATGTGCCTTCAGCATTTAATCATGCTGGCCACATGACCACAGCGACGTCTTTGGACAGAAATGGCTCTTTGGCTTTCAGGAACGACTAGCACATATGTGCGAGGGGAACCTTTACCTTTACTTTGTGGTATCCTAAAATCTACCAGTGAACTGTAAAACGTCCTCAAGCAATTCATAATTGAACTCACCTCATGGTTGCCAGGACTCATTTATGAGTAAGCATGCTTGGGATTCTAACTTCTGTCACATGACTTCCTTGAATATTTCTTAGAATGAAAGAGAAGACACTCCCCTTTTCTTATGCTCTTGCCACGGCCAATTCAAGACTTGTCATAAGTATCTCTGAAAGGGCAGTTCTTCACATGAAATGTAAGTATATTACTGTGCTTTTTTTCCACATGCTACTTGTACTAGATTTAGACTTAATTTGGATTTCTTTCCATCTCAGAAAGCAAAAATCGCACAGAAAAGAAATACAGTAACTTGTTCTTTCTTTTCTTTTGCTGGAGATTTTAAAATTACTTTTCCTTGATAACAAACAAAGATGTCTCCAAATGTTGTATTTATATGGAAAACAATCGGATTTTCTTTATTTTTTAAAAATGGAATTTTTGACCACCTTTTGAAAGACTGTTGTTTAGTCCAGGGGTCTCCAACCTTTGCAACTTTAAGTCTGAAGGACTTCAGCTCCCAGACTTTGGGAGCTGAAGTCCTTCAGACTTAAAGTTGGAAAGCTGGCTGGAGAATTCTGGGAGCTGAAGTCCTTCAGACTTAAAGTTGGAAAGCTGGCTGGAGAATTCTGGGAGCTGAAGTCCTTCAGACTTAAAGTTGGAAAGCTGGCTGGAGAAGTCTGGGAGCTGAAGTCCTTCAGACTTAAAGTTGGAAAGCTGGCTGGAGAATTCTGGGAGCTGAAGTCCTTCAGGCTTAAAGTTGGAAAGCTGGCTGGAGAATTCTGGGAGCTGAAGTCCTTCAGACTTAAAGTTGGAAAGCTGGCTGGAGAAGTCTGGGAGCTGAAGTCCTTCAGACTTAAAGTTGCAACGGTTGGAGACCCCTGGTTTAGTCATTCAATCATGCCTAATTTTATGACAAAAGGGTACATTTCAGCAGGGTAGCCTTTTTAACATGGAACCACTTTGTCTTCTGAGCTTTCCTATCATGAGCATATTTTCCAGTGTCTGTTTTCTTCATTTCGTGTCTGCCAAAGACTCATTAAATAATACAATAGCAGAGTTGGAAGGGACCTTGTAGGTCTTCTAGTCCAACCCCCTGCGTGGGCAGGAACCTTATACCATTTCAGACAAATGGCTATCTAACATCTTCTTAAAGACTTCCAGGGTTGGGGCATTCACAACTTCTGGAGGCAAGCTGTTCCAGAATTTAATTGTTCTAACTGTCAGGAAATTTCTCCTTAGTTCTAAGTTGCTTCTCTCCTTGATTAGTTTCCACCCATTGCTTCTTGTCCTGCCCCCAGGTGCCTTGGAGAATAGTTTGACTCCCTCTTCTTTGTGGCACCCTCTGAGATATCGGAACACTGCTATCCTGTCTCCCCTGGTCCTTCTCTTCATCAAACTAGACATACCCAGTTCCTGCAACCGTTCTTCATATGTTTTAGCCTCCAGTCCCCTAATCATCTTGGTTGCTCTTCTCTGCACTCTTTCCAGAGTCTCCACATCTTTTCTACATCGTGGTGACCAAAACTGTATGCAGTATTCCAAGTGTGGCCTTACCAAGGCATTATAAAGTGGTATTAACACTTCACGTGATCTTGATTCTATCCCTGTTTATGCAGCAGTCTGTTGTTTCTTTATTAATGTTTCCACGGAAGATTTTAGCTTCGCGTCTTTTCTTAAATAATTTTTCTTGCAGCTCAAGGTACTGTATTCTTAAAATTGTCTCCAGTTTCACAATTCCAAAGCATTGTGTCCCCCCTTCCCCATTCTACCTTTCTCATCATGCAGCTTTCAGAAGGATAAGTTACAATTGGAAAAAAGAGTCATAACAATATGTAGTTTTCTAATCGTTTATTCCATGGATACAGTCACCATCCCCGTAAAAGTTTGAGCCCAAGAAGCTAAAGTCTGTTATTTCAACTTCTTTTCTGATTTTTGGCATGGCACCACCTACACACACACGAGAGCTCAACAGGCTGCTTTTTTCCACTTTTCTACTTTGAACAAGAGACTCCTTATTTTATTAAATTTATACCCCGCCCTTCTCCTACAAAAGGACCCAGGGCAGCGCACAGACAAATTAAAACACAACGTACATAAATAGATCAATTATTAAAATCCAATTAAATAAAATTACCCCATGCTAAAACATTTTTAAATTCTCTAATTAAAATTTATAACTAAAAAGTCCAGATCGGGTGATTATCCTAGGCCGGCTTGTTGGAACAAATGCGTTTTCAGACGCCGGCGGAAAAGACAGAGGTCTGTGGTAGTACGGAGTTTAGGGGGCAGGTCGTTCCAGAGGGTTGGGCCTGCCACAGAGAAGGCCCTTCCCCTGGGTGTCGCCAACCGGCATTGCCCAGTTGTCTTTCTTACTTACAGCCATCAATGTGGTATCATCAGAATATCTGAGATTACTAATACATTGAATTACTAATTTTAATTAATAATTCCTACTTCTTGTAGATCTGCATTTGTCATTATATATTCCACATGTATGTTAAATAAATACACTGAAAGTATAGAAACTTGGTAAATTCTTAAGCAAGTCTCATCTCTTTTCCATTGAATCCTTTCCATTCAATTTCTTTTCATTGCTTACTTAAATAGAAGTCCCTGCCACTTCATTTTCTCTTCATGTTGTTTTGTTTAGCAAATTTTCCTACCTACACACACACACACACACATTTATATATATATAGGCACTGACCACAATATACAGTAACTACAGTGGTGTATTAACCATTAAGAATACTAAGCACGTGCTTAGCGCACCACAAAGTTGAGAAAGAATAAAACCCAATAAAAATGTGTACAGTATATACAAAGGAGGGGGCACCAAGATTTGTCAGTGCTTTAGGGCAACAGTAAGCTTTAACCCGCCACTAGGTAACTACCAATAGCAGGGAGAACAGAATACAACCGTGTGTGACTAGTTCATTGCTATAATCAAAGCTGCCCCATACATCCCTTCGTCCGATCTGCTCCCACAGAGAGGGCCTTCTCAGGCTGCCGTTGGCCGGGCAATGCCGGTTGGCGACACCCAGGGGAAGGGCCTTCTCTGTGGCGGGCCCGGCCCTCTGGAATGACCTACTCCCCGACCTTCGCACTATCTCGGACCTCCGCCTCTTCCGCCAACACCTTAAGACGTACCTATTCCAACAAGCCGGCCTAGCGTAGCCCCCCGTTTCTGACTATAATTATAAATTTTAATTTTTTAGAGTTTTAAAGGGTTTTAGCACGGGTTTTAGGTTAATTTAATATGTTTTTAAGAGTTTGTATTGTTTTGTAAATGGTTTTTAATAAATGCCTGTGCGCCGCCCTGAGTCCTAACAAGGAGAAAGGCGGGGTATAAATTCAAAATAATAATAATAATAATAAATAAAAAAAAGTAGATCTAATTTTGCAGAGATATTTGCACACTGTGGAAACTCAATCCTACTAGTCTGATATTAATCACTCTGTATGGCATAAATTGAGGTTGCCAGTTTATTCTATACATTATTAATTGGAGAGTAATACAATTCTTAGAAAAATACGCAAGATATAGACATTGGTTTTATTTTATTCCATATCAATAGACAACCATTACATTCTTATACTTTCAGGATATTCGTCTTTGTATCATTTTTAATGATGCAACAAATTTTATTTCCAGTTTCTCTAGTCATGTTTATGATTCTAATTCACCTCATCTATTCATCATATAATCATAATGAATATTGCTTTGATCATATCTGATTATTTTGGGTTTTTTTAACTTTAGGAGTTTGTCATCTACATTGTAGTCTTCTTTTGCTGACTGGCTAGACTAGAGCTTCCATTTTTGCTTGTTATATATGTAGATAATTTGATTTTGGGTTTCTCTGTCTAGTGGAGATCTTGTGTAAATCTTTTAGGTTTATAAAGGAAGCTAAAAACATTGCATTTTTTTGTTGTTGCCAGAACTATATTTATCTCCTGTTTCCTTTCATATTCCAAAGCCAGATGTTACTCTAGAAGCTATTTTACTTCCAACTTTAGCATTCCAGTGTCCTATATTTATTATGGCATTTTTTCTGCAGTTGTGTCAATAAAGTGTTGCAAGTTATAATGGAATTGTTCACGTTCCACTTCCTTTGTATCTGTGGTTAGAGCAGATACACAGATCATTGTTAACAGTGATTAGCTAGCCTTCAACTTGAATTGAGATCATCTATCTTTTTAGGACTTTATCCAAGCATTTGTGCATATTCATTTACCTATTTATACATTTATATAACCAAACATCTATCCAGGAAACACTAGATGGCAATCAGACATTTTTTTAAAATCGTTCAAATTTTACAAATTTTTTAAAAAAGCACAATTTGCATACTTTTTTAGCAATAAGAACTCGTTGTTTTTTTTTTAATGATTTTGAAGTCTGCATTAGAGGAGCTGATGGGATCTGCAGAGGGTTCCTTTGATGGGAATTCCAATATATTTGAGTTCCTTAATTCCTAAAATGTTGATATGCAGTCTTGTCATTTCTGCCTGGACAACATCAATTCTTCCTTTGTTCATAGTTCTGGCATTCTACTTACCAATGATATATTTGCTTTTGATGCACCAAAGTGTCCTAACGGCTCTGGGCGCACGACATTTAGATTTAGATCAGCTTTAATGATGTAACTGTAAAACTATCAGCTACTTGCCCCCTACTTCTCCCTGGTTAACTGTTCAATACCTTCCAACACAGAGGGTGGCTAATTTCCTAGTATCAGGCTGGCATTGCCCTTGGTTGTAACTGTCTATTTGGTTTCTTAACAGAAGTACTGTTAAGCATTTGAAATAACATTCAAATAATATTTGGAAAAAGAATTCTGAAAATAAAGATCCTTGATTGGAGCACTGAAATGCTTTTTTTTGAAAATAACATGCCCTGCTTTGAATAAGCCAGTTTATTGAGACAAGAGACCTCCTATCAAATCTGGTACCAGAGCAGTGCTCCAAGAAGCTCAGCAGGTCAGGTCAAGTTTCTCTGCAGTTGGAACATCAGCACTCCTCCTTTTCCCCAGCTATCACTTGCTGTAAATAAAAAACAAAACAAAACAGGACTTCCAGGGGTGAGTTTTTAAACATGAAGACCCCTCCAAAACCAAGGCTGCCCCATCCACAGTTAGCAGGTATGCAAATGTGCTTGTCATGATTTGAAATGATGCAAAGATATTGATGATACTGGGGCTAAGATGCTATTAGGAGGCCCTGATGTCCTACTGCAGGGGTCTCCAACCTTTGCAACTTTAAGTCTGAAGGACTTCAGCTCCCAGACTTGCTGCCAGCATCCAAGTCTGGGAGCTGAAGTCCTTCAGACTTAAAGTTGCAAAGGTTGGAGATCCCTGTCCTACTGTATTGATTGTACAGTGATCCCTTGTTTTTTGCGGCTTCATGTTTCGCGGCTTCAGTGCTTCACGGGTTTTTCAAAAATACAGAATAGAAAAAAAATGCATCGGTAGGAGGCAAGCGCCCCCTAGTGGACATTTAAACGATGTCCACCAACTCAAGTTTCCGGTGCGAATCCTACGCGGTTTTTCAGTTTTCGCGGAAGGTTCCAGTCCCCATTAACCGCGAAAAACGAGGGATCACTGTATTTGTTACAACTATTTGTATCCTGCTTTTCACAGCAATGTTCTTCCTGATACAACATAAGCCACGGCAAATAGAAACGTAGTATGATCCCTCCCATGGGGCAGTCTATGATCCCACACATACAGGAAGAAATATATTCAACTTTTATTTCCATGATTGTAAGTGTTCATGGAAGGGACAGGTAGGGGAAGGGACAAATGACTAATAATAATAATAATAATAATAATAATAATAATAATAATAATAATAATAATAATAATAATAATAATAATAATAATAATAATAATAATAATAATAATAATAATAAATTTAATTTATAGACCGCTTCCTCTCCCCTAGGGGACTCGGAGTGGTGCACAGGGAAGTTAAAAATACAATAAATATACATAAATAATTAGATAAAAGGCAAATTAAACAATTATCCCTGCGCTAAAATCCCCCAATTAAATTACTAAAATCCCCTAAACCAAAAAAAGAGACTACCCTAGGCCGGCCAAGCAGAAAAGATGTGTTTTTAATTTTAGACGGAAGGAGCGGAGGTCCGTGGTTGTTCTAATGTCGGGGGGAAGGTCGTTCCAGAGGGCTGAGCCTGCCACAGAGAAGGCCCTTCCCCTGGGCGTCACCCGCTGACAAAGTCTAGTGGACGGCACCCGGAGAAGTCCCTCTCTGTGGGAGCGAATCGGCCGTGAGGATGTATGGGGCAGGATCCGATCCCGCAGATAGCTAGGTCCCGAGCCATGGAGCGCTTTGAAGATGACAACTAGCACCTTGAAGCACACCCGAAAGACGACAGGCAGCCAGTGCAGCTCGCGCAGGAGCGGTGTTACGTGGGTAAACCTTGAGGTTCCCATTATTGCTCGCGCGGCTGCATTCTGGACCAGCTGAAGTCTCCGGGTGCACCTCAAGGGGAGCCCCATGTAGAGAGAGTTACAATAGTCCAGTCGGGATGTCACGAGAGCATGAATGACTGTGCGAAGGGCATCCCGATCCAATAGGGGGCGCAACTGGCGTACCAGGCGAACCTGGTAAAACGCCCTCCTGGCCACGGCTGTCACTTGATCTTCCATGGACAGCCGAGTATCCAGGAGGACACCCAAGTTGCGCGCCCCATCCACAGGGGCAAGATGTTCACCACAACATCTTCCAGTGACTTACCTGCTTGCTTTTTTGCTCTTCGTAAATGCCTATTTAAAAGTTCTTTCCATTCTCACTTTTCTTACGGCATTTATTTGTTGGTTTATCAGACTTTAGACGAGGCTCTTACATCATAGACTCTGGGAACTTAACACTCCTAAAAAATATAAACAAACAGTTCCCAGATAAAAAAAACATAAACCAGGAACAACATACTGGATGAAATGAAATATAAAGCATCAACAAGCCTTACACCTAAATTCCCAAACACCAGCCAAAGTGGATTGGACAGAAACAAGCCATTTCTACAAAAATCACTTCATCAATTCTTCTTTCCTGGCTTACAATGTTAGACATTCAACCTAAGAAACCACTGGCTGAAATCTAACAAAGAGCATCTCCACATTCTCCATCAATAGAATAACCAATTTTTCTCATTTTCTAGGGAGTACTGAAAGCTACGGGTAGCGAGTTCAGTTATTTTCTCAAACTACCCATTTGTGGCACTCTTCGGACAAAAAGTCTTGAAGGTAAATGGGCACAAAACTGTATTTTATAGTACGAAGATAAAATGTGTTGACTTCTCTGATCGAGGATGACTCTGAGAGGGGCAGAATTTTGTGATATTCTTTTCCTTTTTCATCTTTCAATTTCAGAAAAGTTGAATGTCATGCTTACGACAAAACCTTTCGGCTCTAACCTTTGTCTTCGCCATCTCTTTCCATCCTGAAAAAATTCTGCTTGTACCTCTGATGAGTTAATCTCCTGATTTTATCTGACCATAATTATCTATTACAACATTATGTTTAAAGAGCTGCAGTGTCCCACACCCTGATCTACCACATTTGCACACTGTAAAACTGGAGTGAACTTCAGCAGTTTTGAAGGGAATTCATCCGGGCAAAATATTCACCACATAGAAAATATTTCAAATCCCAATAGCCAGTGAGAATGTTCTTCCATTATTCTTTTGTTCTTCCATTATTCTTTGTATTAAAGAGCTCAGAATGACACCTCACCAAAAAATATTGTTGGGGCCCTAAAGTTTATATAATAGCTAAGGTATTTACAAAGTAAATTTGGCATAAAATAATTATCATCACTGCTCTTGTAATGGGATACGGTGACACCCCTATCCCTCAATTACATATTATCATCAGTGGGTTGCAACAGTGATCAATTTCAGGGGTCTCCAACCTTTGCAACTTTAAGTCTGAAGGACTTCAGCTCCCAGACTTCTCCAGCCAGCTTTGCTGGCTGGAGAACTCTGGGAGCTGAAGTCCTTCAGACTTAAAGTTGCAAAGGTTGGAGACCCCTGATCAATTTGATATCTGCTGTTCTAGTGGCATGGTATCCATGGGCAGGAAAATACCATATCAAATCAGTGAATGGCATTTCCCTGGAAGAGATTCTTGGTTTCCCACCTTCTAGGACATTGGCTATAGTATGATTAGGTTAAGACACCAAATCCAAAATTACTGCTACACTAGTTATGGGCATCTGCACATTACAAGATATGTGACATTGTCACTTTTCCCATTGTGACTTTTTTTGACACCCTCTACCTCAACACCATCATTAGGCATTTGAAAAGCAATGCAAGTTGATCATAGTGGTTAACACAGAAACTGTAGGAACAGTAGTAATTCAGTTTGTTTTTGTGATGGGAGGGAAAATGGTGTGCCTACGAGTCAGAGGAGGCAAAGTGAAGCACAAAGCGAGTTCCTACTAGGTGCTTCACTGGACACAAAGCCAGTAAAACCTTATCATTGATCTTAACTGATCAAGGAAATGGTGAAACAAACAAGGGATTTGAAGATGATATAATTTCTTAAACGCTTTGTTACCATGTGTCAGACAATTTTGTAAAGGTTCTCTGGCTCCTGGATTTTTATGATTCTAGGCATAGTGATGTTCATTTGCTGATGACTTAAACCTGTGTCATTTTGTTTGTTTCGTCTGGAAAACCTTTCCTGGTTCATGAAAATAAATAAATAGACCTATTAAAAGTATGCTTCATTATAAGAACTAGGAAGTTTATCTGGAATTTCACAACAATTTGGCTAAGGTCGCTACAATATTTATCTTCCTGGAAGCCCAGAGACACCATACTGCTCAACACATTTTTTTTTTTTTTTGCAGCTATTATTTCAGCTGACAAATATCTATGGATTCTATAGTATGTAAAACAGTGGGCTGTGCTGATTTTGTTGACTGTCTTTCTCTTGACAGACACAATACTGTCTCACACACACATATACACAGAGGAAGTACCCAAAAGGGCAATCAGACTGATTCATCTTATAAGGAAGAGATGGCAACATTTGGATTTTGTAGCTTAGAAAAGCAGCAGAGAGGCATGATAAAAGTATAATGTAGGAGTAGAAATGATTAAAAAAAAAGATTTTTCGGTTATTTATTTATTTGTTTGTTTGTTTGTTTGGATTTATTGACCGCCCCCTCTCTCCGAAGGGACTCGGGGTGGTGTACAAGAATTTAAGAGCATATACATAAAACAATTATAAATAATTAAAACTAAATTAAATGTTTTACCCTGTGTTAAAATATCTCGTTTAAATTTATAGCTTAAAAATCCAATTAGGTAATATTTACTACAACTAGGCTGGTACGGTAGATTAGGTTAGGCCAGGCCGGCCTGCTGGAAAAGATGGGTCTTTAATTGTTGACGGAAGGAGCGGAGGTCCGTGGTAGATGAAGCTCAATGAGGATCATGCAGGACTGGAAAAAAGAACCTCCTTATTTACACAGCACTTAAGTAAACTATGCAATGTGTTGCCATTCGACTTGATCCATATCAATTTAGGAAGCTTTAAAAGGTGACTAGATCGATTTCTGAAAGTTGTGGCTGCAATGGCTACTAGATCTATAGATCCATAATGTCTCCCAAATCCCAGCAGTCTCCAGTTGCCGACAATGGAAATAGAATATTATCCTCAAAGCCTACTTGTCGGTTTTTTTAAATGCAGGAAGGTGCCACTAAGGAAGGTAGCAAGCTAACATAAATGGGTATCTGAGGTGATCCGTCAAAACTCTTAAGTTCTCATATTCATATCCTGTCCCTGTCCCCATCCTTTCACCCTTTTAATCAGAGAGTCTGTTTTAATTCCAAGACCACTCTCTTCCTCCTCCCAAATTATTTTAACACTTTTACCACCAACTTCCATGAGAATCTTCTTTCTCCTCTTCGTCTTCCCTCCCTCACCCGTTTCCATTTCACTCCACCTGTTTCCCCTTTCATCCTACACACACACACACCGTTGGCTAGAAGGTATGACTGCTCACAAGTCCATTGGGGGAAAAGAACAAGTCATGTTCTCAAGTGAAGATTCTTCTGGTTGTATGTTCTCTGACAACTTACTATGGGTACAAAACAAAGATCAAAGCGACGTGTCTGCTGTTGTAATACTGTGAGCTTTACTATTAAGCAACCCTCATGTATGAAGTGGAAAGCTCACTCCTTCAACTCATGGAACCCCGAGTCTGCTTACTATTAATGGGTGCTAGATTCCAGGTGGCTCAATCACAAGCCTCTTGCAGAGTAAACACTGCCATTAAAATGTAATAATACCAAAGGAGGAAGATGAGTTGCTAGCAATAGCAGAACTGAATCATCCAGGATGTTCCCACAATTCCTCGTGGCCAGTGATCATTCCTATTTGGACCTCACAAAAGGGATCCAAAATAGTCCATGGAAGGAAGTACCTTGCTGTCCACATTCAAAAGTAAGATTTGACATAGAGTCAGAAGGAGCAAATGAACAAAACAAGTGTGGAGACCAGACAGGAAGAGAGCAGGTGAGATGTTTCATTAGAAAGATTCCAACTGGAGCGGCAAGTGTATATTGAGCATGCTGCTTCACGATGATCTTTCCTCAAGGCATCTATGGCCTGTATATGTAAGTCTAACATATTTACTTTTTTCCATATGTGGCTTATTTCTAATAGATTTCTTAATAGACAAAACCTTCGGGTTTTGTTTTGTGTTTTTGGTCATTCTAAACATTAAATTATATGAGTTTTGAGTTATCACAATGCACGGATCTCTGGATCCACATGTGGCATAAACTGATATTTGGCTTAAGAATTTTGGTGCTGTTGGATGAGAAGCATTTTATTAGGGTAAGGATTAAACAATGTATCTGAAAAGTAAGTGTATGAGAAATAAACATGTCCTAAGTTATTATGAGGAAATGGCTTCACCGTATTAAAAGAAAAAAGAACCTGTAGGTACTAATCACAAAGAACAAAGTAACTCTTTTCAGGAGTTTTCTATCTTGAGTGATGTGATAGTGTATCTACAGAAGGTGAAGATGGTGTGAGGAACAACAATAAAGTGGCAGTTTCCCTATAAAATCTCCCCAGTTTGTATCTGTTAGTTAGAGTAGTATAGGTTTAGTTGGGTAAGATTCTATCTATATTGTGTAAATCAGTTATTGGCTGGATTGTTCTATGTCATTCTTGGGATTAGCTTGGCAGTATTGGTATTCTAGAAATTAGTATTTTTGCTTATAAATTTAGCTTCTGATGTCACAGAACAAGGAAAGACAAATTTCCGACGAGATCGCCTTCTGCCACCGAGAGCCTCCCACCGGCTTCTAGAGAAGGTCTCCTCATGGTGCTGTCGGCTAGACAATGTCGACTGGCGACACCCAGGGGGAGAGCCTTCTCCGTGGGAGCACCTGCTCTCTGGAACGAATTGCCCCCGGAATGAAGAACTAGCCCTGACTTACGCACCTTCCGCCGTGGTCTCAAAACCTTTCTCTTTCAACAAGCCGGGCTGGCATAAAGCATGTTTTTTTAATTTTAAATTTAAATTTTTATTATTTTAATTAGGGTTAGTTTGGTTTTTCCCTCCACATTTTGGCCAATATTTTAATGAAGTTTTTTAATTATGCCTTTTAATAGCTTTTTCTAACTTTTATATATTTGTTTTTTATTTTGGCTGTCCTTCGGGAGTCCTTCGGGAGTAGGGCGGTATAAAAAACCAATAAACCTAAACCTAAATCATTACCATGAATTATGTTAAGTTTCTTGACACAAGGAGCACTTAGAAATAATCTAATGGTTTCCAACTGGCAGCAAAAATCTGAGAAGTTAAGTCCTCTTTATTTATTACATTTACATTGCTCTTTTCTTTATGGACTTAAGGCAGTTTAGGTTAGGGTTTTCCTTAAGTTTTGCTCCACAATTGTGTGAAATAAATTGGGCTAAGGGGATAGTACTTTTGTCAGTTGGAAAAGGTGCTTTATCAAACTCTATTGTTTGCCCCTTCACCCAGTTGCTCAATAGTCCAGTTAATAGTCCATGATCCATGCCTAAATCCTCAATTCTCACCTCACAATGGCATATGCCTGCCATTATAATCGGGGGCGTTTCAAGGTGTTGGTTACTATCTTTAAAGCGCTCCATGGCACAGGACCTAGTTATTTGCAGGATCGTATCCTACCCCATACATCCCTTCGGCCAATTCGCTCGCACAGAGAGGGACTTCTCCAGGTGCCGTCCACTGGGCAATGCCAGCGGGCGACGCCCAGGGGAAGAGCCTTCTCTGTGGCGGGCCCGACCCTCTGGAATGACCTTCCCCCTGACATTAGAACGACCACGGACCTCCACTCCTTCCGTCAGAAACTCAAAACCCACCTGTTTCATGTAGCCGGCCTGGCCTAATTCCATCCTTCCCGCCTCAGTTTGTAATTTTAAATTATGTGATTGGTTTTAAGGTTAAGTTTTTAATTTTTATAAATTTGTACAGGGGATTATTTAATTCGATTTTAGTTTATATGTATTGTTGATTGCCATAGTTTTAATTTTTACCTGTACACCGCCCCGAGTCCCTTCGGGGAGAGGGGGCGGTCTAGAAATCCAATAAATAAATAATAATAATAATACTGCAGCAATACTTGTATTTCACATGCAGCTCGAGAGAAAAAAATGATAGACAAAAAATAGTTTGTGGATATTTGGTGTGTTTTGCTTATCCTAATGGGAAGAAGTCAAACAAGTGCCTGAATATTATTCTGTTTTTCTTTCTTTCTTTCTTTTGCAGCTCAGATGACGTTATAAAATGAATGTCAACCCCACAGAAGTCAAATCTGTTCTGAAGAGTTTGCTCTCTATCTATATGCAAGACAGAGAAAGGAAGCTGAATTATACAAATCCATCTCTTGTACAGCAGGAAGAAATATCAGCTTCCCTATACATCCTGATCATTATTGGGTTTTTTGGCTTCCTCCTTTTCTCTATGATGCTCAGCAACATTGTTCTCAGGCAGCGGGAAAACTACATGGACTATCTCTTTCAAAATAAATTTCCAGGAAAGAGGAGGATAACTTCCTGCAACAGTATAATGGTTCATGTTGGAAAGGGTGTTGCAACAGAAGCTAACACAGATTGCCAGTGCCAAAAGACTGACGGTTGCCCAATGGCAGAAATTCCGAGCACGGAATCAGTGCAGAAAAATGTATGAAGGTGTAGTATCATGACCTATTTTTAACTGTGGGTGACTCTGCTGGCTGGAGAATTCTGGGAGTTGAAGTCCACAAGTCTTCAAGTGCCCAGGTTTGGGAACCTCTGGTCTAAAGTATTAGATCTGATTGCACTCACTTGGGCCATTCCTGGCAAGCCTCACTGGCAGCAACCTTCCGATCTACGGTGCAAGAAAAAACTTGTTTATTTCTAAACGGCATTACGGTTTTCCTATTCTAAGCTCCATTAAGGTTCCACTAATAGTTTGGTAATCGAGTTCAAACTTGTATGATTTCTTTATTATTCATGCTCATGTGCACTTTTGCGATGTGCCCCACATGGGCTAAGTAAGCCATCTTCCTTCTTTTTTTCTTAATTGTGTGTTTTGTGAAGACTTTTGTTCTTGTAACTGTGTTATGTTGTGGAGACCTCCTCACAATATAAAAGAAGTACATAAAGGATGAAAGAGTCAAATCAAGCAATTGTTCATATGGGCTAGAAATCAAACTCTCCTGCCCTAGTTCATCATTGGCCCACTATCCATAAATAGAAAATTCAGATATCTGGAACCCAGGGCTGCAAGTACCCCCTGAAAAATCAACAGAATCTGAAAATTGCCCAAGTGTTATGTTTAATGTGACAAAACAAGGAACTTTATTACAATCCATGACTAGAGAATAGGCCAAATTATACCAAAGTTTAAGTTTAAATGGAAACAAACTGAAGTCAAGTTTAGATTCTAACTCGCCATTCAAAAGCTAAGGGTGACCCTTGTCAAGGAAAAGTTATGCATTCCTGGCATTATATAATGAATCCAGGACATGTGCTGAGTGTACCAGACACTATCAAAACAAAGATGAATTGAAAAGTTGATCATTCTTTAACTCAGGGATGTCCAAACTTGGGAACTTTAAGACTTGTGGACTTCAACTCCCAGAATTCCCCAGCCAGCTGGCTGGGGAGTTGAAGTCCACAAGTCTTAAAGTTCCCAAGTTTGGACATCCCTGCTTTAACTGTATCCCAGAGTTCATTTGAGTGACTGCTTATACATCATAAAGAAGGGAGAGGGAAAATCCACTTGGAAAAGAAAGCATTATAATTAGTCATCATTTTTCTCATTATGTGGATGGGCTTTCTTTCAACATGCTGACTGAGGATAATGGGACTTGTAGTCCAACATACAGGTAGTCCTCAACTTACGATAATTGAGCCCAAAATTAATGGGTTGAAAAATGTGTTCAGTGAGTGTTGCCCCATTATAGAACTTTTCTTGCCACATTTGTTAAGTGAGTCACTGCAGTTGTAAAAACAATAACATGGTTGTTAAATAGCTTCCCTATTGACTTTGTTTGTCAGGTCGCAAAAGGTGGTTGTCATAAATGTGAGTCAGTTGTCAACCATCTGAATATAAATCACATGACTATGAGGATGCTACAATGGTCATAAGTGTGAAAAATATAAGTCATTTTTTTCAAAAGCTGTTGTAACTTCAAAAGGCCACTAAAAAAACTGTTGTAGGTCAAGGACTACCTGTACCTACTGGGTAGGAAGGTGGGAAAGAAGGTATATAATAATATACCTTATATAAAATAAAAAGAAGGACCAGGGGAGACATGATAGCAGTGTTCCGATATCTCAGAGGGTGCCACAAAGAAGAGGGAGTCAAACTATTCTCCAAGGCACCTGAGGACAGGACAAGAAGCAATGGGTGGAAACTAATCAAGGAGAGAAGCAACTTAGAACTGAGAGGAGAAATTTCCTGACAGTTAGAACAATTAATCAGTGGAACAGAAGTTGCCTCCAGAAGTTGTGAATGCCCCAACACTGCAAGTCTTCAAGAAGATGTTAGATAGCCATTTGTCTGAAATGATATAGGGTTCCTGCCCACGCAGGGGGTTGGACTAGAAGACCTACAAGGTCCCTTCCAACTCTGCTATTGTATTGTATTGTATTATTCTCCAAGGCACCTGAGGGCAGAACAAGAAGCAATGGGTGGAAACTAATCAAGGAGAGAAGCAACTTAGAACTGAGAGGAGAAATTTCCTGACAGTTAGAACAATTAATCAGTGGAACAGAAGTTGCCTCCAGAAGTTGTGAATGCCCCAACACTGCAAGTCTTCAAGAAGATGTTGGATAGCCATTTGTCTGAAATGGTATAGGGCTTCCTGCCTAGGCAGGAAGTTGGACTAGATGACCTCCAAGGTCCCTTCCAACTCTGCTATTGTATTGTAAGGTCCTTTCAGGTATTTTTCTCCAGGAGTAAAATGAAAGTCAGCTGAAATCTGCTGTTACTCTCACTATTTATCACTTATTTTATTTACTACATTCTTAAAATTCTATAGCCAAGTTCTCTGGATGGTTTCAATCCAAGTAAAAACAAAAGCATATTCAATTCAGTAAAATACAAAATAAAAACACCCATAAACTATGCAGCTGAAAGCTGCTCAGTCAAACACTACAACAATAGAAATTAAAATGGGATTAAAACATAATACATAAGACAGTCTTATTTTCTTTTGACCCCCAAAATAAGCACTTGGCCTTATTTTCGGGGAGGAAGGTGGGAGAGAAGGTCCTTTCAGGCTTATTATTTTTGAGGTGAAGGAGACAGCGAGCGTGGTCACCTCATGGCTGCTGCTGTGTTGCAATATTTTCAGGGAGGGCTTATTTTCGGGGCAGGGCTTATTTTAGCGCATGCGCTCAAAAGTCCAATTAGGCCTATTATTCAGCGAGTTCTTATTTTCAAGGAAACAGGGTAAAATCCAGTTTAAAAGAGAAAATGACAAGGTTTCCACCTGGAGTGAAAATGATGCGTGGGGAGGAGGGACGGACGGGACAGACAGGCAAACCTCTCTGAGGGAGAAGAAATTCCAATTTTCCACCAGAGAAAAAACCCTCTCTCTTGTAGATGCCCATCTTGCCTCTTTTGGCGATGAGATCTGGAGGACTTCAGCGGAAAAATTTAAAGTCTGGGTAGGTACAGTACATATAGGAAATGGTGCTCCTGATCCTAAGTTGTTTAACAAGTTAAAGATTTAAAACAACACTTTGAACCTGATCCAGAAATGGAACTGCAGTCAGTATAGATAACAAAGAACCATCATATCAATTTATTGACCAGTCCCCAGAAAGGTTTAATATGTTTTTAAAAGCTTTTTAACTTTTGTATATTTGTTTTTATTCTGGCTGTACACCGCCCTGAGTCCTTCGGGAGCAGGGCAGTATAAAAAACCAATAAACTAAACTAAACTAAACTAGTCTAGTCACCATATTTTGAATTAAAGTATTTCTAAACTGTTTTCAAAGGCAGCCTGTTGCATAACACTATAATCCAATCTGAAGCTACCTGAGTGTGAATCACTACTGTGAGACTGTCTCTATCCAGGTAAAGTTGCAGTTAATAAATCATAAATGGCACTCTGTGCCACTGGGCCAACTTGGATTTGTAATGATGATGATGTACCCAGGAGTATCCATCCCCTTCAAATTATGAACATGCTCCTTTAGAGGGCAGATGCTTCTAGGATAGGTACGACACTACTTAGTGGAACGAGCAATGATTCGGTGTTCCTTGGACTGAATCTGTTTATTGGCCTTCATCCAGTCCATTATTCTGCCCAAGACCTGATTCAGAATACCAACTACCTTATCTGCATTAGGTGAAAAGGAGAAGCAGAACCAGGTGTCATCTGCATATTTGAGGGTGTAGAGCTGAAAGCGACCGAAAAGACATGTGTAGTATCTCAGCAGCTTTCTGCCTCGAATATCTATGAACTCACCTAATTAGCAGAAGCAGATGTGGGATGAGAGAGAAAGATTATGTACAGAACTGCCAAGTTCTCAGTAGCCCTTTATCTTTCAGCCCATTATCTCACCCTACACGGACAGGCATATGAGAAACTTATGTGGGATTCATCCTTGGCCGGAATAGTTTTTCTGTAAAGTTACTTTGGGAGGGAGAAAAACAAAGAAAAATGCTGTTGCTATCCGTACTGGATTCTACTTGTAAAAACTGTATAAAAAGCCAAATAAACTCTGCGTGAGGCAGACAGACATTTTGGACACACATTGCCGTGATGGATTTCTGAAACCTATACATATTGATGTCACCTTAGCCCACTTCCCTGGATGACCTCTGCCAGCCTGAAACTGGATTGAAATGGATCTAGATGAATCAGTCTCAATCAAAAGAACCTGAAGTGGATGAGCCAGCATCCATTCAAGTACCTTGCTGGGAAAAGGAGTATTGGCCACAGGCATATAAGTTTTCGTTCCCCAAGTCCAGATTTGGGTTTGGAACGACCTACCCTCTGAATTACGCACCATCACCGACCTCCGCCTCTTCCGCCAATGTTTAAAGACATATTTTTTTCCATCAAGCCGGCCTAGCCTAACCTCTCATGGGGACTTTTAGACAGTTTTAAAATTGGGTATTTTAACAATTTGGGTTTTTAGCATAGGATCGGGATTATTTAATATATATTTTAAATTATGTATTTATTTTCCTATTTTTGTATATTTTAAATTTCCTGTGCGCCGCCCTGGGTCCTCTGTGGAGAAGGGCGGGATATAAATATAAATAAATGAAAATGAAATGAAAAAAAATGGGTTCTTTAGAAATGGTTTAGAACTTTTGGTTTCTGAACACATCATTAAACAAAGACCACCTGTCTAGTTGCACCATAATAAGACAACCCCAACATGCCATCTTCAATCAGCCTGATGATCTTTGACATTCCATCTCCTTGACAACGGACTTCCCCAGCTTTGTTGCCACTCTTGGAAGGAGCCATTTTGCCTAACAATAGAATTAACTTCAGTTATACAAAGACCTGCTTAGTTTCCCCTAAGCGGCCAGCAAATCAGATCCCTAGGATTTCTAGCATGTAGCTCTCAAACATCTTTCTCGTTTTTCAGAATTCCTCCTTCTTGGCACCCAATGACTGTTGCAATAAACATGGTTATTTCTCCTCGGTGTTGGGTCCTGAACTTCTGAATTTTCCACAAGAGTTAATATTCTGGATGCTTTTGTATTTCACAAATGTAGCCTAGTAATCATTCTTCTATCTTGGGAATATTTTTTTTTCTTTGATGTTCACTTTTAAGAGACTTTTATAAGAAATTAAAATGTACCAAGGAGTCATTAGTTTAAAAAATCAACTTAGCTGAAAAAATTATTCTGAATTTAAGACCACACACATCGTCCCTAAAGGAAAACTAGACAGAAGAAAAAGAAGTGTTGCTTAGTAACAACTGGACTTCAGGCAACTCTTCAAATACATTCTTGCTTTTCAGCAGGGATGTTTGCAGATGTTTGCACCCATTCCTTTCTTACCAACTGTTACTTCTATTCTTATTAGAAAATGTTAAGATTCTGCCTCATTCTTACCCTATCCCTTGCATACCAATCCAGAGGTAATAGTTTAACATTTTGGCTTCCTATCAGGATACGTCATGCAGTTCATTCCAATCAGTGGTGGGTTTCTGCAGGCTCGCACCTACTCGCGAGAGTCGGATGGTGAAATTTAGAGAACCGGTGAGAGGGGGTTCCACCGGCGTACCTGGAAGTAAATCTGGCCTGCCGCTGCCAGTGACCCAACGGGAAGGAAAGGAAAGGAAAGGAAAGGAAGGAAGGAAGGAAGGAAGGAAGGGAAAAAGAAAGAAAGAAAGAAAGAAAGAAAGAAAGAAAGAAAGAAAGAAAGAAAGAAAGAAAGAAAGAAAGAAAGAAAGAAAGAAAGAAAGAAAGAAAGAATTTATCATCACAATTGAGTCCAAAATTCTGGTTGCTAAGCAAGAGCGTTGTTAAATGAGTTTCACCATATTTTAAAAGGTGGCCACTCCCACCCTGTCACATGACTGCCAAGCCACACCCACAAAATAGGCCACACCTACAGAGTAGGTTCTAAAAAAATTTGAAACCCACCACTGATTCCAATATACTTTTTTTCAGATGCACTTCATTTTTCCCATTACGTTGGACAATATTTTTTTCCCCAAGTTTGATTTTCTTAATTTGATGATTATGGTAGACCCATATAAACAACTGAACATACCATAAATATAATTTCAGAATGGCACAGGAATCTTGAAAAATATGAAATTCACTTTGAATGACTATCATGTATTTAATCACGTAAAATTTCTGACATGGTGCATAAGTTCAACAGAGCTAAAAGTGTTTTGCTACTGAATTTGGTTTCTGTTGTCACCGATGCATCTCGCTGCAGTGTCCAACCATGGTCAGCCAGCATTGATGGATCCCTGTTGCCCCCCATATCATTTTTCTTTTGATGAAACCTTTCACCGTGCTTGTCATGAATAGCCCCTAGAAAGAAATCCAAGTGTGAATGCAGAAAATGAGTCTTCATTGACATGTTGCACTACATCAGGGATGTCCAAACTTGGGAACTTTAAGACTTGTGAACTTCAACTTCCAGAATTCCATTGCTGGCTGGGGAATTCTGAGAGTTGAAGTCCACAAGTCTTAAAGTTCCCTAGTTTGGACATCCCTGCACTAAATGGTCTTGTATGCTGTAAGACGTTTGACAACTGGGTGAATGTAGCTTGATGCTCTGTGGTTACCAAGAAAATTCTCAACTACATTCTTGAATGAAATTTTCTCTGGCTCCACTAACAGATCTTCAAATTGCTCGTCATTGATGATGTACTGTATCTGATCTGTAGACCAGGGGTCCCCAACCTTTTTGGCCCCAGGGACCGGTTTCATGTAAAAAACATTCCACGGACCGGTGGGAGCCTCCAGCGGGTGAGTCGAGTCACATGGGCCGCGCACGTGTTCGGCAGTCACGAACCCGAGGTTTGAACCCGCGTCTCGTGGGAACGCAACCCAGGGAGGGCGCCTTGCGTGCAATCGGGCAGGAAAGCTGCCAGGGGTCCCGGGAGAAGGATCCTCGGCTGGGGCAGGGAAGGACGGACTGCGTCCTGGGAAGGAGGGCCTGGTAGCCCCTTCCCCCCACGCAGGGCCGGGTGGTGCCCCCCCCCCCGCCCCAATGCAGGCCGTTGCCCCTGTCCTGCCCCCAGAGAATGCCCCAGCCAGCCACCAGGATAGCGGAGCGTTTGCTACACTTTCCTAAGAGTTACACTACTCTCTCCGCTGCTCACTCCGGCCCGGTTACTATCAAGCCACAGACCGGCACTGGTCCACGGCCCGGGGGTTGGGGACCCCTGCTGTAGACCAACAAAAATGCCTTCCTTAATCTTGGCATCAATTATTCTTGAAAACACTCATCTCAAATAACAAAAACTTCTTATTTTTCATCAGTCCAAGATTTATATGAATCAGAAGCAAAAATATCTTTGTCACATCATCAAATGGTTCATGTGCCATGTTTTTCTGCCCCAGAAACAAATTCTTTTTGGGGTGGCCATTTCTTTTTAAAATAATGTGACTCTCTTGCATTCGTCTATATATGAACAGGACTTGGCATATGCAAGTTGCATTCTACGCAGCAGGGCCACTACCTTTAGACCTCCACAGATATTCTACTTGTGCTTGGTATATTGGATGTGCTTTAACAGTAGTTCTATGTTTTTGTATATTTCTTTCTCGTGTGCAGCATAGCCAACAGATACAACAGAAAGGTGTGTATTGCCATTGTGTAAAAATGCGCAGAAGACTTCTATAAAACAGTACACCACAAATTAAGTTATAGGTTGTTTTCATAATTGACAACCTTAAACCTATAGCATTCACCAAAAAGTGTTCAGAAAGCAAAATCCTTATTGTCCAGTATTATTCATCCATGACACATGAATACCTAATTCAGTTTTTTGTTTCATTATTTTTCTTTTGATAACCCTTTAATCACTTTATTCAGGGTGGAGTTGGATCGATGGAATGGAGCTGAGCATTTACTAGAGGGATGCCCTTCCTGACGCCTTTAGATTTTATTTCAGTATTACCAAATAATACAGGCAGTGAAATCCATTATGAGATCATCAATACCTCTGGGCATCATTAGAATTTTCTGTGCAGTTCAATTTTGCCAGGAAATCCATGATGCATCGCTTTGTAAACCCACTATTAAAACACATTATTCATCGGAGTTCCCACGACACTACATCAAGAAAACTATGTCTGCAATATTTGAAAAATTTAAGAACTCTGCACCTTAATGACTACAAGACGATATTTTTAGGTGAAACCGATCTTTCTGAAAGTCTTATAACAGGAGACAAGTTTCCTTATGAAGATAATCTCAACTGGCCTGTATGGACAGTTGTACATGCTGGCAACAGCCAAGGATGGGTACCCTGGAGATACAGAGTATTTCTAAGGGATGACTTACCCTTAGGGCAGCAGGACGACATGTTTCAGGAATTCTGTAACTTTCTCTCTATTACTTATGGGAAGTGTGCCATTGTGGTCAAAGAGAAAAAATGCTTAAGGGTGAAGACGGAAGCATCGAACCAGGAAGGGGACATAATCGATTCTCAGGCCATTTCTCATCCCTACTTGTTGAACATCAAACACTGCCCTGAAATTGCCAAGGCTACTGGCCATGAACTTCTTTCAGTGCCTTTTGATTACAACTACTTGCATCCTATGGATGCTGTCTGGTCATCTTTGAAATGGTTTATTATCAATAACAGAAAAGACTTTTCTCTGACATCCTTGGAAAGGACCTATTCATACCAGTGCATCCTCTTCAGTGACCTGATTGGGAAAGGAATAGAGAAAACAAGCCCAACCAAATGGAAAGTGGCTGTTAACAAAGTGCGGAGATGGGAAAACTACTATTTGGATAAGTTTTCCTGACAGCTTCCAGTCATTTGTCAAGCGATCTTTGGTTGAAAATAGGCTAATTCATATCTTACATAAATAAAAATGTAACTATGAGTTTGTTCAAAACTGCTAATCTCTGAAAGGCCTGCACCAATCGCTTCCAAATTTTCACACAACGTTCCTTTCAAATACGGCACCAATGATATATATATATAGATTGTGTAGATGTCACACCTGTGCCAGGTACATGCAATGGAAATGTAAAAAATTGTAAAAAAGGTAGGTAGATGGATACAGAGAGAGCAGTGAGCCACAGGTATTATGTAATCCTTTATGACATAAAATGCTTTGTCCATAGGTAGGTAGATAGGCAGGTAGGCAGCTATAGGAATAGAGGGAGGGAGAAATACGGTAGGTAGGTAGGTAGGTAGGTAGGTAGGTAGGTAGAAGGATAGAGAGGGAGAAATGCAGTAGGTAGGTAGGTACGTAGGTAGGTAGGTAGGTAGGTAGAGGGATAGAGGGAGAAATACGGTAGGTAGGTAGGTAGGTAGGTAGGTAGAGGGAGAGAGGGAGAAATACAGTAGGTAGGTAGGTTGGGGGTTATACGGTGGTTGTGTGCGCGTGTTTATGTGTGCAGGTGTAGATCTACACACAGATTGGTTGGCCATTTAACCAGACTGGGCCACAGCAACGCGTGGCTGGGAACGGCTAGTACTAAATATGCATTTTCACTTTTTAATTCTAAGTCAATGGGGATAATAAAAATAATAGTTTTAAAGTTACTTTTGGCGTTATAGTATTAGATTCACATACCATTTAAGTAGCTTAATTTAAGTTTGTCATGATGTGGACAAACAGCTATTTGTAAATATGTAGATACTTTGAGGATAGAAGGAACAAATAAAAATAAAGACAGGCATTAAGAATTAAGAAATTAAGATTTCTTAAATTAAATTACATTAAGTTAAACTACTTAAATAACATAATTAAATTAAATAAATTAAATAAATTAAGTAACTTCATACCAGAACCAAATTATTTTGCGGTGGCCATTCCTTTTTAATATAATGTGACTCTCTTGCATGTTTGTATTACGTATTATAGTATTAAAATAGGTATTAAAAATTAAGTTTTGTTCAATTACATTACATTAATTTAAATAACTTAAATTAATTATTTTAAATAAATTAATATAATAAATTAAGAATTAAGTTATTAACAATTAAAAAAACAAAGGTGTAACCCATATCCAAAATTCATGAAGACTTTACTTGAATCTCATTGATTAAATCTTTGTTTTTTACAAATCACTTCTCTGAAAACTTTTTCTCTCCCTAAATCTAGTTGCGAATCAGAATTCCTGGCCCTTCGCTTCATTGTATTTTAAGCTGACTTATCCTGGTCAAATTTCATCCAATTACCACCAAACCTCCAATGCTTTTTGAGGTGACCAAGAGATTTATAGAGTTTATATTTCAGGTTCCTAAAATGACTACATTTTATTTTTGGTAGTACAATTCCGAAGTGTAAAAATGAATGGAAGAGTCCAACCAATGCTAAATAAATAAGGGTAATTTTGTGCTTAAAGTTAAGTCCGCTATTGTGATGCTCAAGTAATAATCAGTCACAATCATATATTCAAAATAGCTTCCAAAGATGTCTTGTGGCTATACCCCTGAAAACACGAAATAAATATGAATACTGTGCTAGAGAATCAACTTCCAAATAGGATGCATTTGGCAGAACACTGGCCACCTGCAGGGCATAGTGCCATGATTTTAAAAAATAAGCCAAAAAATAAATCTATGAGATTTATTGACACATTGGGAGATGCTACTTTAGCTGGATGAATGGTTAACATTATACAATAAAATAGCAGAGTTGGAAGGGACCTTGGAGGTCATCTAGTCCAACTCCCTGCCTAGGCAGGAAGCCCTATACCATTTCAGACAAATGGCTATCCAACTTCTTGAAGACTTGCAGTGTTGGGTCATTCACAACTTCTGGAGGCAACTTCTGTTCCACTGATTAATTGTCCTAACTGTCAGGAAATTTATCCTCAGTTCTAAGTTGCTTCTCTCCTTGATTAGTTTCCACCCATGGCTTCTTGTTCTGCCCTCAGGTGCCTTGGAGAATAGTTTGACTCCCTCTTCTTTGTGACAACCCCTGAGATATTGGAACACTGTTATCCTGTCTCCCCTAATCCTTCTTTTTATTAAACTAGACATGCCCAGTTCCTGCAACCGTTCTGCATATGTTTTAGCCTCCAGTCCCCTAATCATCTTGGTTGCTCTTCTCTGCACTCTTTCTAGAGTCTCCACATTTTTTCTACATCGTGGTGACCAAAACTGAATGCAGTATTCCAAGTGTGGCCTTACCAAGGCCTTATAAAGTGGCATTAACACTTCACGTGATATTGATTCTATCCCTCTGTTTATGCAGCCTAGAACTGCGTTGGCTTTTTTGGCAGCTGCTGCACACTGCTGGCTCATATTTAAATGGTTGTCTACTAGGATTCCAAGATCCCTTTCACAGTTACTGCTATTGAACAAGGTACCACCTATACTGTACCTGTGCATTTCATTTTTGTTGCCTAAATGTAGAACCTTACTCTTTTCGCCATTGAATTTCATTTTATTGGATAGTGCCCAATGTTCAAGTTTGTCAATTCTTGAAAGGCTTCCGCATGTTTTATTGTATATCCTTCCGTTTATCCAAATATATTTTTTTTAAATAGTGACACTGGTATCTTTCAAATCCATCTTTAGATGGAGAAGATACAAGTAGTTCTTGTAATTTCTGCTCCACCAGCAACAATAAAAAGACCTTTTGAATTCAGTAATAGTCATTTCCAAACATATGCAGTTCTCCATTGTCAGCCTATTATATTTTTCCTATTCAGGGTGATTTTCATCATGGTTAGCCACAGCAAATCATCACATTTCCACAAGATGGCAGTACATGATATTAATGTGCCATAGACCTTTGTGTTCTAGTGCAAGAAGTGTCTCTCATTCTTAATTCAAATTGGCAAACATGGTTCCCCAAATGTTGTCCAGTTCTGCTTCTCAAAAGCCCTGGCTAGGATGGCTGATGCTTTCAGCAACACCTGGAAGCTGGCCCATGGACTGCTTTTCCAACTTGTTAATTAAAACAAAATAAACTCAATAGCAGAGATCAGTTTTCTCAGCAGCAAGTTGGAAGAATATGTCTCCCAGCTACAAAAAAGAGAAACAGAATCTTTTAAAAGCCACGTCGAACACAAATGGAGATTTTAAAAAGAGCCAAAAGTAAAATTCTCATCAGACTCTCAATATGAAAGCTTGTGTCCCAATTGATGTGTCTTGTCTGGAAACAGTAGAATTATAAAACAAATATTCAGCATCTTCCCATTTTCATTCCTATAAATTGTACCTGCTAATATGACTTGTACTCTGTGCAAATTTAAAGTACTTTTATAACTAATCTGGCCCTAAGAATAAATCAAATCATCACATTAATTTAAGTGGCTTCTTCTTACTTTAAACATGAAGATTAAAACTGAACCTAAAGGGTGTTATACAGTAACAGTACGGTCGTTTGTTTCACTTGTATAAAAGGGGCAAAGGAGGAAGTTTTTTTAAAAATTTGGTAATGGTAATCTTGTCTCGCATTAATAAGAGACCTATATGTATTTGTAATTATTAGGGCAATGCAAACAATCAGACACTTTTTAAACTATGTATTAATTTAGAGACCATATTAAGGATTTTAAAGTTCTATATTCGTGTTTAACTTCAAGTCCCAGAAAAAGCAACACAAAAGCTTATCAAGTTTTCCTTCAACTCAGTAAGGCTGTAATATTTACTGAGAAACAAACCTTTTCTGCCATGCAAGAGTGCAAAGAACTACAGCTTTTAATTTTGTGATATATTGTGCCCAAAGTTATTTGCAGGCCCATTCAAAAGTCTGACTCAGTTCAATAGGAATCATAACATTGCAGATTTTAGACTTCTTCCGCATATAATTTGCATATTTTTTTCTTCCGCATATAATTTGTGCCTTCATCTTAAAAAAGCAGGACAGGGTGAAGAGTAATGGCTTAATCAAATGTGAAATGTTAAGACTGAACCTCTGTACTCGCCCCAAAGTGTCTTTTCTGAGCAGATACTGGGGAATGAAGGGTTGAAGACTGCAGCCATAGACCATACCTGTTCTACTAAGCATTTTCTATTTTACTGGGAGACAGACAGCATTAGAGGTACTATCTGGTTCTTTTTCCGTTCCAGTTCAAAGTGTAGTTTTTAAACTAATAGAACACTCAGGACCAATTTAATTATTTCTAGTAGGATGTATTCATGAGCAACACTGACCAGATTAGGCTGCAAAAGGAATAGTTTTCCTCTTGCATGGGAGAAAAATCAATTGTCTATCTAACTGGAAGGTACTTGAACAAATGGAACACAACATGCAGGATTCCAAATGATACTGGTACCAGTTTTGCAAAAGAAGATTTTACTGAATAAATAACTCACATCGTGCTACTATCTGTAACAAAACAACAACAAAATTAAAATACATTGTTGTCCAAATAAATCTTGATCTTAGGGAATTCATTCTCCAGTTCTCCATTTCAGTGAAATCTTCCATGCTTCCCAGAAAGGCATCCAAGTCAGCTGCCACATGTCTGAAAATCTGCACACAAAATGGAACGATTCTATTTGCAGCAGGTAGTAAGTCTCCATTTTCTCATGCAAAAAGTAACATGCACGTTCGAAATATAAGTTTTGCTTTGGTGTCATTGGTGTAATCCCTTACATCAGGGGTCTCCAACCTTTGCAACTTTAAGTCTGAAGGACTTCAGCTCCCAGAATTCTCCAGCCAGCTTGGATCTTGGAGTCCTAGTAGCTTTGCTGGCTGGAGAATTCTGGGAGCTGAAGTCCTTCAGACTTAAAGTTGCAAAATTTGGAGACCTCTGGTATAGAGTATCCCTACTTTAAGAACTGGGAGCTGAAGTACTTCAGACTTAAAGTTGCAAAGGTTGGAGACCCCTGCCTTACATTACAACTCCTAATGCTATTGTACTTAAGGTCCAGCGGACTGCTTGACTGCAACTTCACAGCTCAAATCTCAGCCTACCCTATTCTCTGCATACAAAAATTTAGGATTGGGAAGGAATATGGGGGCTTGAGGTTTCACTCTTCCTTTTCTTGCTACTTCCTCCCAGCCTACTTTTTATATGCAACTTGAGAACTTAATTTTGTTTGCAGAAGACAGTGCCAAAGTTTTATAATGTAAGCCAAAGGGCACTGTTACCCTACCTGGTAGGTTATATTGCAGTACGCAATCTTTATCCATCTTGAAAGCGCACAGTGCTGGAACTAATCGGAAAGCTGCATGCAAAATGGCTGGAATGTGAATTGCACAATCCATTCTCCTTTTTTTGGGAGGGGTGTTCTTCCCTTTTCTTTCCTTCCTTTCTTGTTAGAAAATAAAATCAAGAAAGAAACATCATTTTTATCAAAAGTCTGAACTGATTGTTGATAGAGGGATTTAGAGACAGAGGCCTAGGCTAAATAGCCCAATGCGGCCTGCAGCCAGATGCAGTCCCCCGCTGCACCAGTCGACGCACCTCACACCAGAAGTCTGAGGTAAGGTAACGAAATGCCAAAATGCAAAATATCACTTTTCAAAAAGGAAAAACCATCAACTCAAGTCAGGATAAGGAATGTGTCCCAGAGTGGACTGAGTTGAAAGCTGGGAAAGAGCCAGTGAGGGTGGGTTATAAAGGGTTACTAATTAATAATTAATCAGACTCAGTCCAATCAGAGAAAGGACAGTGTTAACCCATACATGGATGCTATCCCCACCTTATTGAGAATTACATATATACCACTTCACGGTGCTTTATAGCCCTCTCTAAGTGGTTTACAGATTCAGCGTATGTGCTCCCAACAATCTGGGTCCTCATTTTGCCAACCTCGGAAGGATGGAAGACTGAGTCAACCATGAGCCGGTGAGATTCGAACTGCCAAATTTCTGGCAGCCGGCAGTGAGCAGAAGTAGCCTGCAGTACTGCTTTCTTATTACTGCACCACCAAAGCTCCACCATGGCCCAAGGAAGTAAAGAGAAAACCTTATATAAAAGGAGCAAATGCTGAGCCCTAGATTAAGTCTTACTTTTTATAAGGTCTTACTCCAGATGCCATTCTAATCTAATATATGAAGTGTGGTCTTATCTTCAATGGCTCCCGTTATATGCAATCTGCTGTCCAAGAGGTTCAATTAGCTCCCTATCTCTCAGAAGATGACATACAATTCTGCCTGCTACTATTCAATTTTTATTCAAATATTTTTCTTAAATTCAAATTTCCAAAATGTAATTTATGTTTGGGTTTTAATATTTGTTTCTTATTGTTGCTTCAGCTTTTGTGCTGCAATGTTGTAGCACAATATTATTTTATTTTGAAATGTTTAAAATAAAACAGTTCCAGACACGTAATCATTTGAATTTCTAAAAGGTACCAGAAGGCGGCATTCAATTATTATTATTAATTTGATTTGTATACCGCCCTCTCTCCCGTAGGGACTCAGGGCGGTGCAAATAAAGGATAAAATACATATAAATACAGTCAATAGATAAATTTAAAATTAAATTAAATAAATTTAACCTGTGTTAAAATAATAAGAAACCCTATTAAAATGATAGTAAAAAAAGCATTCAAGCCAGTTTACGAATGGACATGCCATTTGAGGTTCACCACACAGCATTTCATAACTTCATTGTTTTCCCAGAAAACCCAAATTGGTGAGTGTTCTGAAACTCACCTTTGTACATCTCCCATTCACACAAGTTCTGCATGCAGCAAGTCATGGATCAAATAATAAAATATGCCAATCAAAAACACAATAATCAAAGAAACCTTACTAAGCTCTCAGATCATAAATAACTGTTCCCAGTTGTCAAACGGAGTGTTAATCACATTTTGCACATATTTGTTAATCATCACATTTTTGCATGCGTTAATCACATTTTGAACATATTTGGTAAACGGATGGACAGAAGTTATTCTGTTCTCATAGACTGAGGTGTGTGTGTGTGTGTGTGTGTGTGTGTGTGTGTGTGTGTGTGTGTGTGTGTGTGAAGTGCATGTGGATGCGGTACAAATATTCCACATATAATAAAAGCAATTGTTTCCAGTTCTTTAGAATGTCCTGAAATTGCAAAGCTGATTCTCTCATTTTAAAAAAGGTTGGAGCTGTTTCAGCCTTCATTACAAGATTGCCCCAAGAAGAGGCCCAGTAAAACAAGCAGTGCAGCTTATTCAAATAAAATTCCTGGGTCAGGATGTGTCGAACGCAAATATATTCTTCTGCTGCTCCAATTCCAACATGTTTTATGTACTTAAGTTAAATATTTTAGTTGACATTTTTCCCATAGTGAACCTCCAGATGATGATCTTGGCATAAGCCTTCTACTACAATGGAACAGGAAGACTGGAAGATCATGACCTGAAGGATGAGACATGTGGGATTGGGTTTTTTTCTTGGAAAGAGTTTTGTCTTTAATCAAGCAAAGTCAGAGAATGGAAGGTGGCAATGGGAAGATAGCGGACAGGGTCTTTTTCTGCACAGGAAAAGAAGAATATGTTATCACGCAGTACATATTATTTGTGGGTGATGGTCATATTTAAAGGGGTGGGAGAATAGAAATTTGAAAGTGCTCCTTCTACTATGACAGTTGATGTTTTCAAATACCTATCAGGCAAATAAAATCTAAACTGAAGTTCCAAAGAGTCCTAGTAAACTCACCAAGCATGAAATTATTCAGAGGTATGTGCGTTACGACAACACTCCCACACCCTGAAAGAAGGACTGAATTCAACAATGAACCACTGATTGTTTAATTATAGTGTACTGTATATGCCATAACAGCCTGTTTCAACTCATAACACATTGTAAACACCAACCTATTTCCAGTTGCATTTTTACTAGGTTGTATGTTTAATGTGTTTGGGAGCTGTACGCTGCTCAGCTGACAGATTAAAGCCCCTTCAGTCTTGGAACTATGAAGAATCAATGTTTATGCATTTGTGTATTGAGACCATGGCGCTGAGATCAGCAACATAAAACATCCAGGTTTTCAGAGCTTGCAAAAGAATTGTTCACATGCCTAAGTGTAGAAATCCTTTGTTAGGATATTCAGCCTTATATTGGGTTGACAGTATATATGAGCCTATGTTCTTAAGGAGTTATGTAGCTTTAAGAACTAAATATATTCTGATTGGCTGTAATTATCAGCTCTACCATATAAGCAAGGTCAGGAACGCAGCTCATTCCGTTCGATTCCTTGTGATTCCTGTGTTTTCCTGATTGCCGTTTGAGAAGCTGAACTGTGAAGAAGGAGGAGTATTTGTTTTTGCATCACTGTAAGATATTGTATCTGTGTTGAGTGAAGGACTGTTATTTGTTTGAGAAGTTAGTCGGAAGAAGCATTTTAGTTGTTACAAAGTAAAGACTATTTATTTTCTTACTATCACTGTTTCAGAGTTTGTTTGTGATTACAGCAACGTATCTCTTTACTGTCCGGTATATTATACTATTCCGCATATATTTGCTAACACTGGTTAAGGGACCAGAGTTGTAACACTGGTTCTGAACCCATAGCTGCTAACATTGGTTATGGGCCCAGTGTTTTGCTAACATCCTTCATGCAAGAAAGCGGGCGGGGGGAGGTCTTCTGACCAACCTGAGAATAGAATGGGTCATGCCACTTCACAACTCCCTCCATGCATTGTTTCAAACGGTGTGCTCTCTTTAACTTGTTATAAAACAACATTGATTGCAGTGAAAATATACCTTTAGATCTTCAGTTTTCTTTTTTCTCCATTTCTCTTTTCTGCTTTTCTGCTTGTTCCTTTTTCAGCTGCGCTTCAAGTCTTTTCCTTTGATATACTTTTACCCCAGCAAATGCTAAGCAAAGAATTAATGTTTTAGCAGCTAAAATGTACATTAGTAGTGGAAAATTTTCCAGTACCTAAAACAGAAAAAAAATTACTGAGTTATTTTAATGTAATAATGTAAACAAAATAGCTAGAAAATGAACATTTGAATATATCAAACTCAAATTACTTCTTTGGAACATTACTTCATTCAGAAGGCCTTCATAGTCATGGAATAGTTATAATTTTCATCACATTAACAGTGCCTTATGAGGATGATCGCAGTTAAAATATTCTACAGGCACTTTATAATTAATTCTCTAAAAATTCCTTTGCTTCATGAAGGTTAATTTGTGATGGTATGGACAACATTCTTTTAATATTCCAAATAGGCTAACTACAAAGCTAACCATAGGGAGTCCCAATAAATGTTTTGCTGGCTTTAACATCATCTATTAAAGAAGAACAGAATGATTATGTAGTTCTTTATTCAAAAGGCTACAGTTTTAAAAAATTTGAAAGTAAAATCCAAATTATGTAAACAGAATCTATTCTATACAGAACCAGGATAAGCTGATCACACAGATAAATTATAAAAATGCACAGCCTGAAGTGTGCAGTCATTGGTTGAGATACGTTCTTGCACAGCCAGTCAAGAAAAAAGATAAAGAGGCCATAGGAAGAACCTGCAATAACCATTTTATAAAACCACAAATCATACAGGATAGATTGTGGTTTTCTAGAATGATGTTCTCTCTCAGAATAGGTATCAATGTATACAAAATATACAAGATAGTTTCTTCCAGACTCAGTAACTAAGAAATCAGGAGACCAAAATTTAAGATACAAATTAAGCATTCTCTCACCTTCCAATTTAGGACCATCATCTTAATTCTGTATCACTGTGATCTTCAGTTTAGGATGTTACAAGAATGCAGGGCAAATATGTAAGAATGCAATACTTTTTTGTGAAAAGCCACCTAGGGAAGAAAGAGAAGTGATATATTCAAAGAACCCATTTGAACCACAGTTAAATGGAAAATTGCTAAGGGCAAAATCATCTGCTCACTGATTTGTTTCAACAGATATGCATTAAAGAGAAGTCAATATTAGTGACATGGGCTTAATATTTAGTTATTTATTAAATTTATATAGTCAGCCATCTTACCAATTAATACTCTGGGTGGTTGGTGCACAACAAGTAGATAAAATAGCAAATGGAAAAATAAACAGATAAAGATGTAAAAACTGTATTAGTAAAAACATAAAAACCAAAAGATACAAATTAAGTGAAGGGAGGATAAAAATGCTCCCCCTCAACAATAGAGCCCTCAAAGCAAGTCCATGGCACCCTGGGAGCCCCAGGTCTGATAAGACTAGATGACCTCCAAGGTCCCTTCCAACTCTGCTATTGTAAGATAACCAGATCTTGAGGGCTTATGGAGTTTCAAAAGGATGGAGTTGCTCTCATTTCAGGGACAAGAGAGGAAGTTCCTACATAAAAATACCCAGCACATTTCTCCTCAGATACAGAACATTCTTGAATGTGTTTCCACTGAGTGACAAGATCAGTGACCAGTTGCAGTACAAACAGCCAAGACTTGACTTGGTTGGTGACAGCGTTCAAATTCATCGGCAAATGGCCATTCAGCAGCTATTCAGTTTAAGAGGGGGGGGGGAGGGACAAAAAAAGAAACCCTCACGGGCAACAATTAATCAGTTTGTTAAAATACTGGTCAAGTGGCTGTAGGCTCCAATTCATTTAAGGTTAATTGCGTATAAACCCTACTGAAAACCATACTGTAGGACAGTGTAGGACAGTGAACCTTTTCGGCACCAAGTGCCAAAAAGAGAGAGCCCGCGTGCATGCGCAGCACAAAGTGCCAAAAAGGGAGCACTTCACGCACGCTTGTCTGACCAGGAAGAGGAGCTGCCCAGGGGGCTTGCTCGGGTGAGAAAATGAACTTCCAGCACATGTGCATGCTCCGATGCGCATGCTCACGCTGGAAAATGGAAGACTAGCCCTTCCGGTTTCCAACACTGCTACACGCACAAAGACCAGCTGATCATCGTGTGTGCATGCATGCCAAAATCCAGGAGAGGAACGGGCAACGCCAAGCAACATGGCTCCACATGCCACTTCGAACACGCGTGCCATATGTTGACCATCGCGGCTGTAGGATGTCGATTACAACTAACTTGTTTTTAGAGGAGGGAATCACAACACACTTCTGCTCAGTTTCTACAACCCAGGGTCTCCATAAAAATTCCAATAATGCTTCTTACTCTTGCATGTGCAGTACTAGAAGTGACCCTCAATTTTAATGCTAAGTGAATGATTTTTAAAACAATATTGGGATTGAATACATCATCAAAGAAGACATAAGCTGTCTAAAAGAAAGGCTACTATATTTTATTGGGAATAAATTATAGACTTGAACAAATTCCAAATAGGTTTTCCCTTTGCATTAGGGAACAATTTTAACTTGTTAAGACCTTGATCAGACTGAATGATGCATCTTCTATTATAGATTTCTTGTTTGGCAAAATATTGAAACTCGGACCTTTAAAGCAGGGGTTCCCAACCTTTGCAACTTTAAGTCTGAAGGACTTCAGCTCCCAGAATTCAAAGTCTGAAGGACTTTGCTGGCTGGAGAAGTCTGGGAGCTGAAGTCCTTCAGACTTAAAGTTGCAAAGGTTGGGGACCCCTGCTTTAAAGGAATGGGCATCAATCGAAGCTTCCTGCCATCATAAAAATGATGAAAGTGCTTTCACTTTCACTTTATTTCAATTTATATACCGCACCTTCTCCATCGAAATGGACCCAGGGCGGTGCACAGGAAATTAAAACCAACAATAATAAAAATACAATAAATAGGTAAAAAGAATTATGAAAAGAATATTTTGCTTGCATTATGACTATCCAAAACTGCTTCTGTTATTCTGATACCCACCCACCCCTAATCCCCTCTGGATAGCAGGGTCTGGATATGTGTTAAAATGGTACAGAATCCCATCTACTGCTTATTTCTCTCTGAACGTATACATCTATTTGCCACTAGATGAATTGAACCAGTAGATTCTAATGGACATAAGGCAGTTGCAAAAATTTAAGGAGCTGCACTGCAGTTACAACCACTAACGTGGCCAACAGATAAACTATTCAATATCCTCCAAATTTGGTATATTGCTTGCCAAGCTGCCTACAAACTGCTTGTAAGTCAACAACTGGGCTTCAACTTACCCACCCAATTCTTAGCCAATAGAAATCTAGTAGCAATAGTTAAGATTAATTTGATTGCAGTAGACAAGAGAATGAGAATTGCAGTAATAAAAAAAAAATCCATGCTGGATAATTGGAAAATCCTCTGTGTTAATAATGTGGACTAAAATATTCAATAAAGGAAAACAACAATGAAAACTGAGTACTAATGTCAACATTTTCACCACTGAATTTGAGAATTTGTCCTGTTTATATTCTAGGTTCCATATTCCCCTGCCCATTTTGTGAAACCCAAAAAACATTTTGACTCCTTCCTGGAATCTGATTTCCTTCCCATCAGTGAGCAAACATATTTTTCCTACATTGCTCAGTATTATTTTAACCAATCAAGATTTATTTATCTCACTTTATACAGAAAATTCTATTTGAATCAAAGCCCCTTCTGAAAACAAATCCAAGAATTTATACCACCCATTTATATTTGAAATAAATTAAGGATTTCAAGGGAAGCTAATTCTAAATATATGAATGTGTTACATGTTACATATTTCACTCCAAGTTTATTCCAAAAGTATTAATCTATATTTATTTCTAGCGACCTTTCGGTCAAGTTCCAGGACTTTCTCCCAGTTCAAACTATTTCTCTGCTTTCATCTTTATGTGTCTGCCAAAGCCCTACATGGAAAGCCATTTATTTTTTAAAATGCATCTGATAAGTAAGGTTCTCTAGTGATACAATAATGAGACCTGATGATGAGGCCAGGAGTTTTTATTGTTTATTTATTTGGAAGATTTATATTTCTGCCCATTTCACAAATAAGACTCTGAGAGACTTACATGTAGCTAAACACAGAAACCCAAGTAAACCAATAGCAAACTACACAAAACACTACAATATATTCCAGTGCAAAGGTGTTTCAGAATGAGTTCAACCTATGTTCTGGCCCAAAGCCACAAGAGGGAGGTAAGAACCAGGTTTCCAAGTTCTTATGAAAAACTAACAGGCTCAGGGTCATCCAAATTAATCCACAAAGTCCTATTGATGTAACAACCTGGATTTAAAAAATAGCATTATGAATAGTTGATATTTATCTATAAGTCAAAGCTATACAAGGCTTCACATTTGATTTTCAAAAGAAGTGGCATAGTATATGGGTATAAAAACATAGTACTGTATCTATCTACAACTATTTAAAGCACCCATATATGCTTTCTGGGATCACATATGACAGGGGTCTCCAACCTTTGCAACTTTAAGTCTGAAGGACTTCAGCTCCCAGACTTCTCCAGCCAGCAAAGCTGGCTGGAGAAGTCTTGGAGCTGAAGTCCTTCAGACTTAAAGTTGCAAAGGTTGGAGACCCCTGACATATGAGACATAGAGAGCAACTGTAAGGAAAATAGCCTCTTGGTTTAAACAGCTGCAGTTACTATGTCTTTAAAAAAAACCTTTCTATTAAAGGCTTTCAGCAGAGACTTATAAAACAAAATGAAAACACTTCTGGCTTGAAGAAAGAAGTACTGAAAATACATTGGAAAATATATGCCCATATTAATTTAATTTTAATTAAATAAAATTAAATTTAATATTTCTTGTGAATACATCAGAAAATGACTTTGGCATGACTGAGTGCAGCCTACATTCAAAAACTTGATCAGCTCTGTTATATAATATGGATAAAAGAGAAATAATCAAATGTTAGAACTTTCCAAAATGTGAAAACTTTGATCAAAAATTAGCCCATCATTGGAGCCTGGAATATAAGCCAGCAGGATAGTAAATCTCTCATGAGATTCTAATAGGGAAAAAAGGCACAATGTGGATTGGATTATATTACTGTTATGTGAAATTAGAGCCGGCTGACCAATTGCACTTAATTAGTATACTCCGTGTCAAACTCTATGGAAACATCAATTAGCATTTTGAAAGCTCTTTTCTTGAGTCCTGTACTATTCAATATATTCCTGAGGCTTGGATAAATGGCTAGAAAATATACAAGTTTCAGATCACACAAAAATGGGGGGGATAACGAACACCTTAGAAGCCGGTACCAAGATTCAATAGGATCTTGATAAAATGGGACAATGGGCATAAGCTAGCAATTTGGATATTCTGTTACTATAGTGAATTTCTACCCTGTGCAAGGGAGCTGGACTTCAAAACCCTTTCAATTCTATGGTTCTATGAAGTAATAGTGTTATTTGTAACACCAGTTGTAGATATCTTTATAGGAGTTCAGGCCAGGAGTGATATACATGTTTTAATATTCATGTTTGATAGTTTAGCCCTGTTACCTTTTAATTAGTTTTTTTTTATTGATTTAGTTTAACTCTCACCCAACACATGCAAATTCCTCTATAAGGATATAACATACTAAACTGCTCTGATCATTTAATTTAGTTGTAGTATATATATTTGCTCTCATTGATATTCTCTATCCTGTTTTAATCTGCATCACAGTTCACTTTCTCGGATTTGCAAGACATCCTGAACCATAAACTAGTTGTATGTGCTGAGTTTTTTAGATGCGATCAGCTACTTTACGGTTCCGGGTGCCTTTCAAATTAGATATTTATTTTATTTTATTTATTTATTCGATTTATATACCGCCCTATTTCATCTAAAAGGGACTCAGGGCGGTGCACAGAAGATAAAAACCCAACAATATACAAAGTATAAAAAATAATTAAATTAATTAAATCTGTGCTAAAATTTGGATAAATAGAATTAAAACCAGTAAATATCAAATTTAAAATTATTCCCTAATCTATGTCAGGCCGGCTAGATGGAAGAAATGTGTTTTTAACATCCGACGGAAGAGTCGTAGGTCCATGATGGTACAGATATTGTGTATGTTCACACTAAAATAAACCTCAATGTGATTAACTCATTTGTTACTAGGCACAGAACTGCAAATTTAGACGGCGAGGATGTAAATACGAGTTGGACTAGATGACCTCCAAGGTCCCTTCCAACTCTGCTATTGTATTGTAATGTTTTAACCGGTAACACAAAATGCAAAATTTTCATTATAAAATTAACATTTGTTTTGTAAAAATTCCATAGAATAAATATACAGATTGAAGTCCAAAGAGCACTTTCATTGCTACAATTTTCTATATTCAGAAGTCTATTTTATTTGATTCCTTTACTTCTCCCAAACTTTCACCACCAGTACTCTCTTTCTTGCATGAGATAAGCGCTATTTATTTCCGGAGAAAACTACATGGCTTGCGACATACTCCACTATCTACACCACGATGATTTTCGCAAAATGATTAAACCTACGCAAGTAGGAAACAAAAATAACTCCCCTTATCTGTAGTAGCCTAGTCTGTATTGTGTAACTGAATTGCACGTAGGCTGATTCAAACTACGTGCCTTGGTGTCAAACCAAGTTAACTCCAAACGCAGATTTAACTGCTGTAAGATTCTGAATTTACAAAGCATTGCTCTTAATGCAACGTAAAGAGTAAAATATGAAACATAAAGTCTACAGCACCGTCACTTTTCATGATGTGCTTTCTATTTAAATCAGGCGTTCTGGTAAATAAGCCTAAAACGCAGCGGAATTTGTTGTTATGCAAAAGCTACAGTACCTTAATAGCGAGGAGCCATTAAACACGGGAAACTACTAGAGCCTACGACTCCCAGAAATCCTTGCTGCTACAGAGTCCAATACGTCAGCAGCAAAGAAAAAAAAAAGTAGATGTTAACCCTTTCGGTACTAGTCCTGCGAAACGCATTGAGATTTCGTATCGTGTTAACGAAAGAAAAGGCTTCCCCTTTTAGTATCACCGGTATTAAAGGCAGAAGTACGTTTTCTCCTCTATTAACAGAATAGCACAGGGGTCTCCAACCTTTGCAACTTTGCAAAGCTGGCTGGAGAAGTCTGGGAGCTGAAGTCCTTCAGACTTAAAGTTGCAAAGGTTGGAGACCCCTGGAATAACAGATCAGAGTTGGAAGGGACCTCGTAGGTCATTATGCTCAAGCAGGAGACCCTACAATACCATTTCTGACAAGTGGCTGTCCAGTCTCTTCTTGGAAGCCTCCAGTGATGAAACACCCACAACTTCTGAAGGCAACTTCTGTTCCATGGGTTGACTGTCCTCATGTCAGAAAATTTCTCCTTATTTCTAGGTTGAATCTCTCCTTTATGAAAATAAAATGAAAACAAAAATGAAATGTACAGGTACAGCATATGTGGTACCTTGCTCAATAGCAGTAACTGTGAAAGGGATCTTGGAGTCCTAGTGGACAACCATTTAAATATGAGCCAGCCGTGTGCAGCAGCTGCCAAAAAAGCCAACACAGTTCTAGGCTGCATCAACAGAGGGATAGAATCAAGATCACGTGAAGTGTTAATACCACTTTATAAGGCCTTGGTTAGGGTTAGGGTTAGGGTTAGGGTTAGGGTTAGGGTTAGGGTTAGGGTGGAATACTGCATTCAGTTTTGGTCGCCACGATGTAGAAAAGATGTGGAGACTCTAGAAAGAGTGCAGAGAAGAGCAACAAAGATGATTAGGAGACTGGAGACTAAAACATATGAAGAACAGTTGCAAGAACTGGGTATGTCTAGTTTAATGAAAAGAAGGACCAGGGGAGACATGATAGCAGTCTTCCAATATCTCAGGGGTTGCCACAAAGAAGAGGGAGTCAAACTATTCTCCAAAGCACCTGGGGGCAGAACAAGAAGCAATGGGTGGGAGCTAATCAAGGAGAGAAGCAACTTAGAACCGAGGAGAAATTTCCTGACAGTTAGAACAATTAATCAGTGGAACAGAAGTTGCCTCCAGAAGTTGTGAATGCCCTAACATTACAACTCTTCAAGATGATGTTGGATAGCCATTTGTCTGAAATGGTTTAGGGCTTCCTGCCTAGGCAGGGAGTTGAACTAGATGACCTCCAAGATCCCTTCCAACTCTGCTATTGTATTACATTGTATTGTATTATATTGATCAGTTTCCATCCATTCCTTGTCTAGCCTTCGGGTGCTTTGGAAAATAGGTTGTCCATCTCCTCTCCGTGGCAGCCCCTCAAATATTGGAACACTGTTATCATGTCACCCTTATTCCTTCTCTTCACTAGACTAGCCATGCCTGGTTTCTTTTTCAAATTCAAATTAATGTGGATGTAAAGTGCACTTTCCCATGCGAATAGGAGTTACAGCAAAACAGTGAAAATGTACATGTTCACAATTTCTATGGCCGTCTGCTCACTTTGCCTTTCTGCTTTGACTATGTGTTTTGCTAGGTGTGCTATGTGAACTCCATTATGGTTCAGCACAAAGCAGACCAATTTTGAGTTGTTGAACAAGCCGTGTTTAAGACAGGTGATGTGTTAACACAGTCACTAAAGCAGTGGTGTCAAACTGTGGGTTGGATGCGTCACACGCTGGCCACAGCCACGCAGGGGTGGGTTTCAAATTTTTTTAGAACCTACTCTGTAGATGTGGCCTATTTTGTGGGCGTGGTTTGGCAGTCATGTGACAGGGTGGGAGTGGCCACCTTTTAAAATGTGATGAAACTCATTTAACAACGCTCTTGCTTAGCAACCAAAATTTTGGACTCAATTGTGATGATAAATTCTTTCTTTCTTTCTTTCTTTCTTTCTTTCTTTCTTTCTTCCTTCCTTCCTTCCTTCCTTCCTTCCTTCCTTCCTTCCTTCCTTCCTTTCCTTTCCTTTCCTTTCCTTCCCATTGGGTCACTGGCAGCGGCAGGCCAGACTTACTTCTGGGTCCGCCGGTGGAACCCCCTCTCAGCGGTTCTCTAAATTTCACCAACCGGCTCTCGCGAGTAGGTGCGAGCCTGCAGAAACCCACCACTGAGCCACGCCCAGTTTAGCGAAGGGGGGGGGGAGACGTCACAATAGGTCACATGATGCTGCTGTGACCACATGAGTTTGACAGCCCTGCACTAAAGTGAACAAGGCATACCAGTTTAGCCAGCCTAACATCAAATGACTTCTACAATAGGCAGTTTACTTTCAAAGAGGGGTTATGTGGGAGGAATGAGAAGGAACTGTGCTGAACTTATTTTTTTCACTATCCTCTCAGGCAGTTTACAAAAGATTAAAATGCAATACTGTACAGATTAAATAGCAAATCAAAAGAAATATGATCCTTTGCTAATTCCTTAAAGGAAGTTGATAATGAAACAGTACTTTGAAGAGTTTGGTCTAATATTTGCAGTACAAAGCTGGACAAATGTATCGCTTTGTTTCTTTTTATCTTGCTTTTCACTGATAATTCTGTTTTGGATTATTTAACAGGGGTCCCCAACCTTTGCAACTTTAAGTCTGAAGGACTTCAGCTCCCAGAATTCTCCAGCCAGCTTTGCTGGCTGGAGAATTCTGGGAGCTGAAGTCCTTCAGACTTAAAGTTGCAAAGGTTGGGGACCCCTGGTCTAAGTCCAAAATTTCAAGTCTGGTGGCATAAGGTATTCTTTTGCGAGCAGAGGAGTGGAGGACTCTTCCTGTGAAATATCTCTTGACTCGTTCAATTGTATTTATGTCTGATATGCAGTGCGGGTTCCAGATAAATGAGCTGTATTCAAGAATTGGTCTAGCAAAAGTTTTGTAGGCCCTAGTTTGCAGTTCAGAGAAGAAGCTACACAACATTAGGTTAACAACTCTTAATGCCTTTTTGGCAATGCTGTTACAATGAGCTATGGCGCTTAGATCATATGAGATGAGTACTCCAAGGTCCTTGACAGCGTGGGGGTCATCTAGGAGGTCATATCCGCTTAGCTTGTATTTTGTGTTCTGGTTTTTTTCTGCCAATGTGTAAGACAGAGCATTTGTTGGTTAAGATTTGGAGTTGCCAATTTTTTGACCATTCTGACACATAGTCAAGGTCTTTTTGTAGGATAGCAGCATTGTTGGTGGTGTTGAATGGTTTTACATCATCAGCGAGAAGAACGCAGTTGCTTATAATATGACCGCAAAGGTCATTTATGTAAAGTATAAAGAGCGTGGGTCCTAAAACGCTACCTTGGGGGACACCGCTGTTAACAGGTACAGGGTTTGATAGGGCATTTCCTATTTTGACTTTTTGATGCCTGTTTGATAGGAACGCATCTATCCACTTATGCAGGGAACCAGAGGTGGCATAAGATTTTAGTTTTAGAAGTAGTTTGTCGTGTACTACTGAATCTAAGGTTTTACAGAAGTCTATGTAAATTGTGTCTATTGTTTTACCCTGGTTGAGTTGTGAGATCCATATGTTTTTGCAGTGTGAGAGTTGTAGATTGCAGGACAGATTTTTTTCTGAAGCCAAACTGCTTGTTAAACAGTAGGTTGTTTGTCTCTAAGTAGAGGGTAATGGATTGGTTTATGATTGATTCCATGACTTTGCAGGTGAGGCAACGTAATGAGATTGGTCTGTAATTTTCAACTAGGCAGTGGCCACACTTTTTGAAGATAGGGATGACTGTGGCTAGTGACCATAAGTTAGGCAAGGAGCTGGTTTTGAAGGATATTTCATAGATTATGCTAAGAGGTTCTGCTGTGGTGGTTGAGAGCTTTTTTAAGAAGTAGGCACATAATCCAACATAATTGTGCCTAAAATGCCTTTATGAGTCTCAGCACACGAAGCATTTTACAGAAAAGAAACAGTAAGTAAAATGGTTATCTTACTGGGAATTGTTGGAACAGGAACATGGAAAATAATGAGAGGAAGAGAGGACTTTATTGCAGAGGGATTTAGTTTACAACTGGACAGTTCATGACTTCTAGGGACATCATTTCAAAGATACTTCCTCAGTGCCTTCGGCAGTAACAGAACTTCTAATAAACTGTCTTCAGTGGAAAAGTTGGGTTACAATCAGAGAAATATGTGCCTTGAAAATGGCACATGTTGACCTTTTTAGTACAAACATCAGCACAGGAAATGTTTTGTGACATTTGCATTATGTCATAAACTCTTTTATGAATTTTTTTACATCATAAAAGTTTTATAAAACTTATTCATTCTTTATTTCACTTCTTTCTTTTTTTAATATTTGTAATTGTTATCTTGTAAAAAAAAAATCAATTACAATTATATATTTTTTAAAAATGAAAATGCTGAAAATCTTTGGTTCTCTAAAAGTAATTTGCATTTTGCATTAATTTATCCATATGCAACAGTGGGAGGATCACAGAAAAACCCTGGTAGTGATCAGCATTTGCAATGTTCATATTGATCAAATATGGTGCTTACTAGAACATGATGTTACATCCATGTACCCCAAGCACTAGCAGTTTTCCAGGAGTGTAAAAACTTTGCCAGGTTTTTGTTCCCCATAATCAGGTCCCTTTAGAGAGATACATGTGAAATTTGTTAGAAGGTCAACCAGAGAGGAAATCGTGAGGGCGCAGAGAGAGAACCCTTTAATTTACCAACAAAAAACGGTCACTATCTTGAAGCAGATTCCTAGAAAGATTCGAGAAGCAAGGAGGAAATTTTCCTTCTTGTCTAAAATTTTATTTGATCATGGGATTTGGTTCAAGTGGGTGACACCCGAAGGGATGCTGGTGTTCTGGGAAGGAGGAAGAGTGAGGATTAAAACAGTTGCTGAGGCGGAAGCCTTTCTTAAAAAATATTCCTCTGCCCTGGGGGAAGATCCAGGGGGGACGGAGGGGGCCACGGCCCCGCCCGCTCGGGGCCAGGGAGGAGAAAAAGAAGATACAATAGCCAAGAGACTTAGATCGAAAAAATAACTTTGCCTTGATTTTTTTGAACAATTTTGCATAATATCTGTATCTGGATTTTTTGTAAATGTCTGTCAGCATGGAATTGAGAATTTAGGTATATGTACTTGCTTTTACCTTGTAGTGTTATGAAAAATGCTTTTTTTTGGTTATTTTTTTATTGTGTATTTTGAGGTCTCGGAAGGGCCGACGACTCTGACGTGAATGCTCTCAAAATTTCTTTGTATCCCTTACCCTACCCTATAAAAAAATGTAAAACCAATAAAACTTTTTCAATATAAGAATCAGGTCCCTTGTTGTCTTATGATGTTTGCTAAAAGGTGATTAATTTATGGGCTGAATGTAAATTTACATTAATTTATACACTGAGTATACATTTAAATTCAGGTACTGGCTGAGTATGGAGTGAGATTCAGAACATTAGCATTTCAAAAAAAATGTTTGTTCAGCCATTACATTCTAAAGATGTTTTCAGAACTCCAATATAACATTGTCTGCCGCACCCCCCAGAAGCAGAATTCAAATAGCTTACTTTTTTCTTTCTTTGCATTGAGAAATTTTATTTATTAAGCAAAGTATAATTAATCACTGTGTAGACTACTGAAAGATAAGAAGCCTCTAAACAAAAAGCTCTAGTCTATGTAGTATACGTCCCTTCAACCGCTCCGCTCCCATAGAGAGGGTCTTCTCCGGGTGCCTTCGGCCGGGCAATGCCGATTGGTGACGCCCAGGGGAAGGGCCTTCTCTGTGGCGGGCCCTACCCTCTGGAACAACCTACCTCCCGATCTCCGCACCACCTCGGACCTCCGCCTTTTCCGCCAGCGTTTAAAAACGCACCTGTTTCAGCAAGCCGGCTTAGGGTAAATCCACCCGATAAATGATTGAGGGTTAGTTGCACAAATTTTTAATCAGAGGGTTTTTAAACAACATTTTTAGCGTAGGAGTATTAAGTTTAATAGGGTTTTAGGATGTCTGATATTTTGTATTGTACGTTGTGTTTTTAAATACCTGTGCGCCGCCCTGGGTCCCATCGGAGATAGGTGCGGGATATAAATCTAATAAAATCTAAAATCTAAATCTAAAATCTAAATCTAGTAATAACCTTTAAAGTATCAGGTAAGAATCATATAACAGCTACAACTCACAGTATTAATGGATTTTAAATGGACTGAATGTCATAAAAGCCGTACAATCATTAAAAAAACCTGTAATTTTAGATTATATAAAGCAAAACTTTCAGTTATTCTATTAATAAGTTCCTTAGTACAGGGTGAAATCCTATTCATTCATCTTCCTATGTTTTTCATCTGATTCACAGGAGAAGCCGCTGATATCCATTTCATAAAGTCAGTAAGGTAAAGGTTTCCCCTGTCCAATTGATTCTGACTCTAAGGGGCGGTGCCCATCTTTGTTTCCAACATTTTCCAAAGTCATTTCCATAGTCATGTGACCAGCATGACTATAAGCCAAGGTGTACGGAATGTTGTTACCGCCCCATTGACATGATGCCTATTTATCTACTCGCATTGGTAAGCTTTTGAATCGTTAGGTTTTACTGAGTAGGAAGGGTCCACTTATAGCCTCATGAAGAAGGACAGAATTGGAGGTAACAGAGTTTTGGTCCTCTGGCTTCTTCCACTGGCAGGGTAGTTGAAGCACACACACACACAAAATAGAGTGGTGGTGATGGTGAAGATTAAAAATCCCTCTAAAAAAGAATATCATGGTGTCTGGGTAGAATCACCCATTTTCTTCAACAAAGCAGTCAATGTATTTGTATAATTTGTTATAATCTCTTTGAAGGATCTTCATTTAATCACTGATCTTGTAAAAATTCTTAAAAGAGTGCCTAGAATTTCAGAATGTAACCTAGCTTCCCTAATTTAACCCACTTTGTAATTTCTTGAGCTGATGAAGATGTCTAGAAAGCTTTGTTTTGATTCCAGTATGTGCATAATTGTTTTCTGCTCTGCCTGTAGATATTGAATCTTAATATTTAACATAATCAAATATCCTATAATTATGTATAGAATACAGGTTCTAGCATGCTGATATTAAAGCCACTAAATTGGGGATCCCGGTTCTTCAATTCTTTAATTCAGTTTTTGGTGATTATGGACTACATTTGCCCTTTGCTCCACAATTTTCATGGACAATGGATTTAAGATCATCTTGGAAAAGGATCTGGTTTTTTAGCTTTTCGCTCCAGTCATCCACAATGTACTGATGATAAGGGTCATTGGAATGCTCTTGCCTCTTTGATTTCACTGTGCTTATTAAAATTGCCACAATAATAAAAGAGAAGATTCCAATCATTACCATAAGGTACAAAATTACATAATCTAAATTTTCAGCATCAACTCGTTCTTGCAAAGCATTCTGTTCCACTGAGGTATTTCTACGCCAATTGTTCATATAGTCAATGAAAATCTTCTTGAAAGTTTCTTCCAGAGAATGGGTGAAGTTTTGCAAAGCAGCCATATTTCAGTTAACTAACCTGAAAAATAAAAATGTGTGTCGATCATCTATATATAGTAGAATTCATAAGAATTCATAATTATATTCAGAGAGGAATATATGGCATTTGTCTATATATGGCATTTGCCGCCCTGGGTCCTCTGTGGAGAAGGGCGGGATATAAATTTAAATAAAATAAAATAAATAAATAAATATAAAACATCTTTGTCCATGCTTATTGGAAATTTTTGGAAATATAGTCCCGGCACAGCAGGTTGAACAAAGCTAGAAAATAGAGAAGAACCTGTATATGCAGCTACATTTATATAAATAGATAAAATGGACATGCTTGCATTTTAAATTCAGAATATCATGGATCAACCATCATTAGAAATTAATTTTTGATTGTACTCAAAAAACAGGCTTTTTAGAGACCAGCCATGACTCAGTGCAGGCTGGAAAACAAGCAGAGAGTACCTGGCTTGGTATAAAAATGACCTTGAAGTTAATTTATTATATTTGCAAAGCTTTATTGCAGTGCCAACTTTAACATTGTTGCAAACATTTTAACCAAATAAAGTTTAACATTTGTAGAATTTTTTTTAAAAAGACTTTGAAATTTTATAGGCTTCAAGGGATTATTTTTTCAAGGCTGTAACAATATATTTTTCCAGCATAAACAAGGTTATAGGGTTTTTTAACAATCAAAAACCATTATTGCTAGAGTGTTTAATGTATGCTACTGTTATGTAAGAATAACTCTTCTATTTGTCAAGGGTTACCAAGAAAATGTGTTCTTCATAAAACCTAGATATTCTGTAATTGAGTTATACCAATACATTTTAACTTAGAATTTTACTTTAGTAAAATAATCTATTGATGCTCAACTTCTCCAGCCCATTGCGGGAGAAGTGGCACCTAACTAGAATATCTGACTGGGCACTTTAAAATGTCATAAGAGTGCTTTGAGTCACAAAATTATCAATTTTACATGTAAGAAGACAAATAACTCCAAACTTTTCTTTAAAAACAAACTCTCATAGCCTTGATCACAATGTAGAATATCTGATAAGGTTACCTGGTTTTGTCATATTCGTTTAAATAAAAAAAGTACACACAGTCTGTGAGCACACTGGGAGATTTTCTGATCTCTGAAATACTTTATAGCAGGGGTCCCCAACCCCCGGGCCGCAGACCGGTGCCAGTCCGTGGCTTGATAGTAACTGGGCCGGAGTGAGTGGCGGAGAGAGTAGCTCAATTCTTAGGAAAGTGTAGCAAACGCTCCGCTATCCTGGCGGCTGGCCGGGGCGCTCCCCGGGGGCAGGACGGGGGCAACGGCCTGCATTGGGGGGGGGGTTGGGGCACCACCCGGCCCTGCATGAGGGGGAAGGGGCTGCCAGGCCCTCCTGCCCGGGACGCAGCCTGTCCTTCCCTTCACCAGCTGAGGATCCTTCGCCCGGGACCCCTGGCAGCTTTTCCACCCGGTTTACATGTGACCGCCGAACGCGCGCGCAGCCCACGTGACTCGACTCACCCTCTGGAGGCTCCCACCGGTCGGCGGATTTTTTTTTTTTACATGAAACCGGTCCTTGGTGCCAAAAAGGTTGGGGACCCTTGCTTTATAGGACCTTGTCTGTACCAGCTATAATGTAAATGTACTGAAGGCGTTACCTTGCTTTACCCATTGGTACCTTTTGGAAATAGTGTAACTAGTTTTTGTACCAGCCACATCTATGCAAAACCATTCTCTGAGAATGGAAAGTGTAATAAAATAATTCACTCTGGTTGTCTATATAGTATATGGCATATTCTGCTGGCAATTTTATACGGGTCATAGACTGTCACTTAATCCTTGGCATAGCTGAGTTATTCTATCTACCCAATTAAAAAGCAAAGAGAAGCTTACTGATCGTTTGTACGTCCTGCAGTTTGCCCTTGAAAATGTTGTCTAATCTAATTATAATTTAAAAGCCTTAAAAGCTCTTATTGAATATCTTGTTCCCTTCCTCAACCTTCATTTCACTTTGCCATTTATATTTCAGCTGTTGGACCTTATTTTGTCTCTGCTATTAAAAAGTTGAATGCCAGTAACACATTTCATATATTGGGCTAAAGTGACATGTAGTCTCATTCAAATGGAAATCAGTGGAGCTGAAGATCATACTGAATAAATTTTCAGTTGAAATATATGAATGAGATTGCCTTAAGTATGAAGGAATTAGAAACTAACTCATCACATTCTTTGCTTAAGCATTTTACATATTCTGATTTCATATCTCAAAGCTTTACTCCGTTTTTTATCTAGCCTGACTCGGTATATTATTTTTCTTGCTTAATTTCAAATTAAAGTTAACAAATTTAAGGAAAATTAGTTATTGCTATAAAAGACTTACCTCTTCTAGATTTCTGTATAAAAAGATATTAGTAGCAAAGAACATGTACTTATTAATATTGTTGTGATACTCTTTAGGAGAACAGGGAAACCATCAACCGGAAGAATCCATCTTGTTCTCTGAATAATTGCTTCATTGTAATCTGTCTTTAAAGTAGATGTATTTGTACTTTTAATCTCCCTTGGAAGTTAAATATTGGCTTACTCAACAAGTAACCTTGATGCTTGGCAAGGTACATAAAATACTTTTGGGGCTGTAAATTATCAGAATATAAAAATTTAAAGTTACAGTCATGTTTTTATACTCAGCAGGTTTGTAGTAGACAATATCTCTATTGAAGTTGTAATAGCGTGGCTTATAATTGAGATTGTAACTTTCAGTGGGAAGGGAGTAACTTTAAAAATAAAACAGAATGGTGGTCACATTAATAATCTTTTTCTTTAAAAGAAGTAATTTATTTTTACACTAAACCAGGGGTCCCCAACCTTTGCAACTTTAAGTCTGAAGGAGTTCAACTCCCAGAATTCTCCAGCCAGAATTCTGGGAGCTGAAGTCCTTCAGACTTAAAGTTGTAAAGGTTGGGGACCCCTGCACTAAAGCTCTGTTTCCCCAACCCACTGTTTTTAGACAAAGATGTGAACTCCCATGACTTCATCCAGTAGAGTTATTGAGTAGGGTACATACTTTTAAAAACATGAAATTTTCTGGATAGGACATGCCCATCAAATTCCAACTGGTTTCAAGCAGCTACAAAACTTTAGATCGGTTGGGAAACTTCCGTGGTGGCAATTGCCTGGTACTGATTTACTTTTTACTTTTTCAAGTGGGATTTATTCAATAGAGTGGGGAAAACAAAATGGGGGTTTGTCAAGGGTTCTCCATTCAAAAGCGTTTTGCCTTTTCTCTACATTTTCTCTACAAGAAAATTACAGAAGATGAAGTGGGGGAGTGCAAATCTCTAGAGCAGAGGTTCCCCAAACTTGGCAACTTGAAGACTTGTGGACTTCAACTCCCAGAATTCTTCAGCCAGCAGAGCTATGCTGGCTGGAGAATTCTGGGAGTTGAAGTCCACAAGTCTTCAAGTTGCCAAGTTTGAGAACCCCTGCTCTAGACCTCTCATAAGAGTAAGTGAATAGAGGTAATCCTCGGCTTACAACAATACATTTAGTGACGACTTAAAATTACAACGGTCTGGGAAAAGTGTTTCGTGACTAATTTTCACACTCATGACCATTGCAGCATTCCTGTGGTCACATGATCAAACTTCGGATGCTTGGCAAGGGACTCATATTTATGACCATTGCAGTACTTTGACATCATGTGATCTACCTTTTGCGACCTGACAAGCAATGTCAATGGGTGAACCAGATTCACTGTGTTGCTATCATAACAACCCCAGTAGTTCCCTTAAGAACTGTGGCAAGGAAGTCGTAAAATGGGGCAAAGCTCACTTAACAGATGTTTACTTAGCAACAGAAATTTTGGGCTCAATTGTGGTTGTAAGTCAAGGACTGCCTATACAGAAGGTTGATTGCACAGTCTTAGAAAAGGTTCCATAGGTGTGAATGGAAATCTTTTTATACTCCGTCATGAGCTCAGTTCCAGCTGACTAAAGAAAGGATGGGTATATCGGTAGTTTTTAAGTGTGAAAAACAGTCACTTTTTCAGTAACTTCGAATGGTCACTAAAAGAACTGTTGTAAGTCGAGGACTACCTGTAGTTAAAGGATTTGCTGGGGAACCTCTGTGTGCTGCAAAAGAAAATGGGCTCGCATGCTTTGCTCACCATGTTTGAATTTTTTTCTTATTGTCTTGTTTGCAAGTGATCAATTTATTCTGCTCTTGAAACTGTCCGCTCATTCCAAGTGATTTACAATGCACAAGTTGAATGGAAAAGATATGAAATATATAAAATTGTAAACCAGTTTCTTCATTAACTTGTTTCCTGTAATTTCAGGTTACCTTTTTTTTAAATTGCAAATGCCTATTTCCCATAATTTTTCTATTTGCTGCTTTCTGACATCTACGACTTCAGAAAGCTCAAATTAAGAAAAGCTTAATGTTATGTTGTTGGTTTGAGCTCTGAGCTTGGCAATTTGGTTGCAAACATTCCATCCCCATTCAAGGAGACATCTTCGGTGTGCTTTGGATTGTTATTTATTTTATTTTAACCTGTCATACTTTTGCTGTCATATTCCCATTTCCTTAGGTTTGCTAAGAGAGGGAGCTACATTCCATCTTTTGTCTTAGATTCTGAACATTACAGAAAATGCTGCTCCATGACTTACTCCCTAAGTAATGTAATGGAAACAGCTGTGTAAAACTGATTTGGTTTTTCAGTTTCCCCTTAGTTTCCAGCAGAAAAGCATCCAATTTGCAAAATGCCAAATGATATTTTTCTTCTTTTTCCCTTTTTTTTTTAGGGAGGTAGGTGAACTTCCAAAAGCTTAGGGCCTGAAATGGCTTGTCTCCCACATCAGTGGTGGGTTTCTGCAGGCTCGCACCTACTCGCGAGAGCCGGTTGGTGAAATTTAGAGAACCGGTGAGAGGGGGTTCCACTGACGTACCTGGAAGTAAATCTGGCCCGCCGCTGCCAGTGACCCAACGGGAAGGAAAGGAAAGGAAGGGAGAGAGAGAGAGAGAGAGAGAGAGAGAGAGAGAGAGAGAGAGAGAGAGAGAGAGAGAGAGAGAGAGAGAGAGAAAGAAAGAAAGAAAGAAAGAAAGAAAGAAAGAAAGAAAGAAAGAAAGAAAGAAAGAAAGAAAGAAAGAATTTATCATCACAATTGAGTCCAAAATTTTGGTTGCTAAGCAAGAGCGTTGTTAAATGAGTTTCACCACATTTTAAAAGGTGGCCACCCCCACCCTGTCACATGACTGCCAAGCCACGCCCACAAAATAGGCCACACCTACAGAGTAGGTTCTAAAAAATTTGAAACCCACCACTGTCCCACGTCATATCAACAGAAGTGAAGACCAACTTGTCTTACCCTTCAGACCACTTCCAAACTTTTTGGCAGTGAATGTGACAGTGGTAGAATATGTTTGAGGCTGGAGGTGTTTGGTTGCTGTTGCGAATTCAGGTCTATACTAAATTAACTAATGATGTGATCCAAATCTGCTTGATGATCCAAATAGATCACTACCATTTCATGGCCATTTTTCCCCTTGCCATGATTACCAAAATAACACCATTGGGCAGAAGCATGTTTTAAAAATCAATGTTTCTCTGGGGTCTCCAACAAATTCTAACAAATACATTCGTAATTTTATTTTTTACCCTCATGCAAAAGTGTGGGTGAAAAATCCCATAGCAATTCACATTATTACTTGCCACTATTAAGGAGATTAACAATATTTTACTCCTGACAACTTCAAAATCTGTACAGACTTAAATATCTAGCAAGGTTTCCATATACTAGAGATACTGTCCAACAAAATACATCTGGATTTAAAAAACAGGATTAAATTAGAAAATAAATGCTCTTATTGTTAAAGGCTTTATAAAACGAGGAAACTCAAGCTCCCTTCATATGTTATGCCTATGAAGGAGCCATAGTTGTTGAAAACTATAGATATATTATCTGGCTCTGGCCCCAGTATCATAAGTCATGATATACTTCCATATAGATTTCATTGCATTAATATTACGTGGAAACGTCCACATGTAGAAATCTACAGTTTAAAAGCAGCTCTGCCTTTTTGTTGTTGTTTTTATTTTTATTTTTGGCAAGCACTAGACCAGGGGTGGGGTAACTTTGCAACTTTAAGTCTGAAGGACTTCAGCTCCCAGAATTCTCCAGCCAGCAAAGCTACTAGGACTCCAAGATCCAAGCTGGCTGGAGAAGTCTGGGAGCTGAAGTCCTTCAGACTTAAAGTTGCAAAGTTTGCCCACCCCTGCACTAGACTGTTTCAAAAAACAGATGATTTAGCAATCCCAAATCAGAAACATCAGGTGGAAAATGGTGAAAAGGAGAGAATATGGTCTGTGGCAAATCCATAAGCATCTCTTGGTAACTAAAGTAATGACAAAATAACAAAATGTGCATTATGAGTCACGGAAGGGAGAAGGGCAGTATAGAAATTTAAACAATAATAATAACACAACGCCATCTTTTGATACACGTATTATGATACTGCATGCAAACATATAGGGATGGAATTTACTTACTGAAGGTGATGGAAACAGCCTTTAATAATTGTGCAGTACAGGCTTCCCTGAGTACATCACCTTTTTTCTCTAGCCCAGGGGTCTCCAACCTTTGCAACTTTAACTCTGAAGGACTTCAGCTCCCAGAATTCTGGGAGCTGAAGTCCTTCAGACTTAAAGTTGCAAAGGTTGGAGACCCCTGCTGTAGCCAATATACACAATGATAGGAATATCTTGGGATGATGTAATCCAAACATTTGAAGGACCTAATCTGAGAAGGAGCTAGTGGTATCAGGAGTGATAACTCGCGTCAAGCTCCATAGAATGAGCTGAATGAACTGCCGTATGTCAACACTTTTAAGATTTGACAGCCTGTTCCTGTTATAGTTTTTGCAACTCTCAATAACCTTGGCTTGGAATGTCCTTATACTTGACTTTACCTTGGCAACTCTTAGCAGGAAGGATAGAAGCAACCTCAAGAGGTCACTAGAAAATGGGGAAGCTGCCAAGTTTCTAGGGTGGCAGCATGAGAAAGCAAAGCAACACATAATGCTGGTCACACTGCCCCTTCCCAATTTTCACCACTATCATTGTTTCTGCCAACATCCATCCAAAGTCATAGTATAGCTACACCAGAGGTATTTACAATGGTGTAGATCAGGGGTCCCTAACCCCCGGTCTGTGGACCAGTGCCGGTCCATGGCTTGATAGGAACCGGGCCACAGGGCCGGAGAGGAGGAGGAGGGAGGACGGGGCAGCCCCCTGGGCAGAGCGCGCACTGGGGGCAGGAGAGCGCAGGTATGGCCGCTCACGCCGTTGGGGGCCCTAGACGGGCGAGCGAGCCGACTCACACACACCCACATGCGCATGCGCCGCCTGTTCCCCCTCCCCCCCCCCCGCTCCCCCTCTACACCGGCAGAATTTTCTTTAAAATGAAACCGGTCCTTGGTGCAAAAAAGGTTGGGGACCCCTGGTCTAGATGGCATGTCAGAAGCAAGACTATTGTCGCAGAATACTGTAGTGCAGATCAAAGTAGCTAGGAATTTTTGTGACGATAGGAATATACTTCTTGTTTTTTGGTTGGAGAGAATTGATCCAAAATAAATTTTAAAAAATGTGTGTGCGCACGCACGCACGCACACACACACACACACTGATGGACTGGCTGCTAAAGTAAAGCAAGATCATGACACACACTTGAAAATAAATCAGGAAGACTGTAATTGGGGGGGGCTGTCTGTCTGCCCAGAACAAAGAATGCTTATCAACAGGAAATATGCATGTGTAAAGCTTGTAGCAATTATGGGTAGCTAGAAAGCTGATAAAAGGTAACAAGAATTAGACAACTTGCAGACCTCCGCTAAAAGTTAGAGATGGAGATGGCCTGCAGCAAATGAAATGGGTATTAGATAATTCCTGGGGCATTCATTAGCTAAGACCTAGGAATGGGGCAGCTATAGACTAATAGAACAAATTGTAGAATTAGTGCTAAAATGTTTATTAGAGGATATTTCTTATTGTTTCACCTTGTCCCGCCTTCTTCTTTAGTGAAAATGTATAAAGCTTTCTTAATCCTTTGTTCTTGATTCTTGGTCTTTTGACCAGGAACCCTTTTCCTTGGAGTATTCCAATAAAAAGCAATCAGAAAACCTGCACCTTGTGTCTGGCATCCATCATTGGCTTCGGCACCAGGCTCAGACCCGAATTGGGGACAACACACACTATTTTTTTTATTTATTTTGGATCAATTCTCTCCAACAGCAGTTTAGCAACCTACTATATCACTGTTCTACCATTAAATCCTAAAATGGTTCAATTGTAATTAAGTCTGACCATTCATTGTCTCCAATAGTAGCATTTTCACAGCTAGATTTGTTTATAACACTGGATCCGAAACTGCCCTGTGGTTCACAACAGAGGGCCTATACCAAGTTTCATAGAATGGTGATAATTGTTATTAAGTCATATTCCAGATAAGTTGCAGAAACTTGGGTGGACTATCTGTACATTGCATAAAAATGCAAGTCATATATCACAGCATACGTACATACATGTATTTATATTTTATTTATTAAATTTATTGGGCCTCTATCTTACCACAGGGTAACTCTGGGCGGCTGATAATATTAAAAAAATGAAATTTTATAAACAAAATACTACAAAAATATAAATATACAAAATGCAATAGCTAAAGGATGGGAAGGGAGGGAGAGGATGAGAAGCGGGGGAGGGGAACAGTTTAAAAAGTCGTGATTGGATTGAGTAGACGGGCACATTTTAAAAATCCTTTCCATACCAGATATTTTTAAATTCAAAATGGTCATGGTGGCCATATTAGGTGTTTATTAGACACTGTGCCAAGGAAAGATAAGCAGTTTCAGCTGAAGAAATGAAGGGTTAATAGAATGTATTGATTCCCAATATGTATTAGAGCAGGGGTCAGAAACCTTAAACACTCAAAGAGCCACAAATCTCCTAACCAGAAGCCCCCTATTCAATTCTGGAGCCAACCGAAGTCCAGTTCCCTCACTGTCTCCTCTTAGTGTAGCATCCTTTTTCCTCTTCTGATCAGAAGTCCAGTTCCCCCACCATAGAGTCTCCTCCTAGTGCAGGGGTCTGCAAAGTCGGCTCTTTTAAGACTGGTGGACTTCAACTCCCAGAATTCCCCAGCCAGCTATGCTGGCTGGGGAACTCTGGGAGTTGAAGTCCACCAGTCTTAAAAGAGCCGACTTTGCAGACCCCAGTACCTAGTGCATCCTTTTTCCTCTACCTGTCCTAACTGAAAGCCCTATAAATTGTGGAGCCGACTGACAACAGGGAGCCACAGCAGAGGGATGAAAGAGCCACATGCGGCTCCTCTGACCCCCGTATTAGAGGAAATCTCTCTGTCAAAACTGTTCTTGTTATAATAATTACTTTGATAACTTTTTTGAAAAACAGAATGCACTCAAGGTACACATGTAAGTGCAGCTAGCCTGCTGGCCCTGCCAAAATTAGAGTCTGAACAAATAATTTTAATTGATGTAAGGCGACAGCAGTGAGGAAATTTGGGCCTACACAATGGGAGGTGACTTGCGGGAGAGAAGGCGGCTTAGCTTCTGCCAGCTGCTTTCTCCTGCCTAGAGCTGGCTTGCCTGCAGATGGCAGAAACTCAACCTGGAACCTTTGACATGTAAAACAAATGAGTCACAGGGAGTAGACTAAAAGTCAGAGTCAAGACATAATGTGAAGAATCATACCTAGAACGTGAATATATAACCAAAGGTGGTTCAAGAAGTTATAAATCTTCAAATAAATATATTGCCTTTGCAGTATAAACTAGAAAACTCCAGGGGAAAAATCCTATATCTGTTCATGATACTATGGCTGAGCTTGGGGAAATATGAAATAATAGAGCTGGACTTCAGCATATCCAGGCTGCCCTGCCTTTTCCACCAAAAGAAACAGCTCAGAACACCTCCATCTCTATTCTGATGAAGGCACTTCAGAGAACAGAGAGTTTGCAAAGAAGCCAAATCCTTGGTTGTTTTTTTCTTAGTTTCTAGCACATTGATCTATTTTTGCATTTCTTCCCCTCAGGGGCTGCCCATATGCACATACAGGTAGTCCTCCACTTCCAACCATAATTGAGCCTAGTTATTTCCGAGACCTCATCATGCCTCATACATCCCTGCGTCCAATTCGCTCCCACAGAGAGGGACTCCTCCGGGTGCCGTCCGCCGGGCAATGCCGCTGGCGACTCCTAGGGGAAGGGCCTTCTCTGTGGCGTAAGAGGCAAGCTCATAAGCCCTGATGAGCACCAGCTGGTTGCTGAGTGGCCCCTCCCAAGAGAGCTTATAAGGAAGGCTTTGGGAGGGGTCATTTGCAGGAAACAACATTGACAACTCCTCATTGGAAATTCTGGTCAGTCGCGTCTGCAATTCTCTGTCTGTCTTTGTTACGTGAGTTAGGGCTTGCAGCCAAGGAGATAGTGGCAAGCAGCCAAGCTTGGGTGTGTCCGTCTGTGGGGCAGAACAGGTAAGTATAGTTTGTGAAGATATTTTATTTTAAATAATAATTTTATTATTACAATGACAATAAAGATTATTATTATTATTATTAAAAGCAAACATCGGGTTCTGAACATAAGAGTCAGGATTAAAGTTCTTCTTAAACATAAGAAATACCCATCAGTTGAATAAGAAATACCCATCAGTTGAATTTTGATCCCTGAATTTGAGATTTTACCCTTTTAAACTATCCCAATAAGCATGGTCTGACTTAATTAACCAAAAACATTATTTTTAAGCCATTCATAATTTGAAGTGTCCCTTCCCTGGATGTGTTCAAACAGAAGTTGCTTTAATTTGGATTTTTGCACCGCACAAGAATTGGACTTGAATGGCATAATTTTAGAATGGTTTTTACTAGGGTATTAAATTTATTTTAGCACAGGTATATTTAATTCATTTTAATTATCTTATATTGTATTTATTGAATGTATTGTTTCCTGTGCACCGCCTTGAATCCCTTCGGGGAGATAGGGCGGTTTATAAATCGAATAAAATATAAATATATAAATAAATGCCAAATGGCTCCATCAAATTCAATGATTGTTCAGTGTTTAAGATTAGTACTGTTAAAATCAGTAACAGTAAAGAAAGCGTGGTTCTTTTTAGAAAAATATTGCCAAAAACCTGTAAAAAAGCAACTATTGCAGCTTTACCCACCCCCCAAAAATCTCCCATTTCCTTTTCTAGTTGTCAGTCTGCAATTCTGTGTTGATTGAACAGGCATTAGTAAACCTGTAGCTCCTCTTAGCGTAACAGATCTACTTTTTGCTTCTCAGTAGCATTGCTTCCTATTCGGCAGTTTCCAGTATTTATACTGCATCTTTCTTCAAATAAGATTGTACCTCCTGTCTGTCTTGCATAGGAGAGTGTTCTCACTGACTGGTTGTAATGTTTGCCAGCCATAATTCCAGCGGGAAGTTTTACTATTACTCGACATTCAAGTGCACCCTTTTTTGGATGTGCAATTTTCAAAGCATTTGATGGCGGTGCGCTTAGGCGCTGCGGCTTTGAGCTCCTGGTAATAATAATAATAATAATTTATTGCTTATAAACCGCACCCTCTCCCCACAGGGACTCGGGGCGGTGCACAGGAGGAATAAGAACAATAACTATATACATATTTCATTAAAAATAGATTAAATTAAGTAACCTGTGCTAAAATACCCATTAAAACTATCTAACTAAAAATCCCCGATAGACCCTAAAAACAGAGGAGTAACTATCCCAGGCCGGCAAGGCAGAAAAAGTGTGTTTTCAATTTAAGACGGAAGGAGCGGAGGTCCGTGGTGGTCCTAATATCGGGGGAGAGGTCGTTCCAGAGGGCTGGGCCCGCCACAGAGAGAGCCCTTCCCCTGGGTGTCGCCCGCTGACAAAGTCTAGTGGACGGCACCCGGAGAAGTCCCTCTCTGTGGGAGCGAATCGGTCGTGAGGATGTATGAGGCAGGATCCGATCCCGCAAGTAGCTAGGTCCCGAGCCATGGAGCGCTTTAAAGATGATAATTAATACCTTGAAGCGCACCCGGAAGACGACAGGCAGCCAGTGCAGCTCGCGCAAGAGCGGTGTTACATGGGTGTACCTTGTGGTACCCATAATTGCTCGCGCGGCTGCATTCTGGACTAGCTGAAGTCTCCGGGTGCACCTCAAGGGAAGCCCCATGTAGAGAGAGTTGCAATAGTCCAGTCGGGATGTCACGAGGGCATGAGTGACTGTGCGAAGGGCGTCCCGATCCAATAGGGGGCGCAATTGGCGTACCAGGCGAACCTGGTAAAACGCCCTCCTGGCCACGGCTGTCACCTGATCTTCCATTGACAGCCGGGTATCCAGGAGGACACCCAAATTGCGCGCCCCATCCACAGGGGCAAGATGTTCGCCCCCTATGGCCAGCGATGGAGTAAGCTGGTTGAATCGGGCCACCGGAAACCACAGCCACTCGGTCTTGGTCGGGTTTAGCCTGAGTCCGTTACTTCCCATCCAGATCCGCACGGCTTCCAGGCACTGGCACATCACCGCTACGGCATCGTTGGGGTGGTCTGGGGTAGATATATACAGCTGGGTGTCGTCAGCGTATAGATGGTACTCTACCCCAAAGCCACGGATGATCTCACCCAGCGGCTTCATGTATGTGTTAAACAGGAGGGGCGAGAGGACCGACCCCTGAGGCACCCCACATGTGAGGGGTCTCGCGGTCGACCTCTGCCCCCCTGCCAACACAAATTGCAATCGGCCAGAGAGGTAGGAGGAGAACCACCGCAAAACGGTGCCTCCCACCCCCAACCCCCCCAGCCGATGCAATAGGATACCATGGTCGATGGTATCGAAAGCCGCCGAGAGGTCTAATAGGACCAGGATGGAGGAACAACCCCCATCTCTGGCCCTCCAGAGATCATCCACCAACGCGACCAATGCCGTCTTGGTGCTATGCCCAGGCCGAAAGCCGGACTGGCGCGGATCTAGATAATCAACTTCATCCAGGTGACGGGGAAACTGTTGTGCCACCACACTCTCGACAACCTTCGCCAAAAAGGGAAGGTTGGAGACAGGACGATAGTTGTTTAAAAGAGCTGGATCCAAAGAGGGCTTCTTTTTTTTTTTTTTTTTTTATTGAAAAAGTTTTATTGGTTTTACATTTTTTAACAGGATAGGGTAATGGTTACAAAGAAATTTTGAGAGCATTCACGTCAGAGTCGTCGGACCTTCCGAGACCTCAAAATACACATTAAAAAAGTTAACATAGAAAACATTTTCCATACCACTACAAGATGGAAGCAAGTACATTTACCTAAATTCTCCCTTCCATGCTGTCAGACATTTACAAAAAGTCCGGATAGAAATATTATACAAAATTGTTCAAGAAAAATCAAGGCAAAGTTATTTTTTTGATCTAAGTCTTTTGGCTATTGTATCTTCTTTCTCTCCTCCCTGGCCCCCCGCGGGCAGGGCCGTGACCCCCTCCGTCCCCCCTGGATCTTCCCCCAGGGCAGAGGAATATTTTTTAAGAAAGGCTTCCGCCTCAGCAACTGTTTTAATCCTCACTCTTCCTCCTTCCCAGAACACCAGCATCCCTTCAGGTGTCATCCACTTGAACCAAATCCCGTGATCAAACAAGGTTTTAGACAAGAAGGAAAATTTCCTTCTTGAATCTCTAATTTTTCTAGGGATCTGCTTCAAGATAGTGACCATTTCTCGTTGATAAATTAAAGGTTTCTCTCTCTGCGCTTTCAGGATTTCCTCTCTGGTTGACCTTCTAACAAATTTCACATGTATTGCTCTAGGCACTTCATTCATCTTGGCATATGCAGAATTAATTCTATAGGCTAGGTCAATGTCCCCCCTGATCTCATCTTTGGGTTTTTGTAAATAGTCTGCTAAAATTGTACTCATAAGATCAGGTAGGCATTCACCAGATTCCTCAAGAACATTCTGAAATCTCAAAAAATATGTCATTCTTTCCATATCTATCCTAGACACATGCCCATTTATTTCCCCCACCTCATTAGAAACATTTTTAATCTCTCCCTTAGCCCCCTCCAGCCCCCCCTCCAATTCCTCGGTCTTCTGTGTATTCTCCAACACTTGCTTCCGGGTATCCAATAGTTCCTTTTTAAAAGTACTATTTTCAGCCCTCTGGGCCTTTATTTCTGATATCAAAGTTTGCATAGAGGTTTCAAGAGAAGCCATCCTTTGTTCCAAATTTACAAGTGCTGCTTCTTGTGCCATGGTTAAAAGTTAGAGTCACTGCCACCAAGATGGCGTTTTCCGGGTGGGGCTGGTGGGGCAGATCAGGAGCTCAGTTCAATTCAGGGCTGTGAAGTTGCAAACAATTCAGAAACCAAAAGAGACACAATTTCCCAAATCAGCAAATAGTAATAACGAAGGTATTCCAGAGAAGAAGTCACAAATCCATCAAAAATCCAGAGAGAGTCCTGCTTTCAAAGAGACGCTGGAAATTTTCCTTAGTTAAAATAGTCAGGCAGGGACAAAGAGAAGCCACTTCCACCGCCCATCTAGCCAGAGGGAGAGAGTAGCAAAAAAAAGAAAATTTTTAAGCTCAGCCAGACCTAGAAACAATGTTGCAGAAAGTCACAATCCACTTTCCCTTGTTAAAGACCGTCCGGAGTGAAAGTTTCTGCTTTCTCTTTGCAGAGAAGCCATCTTAGCGTGCCGCTTAAATCCGAGGTTTTTTTTTTTAAAATTAAACACCCCCCTCCCAGTCCGTTCAGCCTGGCTGGCAGCAAGGAAAAAAGGTGTTCTTTTAAACTCCCTCCCTCTCGCAGCTGAAGCCTCGGCGATCCGCCCGACCTCTCCGTTCAGCCCTCTCCATTAAAGCGAATGGCACCGACAGCCGTTGGAGAAGGAAAAAACCCCCGCTGGCATGTTCCTCTCCTCCTAGGTCGCAGAGAGGAGCGCCCTCCCCACCGCCGTGACGAGGGCCGCTCCCTCTGAGCCGACCCTACGGGAAACCTCCGGTAACCGGAGAGTTTCGCCCCCCTGGGGGGGCAGAAAAGGCAACAAAGCGGCGAGCGAGCCCTAGGCTCGCCCGTCTCAGCTGGAGCCGGATACCGGAAGTCTAGATAATCAACTTCCTCCAGGTGACGGGGAAACTGTTGTGCCACCACACTCTCAACAAACTTCGCCAAAAAGGGAAGGTTGGAGACTGGACGGTAGTTGTTTAAAAGAGCTGGATCCAAAGAGGGCTTCTTAAGGAGGGGCCTCACCATAGCCTCTTTTAGGGAAGCAGGCAAGGAACCCTCACTCAAGGATGCGTTGATAACCTCTTGGAGCCAGCCTCGTGTCACCTCCCAGGATGCCAGTACAAGCCAGGAGGGACACGGGTCCAGTAAACATGTGGTGGCTCGCAGTCGCCCACGTAACCTGTCCATATCATCGGAAGCAACGGAGTCAAACTCCTCCCAAACAAGATCTCTCTCGTGGCATCCCACTGGGCCATGAATGGGGGCTAACTCATTCTGTATCTGAGCGGTTTTCTCCTGCAGAAAAGTCACAAATTCCTCTGCTCTACCCTGTAACGGGGCTTCCCGCACCCTCTGTTGAAGGAGGGCGCGGGTCACCCTAAACAGGGCGGCAGGGCGGTTGTCTGCGGATGCTATGAGAGTGGCACAATGATGGCGCTTGGCCACTCTCAGCGCCACAATGTAAGTCCGTAAATGGGCTCTTACCTGTGTCCGGTCAGATCCAGATCGGGTAGACCTCCATCTTCTCTCTAGGCATCTCTTGCGGCGTTTCATCACCCTCATCTCCTCGGTAAACCAAGGGGCCTGGGTGTTTCGCCGCTGCAAGAGAGGCCGCAAGGGCGCGACCCGATCCAAGGCTCCCACGGCCGCACTATTCCATGCGGCTGTGAGGTCCTCCATCGGGGCACGGGTCAGGGATACAGGAAATGGCCCAAGCGCTGTCTGGAACCCATCCGGGTCCATCAGGCGCCTGGGGCGGTACCAGATTGGAGACTCTGGTTCCGCCTCCCCGCGGAGGGGAGCAGCGGTTGGAAAGTCGAGGCGGAGAAGTGAGTGGTCTGACCATGACAAGGGCGTGATGACTATATCCCCTATACCCAGATCACTCTTCCATTGGCCTGAGACAAAGATGAGATCCGGTGTATGTCCACCCTCGTGAGTGGGGCCTTGAATTACTTGGGTCAGGTCCATGGCCATCATGGAAGCCATGAACTCCCGAGCTACCTCGGATGATTCGCCCACCGATGGCAGATTAAAGTCCCCCATGACTAAAAGTCTGGGGGTCTCCACTGCCACCGTAGCGATCACCTCGAGGAGCTCGGGCAGGGCTGCTGCTACATAGCGGGGAGCCAGGTATACAACCAGCAAGCCCAACTGCCTCCCTAGGCCCCACTTCACACAGAGGGACTCACAACCGGTAGTCTGTGTCACAGTAGAGTTAGGCAAAAACTAGTCTATACCCGCAGGGAGTTATTAAGTTATTATTAAAGATTGGATCTTCTAGTCGACTCAATATTACCAGCGACTTCCAGCAGTCTCATAATATGCCGAGTGACATAGTAAGACTTCCAGGCTCTCCATGGATCGTTGTTTGGCCTAGGAGGCAGTAAAGAGAGCCGAAGCAGAAGCGGGGATGCAGAGCAGGTTTGCTAGTTCGATTACAGAAGCAGCCTCACAGACCAGCATTACCAAGCATTTCCTAACCAACTCTAGATCCTTTGTCCACAAAACCAATGAACTAGAGCTATGGATGGCAGCGAATAAGCTCATTCGTGACTGCTGTGTGATGATCATCAGAGACCTGGCTTCATCCATTTGTACCAGATGCAACTGTGGAGCTAACTAACCGCACCACACACCGCTTTGACAGAAACAACAACTCTGGTAAAAGCAAAGGTGGAGGACTGTGTATTTACACACGTAATAACTGGTGTACTAACAGTAGAGTTGCTTATACACACTGTTCTGCAGACGTGGAATTCTCAACTGTCATTTGTCAGCCATTTTATTTACCTAGAGAGATTTCTGTTATAGTTATCACTGTTGTCTATATTCCACCTGATGCAAATGTTGGCACAACGCTCAAACCAATTTCATTGTAATTTTTTTATTTTATTACAATGACAATAAAGATTATTATTATTATTATTATTATTTCATGTTTTTCTCCTTTATGTCAAAATAGTAACATCCTTGATAGCCAAGTATTTAGACCTGTCTGAGGATAAGAACGCTTCGTTCTTGCTTTAAGATAAGTCTATAGAAATCTCTGAGAACTGCCAAGTGTTATTTGACTATAATTGCCATAGAAGCTCTGGATTTAAAGCTAGAAATGCCTACAGGTGGATTTATCGCTGAAGAGTTATAGCTGTTTACCCACGATGAATCATTTGGGTTTTTTTCAATGGCTATTTGCTGTTTGGATTTTATTTGATTGTATTGTGTTGATATCTTTGACTGTTGACGTGTTTGACCATGAATAAACTAATTAAATAAACTAACCCTTCCGCTACACCCCTGATACCACCTGATTCAAGATGAAATACTTTTTTTCCCCCAAAATATATTTTATGTCTATTTTACAAAGAAGCAGGAAATATTCTCTGTGGAGATCTGACAATTTTTTTTATTTATATAGACCTAACAAAAGTAAATGCGATTTGACATCATTTCAGAAGAGGTTATTGGAAATAGAATAGAGGTAGTCTTCAACTTACAACCACAACTGAGCCCAAAATTTCTGTTGCTAAGCAAGACATTTGTTAAAGGAATTTTGTCTCATTTTATAACCGTACCACAGTTGTTAAGTGAACCTCATTTTCCCATTGACTTTGCTTGTCAGAGGGTTGCAAAAAGTGATCGTGTGACTTGGGACACTGCAACTGTCATAAACATGAACCAGCTTCGTTTATAGAATTAATTCAACCTATGCCAGGATAAATAACGTACCAAGAGAAGTTCATGTTAAATTTCTTAGGAGATCCACAAGGGATGAGATACTGAGGGCTCAACGGGATGGAATTTTAAAATGCCAGGATAAAGAAATAATCATTTTGAAACAGATTCCGAAAAAAATTAGAGAAATAAGAAGGAAGTATTCCTTCTTGCCTAAGAAATTATATAAAAAGGGAATATGGTTCAAGTGGTTATTACCAGAGGGAATGCTGATCTTCTGGGAGGGGGGCAGAGTAAAAATCAAAACACTAAGTGAGGCGGAGGCTTTTATTAAAAAACATTCCCCCCAGTTGGGAGGTGAAGACAGAGGAAAGGAGGGAGTGACGTCCCTACCCGGGGACAGGGAAGAGGAATCCATTGCAAAAAGACTTAGATCGCAAAAATGATTTTATTTGAAACACTATTGTAATTGTTGATACAAGATAAAATGGCAAAGAAAAAGATGATTGAATATACAGACTGTACAATGTAATCTTTTTATATGTTTATCCTTTACTTCTAAAATTGTAAATCTATGAAGTTTTGGGAGGGTATGTTACCTTCACCCTATACCTTTTCCCTTGTAAAAATTTTGAAAACCAATAAAATACTTTTCCAAAAAAATAAAAGTGATCGTGTGACCTAGGGACCCTGCAACTGTCATAAACATGAACCAGCTGCCAAGCATCCGAACTTTTGATCACCTAACCATGGTGCTGCTGCAACGGTTGTAAGTGTGAAAACTGGTCATGTCACTTTTTCAGAGCTGTTATAACTTTGAACGGTCACTACATGAGCTGCTGTAAGTCGAGGGCTACCTACATTCCAGTTCTGTACACTTATCTCTAATCTGCTTTGTGTCAACCCTGGAGCCATCTTGAAGCGTCCTTGAAGCATCCAGAACTGCCTTGGACAGAAGCCTTTATTTAAAAACATTCTTCCCTTCTAGAACAGGGGTCTCCAACCTTTGCAACTTTAAGTCTGAAGGACTTCAGCTCCCAGAATTCTCCAGCCAGCTTCGCTGGCTGGAGAATTCTGGGAGCTGAAGTCCTTCAGACTTAAAGTTGCAAAGATTGGAGACCCCTGTTCTAGAAGATAAAGATAGCGGAGGCGGGGAAAAGGGCAGCAAGACACAAGATATGGGAATGGAGGGGGCCATGCCTCCACCCAGGGACAGAGAGGAGGGAGCAATATCGAAAAGGCTCAGGTCACAAATTAATTAGTTATCTGAGAGACCGTCTACTGCCCCACACATCCCTTCGACCGATCCGCTCCCATAGAGAGGGTCTTCTCCGGGTACCGTCGGCCGGGCAATGCCGGTTGGCGATGCCCAGGGGAAGGGCCTTCTCTGTGGTGGGCCCAACCCTCTGGAATGACCTGCCTCCCGAACTCCGTGTCACCTCGGACCTCCGCCTTTTCCGCCAGTGCTTAAAAACGCACTTTTTCCACCAAGCCGGCCTGGCGTGAACCACCCTATACTGACTGAGTTTTAGTTTGCCAAAGTTTTAATCAGTGGGATTTTAATTATGTTTTAGCACAGGGTTTTGAGTTTAATGTTGTTTTAGGATAATTTATAGTATTTTGTATATTTGTAGTTGTTTTTAATTCTCCTGTGCGCCTCCCCGGGTCCCTTTGTGGGAGATGGGTGCGGGATATAAGTATGAAAAAAAATAAAAATAAAAATAAAAAATTGTATTTGAAATATTATTGAAAATGGCAAAGAAAGAAATGATTGAACATACGGTTGATATAAAGTAAGAATTCTGTTTATGCTTATCCTTTATATGTTATACCTAAAATTGTAAATCTGTGAGATTTGGGGGGATTTCTACTACCAGCATGGGAGCTACCAAACTTTTCTATGTACCTATAGACCCTTTTCCCATAAATGTTTTAAAACCAATAAAACTTTTACAAACAAAACTGCCTTGGAGTTTTGATTTCTTCTGGGCTATTATTACTTGGAACCCTGACACTTTGGATGAATGAACAAATTCTTTCTAACTGAAGTTTTTTTTTTTTTAAAGAATCACAAACAACTGGGTATTTTATTTAGGGCAAATGTGCTGTCTAAAACAATACTATACCATTAAGAAGACAATACTAGTGAGTAATTGAAGACAATACTAAATGAGTAAATGCATTTTAGAATTTTAATTGGGATTTTTAGCACAGGCTTTTAGTTTAATTTATTCTTAACTTTTCTGTATTTATTGTTATTTATCGATTTTAATTTCCTGTGCACCGCCCTGGGTCCATTTCGATGGAGAAGGGCGGTTCTATAAATCTAAATAAATTAAATTAAATTAAATTTTGTGCAGGGAAACCATTATTTTGTTTCTGAAGGACATTAAGACCAACCCATATTGGTAATAGAAAGTTAGTATCTTAGTTTTAAACACATTAACTGACTGATTTCTGTTGGCTGAAAAATTGATAGTAGAATTTTAACTCATTGACGAGAAAAAGTCTAAATATTCTCATAGCTTTCCTGGCTATGAAGTATTCATGCATGGATAAGCAACTTGCAATAGGAAAATTCATACCCTTTCATACTGTCTACTTAGTTTAAAACCTAATGTATTAAATTTTTGAATAAATATAAGAACATAAGAACATAAGAATAGCCTTGCTGGAACAGGCCACAGCCCATCTGGTCCAGCATTCTGTCTCACACAGTGGCTCCCCATTTGCTTCAGGGTCTTCCCAAGCAGATGTCTTCACCTGCTTATGATTCCCTGCAAATGGCATTGAGAAATATCCTGCCTATCTCTCCAACCCGGAGGGTGTCCTTAGGCATCCATCATGATAGCCATGGATACCCTTGTTCTCCATGAACTCTTCTCATCCTTTCTTAAAGGTGTCGGGGCTGACAGCTGTCCCCACTTCTTCTGTCAGGGAGTTCCACAGACCAGAGATCCTCTGGGTGAAAAAGTATTTCCTCTTATTTGTTTGAGGTCTAGTTATCAAAAGTTTCATGGAGTGCCCCCTCGTTCTAGTGTTGTGCGATAGGGAAAACAGTTTTTCCTTTTCTACTTTGTCCATATAATTTTAGTTTATCTTTGAAATTGGTTTAGAATACTTAGGCCTCTTTTTTTTTTTGTCAACAATTTATTTACAAAGGATGCATTAGATCAGCGGCTATTTTAAAAAAATGAATGAAACACAAACTAGGCTAAAACCTTACAGAGTTGTTTATTTTCACTGTATTATTCTTTATATTCTGTGGCTTCCTCAGCTACTTGAAACAGAGGAATTGGAAAGGTAATTACCATTTCCAAAGTGACCACAGTGTGTCCTCAGAGTGCTATAGTGCGTTATTAAACATTCCAATGACATTCTTTCTGTAATCAAAGACTAGAAATGAGGCAGGAATTTGTGTGGTTCATAATTTAATATGAACCAGCCAACTTGCATTTTTTTTTAAATTAATAAAACGTATTGGAAAAGGTCTCCTGCTGTTTTTGAACTTTTCTAAAATTGAAATGCAATACTCCAGTGAAGATACTGTATAAAAACTGGATAGACAAAGACATGTATATATTAGAACAAATGTCCACAAATAGCAGTGGTGGGATTCAAATAATTTAACAACCGGTTCTCTGCCCTAATGACCAGCTGCGCAAGCGGTGCTTGGTGGTCATGTGACTGGGTGGGCATGGCCAACTCAACGTCACTCATGTTGATGGGCGCTTCTCCCATGTAATAAGGGTTAACCAGAGAGGCAGTTTCTGTAAGCAGGGTAATAAAGATTAGGCTAGAAACAACACCACAATGTTTCTTTCCTGCCTCCCTTACATGATTAGCCCTGTAAAGTGGGGAAAATATGAAGTAAGATTTCTTCCAACAACTGGTTCTCTGAACTGCTTAGAAAGTTAACAACCGGTTCTCCCGAATAGATGCGAATTGGCTGAATCCCACCACTGACAAATAGGCACATATATTAGAAAAAAAATGTACTGCATCAATTTTTAGATAGTTGTGCTAAGAAAAATCACAATTAGTTGGGTGAGAATCAGTCTAGATTTTTAACATTTAAAATTCACTGTTTGGCTATTCCTAGATTTTGTTCATAGAATATTACTATAACTTCTAATTAATATAATTTATAGTTGCTATCCAGTTCTGATTATTGATCAGTTTATCCACTATATTTTATTATTTATTTATTAATCAGATTTATATAGCCACACATCTCATTAAAAGAAATCTTATTAATCAACATATTCAGTTTTTTATATATATTAGGTTCATATGCTGACTTCCACTCAGGAGCGCAAAGTGGCAATTATAGCTTAGTTTTATTTATACCAACTCCAATTAAGTAACCACAACTAGCAGGACTAAGAAAGGTCTCGGCGAATCCACATCTCTGTGAATGAATAAGGAAATAAGAAACCTAACTCTTTTAGCTCCCTCTCTTCCTTCCCCAAAACAACAGTGTAACTCATACTTCTCAGCCACATTACTAGCATGAAAAAAGATTCTTTAAGCTCCTCTTTACAATGTAAAAATCAGTAGAAGTCTTTGTAGTCAGCCCCTTATCCCATAAACCTCAGTACAAACGTCCAACATGAAAGGAAAAAACACAACCGCAACCCAACCGCTGAACTCACATGCTTCTGGGGGAAAAAAATTGACACTGCCTAAGAGTCTAAGATATTTTAGTGTATAATTAAGCAGCATGGGATGTTGCCAACTAGCGAGAAATTCAGAAAAGTCACACTGTTGCACTACAGTAGCAAAGCTCTTACTTATCTTGGCTTGCCTTGAGCCTTACTTCCTTAGATGTCCTTGAGAGTAAAGCAGTAGCTGGGTATTGCGTGAAAGCAGCTCAAATTTTGAATCGTAACGCTGCAAAACTGCTGCAAAAACAGCATTAGCATGAAACATTCTGTCCAAGAAGCTTTTGAAATGAAGCAAGAATGTCTTCTCTTTGGGTCTTTCCCTATTGTGGAATTGAAGTGCTCCCTACTGGTCCCGTTCTCTCCTGTATCCAACCTGCATTGCTTCAATTTCAAGTTACTGTAGTTACCTGGTTTCACACACACACCCTCAAGGGAAGGTGACAAAAACCTCACGCACCTTGACGCAGCCCTTGGACGGTGTCAGAATACATGCACAGCTTAGTGGTTTGGGTTTAGTGATTTGGGGTTTTATGTTGCTTTTTTGTTTCTGTCTGGAAAATTCAGAGTGGATTAAATCCCCAGCTAGGGCTCTAAAAATGACAACCGGCACCTTGTATTGCCCTCAGAAATCTACAGGAAATTTCAGTGGTATGACATGAGCATACCATGTAAGAGTGCCCAATATTACACATGCCGCTTCATTTTGGACCAGCTGAAGCTTCTGAATCCTCTTCAAAGGCAGCCTCACGTACAGTGAGTTGTAATACTCCCAATGGCAGTCAACTAAGGCAGGGGACTCCAACCTTTGCAACTTTAAGTCTGAAGGACTTCAGCTCCCAGAGTTCTCCAGCCAGCTTTGCTGAAGTCCTTCAGACTTAAAGTTGCAAAGGTTGGAGACCCCTGGAATAACAGATCAGAGTTGGAAGGGACCTCGTAGGTCATTATGCTCAAGCAGGAGACCCTACAATACCATTTCTGACAAGTGGCTGTCCAGTCTCTTCTTGGAAGCCTCCAGTGATGAAACACCCACAACTTCTGAAGGCAACTTCTGTTCCATGGGTTGATTGTTCCCATGTCAGAAAATTTCTCCTTACTTCTAGGTTGAATCTCTCCTTTATGAAAATAAAATGAAAACAAAAATGAAATGCACAGGTACAGTATAGGTGGTACCTTGCTCAATAGCAGTAACTGTGAAAGGGATCTTGGAGTCCTAGTAGCTTTGCTGGCTGGAGAATTCTGGGAGCTGAAGTCCTTCAGACTTAAAGTTGCAAAGGTTGGAGACCCCTGCTCTAGAAATCTTAGAACAGATGCTTTGGGGAAAAAATTCCAATTGTTCCACCGATGGTAGCCTCGGTGGAATGCTCTCTCTATTAAGTGTGCAGCACTGCCATTTTGCTTCACTAGTAATGCCAGTGGAAAAATATTTCTGGGGATTTGCTCTACATCCTTTTCCAATTTGCACCTTGTTACTTCTTCTTTTTTCTGTCATGTTCATAAGATGTTGCCTTCATCTCATTGCAGCCCATGAACGAAATGGGCATAAGTTGTCCTTACATGCACCAGTGCTGAAGGAGTGTTTCTCTTGTTAAGTGGGCAGCCTCCAACGCCCTCAGGGTCGAATCCATTTCCATGCTGACTGCCATCCAGACAGAAACCTGGCTCACACTGTGGCCTAAGTGGTTGAATTCTCGAGTAGGGTTCATGAAGACAGCTTCATTTTCAGCTGATACATATAGATGGGAAACAAGTAGCAAACGTTTGCAGTGATAAAAACCCCAAGTGATGCCAAAGGGAACCGCAAATTTCTGTTATATCTTTCGGCCAATTCAAAAATGAGTGGAGAACAGTTGAACCAGTGGAAAAAGGCCCTTCGTGATGGGAAACTCATTGTCATGGCTATTTTAATCTGGGTTCTCGTTTGTTTATATTTTTCTTCCTATTCCATTTCAGATTTCCAAAAAGTCCCATCAATTTCTTGCTGACAGCAATGTTACTGAGCTGAGAGAGTTATTTGCAATTGAGCACTTGGTTTCTCACGGCATTATTAAAAAGATGTTATTTGTCACTGAAACATGAACAAAAATAGTAAGGTTAATCTCATCAAATTGTTGTCCAAAGCACATACTGTACTGAACTGCAGAATGTTTAAAATCGCTTAGTTGAAATTTAAACAGTTAAATTGAAAGTAAAATATTTACATTTTTTTTAAAAAAATATTGCTTAAGCAAAAATAGACATATTGTTTAATTCTTATAGGAAATTAGAGTTCAATCAAATATTTTGGTAAATGAGAGGACTAAATTACAATACAATACAATAGCAGAGTTGGAAGGGACCTTGGAGGTCATCTAGTCCAACTCCCTGCCTAGGCAAGAAACCCTAACCATTTCAAACAAATGGCTATTCAACATCTTCTTGAAGACTTGCACTGTTGGGGCATTCACAACTTCTGGAGACAAGCTGTTCCACTGATTCATTGTTCTAACAACTGTCAGGAAATTTCTCCTCAGTTCTAAGTTGCTTCTCTCCTTGATTAGTTTCCACCCATTGCTTCTTGTTCTGCCCTCTGGTGCTTTGGAGAATAGTTTGACTCCCTCTTCTTTGTGGCAACCCCTGAGATATTGGAACATTGCTATCATGTCTCCCCTAATCCTTCTTTTTATTAAACTAGACATACCCAGTTCCTGCAACCGTTCTTCATATGTTTTAGTCTCCAGTCCCCTAATCATCTTTGTTGCTCTTCTCTGCACTCTTTCTAGAGTCTCCACATCTTTTCTACATTGTGGCAACCAAAACAATGCAGTATTCCAAGTGTGGCCTTACCAAGGCCTTATAAAGTGGTATTAACACTTCACGTGATCTTGATTCTATCCCTCTGTTTATGCAGCCTAGAACTGTGTTGGCTTTTTTGGCAGCTGCTGCACACTGCTGGCTCATATTTAAATGGTTGTCTACTAGGACTCCAAGATCCCTTTCACAGTTACTGCTATTGCGCAAGGTACCACCTATACTGTACCTGTGCATTTCATTTTTGTTGCCTAAATGTAGAACCTTACTCTTTTCGCCATTGATCAGATATTTTGGTTTACATTGTTCACATTAGAATAAATGCTTACTTATATTACCTTTCAGTCCATTTTTTGGAACATGTTAAAGCTACTAATGAGGATGAGTTGCAATTATTACATATATATTTTATAATGATAGCTATATGACTACTTATTTACATGGGATGCCCTATTTGCCATATGTATGACAGATGGTCATAAGTCACTTTTTTCAGTGCCGTTATAACTTTAAATGGTCAGTAAATGAACTGGTTGTAAGTCATGGACTACCTGTAATGAATCAAGTAAACATTGGCTCTTCCATTACATCAGCCCTTTGAAGCAGACCAGGTCAAAAAAAACCGACCAGGTCAAAAAACATTTCCAAAAGAAATACAACTGCAATTTACTGTTTGGACTATCATAACAGAATCTTGAAAAACTGATGGCCTATCTCCTTCACTCCCTTTCATATTAAAAAGTGTTGTTTGACCATTTTTAAGTTTCTTATTTATACTTTCTTGATTTCCCATTGGGCATCAAAATTTCCTAATAGCCTGAACTCGTTTTTTGCTAAGTCTCCACGTCTCTTCTCTAAGGTCTACGCTCCGTTAGAGCTGAGGAAGAGATTTTTTACTTTGTGATAGTCTATCACAGGGGTCTCCAACCTTTGCAACTTTAAGTCTGAAGGACTTCAGCTCCCAGAATTGTCCAGCCAGAGGTCTGTTGCAGGGGTGAAATTCAGGAGGTTTTGATAGGTTCTAGAGAACCAGTAGCAGAGGTTTTGAGTAGTTCGGAGGACTGGCAAATAGCACCTCTGGCAGCCCCAGAGTGGGTTGGAAATGGAGATTTTGCAATATCCTTCCCCTGGAGTGGTGTGGGAATGGAGGTTTTTCAGTATCCTTCTCCTGCCATGTCTACTGAGCCACGCCCACATAACTGGTAGTAAAAAAATATATGAATTTAACCACTGGTCTGTTGTAACTTTGAATGGTCACTAAGTCCCAGTTGTTAAGCAGTAGCAGAGAAATCTGGGCAAATCCATTCCCAAAATGCAGCTGGCAAACTATTTCCTGAGCAGAAGCTGTGAATCCAGGAAGATCTTCTAAGCCAGGGATCTCCAACCTTTGCAACTTTAAGTCTGAAGGACTTCAGCTTTGCTGGCTGGAGAATTCTGGGAGCTGAAGTCCTTCAGACTTAAAGTTGCAAAGGTTGGAGACCCTTGGTCTATCACACACATGTGTGGAGTAATTTGGCTTCCTATCAGGAATGTGAATCTGTTTCATAACAGGTTAGAGACAATCATCATTCCACATTATGGGTTAATTGTTGCTAAAAACAAATTAGCCAAAATCAGCTTCTTTGCTGCAACAATAGTAGGAATGTAGCCAGAGAGTAAGTTAGCCAACCGAAACCTAACACAGTTTGGCATTGAGCTTCTACCAATAACACTGAAACAAATATTTCTAGTTTTTGCAAAACCTTATGCCTCTGCGTCCATAGGGTTTCTCTTAGTGCTGAATATTACAAAACAGGCCCGTATGCTTGATGTAAGCCAGAGGAACAGAGTAAATTAAGTAATCAATAGAAATAACATATCTTATGACGTGCTTGATGTGGGAGCTAAAGTAACCTTTAATGCTACACAGCTTGTCCTTGACTTATGACCACAATTGAACCCCAAATTTTTAACGCTAAGTAAGACAGTTGCTAAGTGAGTTTTGCCCCATTTTGCAACCCTGCTTGCCACAGCTGGTTAGTGAATTACTGCGGTTGTCAAGTCTGTTGGGATTTTTAGCGCAGGGTCTAGTTTAATCTATTTTAATTGTATCTATGCTTGTTGGTTTTATGCAGGTATTTTTAAATTCCCTGTGCACCGCCTCGAGTCCCTTCGGGGAGAGAGAGCGGTTTTATAAATTAAAATCAAAATCAAAATCAAAATCAAAATCAAAATCATCAAAATCAAAATCAAAATCAAAATCAAAATCAAAATCAAAATCAAAATCAAAATTAAAATTAAAATTGTTGTTGTTGTTGTTGTTATTATTATTATTATTATTATTATTATCAATTATCAATTATCAATTATCAATTAGCAATTAGCAATTAGCAATTAGCAATGATTATTAAATGAATCTGGCTTCACCATTGACTTTGATTGTCCGAAAATTGCAAAAGATGATAATGGGACCCCAGAACACTAAAGCCATCATAAATATGAATCGGTTACCAAGCATCTGAATTTTGATTATATAACCATGGAAAGGCTGCAATGGTCCTGAATGTGACAAACAGACATGTCACTTTTTTCAGTACCGTTATAAATTGGTCACTAAACGATAGCTGTAAGCTGAGGGTTACTTGTATGCAACAAACAAAAGTTTGCACATCTGTTAAAAAATGGGGGGATTCTCTAAGGGTGCATAAAATGAGGCTTGTGAGCACATCCATTGGGCCCAAGATGCTGACTGAAAAAAAGGCAAAAAATACAGTAGTGCTTTAGGCAAGAATAAAGAAACCATTGGAACATTTTCCTTTTTTGCAAGTCTCACTCTCACTTACTGCCAAATTATTATTTCCCATGTTGTTATTCTGTGTTAATAATTGGCACAGCCTTGCTCTCGGTGTGAAAGAGGGTAAGATTTAATGTTTACATGTTATCATTTCTCAGATAAATCTCACATGTTGAATGCCTTCCTGCTTTCTCAAACTTATATGAACGGAAATTTAGAATACCAGGAAGAAGTATTTTAATGCAATCTACTTTCTTTTTCCTTGTAAGGTTCAGTGTATGTGTGCATTTCTCTATATCTTTCCTCTTTAGAACCCTCTCAAAAGGATGAGGAGGAGGTTTTATAGTAGAACTAAATTTGCCCTAATACAAAACCATATTCCTGCCAATATGGATTTAACTGAAGAACAGTAAGAGTCTTACCTAGGGTACATACGAGACCGCCTCCTGCCCCATACATCCCTTCGACCGATCCGCTCCCATAGAGAGGGCCTTCTCCGGGTAGCGTCGGCCAGGCAATGCCAGTTGGCGATGCCTAGGGGAAGGGCCTTCTCTGTGGCGGGCCCAGCCCTCTGGAACAACCTACCCCCCGAACTACGCACCACCTCGGACCTCCGCCTCTTCCGCCAGCGTCTCAAGACTTATTTATTCCAACAAGCCGGCCTAGCATAACCCCCGTTTTCTGACTTTTAAATGTGTATAAATTTTAAATTCTTAGGGTTTTATAATGGGTTTTAGCACGGGATACAATTTAATAGTTTTTTAATAATATATTTTTGTATTTTGTATGGTTTTTTAATATTGCCTGTGTGCCGCCCTGGGTCCTTGCAAGGAGAAGGGCGGGGTATAAATTTAATAAAATAAAATAAAATAATAAAGTATGAAAAATCTGGTTGTAATACCGTCAAACATTACTGATCAGCATTTTCTGATTTGTTCACTCCCTCTTTAAGTTAGCCTAAAAGTCAAAGGCAGTTTGTAAATGAGAAGATTAGTCAGTGTCCCTATATATCAGACTACAGGATTTTAATTATCCATTCTTACCATCATACATGATGTTTCCCAAAGAGCAGAATCTTCCTGCAAGGCTTTGAAAAGAACAAAATCCTTTTTTTAGTTTTACATACTTACATGCACTAATATAGATGGGGTTGGGGGTTGGGGTTGTATCTGACTTAGCTCCAGAAATTCCATTAAAAATATAGTGATTTGAAGCCAGAAAACTAAGCCTCTGGCAGAGTAAAAAGCTTGCAAACCAAGCAGGGGCATTTTTCTTAATTAACTTCAGATAAAATGTCACTTGCAAAGGACTTGGCTATGAAATTAACCCTTTAGTCAATTGATAAAAGTAAATCAATTGTGGAAATGCCTGTGATATTTTTTTTAATATCAGATGCAGTACGTAACAGGGAATGTCTGGGCTTGCTTCAACTCATGTAGCCTACTATAGCCTCCCATCTGCTAAAACTTTCAATCCCATTTGGAAAACAAAAGACAATCTTGGAAATATCTGACCTGAATCAGCAGTGGTATATATCAGACATTTTAACCCTATATGTCATGTTGGGGATTCTTGATATCAAACATGCCATAATTAACTAGGGTTTTTTGTTACTCAAAAACTGTCTTTGTCTCTGAAACTAACAAGCCCACAAGATGACAAATGGTAGCAATGAAAGGAAAAATATAAGGAGAAGTTATGTTAAGCTTGGAGCAGCCAAATCTGTATTGCAAAAATCTGAACAAGAACAAGCTGGCAGTAGTTGTCAAAAATACTAAATGTTTGCTGTCATCTAGTACAGGGGTCCCCAACCTTTTTTGCACCAGGAACCAGTTTCATTTTAAAAAAAATTCTGCGGACCGGCTGGCGTAGAGGAGGAGCCGGGGGGGATGGGGGACAGGTGGCGCATGTGCACGTGGGGGGAGGGGGGACAGGCGTCGCATGTGCACGCTGGGGGAGTCAGCTCACTCGGCCCTCTAGGGCCTCCAACAGCATGAACGGCAGCACCTACGCCTGCACACATGGGGGGGAGTCGGCTCACTCGGCCCTCTAGGGCCTCCAATGGTGCAAACGGCCGCGCCTGCGCTCTCCCACATCCGATGCGGGCTCTGCCCAGGGGGCTGCCCCCTCCTCCCTCCTCCTCCTCCTCTCCAGCCCTGCGGCCCGGTTCCTATCAAGCCACGGACAGGCACTGGTCCACGGCCCGGGAGTTGGGGACCCCTGATCTAGTAGACACATGGTGGTTTAGTTCAGATCTGGTAGTTGATTGATTGTTTGAGGAACCGCTTTAGGCCTAATCTCTGCTTTGATTTATGTCTCTGTCAAAAATAAACCCTATAGTACAGGGGTCTCCAACCTTTGCAACTTTAAGTCTGAAGGACTTCAGCTCCCAGACCTCTCCAGCCAAGTTGCAAAGGTTGGAGACCCCTGGTATAGTACACAGAGTATTCTGAAAGTTGCCAAGAGTTTGCCTAATTTTGAAATGAAGGAGCAAAAGTCAAATATCTTACGTGCTTCTGCTGCTCTATTAGTTTGTCTTCATATGAGAGATTTTGTTATAGCTGAACTCAAAGACAAAGAAATCCACAGCCTAATCTGGTTTTTACGGGCAACTAATCAGGTTCTCAGCCAAAAGTGAAAAAAGGCAACCCCCCTAGCCATGTACTTGGCTCCCTTGTGCTTCTCAATTTAGTAGGATGAGATCAATCAGAGTGTGAATGAGCTCCTAATTTTACTATTTTTTCCATATCTAGTTATTAAGATAGATGATGAGGATTTCTGAAGCAAGCCACAGGATGATTGTGAAAAACATTTTGATACTTCTCAGAGCTCTGAGACATGCAATGTACTAAATTATTGCTTATAGTTTATTAAGTTTATTCTTACAAATGGGGTTTTTTTTCATTTGCATCTAAGCATGGCTCAAACATGCTATGGCTTTTTCATCCAAGGCATAGTTTCAGCCTCATCTGCAGCTCATAAATAAGGCAACCATAAATTGCCCTTTCCTGTATCCCCATTAAAGTAGCATTTTCCTCTTTTTCTGACACATTCACTGGCAGTTTTATGGTTTTATGTCAGGCTTTCTCAACCATTATCTTAAAGGAAAATTAGGTAATTGGCAGAGATGTGGAACAGAGGCAACAGCGATCAGCCAATTTTTTGTTAGCATTTTATATCGATCCAAGAATGGGCAGAGAATGTTTCGAGTTTTCTGACTCTTCGGTATAAGCAATGCAATTTTCTTCAAAGGTTATTCTATTTTGTCACTTTGAAATGTGTGTCTTAATTGGAAGTGGAATGTTTAAGAAAAACAGTAAATAAAACTGTGTTCACCATCAAACAATAATGTTGCCTGCATCCTGTGGGTGGAGTTTAATTTGTGTGTGCAACAACCCAGTTGCCAGCATTTTATTTATTTATTTGTTCGTACTTTTATACCACATAGTGCAGCCCGGTGCTGGTCCATGGACCAGAGGGTGGGGACTTCTAATCTACAGATCACAAAAGCTTTTGGCAAAGAGTTGTCCATGTGCTTATGATTTTAGAGCTTTCAAAGGACACTTGCAGCCCATAAAGGCTTACCTTGCAATAGCTTGCTTAGCTGAGCATAAAGAAATCCATAAAGAAATCCACTCTTTCTAACTAGTGGCTATGAAGTTTGAGCTTCCAGGAGAGTGGAAATATTTCCAATCCCCCCCCCCCCTAACTTAGACCATCACTTAATAGGATTGACCACACTGGATGTGACGTCATTGTTGTTTGGATATAATGAAATGAATTAACTTCTTTTCAGAACCATCAGACCATCTGTTTAAAGTATGCTTCATGTATACAAATTATACTGCATGACCTTCCATTCCACCCTCAAGTGTACATACACATATATAATCTCTCATCTTTTTATATATTATAGTTGTGTTTCCACTATTTACCAGAATACAGTGATCCCTCGTTTTCCGCGGTTAATGGGGACCGCAACCTTCCGCGGAAACTGAAAACCGCGAAGTAGGATTCGCTAGGAAACTTGAATTGGTGGACATGTTTAAAGCAACCACTAGGGGGCGCTTGCCTCCTACCAATGCATTTTTTTTGGTATTTTTTAAAAATCCCCGAAGCACTGAATCCGCGGAAAACGAAGCCGCGGAAAACGAGGGATTACTGTAGTCCAAAGAGAAGGGCGGCAGTGCTAAAAGAGCATGATAGCAACACAATTGTGCAAATGAAGCCTTCGGGTTTTTTTGGTTTTTTTGGCATCACTTAAATTGTGTGGCTATGGTTGGTATCTTGACATTTTTGATCCTCAATAGATGTTCTTGTTCTAAAAAGTTCTGGATTCTTTTTAAGATGAAAGCAGAAACAAAACGGCAACTACTTTCAGCTACTGTTAACAGTAAATTTATTTCTAATATTTAAGTACATCAGCCAAAAATGTTTCAATGTTCTCACTTCCTGATTTATAGTTTCCCATAATAATCAGAGTAATAATAACAACAACAACAACAACAACAACAACAATAATAATAATAATAATAATAATAATAATAATAATAATAATAATTCCCTCAGTATATAATTGACAGCTTATATCAGGGGTCTCCAACCTTTGCAACTTTAAGTCTGAAGGACTTCAGCTCCCAGAATTCTGGGAGCTGAAGTCCTTCAGACTTAAAGTTGCAAAGGTTGGAGACCCCTGGCTTATATCCTCCGACGCTACCTTAACAGGCATTTCCTTTCTTGTCATTGTAGTGCCTGGTTTGATAAAACGTAAGTGTGAAGATTCCTGTATTTGCCCTAGGACTATACAATTTGTTATAAACAGGTCCTTTCAAAAGTGAATTGGTATAAATGAAGTATTCCTCCTTAAAGTATTAAAGTGCTGATATCCTCTAGAGCAGGGGTCTCCAACCTTTGCAACTTTAAGTCTGAAGGACTTCAGCTCCCAGAGTTCTCCAGCCAGACTTAAAGTTGCAAAGGTTGGAGACCCCTGGAATAACAAATCAGAGTTGGAAGGGACCTCATAGGTCATTATGCTCAAGCAGGAGACCCTACAGTACCATTTCTGACAAGTGGCTGTCCAGTCTCTTCTTGGAAGCCTCCAGTGATGAAACACCCACAACTTCTGAAGGCAACTTCTGTTCCATGGGTTGATTGTTCTCATGTCAGAAAATGTCTCCTTACTTCTAGGTTGAATCTCTCCTTTATGAAAATAAAATGAAAACAAAAATGAAATGCACAGGTACAGTATAGGTGGTACCTTGCTCAATAGCAGTAACTGTGAAAGGGATCTTGGAGTCCTAGTAGCTTTGCTGGCTGGAGAATTCTGGGAGCTGAAGTCCTTCAGACTTAAAGTTGCAAAGGTTGGAGACCCCTGGCTTATATCCTCCAACGCTACCTTAATAGTTCCTAAGTCCTTGGTTAGGACTCGAGCCGTTGAGCTACCAACCAGCCCCAAAGGCTGTGAATCTCACCAAAGATTAACCACAGAATAATAATTCCCTCAGTACATAATTGACATAACATTTCTTTTTAATATTAGTGTCTGTATACTGAAAATCTTTATGTAGTATAAACATTAACCATCTCGTCTCTTTTGCTCCTGGTTCATGCCCATACCTTTGTGCTCAATCCTACTTCAAACCGGCAAAGCTTGGTTTGGTACTAATGGGCACAAGAGGATTCTGGGCTATTCCTTGCAATAGATTAGGCTCCATTTCACAAAGAGCAAATGAGAAAAGAATGTGTGGTTTAAATTACATCCCAGTACGGCCCTGGCTTGAGATGAGCATACCGAATGCCCCACTTTAACAAAAGCCTTATTCACAGAAGTGTCTGTGAAGAATATCTTAGTGTAAAGGTTTTTCTCCCCTGAGGTTCTTTTTCTCGAAAGAATATTCTTCTTCTAAGTATTATATATAATATAACATTACTGTACATACTGCTTTCAGAAGCAATATCTACCGTCAAGCATTTATTCTACTTACTTATCTGCTATTTGGAGAACTAGCCCATTTGTCTTATTCACCACCTTCTTATTCTGAATGAATTTTTCCCTGACACACAACGATATATTCAAATATTTAAAAGCTTGGAAAAGAGAGTGTATAAAGTCTTCTAATTAATATTAGATAGTCAACATTAAGCAACTTTGGCAAGTCCTATATACCAGGGGTCCCCAACCTTTTTTGCACCAGGGACCGGTTTCATTTTAAAGAAAATTCTGCGGACCGGCTGGCGTAGAGGAGGAGTGGGGGGGGGGGGACAGGCGGCACATGCGCACGCGGAGGGGAGTCAGCTCACTCAGCCCTCTAGGGCCTCCAATGGTGCAAACGGCTGCGCCTGCGCTCTCCCGCATCGGTGTGCATTCTGCCCAAGGGGCTGCCCACTCCTCCTCCTCTCCGGCCCTGCGGACCGGTTCCTATCAAGCCACGGACCAGCACTGGTCCACGGACCAGGGGTTGGGGATCCCTGCTATATACAATCTTTTAATTCTAGGATGTTTTGTTTCTTTGTTTTCTTAAGTAACCCATAACGAAAAAATAAGCAGAAAAGCAGACAATAATGGCAACATATGTCTGTAGTCCTAATAAAGATTATGACTGTTCTTTATGAAGCTCTGATAGCAACTACTTACTGGAAAAAAATCCCATCTGCAACCCTTGATTATTTTTTGTGGCGCTTAATTTTATTTTGCTTGACAAGTCCAGCTGTTTAATATCTTATAAAGAAAAGGAGAAGGAATTATTTGAAACAAAACACTTAATTCAATTTGCTTCCACATATGAAATATGAACCAGTACTTTCTATGACATGATGGGGTTTTATTACATTTGATCTCTCAGAATATTGACCCTTATCTTTCTATCACAAAATAAAAACAATAGATCAAGTGGTGCCTCCAGGTAAGAAAAATATTATGGCATAACGCATTTGTAAAAAACAGTCTGCTTCACAGATCCAGGGAGTGTTATCCTGGGAGGAAAAATACAGCACACTTCCTGATATATGTGAGCAAAAGTAAACATTACATCAAAATGAAACATTGAATGCACAATTTCTTGGTTTACAAAATATCTATAAGGATTACTCAGAGAACTCTTTGTTTCTGTGACATTCATAAAACGTAACAGTTGATGAGATTGAGGATGGGTGTTGAGATGGCCTCATTCTTCTAAAATTAAGACTAGGCTGCAACAGTTCCAATTGCTACCTTTTATTATGGTAGCTAATAAACAAGAATCCTTATAACAATGTCATGATAATGTTAAAAATGGAATGAGCAACTACAATTAAAGTTACCTTTAAAAAATTCAATAATCTTTTTTGGTCTGAGAAATCAAAGATCCAGTTTCATTGTCTTATAATTAGTAGAAGATTTGATGTATTGTGTATATGAATGAATGTGTTTTGTTGTTAGTTGCAAAGTCGTGTCCGACCCATTGTGATCTCATGGACAATGTTCCTCTAGGCCTTCCTGTCCTCTACCATCCTCTAGAGCAGGGGTCTCCAACCTTTGCAACTTTAAGTCTGAAGGACTTCAGCTCCCAGAATTCTCCAGCCAGGAAAGCAAAGCTGGCTGGAGAAGTCTGGGAGCTGAAGTCCTTCAGACTTAAAGTTGCAAAGGTTGGTGACCCCTGCTCTAGAGTCCATTCAAATTCACACCTACTGCTTCAGTGACTTCATCCAGCCACCTCATTCTCTGTCATCCCCTTCTTCTTTTGCCCTCAATTGTTCCCAGCATTAGGCTCTTCTCCAGTGAATCCTTCCTTCTCATTAGGTGGCCAAAATATTTGAGGTCCATCTTCAGGATCTGACCTTCTAAAGACAGTCAGCGTTGATCTCCTCTAGGACTGACCGGTTTGATTGCCTTGCAGTACAAGGGACTCACAGGAGTCTTCTTAAGCATCATAATTCAAAGGCCTAAATTCTTTGGTGCTCAGCCTTCAGTATGGTCCAACTTTCACAGCCATACATTGCGACTGGGAAAACCATAGCCTTGACTGTACATACTTTTGTTGGCAGGGTGATGTCTCTGCATTTAGTATGCTGCCTAGAGTTGACATGACAAATCTAGAATGTGTACAGCATTACAAATTTTAATTCTGCATTGTTAAAAAAAAGTTTGTGTGTTTGAGAAAGAAATTCTCCAAGGGTCAACCAATTTCCCATCTCGGTCTTAGGTTTAGTGAGGATGCCCCATCCCATAGCACTCTTTCCTTTCTTCGAATTTCCCCCCCATGCCTTTAAGGAAGAGGAAACAGCGCAGTGATAGCAATAGTAAGAACATATACCAGTGGTGAGTTTCTGCAGGCTCGCACCTACTCGCGAGAGCCGGTTGGTGAAATTTAGAGAACCGGTGAGAGGGGGTTCCACCGGCATACCTGGAAGTAAATCTGGCCCACCGCTGCTAGTGACCCAACGGGAAGGGAAGGAAAGGAAGGAAGGAGGGAAGGAAGGAAAGAAAGGAAAGAAGGAAGGAAGGAAGGAAGGAAGCAAGGAAAGAAAGAAAGAAAGAAAGAAAGAAAGAAAGAAAGAAAGAAAGAAAGAAAGAAAGAAAGAAAGAATTTATCATCACAATTGAGTCCAAAATTTTGGTTGCTAAGCAAGAGCGTTGTTAAATGAGTTTCACCACATTTTAAAAGGTGGCCACTCCCACCCTGTCACATGACTGCCAAGCCATGCCCACAAAATAGGCCACACCTACAAAGTAGGTTCTAAAAAATTTGAAACCCACCACTGACATATACCCAATATGTCTCTTTCTTTCTTTCTCAGAACATTTGGCTACTTTGATTTCTCCTTCATAATTACTGTAAATGAATAAAGCATAATTGTCAGTGATTTCAGAATCTGACATTTACTTTAGTCATAAGAGGAGCCATCCAGGTTTTAAAAAAAAATCAAGAAGGCATTTGTGACTGCACAACTGAAACTCCATCCTCCTCGCCATATGCCATATATGCAATGTATTTTTTGTATTTTGTATTTATTGAATTTATACCCCGCCCTTCTCCAAACGGACCCAGGGCGGCGCACAGGAACATTAAAAACATACAAACATATAAAACTTTTTTTAAAAAAAACTTATTCAACTAAAAACCTGTGCTAAAACCGAATTAAAATCCCCATTTTAAAACTATCTACGAGTCAGTATTAGAGGCTACGCTAGGCCGGCTAGTTGGAATAGGTGTGTCTTCAGACACTTGCGGAAGAGGCGGAGGTCAGAGATGGTACGGAGTTCAGGGGGCAAGTCGTTCCAAAGGGCTGGTCCCGCCACAGAGAAGGCTCTCCCCCTGGGTGTCGCCAGTCGGCATTGTCCGGCCGATGGCACCCTGAGGAGGCCCTCTCTGTGGGAGCGTATCGGTCTAAGGGATGTATGGGGCAGGAGGCGGTCTCGTATATAACTAGGCCTCGAGCCATGGAGCGCTTTAAAGATGGTCGTTAGAACCTTGACCATTAAAGACTTCATAATCCTAGAGTAAACAATTCAGTTAAATTAATCTGAGTGCATTTTAAAGCTTTATTCTTGCTAGGAAAAAGAAGAAGAAAAGGATAATTCATTCAAATGTCAACAGGGAAACATACTAATTATCTACCATTGAAGGTTAGATTTATCTTATGTCATATATTAATAATTCTCTTTATTACATTTCAAGCCTTAGAGCTTTGTACTAAGTGAAGTAATTAATCCCATATGCCAAAGTGGACAGAGGACAGGTTTAATATCCAAAGGAACCTAAGACCGCATATGTATATTAGTAACACAAAATGACTGGGGCTGAAGGAGTCACAAATGTAAATTGTATGTGTAAATTGTCGTGTTTTTTTCAACATTATCTTAATGTCATTTTTATAATTGAATTATCTCAAATATTGATCCATTTTGTATGTTTTCTGATTCAAAATAATGAAAAATGCTTGGAAGAGTTGGAAGGGAGGGTGCATATATGCAGTTTCAAGTCAGTCTTGACTCCCAGTCACTATATGGACAAATCCTGGAAGGGGTATTTGGTAATATTTTTGGAAGTGGTGTTTGCCATTGCTGTTTTCCTAAACTAAGAGACTAGCCCAAAGTCACCCAGTTTATTTATTTATTTATTTTATTAAATTTATAAACTGTGCCTCTCTCCCCAAAGGGACTCGGGGCGGTGCACAGGAAATTAAAATAGAAAAATACAAAACATAGCAATTAATAATACTAAAAATAGATTAAATCCCAATACCCTGTGCTAAAAATCCTAAAACCTAAAAATCCTAAAACTCTACCCCTTAAAATCCGAATTAAAACAATTTGAGCTTCAGTCTACAGCTTGATGGTGGGGATTAGGCCAGGCCGGCGAGATGGAAGAAGTGCATCTTCAAACTTTGGCGGAAGGAGAGGAGGTCCGTGATAGTTCTAAGTTCGGGGGGGTAGGTTGTTCCAGAGGGTTGGGCCCACCACAGAGAAGGCCCTTCCCCTGGGCGTCGCCCGCTGGCACTGCCTAATGGACGGCACCCGGAGAAGTCCCTCTCTGTGAGAGCGGATCAGCCGAAGGGATATGTGTGGGGTAGGATACGATCCCGCAGATAGCTAGGTCCCGTGCCATGGAGCGCTTTGAAAATGGTAATCAACACCTTAAAGCACACCCGAAAGGCCACAGGTAGCCAGTGCAGCTCGTGCAGGAGCGGTGTTACGTGGGAATGCCTTGGGGCTCCCAAAATTCCCTGCACGGCTGCATTCTGAACTAACTGTAGTCTTCGGGTGCACCTCAAGGGAATCCCCATGTAGAGAGCATTACAGTAGTCAAGGCGGGATGTCACGAGCGCATGAGTGACTGTGCAAAGGGCCTTCTCTGCTTATGGTAGAACTAGAACTAAGATCTACCCTGCTTGTAGAACCATCAACATTAGCCCAAATTGCTAGGTTGGAAGACCATACACATTTCTAAAAACTTTAACTATTGTAGATACATTTTATACTGCAATGTAATAATAGTAGGACAGACTCAGCCACCATATAAATGGAAGGCTGTTAGATCCAGGCTGCCAAAATCCAGATAATCACTAGCAAATCTCATGGCCATCATTCAGTGGATATTTGCAGAATATCGACTGAATATTTGATATTTTGGCAGCCTGGAGTTGATAGCCCTATATAAAACTGTACCTGTTACTATCTACAATAGAAAGGGGGGAAATCATAACCAGCCATGATTAAATGTTCCTGAACTGTTGAAAGGAGTTTCTATTATACTGATTTAGTTTTATGATCAAAAGAAGCTCATTTTTAAAGCAACCTGCTGTTGTGTTAAGAATTCAAGGCATTCAAGTTCGTTATTCCAAAGGTCACATAATAAATTAACATCCATTTCAGCTACCTTGTGCTCTTTCTGACAAACACATGTTTTCAAAATAGCAGAAATAGGTTAAACAGAGAAACAACACAAATACGTACTTCGCTCTTTCTACAGGTTCTAAATTACATTCATTCAAAGAAAATTATTAGGTGTGCAAATGTTCAATCAAACATATCTATGTTAAATGTAAGTGGCCGAATATTGCTAAATAGTAGTATGCAATAATTCTTATATTATTCAAACAATATCAAATGCTCTGATTTATTAACAATGTAGTGTTTAGAACATATTGTAAATTCTCCAGAGCATACTGAACTAAATTATAACTCTTTCTAATTATACCAATAAATGTACTTCCTTCTTTCTTTCTTTCTTTCTTTCTTTCTTTCTTTCTTTCTTTCTTTCTTTCTTTCTTTCTTTCTTTCTCTCTCTCTCTCTTTCCTTCCTTCCTTCCTTCTTTCTTTGTCTCTCTCTCTTTCGTTCTTTTTTCTTTCCTTCTCTCTCTCTCTCTCTCTCTCTCTCTCTCTCTCTCTCTTTTTGTTGGCAATAGATTTTATGTTAATTGCTAAAAATACAAAAAGTTCCATAACATATGACTGCCTGATGCTCTCTGGCCTTTATTAATGAGAATATTTCAAAGTGTTCTAACTATTATGCTAAAAACATGAAATTCATGTGACTCTAAATACATTTTTAATTTTTTTATTTTTTTTTATTTTGATTAACTATTGTCATGTTCTGTCTATTAATAAATTAGATAAAAGGGAAAATGGCAAATGGTTCAAAATAGAAAGAGAAAATATGTTTAATAAAATAATAATAATAATCTTTATTGTCATTGTAAAAATTACAATGAAATTGGTTTGTATTCAAACACACAAATAGTGACTTGTTTGTTATTTATTTGTTAAATAATTGTTATTGATAGTTATCAGCCTTTTGGAAGAAATCTACTGCATAGATCACTTAAGTAGCAAATGTTAAGATCCATTTTATAGTCATTCCATAGCTTGCCAATATGATTGATATGCTTGACCTATAGCACTTTTAAGACAGAATCATACAAATTCCTTAATCACATTTTTACTTTCCCCTGAATATCCTGCTCCTAATTTATAGGTATAAATACATTTGCCAGTCTCCTGGTGCTGTTATGTTAAATTCACTAGCATATGTGTGCTTTTGAAAGGATATACTTTTAGACTGAAAAAGCTAATTGAATGATTTATTTACAGAAGATGTGTTTGGGTTGGGGTTTCCCCCCACCCCAGAAATCCACTTCTATGAAACTTTTCTGAGCTTTTTCCATTTTAGCAGCTGAATTAAGACAAAGGATTGGATAGGAAGAGACCGCCCTGCTATCAGAAAGTCTGGGATCATATGGAGGCCAACCACTATGCAGTAACATACACCAACGCCTCCATGGTGCAAACCCTTACATGAAAATTCTCTTACTTCTCTGAAGTCACCTGGAGGTGCTGGCTCTTCTCCTCTGCTCTTATTCAAAACCAAAACACTGTATCCTTGCTTCTAGTTACCATTAGTTGAAGGAGCTAATCTGTCAGAGGGTCAGTTGTAGTAGAACTGGAATAAAAATGAGGAGGTTTATGTGGAATTGGAGCAGAATGAGACCTTTTGATTTCCATCCAGGGGGTTCTGAGTGGTCAGTTTTTCTAGGGGCTTTGCTTTTGCTTCCCAACCCTTTTTCTTATTCCAGCTGTTGTACAGTAGCAACTCAAACGAGAGATATTGTTCGAGCTTCATTTTTTAAATTCTATTGGTTAGCTGGAGGGAAAAGTCATTGGTGCATGGTGTACCCTGCCTGTTTCTCAATGTTCCGAAACTGGCAGAACATAAGATAATTAAAAGTCAGCCTTCAGGTGATTTATGGGGGATAGGTCTGTGTGGAAACTTTGCTCATCTGTAGAAAGTACCCAAAGAAAATTGGCTTCCAAAATCATTCTTTCCTGCCCAGAAATGGACAAAATGACAATAGAACTAAAAGAAAGAGAGGAATTGGACTTCTATAGAGTATGGAATAAAATGTACAAATGGCTAGAAATCAGAAGCCAGAACAGAAAATAGAGAATATAAATGCAAATAATTAATATTATTATAAGTTTTAATACTACTGTTGTTATATTATAGAGCAAGGTTAAAGCAATAGGAAGGCAATGCAGAATAGAGAATTATAAAAGCTAAGGAGGAAAGCCAATACAGAAGGCTGCAAAATCACTGTATATTGTTATGTATGTTTTGTGTTTTATTCTTTCTTGTTGTGTTTTCTTTTATTGTTTTTAAAGATTAAAACATTTAATAAAAATTATTTATTTAAAAAAAAAGCATTCTTCCCTCCCTTTGTTATTCATAACATTTTAAACACAATTTTCATTTGGCACTCTCCATATTTTTCCAATAGCTCTTCTATTTTTGTTTTTAAAAATTAAGAAGGCACCGTGCTTTTGATAAATGATACTTGTAGTCATATGTCTAAAAGCATTCCATGTTGCCGGAGTTGACTGTTAATTGTACCTCTAGCTTAGAGAAGAGGAAGCATGATTCACTAAGTGTTTGTAAGGCCTTTACTCATCACGATGTCCCTTTGTACCATGGAGGCAACTTGATTGATGATATCAATGTGTCAAAGCAATTCACAGCACTGCTAGATAGGGTAGAGGAGGCATTCAGCGCAACATAAATGAAGCAACAAGGCAGCTTTGCTTTCCACAGCTTAGAACAGGGGTCTCCAACCTTTGCAACTTTAAGTCTGAAGGACTTCAGCTCCCAGAATTCTCCAGCCAGCAAAGCTGAAGTCCTTCAGACTTAAAGTTGCAAAGGTTGGAGATCCCTGGCTTAGAAGATCCTCCTGGATTCACAGCGTCTGCTCAGGAAATAGTTTGCCAGCTGCATTTTGGGAATGGATTTGCCCAGATTTCTCTGCTACTGCTTAACAACTGGGACTTAGTGACCATTCAAAGTTACAACAGACCAGTGGTTAAATTCATATTTTTTTTACTACCAGTTATGTGGGCGTGGCTCAGTAGACATGGCAGGAGAAGGATACTGAAAAACCTCCATTCCCACACCACTCCAGGTTGAAGGATATTGCAAAATCTCCATTCCCACCCCACTCTGGGGCTGCCAGAGGTGGTATTTGCCGGTTCTCCGAACTACTCAAAACGTCTGCTACTGGTTCTCTAGAACCTATCAAAACCTCCTGAATTTCACCCCTGCAACAGATCTCTCAAAAGCTACTTACAGCCCTAAAAAGGTTTCCATCCTTTTTAGCTGGCTTCCAGCTAAAAAACAGCCATAGTGATATATAGATTTAACAACTAATAATAATAATAATAATAATTTAATTTCTATCCCGCTCTCTCTCCCCAAGGGGACTCGAGGCGGGGCACAGGCAATTAAAAATACAAATAGACCACAAACAAATACAAAATACAAAGTTAAAAATAAATTAAATAAATCCTGCGCTAAAACCCATAACTAGACTAAAAATTACCCCTAAAAACCCTGACCTAAAAAGAGACTACCCAAGGCCGGCCAGACGAAAAAAGTGCGTCTTTAATTTTAAGCGGAAGGAGCGGAGGTCCGTGGTTGTCCTGATATCGGGGGGAAGGTCATTCCAGAGGGCTGGGCCCGCCACAGAGAAGGCCCTTCCCCTGGGCGTCGCCCGCTGACAAAGTCTAGTGGACGGCACCCGGAGAAGTCCCTCTCTGTGGGAGCGAATCGGCCGTGAGGATGTATGGGGCAGGATCCGATCCCGCAGATAGCTAGGTCCCGAGCCATGGAGCGCTTTGAAGATGGTGACTAACACCTTGAAGCGCACCCGGAAGACGACAGGTAGCCAGTGCAGCTCGCGCAACAGCGGTGTTACATGGGCAAACCTAGAGGTGCCCATAATTGCTCGCGCGGCTGCATTCTGGACCAACTGAAGCCTCCGGGTACACCTCAAGGGGAGCCCCATGTAGAGAGAGTTGCAATAATCCAGTCGGGATGTCACGAGAGCATGAGTGACTGTGCGAAGGGCGTCCCGATCCAATAGGGGGCGCAACTGGCGTACCAGGCGAACCTGGTAAAACGCCCTCCTGGCCACGGCTGTCACTTGATCTTCCATGGACAGCCGGGTATCCAGGAGGACACCCAAGTTGCGCGCCCCATCCACAGGGGCAAGATGTTCGCCCCCTATGGCCAGCGTTGGAGAGAGCTGGTTGAATCGGGCAGCCGGAAACCACAGCCACTCGGTCTTGGTCGGGTTGAGCCTAAGTCCGTTACTTCCCATCCAGATCCGCACGGCTTCCAGGCACTGGCACATCACCGCTACGGCATCGTTGGGGTGGTTTGGGGTAGATATGTACAGCTGGGTGTCATCAGCGTACAGGTGGTACTCTACCCCAAAACCACGGATGATCTCGCCCAGCGGCTTCATGTATGCGTTAAACAGGAGAGGCGAGAGGACCGACCCCTGAGGCACCCCACATGTGAGGGGTCTCGGGGTCGACCTCTGCTCTCCTGCCCGCACAAATTGCGATCGGCCAGAGAGGTAGGAGGAGAACCACCGTAAAACGGTGCCTCCCACCCCCAACCCCCCCAGCCGATGCAATAGGATACCATGGTCGATGGTATCGAAAGCCGCCGAGAGGTCTAATAGGACCAGGATGGAGGAACATCCCCCATCTCTGGCCCTCCAGAGATCATCTACCAACGCGACCAATGCCGTCTCGGTGCTATGCCCGGGCCGAAAGCCGGACTGGCGCGGATCTAGATAGTCAACTTCCTCCAGGTGACGGGGAAACTGTTGTGCCACCACACTCTCAACAACCTTCGCCAAGAAGGGAAGGTTGGAGACTGGACGGTAGTTGTTCAAAAGAGCTGGGTCCAAAGAGGGCTTCTTGAGGAGGGGCCTCACCATGGCCTCTTTTAGGGAGGCAGGCAAGGAACCCTCACTCAAGGATGCGTTGACAACCTCTTGGAGCCAGCCTCGTGTCACCTCCCAGGATGCCAGTACAAGCCAGGAGGGGCACGGATCCAATAAACATGTGGTGGCTCGCAGTCGCCCACGTAGCCTGTCCATATCCTCGGAAGTAACGGAGTCAAACTCCTCCCAAACAAGATCTCCCCCGTGGCATCCCACTGGGCCATGAATGGGGGTTAGCTCACTCTGTATCTGGGCGGTTTTCTCCTGCAGAAAAATCACAAATTCCTCTGCTCTACCCTGTAGCGGGGCTTCCCGCTCCCTCTGTTGAAGGAGGGAGCGGGTCACCCTAAACAGGGCGGCAGGGCGGTTTTCTGCGGATGCTATGAGAGTGGCACAATGATGACGTTTGGCCACCCTCAGCGCCACAATGTAAGTCCGTAAATGGGCTCTTACCTGTGTCCGGTCAGATTCAGAGCGGCTAGCCCTCCATCTTCTCTCTAGGCATCTCTTGCGGCGTTTCATCACCCGCAGCTCCTCAGTGAACCAAGGAGCCAGGGTGGTTCGCCGCCGCAAGAGAGGCCGCAAGGGCGCGACCCGATCTAAGGCTCCCACGGCCGCACTATTCCATGCGGCCGTGAGGTCCTCCATCGGGGCGCGGGTCAGGGATACAGGAAATGGCCCAAGCGCTGTCTGGAACCCATCTGGGTCCATCAAGCGCCTGGGGCGGTACCAGATTGGTGACTCTGGTTCCGCCTCCCCGCGGAGGGGAGCAGCGGTCGGAAAGTCGAGCCGGAGAAGTGAGTGGTCTGACCATGACAAGGGTGTGATGACTATATCCCCTGTACCCAGATCACTTTTCCATTGGCCCGAGACGAAGATGAGGTCCGGCGTATGTCCACCCTCGTGGGTGGGGCCCTGAATTACTTGGGTCAGGTCCATGGCCGTCATGGAAGCCATGAACTCCCGAGCTGCCACGGATGATTCGCCCAACGATGGCAGGTTAAAGTCCCCCATGACTATAAGTCTGGGGGTCTCCACTGCCACCGTAGCGATCACCTCCAGGAGCTCGGGCAGGGCTGCTGCTACATAGCGGGGAGCCAGGTATACAACCAGCAAGCCCAACTGCCTCCCTAGGCCCCACTTCACGCAGAGGGACTCACAGCCGGAAGTCTGAGGCACAATGGTCTCTCTCGGCTCAAGGCCTTCCTTAATAATGACCGCTACCCCACCACCCCTGCCTAGGGCCCGCGGCTGATGAAATGCGCGGTAGCCTGGTGGGCACATTTCAACGAGGGGATGTCCTCCCTCGTGGCCCAACCAGGTCTCCGCAATTCCTACCAGGTCCGGCTCCCCCTCTGACACTGCTGCATTTGCTTAACAACCATCACAAAAACCTTGTAAAATTGGGTCTGGTCATGTTCATGCCTTGACTTAAAAACCATCTGGCCTTGAAAGCCACTCAGCAACTGCAGCTGGTCCAGAATATTGTGACCTAGGTAGTTAAGGGCACATGTCAGGATGTTCATGTAACATGTCTGCTTGCCAGTAAGCTTCTAGATGCAATTCATTGTTCTAGTTGCGACCATCAAAACCTGCCATGATATAGGTCCTGGTTATCTAAATCAGGGGTCTCCAACCTTTGCAACTTTAAGTCTGAAGGGCTTCAGCTCTCAGAATTCTCCAGCCAGCAAAGCTGGCTGGAGAAGTCTGGGTGCTGAAGTCCTTCAGACTTAAAGTTGCAAAGGTTGGAGACCCCTGATCTAAAGTATCATTTCCCCACCATCGTTTTGGCCACCAACTAAGATTTGAAAAGAGGCAGGCCCAGACCCCATTTATTTCTTTATAGCCCACCTTTATTATTTTTAAAAACAACCCAAGGCTGTAAACATATCCAAAAAACCTTCTATATTTCCCACAGCAACTCAGTGATGTGGGTTGGGTTGAAAGACAGTAATTGGCTCTAATTCACCAACAGGCATTCATGATTAAGGTGGGATTTGAACTCAGAATCTATGACCATGAGGCCACAGGTAGCAGGTGGAGCCATTTTTGAGGTCACGCGAGGCGTTGCCCTGTCAGCTCTAGCACGCATGCATGCGCTGGCCAGCTGAGATTCAGCCTTGATTTTTGGCCATTTTTCACTGGAGGTTTGTGCGTTGGGTTGTTTTTCACGTTCCGGAGGCTTCAGGGAAGCCTCCTGAGGGAGAAAAACAGCCCAACAGGCAACCTGGAAGTATACAAATATACAAATACAATAGCAGAGTTGAAAGGGATCTTGGAGGTCATCTAGTCCAACTCCCTGCCTAGGCAGGAAACCCTATACCATTTCAGACAAATGGCTATCCAACATCTTCTTGAAGACTTGCAGTGTTGGGGCATTCACAACTTCTGGAGGCAACTTCTGTTCCACTGATTAATTGTTCTGTCAGGAAATTTCTCCTCAGTTCTAAGTTGCTTCTCTCCTTGATTAGTTTCCACCCATGGCTTCTTGTTCTGCCCTCAGGTGCCTTGGAGAATAGTTTGACTCCCTCTTCTTTGTGGCAACCCCTGAGATATTGGAACACTGCTATCATGTCTCCCCTAATCGGAAACTGGGCCATTTCTGGCCTCCAGAGGGCTTCCGGGGGGATGAGGGAGCCCATTTTCACCCTCTCCAGTCACCAAGAAAGCCGTGCACACTTGTGTGGGGCAGCAGGGTGGGTCACGCATGCATGCACGGGGGGCACAGCACAGGGGGAATTAACTTATGGCGATGGGCATGTGAGTGCCCATGATAGCACACGTGCTTTTGGCACCTGAGGTGACAAAGGCTCGCCATCACTGATCTATGGCACTCCAGCCTACTGCTTTAAACTCTAAACCCTTCGTCCGATCCCTTCGTCCGATCCGCTCCCACAGAGAGGGTCTTCTCCAGGTACCGTCGGCCGGGCAATGCCGGTTGGCAACGCCCAGGGGAAGGGCCTTCTCTGTGGCAGGCCCGGCCCTCTGGAACGACCTACCCCCTGACCTACGCACCACCTCGGACCTCCGCCTCTTCCGCCAATGTCTTAAGACGTATCTATTTCAACAAGCTGGCCTAGCATAGCCCCCCGTTTCTGACTTTTATCTATAAATTTTAATTTTCAGGGTTTTTAATGGGTTTTTTAGCACGGAATTTAATTTAATATGTTTTTAATAATATATATTGTCTTTTGTTATGGTTTTTAATAATGCCTGTGCGCCGCCCTGGGTCCTAACAAGGAGAAGGGCGGGGTATAAATTCGAAAAATAAATAAAAATAAAAATAAATAAACGAAACTGTCTTACCTAACTTACCAAAACAGACAGAGATGTTGCAAAGAAATTTTCCATGTATTTTACCAGAAAATTTAGTTAGGGCTCACTTGAAAAGGCCACACCCTACTAAGCATACAAAGCCATTGGTGATGTCCATTTTGCTCTCTGAATTCATGGGCATCTAACTTTAACCGCCAATGGGATTTGACCACCAATGGGATTTTCCCAGTTTGACCGCCAATGGGATTTTCCCATATTTTTTGCCAGGATAAATAGATAAGGCGGACTCAAAAAGTCCAGACCCCACTAAGTGTAGCAATGCGCTGTGAATCCATTGGCGATGTCCATTTTAATGTTTGAATTCATTAGTACCTAATCCTAAGTGTGTTTTTGATGTGATATAACTCGCTAATGGTTTCATGTCACACCAATACATTTAGGAGGGTGCAGACTTTTCGAGTCTGCCCTGGCTATATTATGTACCCATGAATTCAGGCAGCAAAATGAATGTTGTCACAGATTCGTAATTCATGGCATGCTTACGAGGGTCTGGACTTCTTGAGTCTTCCTTATAATTCCTGGTAAAATACATGGGAAAATTCCATTGGGGGGGCAGGTAAACCTCAATAAAGATAATTAGGGGGTCATGCTTGCTGGAATTGAGTATTTCTAGTTTAATGAAAAGAAGGACTAGGGGTGACATGATAGCAGCGTTCCAATATTTAAGTGTTTCCCACAAAGAAGAGGGAGTCACGCTATTCTCTAAAGCTGGCTGGAGAATTCTGGGAGCTGAAGCCCTTCAGACTTAAAGTTGCAAAGGTTGGAGACCCCTGCTCTAAAGCACCTGAGGGCAAGATAAGAAGCAATGGGTGGAAACTAATCAACGAGAGAAGCAACCTAGAACTAATTTCCTGACAGATCAATTAATCAGTGGAACAACTTGCTTCCAGAAGTTGTGAATGCTGCAACACTGGAAGTTTTTAAGAAGAGACTGGATAACCATAACCAAATACTACAGGGTTTTCTGCCTGAGCAGAGGGTTGGACCAGAAGACCTCCAAGTTCCAGCTCTTCAATGAAAGCCATTGAATTTCTTCAGCCTCATCACTAGAGGGCCACGGCATTCTCTTCTCATATGTCTCCCAGTTTGTCTAGAAAACAAAGACGCTCTAAGTTATGTCCTATCTCTCAGTAATAGGACAATAAACAAAATTGTTAATAAGAATGCAGGCCTGAATAGACCTGTTAAATAGAGCCATGACCCAGTAGTGAAATGTTCTGGAAATAAAAAGAAACGAACATATGTGACTGAAAAATGTTACTGCTTCTTATATTTTCCTTCTAATTTCAAAATGTATTATGGTTACAGGTTAAAAAGCATAGCTATAATCTATTCCTGCCCTTTAAACTTTATATTTTAACACTGCAGCACAACAGGTTTTCAAGTTTTGGATACTACAGAACTATATACAATATGTACAATTCAGTGGTGGGTTTCTGCAGGCTCACACCTACTCGCGAGAGCCGGTTGGTGAAATTTAGAGAACCGGTGAGAGGGGATTCCACTGGCGTACCTGGAAGTAAATCTGGCCCGCCGCTGCCAGTGACCCAACGGAAAGGAAAGGAAAGGAAGGAAGGAAGGAAAGAAAGAAAGAAAGAAAGAAAGAAAGAAAGAAAGAAAGAAAGAAAGAAAGAAAGAAAGAAAGAAAGAAAGAATTTATAATCACAACTGAGTCCAAAATTTTGGTTGCTAAGCAAGAGCGTTGTTAAATGAGTTTCACCACATTTTAAAAGGTGGCCACTCCCACCCTGTCACATGACTGCCAAGCCACGCCCACAAAATAGGGCACACCTACAGAGTAGGTTCTAAAAAAATTTGAAACTCACCACTGGTACAATTCTATATAACGTTTATTCACTCTGATCAAATGGACCAATGTTTAACGAAGTATCTTTCTAGAGCTGTTTACAGCATCATAATATGAAAATGGTACAGTAAACGTGGTAAATGCAAAATTTTGGATCTCTTTGCAATCAGTTCTTGGTCAGAAATAACTAATTCCAAATGTTTCCTATAGTCAGCTGAGAATCTTTCTATCTTCACTTTCGGAATTTTACCTCATTCCTCCTTGCAGAAGTCTTCCTGTTCAGAAATATTCTTAGATCTCTTTGCATGCACTATGTGTTTGCTACCTGCTACCTTCGGGGAGAGGGGGCGGTCTAGAAATCCAATAAATAATAATAAAAATAATAATAATATTGCAGCAATATTTATATCTGAGGGCTCCATTTAAAATCTAAATCTTTTTTTTTTCTTAAGTACTACTTTGGAGAGATGGTTCATATATTTGTCTTCCTGAAATGTCCAAGCTCTATCCCAGGGGTCTCCAACCTTTGCAACTTTAAGTCTGAAGGACTTCAGCTCCCAGACTTCTCCAGCCAGCAAAGCTGGGAGCCAGCAAATTCTGGGAGCTGAAGTCCTTCGGACTTAAAGTTGCAAAGGTTGGAGACCCCTGCAGTCTATCCAGCAGGATTGTCTCAGCTTCTTTTTTTAAAAAAAATTGTTCACAAAGGACAGAAGGATTTCACTTGATGATTAAGTGGCTTCCTAAAGGTAGTGAGATACAAACACTTTAGGAAACCTGCCTTGAAGCAGGACTTGTTCAAACTCAATTCATGGATGGACTAAGTCACATACAACCTACAAGGAAGGCAAAAACCATGTGCTGGTAAGTGCTCATTAGCAAGCCTGTGTAAGTCCACTTATGCAGGGGTCTCCAACCTTTGCAACTTTAAGTTTGAAGGACTTCAGCTCCCAGACTTCTCCAGCCAGCTTTCTGGAGAACTCTGGGAGCTGAAGTCCTTCAAACTTAAAGTTGCAAAGGTTGGAGACCCCTGCACTTATGGATGAAAGCCTTCTCTATCTTAAGCAATGGATTTTATTCCCAGATAAGTGGCTTTTGCTATTTAAGGCTCATGTTTTTTAAAATAATATATTTGGTGCCTAGGGAATGATGCAATGTGCTCATTTTCTCTCTTTATTTTTATTTGAGAGATCTAAGTTCCAGTGTTTATTTTCTCTCTAGGCTTTCAACGTTTCTTTTTCTATTTCTTGCTGGAAATTCAAAGGAAATCTTCCAATAATAATTTATTAGTGAACAGCATACATTTTGTTTGATCTATCGCCACTTTATAAGTTGCTTACAAATCTTCCATGAATAATTTCAATATTACAACAAATTAAGCAGGAATTACAAATTAAGACATTCAGTAGAATTTGGAAATCTAAAACTTTATACTCTCTAGGATGAATGACATTTTTAATGTTTTTTTTTTTAGCATTATGGGTGCTTTTACTTTTATTTATATTTTTTCAGGATGTCTTTGTCTTTCTGTGTTCAAGTCAGTCTTAACTCCTAGCAACTGCTTGGACAGGTCCCTGCAATTTTTTTGGCAAGGTTTTTGGTAGTGATTTTCTATTGGCTCCTTCCTAGGGCTGAGAGGTGGGACTGGGACTCCCAGTTTCTAGCTTGATGCCTTAATCCAGGGGTCTGCAAAGTCGGCTGTTTTAAGACTGGTGGACTTCAACTCCCAGAGTTCCCCAGCCAGCTGGCTGGGGAATTCTGGGAGTTGAAGTCCACCAGTCTTAAAACAGCCGACTTTGCAGACCCCTGCCTTAATCACTGCACCAAACAGTTTCTTGTATCCTTCCTATCCTACTTAATCTAAATTATATTTACTTTCTGTCCTACTTAATTCTAAATTATATCTATAATATGTATTTTATATATTAATAATATATTTATTAATTACTATTATTATAAATAATTAATAATATATAATCAGCTGCCTTCATGAGCAATAGGGAATCACCACACTAAGCATGTTCTAAACATAGTTATCTGGACTTCCTCCTCCAGGACACGAACCCGGCTACTGCGCATACAGTGGCAAAATTCTGTGCTTCCGCAATGTCCATAAGGAAAAAATTGGTTATAGAAGGATAGTTGTGATCTTGTACCAATCATTTGGACATATCTCTAACAATTTCTGGACCATGGTTTTTACATACATACTTAACGCTTTTGCACCTGGGTAAACCAGCAAATGACCTGAACAAAGTGAGAACATGTATGCTACTTTCCACTTATACTGCTGACATTTTTAAAATTATATCTTAAAGTTAGTACTTTTTAATATATGGTTAAATGTAACGTGTATTGCTGGTCTTTGACCGTAATAAAGATTTATTCTATTCTATTCTTCTAAACATAGCTCCTTCAGTCATTGTGGACATTATTTTAAATTCAAAAGCTGAAGTTTGATTAAAACAGAAAATTATTTTCCATGCCAGACTCTAATGATAACACTATTAAATCTGGGGTACACAAAAAGTCCAAATGACCATTGGGTGGCAGTAAGGTGGGGTTTTTTTTTAGTATCCCTTTGCTGCTATCTGGTGGTCACCAAGATTCTATAACCCTAATAAATAATAAGAGATAGTTGCATGAGTAGCAATATACTGTAATAAAGAAAAACGTATGCACAATGCATCAACAAAACTGCACAGTCTGAATAAAACAGAGCAGTACAGAGTCACAACAGTTCATAAATGACATCATTGAAAATGTTAATGAATTCAGTATAAAGGCTGTTTGAGGTACAGTATATCTCATATGCAGCTTCTTAACAGCTTCTTTGAGACAGAAGATTTTACCATGTAAGCATGTTTCAACTCAGAAAATTATAAACCTCCCTATACAAATAATTATATTACTTTATTTTTTTATTTTTTTATTATTTTTTGTCTTCTCCGGGTGCCGTCGGCCGGGCAATGCCGGTTGGCGACACCCAGGGGAAGGGCCTTCTCTGTGGCGGGCCCTACCCTTTGGAATGACCTACCTCCAGAACTCCGTGTCATCTCGGACCTATGCCTGTTCCGCCAGGGCTTAAAAATGCATTTTTTCCACCTAGCCGGCCTAGCATGAACTACCCGATACCGAACTGAGTATTAGTTTTGTCAAAGTTTTAATTTATGGGTTTTAATTATGTTTTAGCACAGTGTTGAGTTTAATGTTGTTTTTAGGGGTATTTTGTATATTTGTATTTGTTTTTTAATTTTCCTGTGTGCCGCCCCAGGTCCCTCTGTGGGAGATGGGTGCGGGATATAAATACAAATAAAATTTAAAAAAATAAAAAAATATTAAGAATAAGAATTGGCTATTTGTAATAATACTAGATAAAAAGAAGAAAAAAAGTACACATACATGTACATTATACAGCAAGACCTCTGACAATACAGAATTCTTTTCAGAAAAGCCAGGAAGGAAATTGAATTTGTCAATAGGAATCACTTGCACTGAAAAGCACAGGGAAAAAAACATGAATAATAGCACAATTAATGAGCTGGCAAAGAAAAAGGTGGGAGGAGAAAGTATGATGTTGTTGCTCTAGATACATATAAATAAATAGATAGATAAATGGATAGATATGCTTTCTTATGTTATCATCTACTAAATTTCAGAAAGTACAATTTCCCCTCTGGTTACAATAGTCAGATTTCAAGGCCATTGTTTATGTTATAGCAGGGGTCTGCAAAGTTGGTTCTTTTAAGACTGGTGGACTTCAACTCCCAGAGTTCCCCAGCCAGCAACAGAATTGCCTACACCAGGGGTCTGCAAAGTCGGCTCTTTTAAGACTGGTGGACTTCAACTCCCAGAGTTCCCCAGCCAGCAACAGAATTGCCTACACCAGGAGTCTGCAAAGTCGGCTCTTTTAAGACTGGTGGACTTCAACTCCCAGAGTTCCCCAGCCAGCATAGCTGGCTGGGGAACTCTGGGAGTTGAAGTCCACCAGTCTTAAAAGAGCCGACTTTGCAGACCCCTGGCCTACACAAAAGAGGCAAGAACAGGTTTGGGGGGAAATCCTATTGATGTAAAAAGTCAAAGAATGAAAAAAGTCATCAGAAAAAAAGTGAATTAAATAGAGGAGAAGTGAAGAGGAGGAGGAGGAGGAGGAGGAGGAGGAGGAGGAGGAGGAGGAGGAGGAGGAGGAGGAGGAGGAGGAGGAGGAGGAGGAGAAGGATAATGACAATGACGATGACTAATAAATTAGTACCCCGGGATGTCCACAGGAGATGCAAAGGAAATGAAGTTGGCAATCACAACCATCATCTTGGTTGTGATGTCCCTGCAGCAGCTCCAGTGTGCAAAAAACCAAGAATGGCTTAACTCATTAATAGCATCAATCCTCATTGCAATATTATATTGCAATTCTCACTTGAATATTCTGAAAACATAGAGAGAAAAGCAACATTTTCAAATTTCATTATCCACCTATTCATGCTGTCCTAATTATATAATGTATTTTAATATATTTTATGTTTTGTATTATTGATTCCTCCTGGATTCGCGGCTGTCCTTGGACGACCATGTGACGGCCGTGGCCAGGGGGGCTTTCTATCAGGTTCACCTGATACGCCAGTTGCGCCCCTTTCTAGATCGGGATGCCCTACGCACAGTCACTCCCTCCGTGCACGGTCAAGCCCTCGTTATTTCCCGCCTGGACTACTGTAATGCTCTCTACATGGGGCTCCCCTTGAGGTGCACCCGGAGACTACAGCTAGTGCAGAATGCGGCCGCGCGGGGGATTTTGGGAGTCTCTCGTTACTCCCATGTAACACCTCTCCTGCGCGAGCTGCACTGGCTGCCTGTGGTCTTCCGGGTGCGCTTCAAGGTGTTAGTAACCATCTTTAAAGCACTCCATGGCACGGGTCCTGGTTACTTGAGAGACCGCCTCCTGCCACATACCTCCCTTCAACCTGTCCGCTCCCACAGAGTGGGCCTCCTCAGGGTGCCATCAGCCGGTCAATGCCGGCTGGCGACTCCCAGGGGAAGGGCCTTCTCTGTGGCAGGCCCGGCCCTCTGGAACGACCTGCCCCCCGATATCCGTACCATCACGGACCTACGCCTCTTCCGTCGGATGTTAAAAGCACATTTCTTTCATCTAGCCGGCCTGACATAGACTAAGGGTATAATTTTAAATTTTGATATTTATTGGTTTTAATTTTTACATTATTCAAATTTTAGCACAGATTTAATAATTTAATTGTTTTTTATATTTTGTATGTGTTGTTGGGTTTTTATCTTTCTGTGCACCGCCCTGAGTCCCCCCAGGGAAAATAGGGCGGTGTATAAATCGAATAAAATAAATAAATAAATAAATAAATAAATAAATAAATAAATAAATAAATAAATAAATAAATAAATAAATAAATAAATAAATAAATAAATAAATAAATAAATAAATAAATAAATATTGCTGGCTGTACACTGCCCTGAGTCCCGAAAGAGAGAAGGTGCGGTATACAAATCTAATAAATACTAAATTCTAATGCCCACCAAATGCAAATACTGTTCCATCTAGTTTACATTATATTTTTCCAACCAGCACATTTATCATCGCTAATTCATAAAAAGATTTTGACAGATGGGTTCTAATATGCAGCTAGCCTCTCGGTGACTTGCACAGAGTTTCTCAGCATTAAATGATTTTCAGGGAATTCTTCTCATTGTGTCCACTTATATTTACATACTTAAGTAGAATCATTTTTGATACAAGTTATAATTACAATGTTCTCACTGACATTGAATACTGTGCATTCCTCTTGTGTTGCAAACAACATACTTTCTGAAAGCATAACTTAAGCAACAAATGAGTTTAAACTTGCAAAACTAAAGAAATGTCCTCAGATTCATGAAGAGAACTGAAATTAGGGCTACTGATATAATAATGCCATTGTATGAATGAATCCATGGTTAGGGCCCATACTATGTATTTTGCATTGTACAATTAAAAGGATATTATGTTGCTAGAAAAAACATGCCAAGAAGACAATCAAAATGATTACTGGGCCAAAACAGTTCTGCAGAATTAAAGATTAAAGTAACTGCAACACTAGTTTGGAATAAGGGAATGTAACATGAACACGATTGAGGTATATGAAATCATACTAGACAGAGATAACGTGGAGACAGAGAAATCTTCTTTCCTCTCTCACAAAATCAGAGCTCAAGGTCATCACTGAAAAACAGAGATTAAGGGTAGTCAGGAGGAAATAGCTTTCTACATAGTCTACAGCAGGGGTCTCCAACCTTTGCAACTTTAAGTCTGAAGGACTTCAGCTCCCAGAGTTGGAGACCCCTGGTCTACAGTTAAGCTGTAGAATTCATTGGTAGCTTTGCTGGCTGGAGAATTCTGGGAGCTGAAGTCCTTCAGACTTAAAGTTGCAAAGGTTGGAGACCCCTGGTCTACAGTTAAGCTGTAGAATTCATTGGTAGCTTTGCTGGCTGGAGAATTCTGGGAGCTGAAGTCCTTCAGACTTAAAGTTGCAAAGGTTGGAGACCCCTGGTCTACAGTTAAGCTGTAGAATTCATTGGTAGCTTTGCTGGCTGGAGAATTCTGGGAGCTGAAGTCCTTCAGACTTAAAGATGCAAAGGTTGAAGACCCCTGGTCTACAGTTAAGCTGTAGAATTCATTGGTAGCTTTGCTGGCTGGAGAATTCTGGGAGCTGAAGTCCTTCAGACTTAAAGTTGCAAAGGTTGGAGACCCCTGGTCTACAGTTAAGCTGTAGAATTCATTGGTAGCTTTGCTGGCTGGAGAATTCTGGGAGCTGAAGTCCTTCAGACTTAAAGTTGCAAAGGTTGGAGACCCCTGGTCTACAGTTAAGCTGTAGAATTCATTGGTAGCCATTGCGCAAATTGCAGCCAATTTTGCTGGTTTTAAAAAGCTGCTGGACAGACTCATCGTGGAGCAGCCTATCAGTAGCTACTACTTTTGGTGTTGTTTGGTGGTCCAGAATCAGAGACAACAAACTTTAAATACTAGAAGGAGTCATTTCCACTTCTTTTGACAAATAGTACTTACTTTTCCATCAGTACATAGACCTCTTACAATGTCTCCATTCTTATTGCCATATTTCAGAACTATTTTAGTAAGGTACACAATGTAATCGATTTCCTCCAGTTTTTCACCACTTCATTTCATAGGAAAAATGAAGTGAACAATGAAAACGTAACGTTTAATTGCTCACTTCATTGTTTTCTTGTGAAATACAAAATGCAAAGTTTCCCAATAACTTTTCCATACATATTTTTCTTGTTCCTTCCCATCCTTCCACTTGTGTCACTTAGTAAATTAGTTTCCCCCTGGACTACATTCATTCAGAATATTGCTCATAGAAGAATTCCTCTGATTCTTCCATGATCACAATTCACAATTCACTGTATCATGTAACTAGCTATAACCTTATGGATTTCTATTTTTGTATGTATTCACAACCTAAATAAAACCAGTTTATGGTTATAAACAACTGGACTTTGTTTTTCCTTGAAGATATTTTGCTTCTCATTGAAGAAGCTTCTTCAGTTCCAATATCTCAGGGGTTGCCGCAAAGAAGAGGGAGTCAAGCTATTCTCCAAAGCACCTGAGGGCAGAACAAGAAGCAATGGGTGGAAACTAATCAAGGCGAGAAGCAGCTTAGAACTGAGGAGAAATTAGTTAGAACAATTAACCAGTGGAACAGAAGTTGCCTCCAGAAGTTGTGAATGCCCCAACACTGCAAGTCTTCAAGAAGTTGTTGGATAACCATTTGTCTGAAATGGTATAGGGTTTCCTGCCTAGGCAGGGAGTTGGACTAGATGACCTCCAAGGTCCCTTCCAACTCTGCTATTGTATTGTATTGTATTATTGAACTTTGTAAAATATGATTTTTGTTAAAACATAATAAATAGAATATGATGGATTTTGGTGACAACCCATACCACTGAATTTTCACAGGAAATTAATTCCAGGTTTCAATACAATTATTATTTTGGAGAAAAATCATTATTCAGACCTAGCCATTTTCATGTAATGTGCTTTCCATGGAATACATACATAGGTGTTTTTAGTTAACCTCTGGCCCAGAAAAACCTAATGTGTTGTTTGCTAGTTCAGATGACACCAATTATGGATAAGCTTTTTAAAAGAACTCCACTGCCATAGGCAAATAACTATTTAATAGAGATTTAAACTAGCTAGCCTCAGACACATAATTCTATAGTGGTATGCCCCCATCTAATTGACCTTAATATGAATTCTCCTCTTCATTTGTATAAGTAGCAAATGCTACTTATTTTTTTCTTTTAAAAAGTGAGTTTTCTTTAAACCTTTTAAGTGGTGTCTTAATCCTTGCCAAAGTGCTTGTGACCTTAATAACAACATGCATTTGTTCCTATTGAAAGTGGTCCAAGAGGACATTTCATGACAAATGAAAATCACCAGCAAGAGAGAACATGATAGTGAACTTGCATGTGGATGAACATTTAATTTATATGAGTACATATATCTGCATGCTTATATGGCACACTTAGTTAAGGAGTCCTAGAGCAGGGGTCTCCAACCTTTGCAACTTTAAGTCTGAAGGACTTCAGCTCCCAGACTTCTCCAGCCAGCAAAGCTGGCTGGAGAAGTCTGGGAGCTGAAGTCCTTCAGACTTAAAGTTGCAAAGGTTGGAGACCCCTGTCTTAGAGCAACTCTTCCGTGTTTGGAGGTGTTCTAGATCTAGATATGAATGATTGAGGACATGCTTGCCGTTGAAAGTCCCAATAAAATATCATAATGGGGGTGGGGGGAGGCAGCTGGGATTTAATTCCTAGGTTATTTGTGTGACTGATTCATCTCCAAATGTTATGTGATTATAGGTCATCATGTCAGTAGTCCTGCACGATACACCAAAGAATTATCATATGGTTCAACTCCTCCAGGGCAGGTATAAGAGAACACCGATAGCAGAATGGGTATGTGTTGTGGCCCAGCTGGCTCCGGATGAGCTGCTGATGGATTCCTCTAGTGAGGAGTCCTATGAGTCGGCTCTAGAGGAGGAAACCCAGTTTGTCCCAGATGTCAGGCTAAGGATTGAGAGGAGGCAATTAGCAGAATGAAGTCATCGGAGATAATCAGTATCAGCTGCCTAATTGCCTGGCCCTTCCCAAGAGGCTTTAAAAGAAATCCTCTGTGAAGAGTAGGTTTGCAGGAAACAAGTATCATCTGGAGAGTCAAAGCTTTCATGTGTGTCAAGTTCTTTCGTTAAGAATCTTCAGGCCTAGTCAAGGTCAGTCCCGGTAAGCTGCCAAGAATCAGTCAGTTTAGTCATTTGTCTTGTGAAGGAGGGAGTCAGAACAGTATGTATATATGGTAAAGGAGAAGTTGAAGATATCTCACATGTTTTATTGTACTGTGAGCTATACAGAGTGCATAGGTCAATATATATTCTCCCTTTACTAGATTGCCGGGGGGGGGGGGCAGACAATTTTTATGTAGGCTTTCTCCTCCAGGACTCACACCCATCTACCACACATGCAGTGGCAAAATTCTGTATTGCTGCAATGTCCACAAGAAAAAAAATGGTTACAGAATTATAGCTGTCATCTTGCACCAATTATGTGGAGATATTTCTAATCAATTTCTGGATAATTATATTCACTCCCATACTTTATCTAATCTAACCATCTAATAAAACCATGTTTTATTAGATCTGGGTTTTAAATTAACTGTCTCCTTTTTAGCACGGGTTAAATTGTTTAATAGTAGTTTTAAATTTTGTAGAATTTGTATTATTTGTATTGTTGGATTTTAAGTTCCTTGTGCGCCGCCCTGAGTCCCTTTTTGGGAGATAGGGCGGGATAGAAATTTAATTAATAAATAAATAATAAATACTTACCGGCTTTTCACCCACGTAAACCAGGGAGTGACCCAAACAGTTTGAGAACATGTATGTTATTATCCACTTTTAATGTCAGTACTTTTTAAATATATTGTAAAGTAATGTCTATGGCTGGTCTTTGACCATAATAAAGATATTTTTTTAAAAAAATCATATGGTTCATATTCCCATCAAGCTCTGAAACATAGCTACCTATTTATCATTTTAGATGTATTTTTCCAAAATTGTAACAAAATGTTTTACATTAAACTTATAGGGAATTGATATTCTAGACAAGTAATCTGATATGATAGCATCACATAATTGTTCATCTAGAACACAGTAATTTGTTTATAGCAATGCACATGAGGATGTATCTTCAAATTGCAGATCATCTGATTTAGGAATCCTAGTCCCTTCCACAACCATAATAATAGTTCTATGGTGAAGCATCATAATTACAGTTTCTTCTAAAAAATATTTCCTTTAAATGCAAGTAGCCTGATTTCCTTTCAATTAGCCTTTGGAGTTTTTTTTGTGAAGTTTTGCAATGAAAGGCACTGTGTTTATAGCAATTTCTAACTTTGTTATAAAGCCATGCCTATTTTTAAAAATATGTATAATTTCATACTGCACAGAAGTTGCATTCATAATGTGGCACAAGCTTGAACGACAATATAGCAACAGTTATACAGTATATACAGTATGTATTAGTGTAATGGAATGTATGGATCACCTTAGGGCAGGGGTCTGCAAAGTTGGCTCTTTGAAGACTGGTGGACTTCAACTCCCTGCCTTAGGGGAAAACATGTTGCCTAAGAAACTATCAGACAAGAGAGGCAGGAACTCTCAGTGGCTTAAATCTGGGGTCCCCAACCTTTTTGGCACCAGGGACTGGTTTCATGTTAAAAAAATTCCGCGGACCGGTGGCCATGGCTCGGCCGGCGTAGAAGGAGAGCGGGGGGGGGAGGGGGAACAGGTGGCACATGCGCACATGGGTGCGTGTGAGTTAGCTTACTTGCTCCTCTCGGACCCCCAACGTCGCAAGCAGCCGCGCCTGCGCTCTCCCGCCCCCAGCGCACGCTCTGCCCAGGGAGCTGCCCCCTCCTCCCTCCTCTCCGGCCCTTTCTAAGAGTTGCGCCACTCAATGCGGTTCCTATCAAGCCACGGACCGGCACCAGTCTGCGGCCCCGGGGGTTGGGGACCCCTGGCTTAAATGGTCGAAGGAAGGAAACCCTATTGGATCAAGCAGTTAGATGTGGTGGCTAAACGTTTGTGCCTTCAGATTTGGAAAATCAACTTGATTGCAGAAAAGACAACTTCAGCAACAGAGTGGTCAATGCCTGGAATGCTCTACCCAACTCCATTGTTACAGCCTCAAACCCTCTCAGCTTCAACCTTCAACTGTCTACCATGGACCTCACCCCATTCCTAAGAGGTCCATAAAGAGGGTGTGCGTATCGTCCCTGACCTACTCTCCCCATTTATTTGTACTCATTGCCTTCGTTCATGTCCATGTTTAAACTTATACCTGTTATCTTGTACATGTTTGACAAACAAAATAAATAAACATAAATAAATAAAAAGTTGAGGACTTAAAAAAAATTCTAAGGGTGTAGGCCAGCGGTCTCCAATCTTTCTGGCTTTGGGAAGTGGAGGCGGGAGGAAGAGGGGGGATGGTTCTGTGTGAATGGCAGGCGAGCACACGCAACTCCATTTGCACAAGTGGCGGGCACACAGGTCCGCTGCTCACACAAATGGAGTTGCAGAAACACGCTCAGACACCACTTCTGTGTCCCAGTTCTGAATGGGCTGCAACCTGGGGATTGGGGATCCCTGATGTAGCTTTACAATAAAGTAGAATTATTCCTCTAAACCTGTTTCCTGTCTGATTTACAGAGGGCTGACGGTTAGTTATTTTTTGAATTGCTAATCTGAAAAAAAAAACCGATTGCTCTCTGGGGGTTGGGTGAGACTGTATGACAGGTTAAGGGGAAAAATTATTTATCTTCATATTTTACTCATTGCAGTCCAACAGAAAACTGTGTTGTTGTTTTTAGCACACTGACCACTTTGGAAACAAGAAATGAATATTATCAGAATATTTTTGAATCAACAGATTTAATTAAATAATTTAAGGACTTGTCAATATTCATTTTGTTCGGAAGTAAAATTGGTTCAACAGATTCAAAGCACTCCCATCAATAATGGTCGTCTATTCTCTTCACTACTGGTTCAGTAGTGGGAGCATGCGCAGAAGGTCCGTGATGACATCAGGGTGGGTGGGAGGAGCCGCGTGCTGCCGCCATTATTGGTTCGCCCAAACCAGTGCGAACTGACAGCATACCACCTCTGACTCCCATCATTATTTTTAAACAAAGTTTTCTGCAAATCCAGCAAATTAGATCACATATGATAGCAACACTGTGTCTCTAACTCAGGGGTCTCAAACTCAATTTACCTGGGAGCCGCTGGAGGCAGAGGCTGGGTGAGGCTGGGCTGCATACGGGATTCCATTATATTGGATATTATACTTTCATATCACTAATATTATACTTTCATATCACTAATATTATACTTTCATATCACTAATATTATACTTTCATATCACAGTGGGGGCCACAAGATACCGTCCTGCGGGCCATAATTGGCTCGTGGGCCGCAAGAATGAGACCTCTGCTCTAACTAGTTTATAAAACACATTTGTGAAGAGCACATCTGCGGCTGGAGGACCGATGAGCCCTTTAGCACTTGGCATGGAGCTCTTGCATCACTCACTTTCTCTCAGCCTCTTGGATCACTCACTTCCTTTTCTACTTCTCAAGGTTGTTGTGCTATAAAAGTGAGATTCCCCAGTCACCCAGCGCTCCCAAGGGAAATGTAAGCTATAAATGCAACAACAATAATCAGGCTATGTAGATTCAGTACTTGTGGAAAGAAAACGTCTATAAGGACCTTCGTAGCAACACCAGTAAATTAAATAATTTAGAGTTACTACCCTTTCAGGTTTCCTACCACCTCTTACAATACGAGACAACAGTATCAACAGTGGAGACCTTCAAGCTTCTAGGTTCTAAAATATATGAAGACGTAAAATGGACACCTAGCATCAAAAGCATCATCAAAGAAGCACAACAAAGAATGTTCTTTCTGCACCAACTCTGAAAGCTCAGATTATCCAAGAAGCCGCTGATACAGTTCTACAGAGGAATTGTTGTCATTTGCACCTCCATAACTGTCTGGTTTGGCTCTGCAACCAAACAAGACAGACACAGACTTCGACAGATAATTAGAACTGCAGAAAAAAAATTGCTACCAACCTGCCTTCCATTGAGGACCTGTATACTGCATGAGTCAAAAAGAGGGCTGTGAAAATATCTACAGGCCCCTCACATCAGTGGTGGGTTTCAAAAATTTTTAGAACCTCCCTCTGTAGGTGTGGCCTGATTTGTGGGAGTGGCTTGCTGGCCATGTGACCAAGTGGGAGTGGCTTTGCAGTCATGTGACTGAGTGGGCATGGCCAACTTGCAAAATGTGGTGAAACTCACTTAACAACGCTCTTGCTTAGCAACCAAAATGTTGGCTCAGAAACTCTGGCATTTGAAGCATGCAAGTCTTAAAGTTATAAGACCCTTGCACCCCTAATCCTTTAGAAAAAAACCCCCAGGGGTGTTCAAACTTGACAGCTTTAAGACTTGTGGACTTCAACTCCCAGAATTCCTCCTCTCGCTCTTCCTCTTGATGATGTGCGGGCGGGCGGGGGGAGGGAGCTGGAACCGCTCTTCGGCACTGTAGATTTGTGGAACCTCTTCTACAGAAGAAGTTAGAACTATTATTTAACTCCTTTTCTACCTGTGACTATAACTTTGTTGCTTGTATCTTTATGATTTATATTGTTTATAGTTTCCTAGTGTGATTTATGTTGATTGCTTATTTAGTATCCTATGACTATCACTGTTTCATCTTATGATTTATGATTAATGTATTTTTCGATGACTACGATCATGATTTATCACTTATAGCTTTTATGCACACTGAGAGTTTATGCACGGAATAATTGCTTGTGTGTCCAATCACACTTGGCCAATAAAGAATTCTATTCTCTATATCTTTCTTTATTGTTTCAGTTTTTCTAATAAAATGACTGATTGTGAACCACCAAACAGTAGCATGTCTATTCCTGGAGTCCCCATGTCAAAGGAAAGCCAGTTAAAAGTCATTTTAAAATGTACATATTATGTACAACAGTACAGATTATGTATAACCTTTTGGACACAAGGGACACATGGAGAGAGCTTTTTCTGTGGACTGGAGGAGGTGTAGTTTCATGTGCTGCCTTCATGCCATGGATGGGACATTCTTTGCCAGTCTAATTTCTGGCATGTTGGGGCCTGGTGCCAGCCCATGGACAGGGGATTGGGAACCCTTGAGGTACACTATAGTTTTCTGTGTTAGTTCTATAATAACTTAATCAGTAAAGCTACGAATTAGGAAGCTGTGCATCTTAAAAGCCAGTTTGGGGTAATATGTCAAGTTGCATCATTCCCTACTGGTTCTCTTGTCTTAATGGCTGTGGACCACCAGTGTCTCAGTCTGGATAACTGGCTCAGTGGCTCACTAGGTCTTTTTTTAGTCTTCCCATCTGCCCTAGATATTCCCAGGAGATTTTGCCTTCTTCACCAGTTTTATTTTAATAATGTTAAAAATACCACAGTCCATGTTGATTTTTAATTTAAGAATTTGTACTGTGCTCAAAGCAGTGCTGATCATTTATATAACCTGAAGTGGAAAAATACAGAAGGATCTTGACAAACCTGAACATTGGGCACTATCTAATAAAATGAAATTCAATGGCGAAAAGAGTAAGGTTCTTACATTTAGGCAACAAAAATGAAATGCACAGGTACAGTATAGGTGGTACCTTGCTCAATAGCAGTAACTGTGAAAGGGATCTTGGAATCCTAGTAGACAACCATTTAAATATGAGCCAGCAGTGTGCAGCAGCTGCCAAAAAAGCCAACACAGTTCTAGGCTGCATAAACAGAGGGATAGAATCAAGATCACGTGAAGTGTTAATACCACACTTGGAATACGGCATTCAGTTTTGGTCACCACGATGTAGAAAAGACGTGGAGACTCTAGAAAGAGTGCAGAGAAGAGCAACAAAGATGATTAAGGGACTGGAGACTAAAACATATGAAGAACGGTTGCAGGAACTGGGTATGTCTAGTTTAATAAAAAGAAGGACTAGGGGAGACATGATAGCAGTGTTCCAGTATCTCAGGGGCTGCCACAAAGAAGAGGGAGTCAAACTATTCTCCAAAGCACCAGAGGGCAGAACAAGAAGCAATGGGTGGAAACTAATCAAGGAGAGAAGCAACTTAGAACTGGGGAGAAATTTCCTGACAGTGAGAATAATTAATCAGTGGAACAGAAGTTGCCTCCAGAAGTTGTGAATGCCCCAACACTGCAAGTCTTCAAGAAGATGTTGGATAGCCATTTGTCTGAAATGGTATAGGGTTTCCTGCATAGGCAGGGAGTTGGACTAGATGACCTCCAAGGTCCCTTCCAACTCTGCTATTGTATTGTATTATATTGTAAATAACACCACTGACCCAGTAAGACTATTTTGCACTTGGACAGCAAAATGAGTAGCCACATAGATGATTTAATCACAGACTTCTTCTCCATGACATATTCCACTGATTTCCTATTTCAGTAAATAATGTTTCTAAATACTAAAATATTTAATAGGTGTGGGATTATACAATATCATCTACTGAGTTTTCCCCCCACCCAGTTATTCCCCTCAAAGTACATCTTCATATTATTAATAAGAGAGTAACATTGCCTGGCAGGTATATGGAGTCAGAAAAAAAAAATCACACTTTCCTGTGTGGTGCTGTACGCTCTATTATCAGTTTCAACGTGGACTTTCAAATTATCAGGTGTACACAGCCCATATCCGTGCACTGAATAAATCAGACACAATGGAGCTAGAAATAATGCAGTAAGCCTCTCCTAGAAACAAAAGAAAAGTGGGTGGGATTGTCCAAGAAGATTTCTTTATTTTATTATTTACTAGACGTTCCCGGCCACGCGGTGCTGTGGCCCAGTCTGGTTAAATACGTCTTAAGACGTATTTATTCCAACAAGCCGGCCTAGGATAGCCCCCATTTCTGACTTTTTAAGAAAATAATTTATAATTGGCAAGGGTTTTAATATTGGGTTTTAGCACGGGTTTATTAATTTAATACATTTTAATAGATATTTATTGTATTTTGTGTTCTTAAATAATGCCTGTGCGCCGCCCTGGGTCCTAACAAGGAGAAGGGCGGGGTATAAATTTAATAAAATAAATAAAAAATAAATAAATAGCCAACCAATCTGTGTGTCGATCTACACCTGCACACACAAACACGTACACACAACCACCCCATAACCCCCAACCTACCTACCTACCATATTTCTCCCTCTCCCTCTCTATCCCTCTACTTACCTACCTCTCTATCCACCTCTCTATCCACCTACCTACCTACCGTATTTCTCCCTCTCCCTCTCTATCCCTCTACTTACCTACCTACCTACTGTATTTCTCCCTCCCTCTCTCTATCCCTCTACCTACCTACCTACCTACCACATTTCTCCCTCTCTATCCACCTACCTACCTACCTACCATATTTCTCCCTCTCCCTCTCTATCCCTCTACTTACCTACCTACCTACTGCATTTCTCCCTCCATCTCTCTATCCCTATAGCTGCCTACCTACCACATTTCTCCCTCTCTATCCACCTACCTACCTACCATATTTCTCCCTCTCTACCCCTCTACTTACCTACCTACCTACCTACCTACTGCATTTCTCCCTCCCTCTCTCTATCCCTATAGCTGCCTACCTACCACATTTCTCCCTCTCTATCCACCTACCTACCTACCTACCTACCTATCTACCTACCTACCTACCGTATTTCTCCCTCTCCCTCTCTATCCCTCTACTTACCTACCTACCTACCTACTGCATTTCTCCCTCCCTCTCTCTATCCCTCCTACCTACCTACCTACCACATTTCTCCCTCTCTATCCACCTACCTACCTACCTACCGACCAACCAACCATATTTCTCCCTCTCCCTCTCTATCCCTCTACTTACCTACCTACCTACCTACTGCATTTCTCCCTCTCTCTCTCTATCCCTATAGCTGCCTACCTACCTACGTACTATATTTCTCCTTGAATCTTATGGACAGAGTATTATGTCATCCTTATGACATAATACTTGTGGCCCACTGCTCTCTCTGTATCCATCTACCTACCTTTTTTACAATATTTTACTTTTCTGTTGCGTGTACCTGGCACAGGTGTGACATCTACTCAATCTATATATATATATCATTGGTGCTGTATTTCAAAGGAACGTTGTGTGGAAATTTGGAAGCGATCGGTGCAGGACTTTCGGAGATTACCTGTTTTGAACAAACTCTTGTTTCTCTTTATATAGATTTATCAATTTTATATGTTGCTCATCCAGGGGTGCAAGGTGACACTGAGCGGGTTTATAACATAATAAAGAAATAAAAAGCAATTATCAAATATTAAAACAGATTACAAGAGTTTAAAACAAACAAACAAAAAGAGCGGGTTTAGAGAGGAGAGGTGGCAACGGCATCTCTATTACAGCATTAGCCACTTCCAGTCAACAGCTTCTTCTTCAGGGCCTCATGTCACCAGCGTAATCAAGTTTTAAGGCATTTCCTGAAGGCCAGAAGGGTGGGGTGGACCTCACCTCCTGCAGCAAGATATTCTACAAGGAGGAGGCTCATCCCCCAGCCTCACAAGCCACAACTCTTTGGCTGATGGGGTCCACAGTAAGACTTTTCTGTCAGCACGAGTGAGGGGAGGGGGGAATCCTATTGGGGAAAGATGGCTTCTCAAATATCTTGGACGTACATCATAGGGGGCTGTAAAGATAATTACCAACACCTTGAATTGGACCCAGAAGCAAATTGGCAGCCAGTGCAGCTTGTGTAGCACTGGTGTTATCTGTGCCACCCTAGGAGCCTCCAAAACTGTACACACCCCTGCATTCTGGACCAATTGTATCTTTCAAATACTCTTAAAGGGTAGCCCCAGGTAGAGCCCATTGTAGTAATCCAAAGCGGATATGACCAGGACATGAATCGCTCCATGGCATGGGACCTGAGTATTTGCGAGACCGCCTCCTACCACATACCTCCCTTCGACCTGTCCGCTCACACAGGGAGGGCCTCCTCAGGGTGCCGTCGGCCGGTCAATGCCGTCTGGCGACTCTCAGGGGCAGGGCCTTCTCTGTGGCGGGCCCGGCTCTCTGGAACGACCTGCCCCCCCAATATCCGCACTATCACGGACCTACGCCTCTTCCACCGGGAGCTCAAGACATATTTTTTCCATCTGGCCGGCCTGGTTTAGACTTTAGACTTTGATTTTAGTAAGTAATTTTACAGGGTTGTAGTGTTTTAAAATGTTTAGCACAGTTCTTAATTTAATTTGGTTGTAGTGGTATGAGTGTATTTATTCAGATGAATGTATTATGTGTATTTTTATCTGCTGTGCACCGCCCCGAGTCCTATCCAGAGAGGGGGTGGTATAAAAGTCTAATTAAATAAATAAATAAATAAAATGAATGACTGAGCGCAGGACCTCACAAACCAGAAAATGGCAGAGTTGATGTTTTCCTAGCCACAACTGCTACCTGTTCTTTGATGTCATTCCATCTTACTAGGGTTCAGCTGAAACCTGTTGTCCCCCATCCAGGGACTTACAGCCTCCAGGCATCACAAAAGGGCAGTCACAGGATCACTTGGATCATCAGGGATGGATATGAACAATTGAGTATCCTCATATCCCATGGTGTCAGATTATTTTACCCAGCGGCATCATGTAGATTTCAAAAAGAAGCAAAGAGAGCATCGAGCCCTGTGGTACCCCACAAAGGAGCACTCATGGGCTGGACCTCTCGCTCCCTATCAACACCTATTGGTGAAGATGTTGGTTGAAAAAGGGCCGGGATGCTGAGAGTGCCCTGGTTTTATGTCCTCTCTCAGGCCCCATTCCAGATCTTCCCATTCCTGTGTAAGAAATGCATTCCGCTTGGAGGTGAGACTCCCAGGGGGGCAGTGCAAGGGCAACTCTGTAGGCTGTGCTGAGACCCAAGCCTGCTGGGTCTCCTGCTGGGTGATGCAATCCTCCCAGGTGCCCTGTGTTGAGATGGGTGGAATGCTAATCCTACCTTTGTTATGCAGAATAGACTGCCCCAGCCCTCAATGACCCATTCAAAAGTGGGGGCAGGAAGCTGCGGAGAGCTACTTTGCCTTTAAAAACACGTTTCTCCCTTTTCTCATCCAGGGAAATATAATATTCTGCCTTTTTAATATTTACGAAGATATTTCGTTTTTCTAGGAGAGGGGTGGATTTTATACAAACTACAGATGTATACATTTATTTTCCTCCCTTCTTTGCTGGAAATGCCAGCATAGCAATAAAAAGCTACCAATCAACACATAAAAATGGGCAGCAAGCTTGTGTTTTTATTTTCTTTCCAAAGTGATTTGGAAAGGAAAATAAATGGGCATCTAAAAATAATGCCTTTAATGCTCTACGTGCAGGAGGCTTTCTCCAATTTTCCACTGACCAACTGTTGTCAGGGCTTTTAAGCATTAATGTTAAGTAGAAAGCAGGCTCAGTACTTTTCCATCACAGAGGGATCTTTTTTCAGCAGCACCTAATGTCATAGGAGGTCATATCTAAACTGGCTCAGCTTCAGAGACTAGCAACTGAAAATCCTCTTGCCAGTCATGTTGACTTTCTAGGCTTTTTATCGAATGGATGGTTTTCATGCTTCAGTAGAGCTTGAGTGGGGGAAATGAATAGGCGCCTGACAAATTATTTTAGGAAGGGAAAGTTATCACAGATAAGAGACTGCACCAGCCTCCCTTCCCATCTGGACATGTTGAGACTGGAGCTCCTAGGAGTCTCAGCCAATAATCAGCAGCCTTCATGTTTGGGAAATCTCAGAGTCCCATTCTAATACAGTGGTACCTCGGTTCACGAACTTAATTCGTGAACTGACTCTGGTCGCGAACCGAATTGGTTGTGAACCGAGGCACAGTTTCCCATAGGGTTTAATGTAAATCCAATTAATCCGTTCTGATCTTTCTTTTGGTTTTAATTCTTGAACTGACTCTGGTCGCGAACCAAATTGATTGTGAACCGAGGCGGAGTTCGTGAACCGAGGCGGAGTTCGTGAACAGAAGCGGAGTTCGTGAACCAGACCATATTTTTATGAACTTTTCCGTTCGTGAACCGAAACGGAGTTCGTGAACCGGAGCACATTTTGAGGAACTTTTCTGTTCGTAAACCGAATTGGTCGTGAACAGAGGCGTTCGTGAACCGAGGTACCACTGTATCTCAGGAGAGGGAGATACATGGGAAGGGCCAGGTATAACATTTAGGCTGTGTTTCTCAACTTTGCTGGCTGGGGGATTTTGAGAGTTGGTTCCATACATCTTAAACTTGCTAAAGTGAGAGACACTGCTTTAGGGAGGGGGAAAAACAGCTGAAAATCTGTATTTGTTTATATAGTGTGGATTTGCAGTGAGGAATAATGTGATCTCAAAAAGGGTTAAGGGTTTTACAACAGTTTCCAATGGAAGAATTTGGAGAAAGTTTATTCACTATATTCCTTGGGAAGTATTTTCACACATGAGATGTAAATTGCCATGGGGTTTTTCTTAAGCTGTTCATATCAAGGGGTGAAGAAACTAAATGCACAAATACATTTTGTAAAGGGGCACTCACGATTCCAAGATCCAGCCCAAGCAAGATTTGATGTCCTGTTGTAGAGCAGGGGTCTCCAACCTTTGCAACTTTAAGTCTGAAGGACTTCAGCTCTCAGACTTCTCCAGCCAGCTTTGCTGGCTGGAGAATTCTGGGAGCTGAAATCCTTCAGACTTAAAGTTGCAAAGGTTGGAGACTCCTGTTGTAGAGGACAACATTTTAGATCCTAAGCAAATGCTTTAAACATCAAGAAACATGACATTCTTAACTGAAAATTATGGATTTTGGTATATAATGGAATATGTTTGCTTTCGGTATACTCTTCAGTAAACAAAACAGCAGATGACAAAGGAGAGATATTGGTAAGTCCTCAATAACTGGGATCTTTATGAGGACTGTAGAAACCTTAAAATGCTTACCGTTCTCAGAGTGCCTTTTCATAAAGCAGTTCTGTGCCATCAATGAATTTTAGGTAGAATTGCACATCATTGCACATTATGATAAAGACAGAGTAAGCAGTCACCCTTGGTTGCCTTCTTCCTCTGCACAGATAATCAATTCACCAAAATACTGACGTCTTATTATTTACTTCCAAACAAGAGAAGACACAGAAAGCAAACGAAGTGTAGATAATCTCCAATGACTCCCCAGGGGAGATGGTCACAATTTGGATGCAGAAAATGCAGTCCGGGAGCAGCATCTCCTAGGCAGGTCCTGGAGAACCCTAGAAGTTGTGTGTGTGTGTGTGTGTGTGTGTGTGTGTGTGTGTGTGTGTGTGTGTTCCAGATCTTTTGTTTCACTTTTTTCATTGGGAACTTGGTGTCTTAAATCTTGCTTTCAGCCTTAGCTGTTCTACCCCCATGGGACCAGGTCCCACCTGCTTTTAATGGTCCTTGAGGTAACCTCCTGTGCAACTCTTGAGTGACAGGAATTGCATACTCCTGATTTATTACATCGGAGTCCTTTCTACATTTTCTCCCTTCTAGGATAATGGAACCCTGAGGTTGAATGAAAGTAGTACTTATGTTTACAATGTATTCTTAAAGTGACAGTCATTAAAGGTAACGGTAAAGATTCCCCTCAAACTTAGGTCCTATTCATTCCCAATTTTAGGGGACGGTGCTCATCTCCATTTCAAAGCCGAAGAGCCAGCGCTGTCTGAAGACAGCTCTTGCGGCCAACATGACTAAACACTAAAGGCGCATGGAACCCTGTTACCTTCCCACCAAGGTAGTCCCTATTTTTCTACTTGCATTTCTAGTGCTTTCAAACTGCTAGATTGGTAGAAGCTGGAACCTAATTCCATTAAGCAGCACTAGGGATTCGAACCACCAAACTGCTGACCTTTCTGATCGACAAGCTCAGCGTCTTAGCCACTGAGCCACTGCGCCCCAACAAAGTCATTTCCAGAAGCCAAATTAAAGACTAAGAATGTCAGCGCTTTTAAAAGGGATCTTGATCGTTTCATAGAAAAGGAAACAGTCAATGGCTACAGAACCTTATCCTAAATATTGTCTCATAGAAGAATCAGAAGGAATTTTTAATTTACTAGCGTTTCTGTATGCATCTTTTACGAGTCATGGTAGCGCAGTGGTTAGAATGCAATACTGCAGGCTATTTCTGCTGCCTGCCGGCTGCTTGCAGTTTGGCAATTCAGTTCAACTGGCTCAAGGTTGACTCAGTCTGCCATCCTTCCGAGATCAGTAAAATGAGGACCAGCCTGTTAGGGACAAAATGCTGACTGTAAACCACTTAGAGAGGGCTATATAAAGCACTGTGAAGTGGTATATAAGTCTAAGTGCTGTTTCTATTTCTATTATATTCCTATTGGTTTGATTGTTACAGCCACCCAGAGTTACACTGTGTAAGATGCCAAATACTGTAAACTAGGGGTGTCAAACTCAATTTCACTGAGGGCTGCATCGGGATTGTGTTTGACCTTGGGGGGCTGGCGTTGGCATGGCCAGGATGGGTGTGGCCAGCTCAATATCACTCGTATCAGGGGCACCTGTGGTAAACTGAGTGCTCTGCCATCAAAAACAGGCTCCCGAGATCTGTTTTCGGCTGCAACAGCCTCCTGCAACACACTGCCAGTAAAAATGGAGCTTAGGAGAGGCCCTTGCGGCCCTCCTAAGCTCCGTTTTCACAGGCAGAGGCACTGCGCGCCGGTCCTTCACTGTTTCCAGCGTGGCCCTGGATCTAAGCGCCCATGGGCTGGATATGGTCCACGGGCCTTGAGTTTGACACCCCTGCTGTAAACCCTTTCAAGAAATGAACTTAATACCAGTTCCAGGAAACCTGAATAGGAGGATGCTTTTGTTCTTCTATGATGGTCCACTGGGCACCTGATTGAGTACTGTAAAAATCAAGGCAGTTTGGTCCAGCAAGGTTTTCTTATGCTCTAAAGGTCTATCCCCACAACTATTTGATACTGTATGTCTGCTCCCTATGGAGATAATACAATAATACAATAGCAGAGTTGGAAGGGACCTTGGAGGTCATCTAGTTCAACCCCCTGCCTAGGCAGGAAGCCCTATACCATTTCAGACAAATGGCTATCCAACATCTTCTTGAAGACTTTTAGTGTTGAAGCATTCACAACTTCTGGAGGCAACTTCTGTTCCACTGATTAATTGTCCTAACTGTCAGGAAATTTCTCCCCAGTTCTAAGTTGCTTCTCTCCTTGATTAGTTTCCACCCATTGCTTCTTGTTCTGCCCTCAGGTGCTTTGGAGAATAGTTTGACTCTCTCTTCTTTGTGGCAACCCCTGAGATATTGGAACACTGCTATCATGTCTCCCCTGGTCCTTCTCTTCATCAAACTAGACATACCCAGCTCCTGCAACCGTTCTTCATATGTTTTAGTCTCCAGTCCCCTAATCATCTTTGTTGCTCTTCTCTGCACTCTTTCTAGCGTCTCCACGTCTTTTCTACATCGTGGCGACCAAAACTGAATGCAGTATTCCACGCGTGGCCTTACCAAGGCCTTATAAAGTGGTATTAACACTTCCCGTGATCTTGATTCTATCCCTCTGTTTATAGTGCCTCTGCCAGATAATGAAATGCACACCAATAAGGTATTACAACTAGATATATTATTTTGCAAATGTGGTGATGATGAAGGAGTGGAGGAATTCAACATGACAACTCACGTCTGGTGGATTGTACAAATCCAGTCCTTATTAATTCATGCATAAAGGATAAGCCTTTCAGTTTTGTTCACTTAAATCCAAACCCCATGGGATATCAAATATATCACTTGCCATTTCATGAACCTTCAAAGCTGTAGAAGGAGCAACAGGGATAGAAACGCTTAATTCGTCCCTCATCTGCCGTGGTCCAGAGTAAAATCACCCTGATCAGGATAGAAGGAAATCTTGCACTAACATCAGGATTAAGCGTCACTTTGAAGAATATTATTTGGGGGAGGGATTGTGACATTAAAAGAAAGCAGTGAATCCCCCTCATTTCGCAAATGCAAAAAAAAGGGGAAGATGTGGGTATGGATACCCACATTCATACTCTGTGTGTGTGTGTTGTGTGGGCAGGTGGGTGGGCATGTACGTTTCTGTATCTGTGTATTTATATATGCATTTAACTGAACAACAACAAAAAAACCCACAAACCCACATGTGATGATTGAAGGCTGAAAACAAAAGATAAAATAATTTCAATAATGCTACTTCCCAGCAGGCCAAAAGTTATTGGACTATGATCCACATATGACTGGAGAAAATGACACATAAACATGTAGACTTTAAACCTGAACTTTTTTTACTTGGAATCACACCAGAAACATTTGATAAAAATCTGAAATATTTAATTGCGAATGTTCTAACAGCAGCTAGAATTGTATTTGCAAAAAACTGGAGAAATGAGAAACTACCTTCTCAAGAAGAAATTATTCGTAAGATTATGGATTGTGCAGAAATGAGTAAACTGACATTTGAAATTAGAGAACAAGAGGAAGAACAATTTTATAAAGTATGGAATATGTTTTATCAATGGTTAGATAAAAAAAACCAGGGGACATAATATATAAAAGAATGTTTAGAAATAGAAGTTAACTGTTAGGACTGGCAGACATTGTAACAAATTGAGATCATGTTATTTTAGAAAGATATTCTGTATATTAGCATTAACGAGACATATATATAATGGAAAAGTTGGATAAACTCTTGGTCTTATATAGAGAAAATATTATGGGTATGTATTTTATAGTAGTAATGTACTTTCCAAAGATAATTGAAAATAATGTTATAAGACAGGAATCTATGGAGAATCTTCACTTTTCTTTTTATCTATTGAATAACTATAGAAAAAGATTGATTTTGATAAACACTAGTTGTCACTATGTGGAAAATAAGGTGATATACCGGTACATAAATTGGATGGAAAATTGATAATTATGTTGGTAATTCTAAGAACCGATGCACAAAATTCATGACCAAACGACATGTTGTATAAAGCTGAAGATGAATAATGTTTTTACTTGTTTTTATGTTGAAAATAAAAAAATTTATATGCAACAATACTACCTCCCAGCCACGTAGTACAGGATTATAGTGACTACAAGGATCATTTCTGCCTTCCTTCTTTGGGAGACGGTCAACAAGCAAAAGCCACCTTTTTTTAAAAGGAAGGGATAAAATATGAAAGTTTAAACTTCAAGCAGTCAAATATAACCATTCCGTGCTGAACGCATCCTGATCGCCATCATACAACAACTGACAAATTGCTTAGAAAAGAAAACCCCATGGTCTACCACTGCTTCAAATGAGGATTTTTCTGCTTGAATCTTGAGATTCTCTCTGGGGAAAGAATTCCAAGTATTAAAGATCTTGGAATCCTAGTGGACAATCATTTAAATATGAGCCAGCAGTGTGCAGCAGCTGCCAAAAAAGCCAACACAGTTCTAGGCTGCATAAACAGAGGGATAGAATCTAGATCATGTGAAGTGTTAATGCCACTGTATAGTGCCTTGGTAAGGCCACACTTGGAATACTGCATACAGTTTTGGTCGCCACGATGTAGAAAAGACGTGGAGACTCTGAAAAGAGTGCAGAGAAGAGCAACCAAGATGATTAGGGGACTGGAGAGTAAAACATATGAAGAACGGTTGCAGGAGCTGGGTATGTCTAGTTTGATGAAGAGAAGGACCAGAGGAGACATGATAGCAGTGTTCCGATATCTCAGAGAGTGCCACAAAGAAGAGGGAGTCAAACTATTCTCCAAGGCACCTGGGGGCAGGACAAGAAGCAATGGGTGGAAACTAATCAAGGAGAGAAGCAACTTAGAACGAAGGAGAAATTTCCTGACAGTTAGAACAATTAACCTCTGGAACAGCTTGCCTCCAGAAGTTGTGAATGCCCCAATCCTGGAAGTCTTTAAAAAGATGTTAGTTGTCTGAAATGGTATAAGGTTCCTGCCCACGCAGGGGGTTGGACTAGAAGACCTACAAGGTCCCTTCCAACTCTGCTATTGTATTGTACAGTATAAAGATCATTTTAAAAAGTTTATTATTTAATTCATAGATTAATGAGATTTGAAAGAAAAAGGTTGAAACTATACCCAGTTTCCTAATTTGCACAAAGAACTACAGATTATATGCTAGAGAGCAAAACGGAAATAAAACATTGATTTCTAGTTTAGCCAGAAGCTGCAAGGAACAGTGGCAGGCCTATATTTTTCCCAGCTTTGGTCCACAGTCTTTGGTGGAATTCTTCTGATTTCTGCCTCTTGTTTTGAAATAAATTGGAAAAACAAAAGAAAGGGGTATCTCTGTATGTAACAAACAACAGAAATGATTCTCTTTGCAGGGATGTGGAATGACAGTTTGGCATGAGTGTCTTTGCAAGCAGGAGACATAGGCAGGCATAGAGATATTCTACAATTGGATCAATAATATAGAAACCAAGTTGATCACCATTACTGGCGATCAAAAGAATTCAGGCTTTGAATGAAGCCTCTTTAGGTTGTTATTATATTTTATAAAACTTGATTTTGTGACTTACTTTATTTATTTTATTTATTTAATTATTTAATTGGATTTTTATACCGCCCTATCTCCCAAGCCACCCTTAAGAATTATTTGAAATGTATTCTCTTAGTTTACAGTTTATATTTATTATCTCGATGACTTCTTTTTATAAACAAGGGTAGATGAAGAAAATAAAATTAAGTAACTTTATTTTCTTTCTAAAATAAATGATTTTCGTCAATCCAAATCCAGAATTTGTATTCTATAAGGAAAAGGTTCAAGTTATTTTAAGGGCGTTTTGATTTATATCATGTCTGCTGCACAGCTCAAAGGTTTTTTTAAAATAATACATGTATTATCAAAGTTTAGCTTTGAAGTACTACAGATGAAAGTTGAGGCTGTTCATGAGACAACATATAATACAAAGACAGCAACCTCCAGGGTATCAGTCAAATATGCTATAAAAATAACATATTTCATTATAAGTGAACTTTTGTTTTCAAACCATGGGCTGTTTTAAAAACTGAAAATATTTTCCCGTGATTTTGTGAACAAAGTGAATAACCACAAGACTCTGTATTATAAGGAACATATTGAAAAAGGTTTTAGTTTAGCAGAATGCAAATGTCAACATTTTATACTCAGAAAATTTCATTTTATTCTAAAATGCATAAGGGAATATATGCTTTGCTTTAAAACTTCTTCCCAGATGTATCCAGAAAAGAAATGTGTCATCTTTGGTATTCTAACCAAACGTGATGCCAGGCCTCCCTGTGGAATTTTGAAATCTGTACAATTGGGTTGAGAATATCGCAATGAATGGACAAATTGCATACATTACTATCCAGGTTTGTATATCTGTTATTTTTACCTTGGATTGAACCAATCTCAGAAGACAAGTGAAGGAAGGAAAAATTGTAAACATTTTGCTGAGAGATAACGAACGTGAAACTGAAACATTTTAAGTCACAAATACAGTGGTACCTCGGTTCACGAACGCCTCTGTTCACGACCAATTCGGATTACGACCAAAAATTTCCCCAAAAATGTGCCCCGGTTCACGAACACCGTTTCGGTTCACGAACGGAAAAGTTCGTAAAAAATGCTCCGCTTCACGAACTCCGCCTCGCTTCACGAACTCCGCCTCGCTTCACGAACTCCGCCCTCGCTTCACGAACAGAAAAGTTCGTAAAAATGCTCGGATTCACGAACCCCGCCTCGCTTCACGAACCGGAGCCGCGGACGACCCAAAAACAAGGTCAGAACGGATTAACCGGATTTACATTGAACCCTATGGGAAACTGTGCCTCTGTTCACGACCAATTCTGTTCGCGAACAGAGTCAGTTCAAGAATCACGACCAAAAAACAAGGTCGGAACGGATTAACCGGATTTACATTGAACCCTATGGGAAATTGTGCCTCGCTTCACGACCAATTCGGATCGCGAACAGAGTCAGTTCACGAATTAAGTTCGTGAACCGAGGTACCACTGTATTGTGTTGTGCACAATGCTGTAACCAACCTTCTCACATACTCTCCACAGACTTCCATTTCCATCTCCATGTTAAATTAAAAAGCAATCTACCCCTCCTAGCATTATTAAGTGCAGTTACTATTTCTTAGTCACTGATTTTTTAATAGATTAGTAGAAAACTGCTGTGCACGTACGTTCTCTCCTAAGACAGCATGACTTCTATAGCATAGCTAAAGTTGTAAGATATTTTAGATCTAATGATGATTCCAAATGCAAATCTCAAACTGCAGGGAAATTTTTTCCTGGACCATTAGTCAAAGAGGAAAATGTCTCCTGTAGCACAAGAAATCTCCTGAAATTATGTGATAAGAATCTTTCCTAGTTATCCCAATGTGGTGTAATAATTGCAGAATATGAAAAAAGTTACTGAGGACCCAGCAACAGTATACTGAAGCTGTTGCCCAAGGCCCCCTTTTTCCAGGACTTGTACTATGAGCACCTAATCTACAGGTGAAACTCGAAAAATTAGAATATCATGCAAAAGTTCATTTATTTCAGGAATGCAACTTAAAAGGTGAAACTAACGTATGAGATAAGACTCATTACATGCAAAGCAAGATAGTTCAAGCCGTGATTTGTCATAATTGTGATGATTATGGCGTACAGCTCATGAAAACTCCAAATCCAGTATAAGTATAAGCATGCATATGTACTCAGTAGTACTTGGTTTTGGCCCCTTTTGCAGCAATTACTGCCTCAATGCGGCGTAGCATGGAAGCTATCAGCCTGTGGCACTGCTGAGGTGTTATGGAAGACCAGGATGCTTCAATAGTGGCCTTCAGCTCTTCTGCATTCTTCGGTCTTATGTATCTCATCTTTCTCTTGGCAATGCCCCATAGATTCTCTATGGGGTTCAGGTCAGGCGAGTTTGCTGGCCAATCAAGCACAGTAATCCCATGGTCATTGAACCAGGTTTTGGTGCTTTTGGCAGTGTGGGCAAGTGCCAAGTCCTGCTGGAAAATGAAGTCAGCATCCCCATAAAGCTCGTCTGCAGAAGGAAGCATGAAGTGCTCCAATATCTCCTGGTAGATGGCTGTGTTGACCTTGGACTTAATGAAGCACAGTGGACCAACATCAGCAGATGACATGGCTCCCCAAATCAACACAGACTGTGGAAACTTCACACTGGACTTCAAGCATCTTGCAGTGCCTCTCCATTCTTCCTCCATCCTCTGGGTCCTTGGTTTCCAATGAGATGCAAAAGTTGCTCTCATCGGAAAAGAGGACTTTGGACCACTGAGCAACAAGACTTTGGACCACTGTGCTTCATTAAGTTCAGGCTCGAACTACCTTGCTTTGCATATAATGAGTCTTATCTCACCTTTTAAGTTGCATTACTGAAATAAATGAACTTTTGCACGATATTCTAATTTTTTGAGTTTTACCTGTAACTGTCTATAATCCTCCAAAAAAGGACAGATGTAACAGGTCATGGAGGAAATGTCCCTTACTGATCACATACCTGCTATTGTTGTATGCAGATGTATTCTCTGTACCATATGCAGGCATTGATCTATTTTTTTCTTTCTTTCACCCAGTGGGAATAATATAAAAATGTGCCTTCTGAACAGGCTGTCCATCATTTTGCAAGAGTCCCACTGGCTTGATATGAACCTTGATTAGTGGCAGTCATTAAAAATAATGTGGCAATAGGGACTCAGACAATTGCTTGCTCCATGCTCTAAACAGCAGGGTTGCTTCTGATGTGTACGCACCAGTGAATATCAAATTATTTCCTCCAAATGATTTTTAAAATAATGCTTGGTACAAAATGTGAACATGGAGTGATGGTAGATAAAAAGAAATTATACTCTTTTGGACCAGCAGAGAAACTTACAAGCCTGGTATACAGGCTGACACCTGGTTTACATTAAGCCAATATTAATTCTACGTACGTGTATTTTGCTTGAATGGCCTGATTCACACATTAATTTACTAAATCATAAATTATTATTGTACGAAAACCAAGAAAACCTATCTTAAGAACATTGTTAAAAATCTTGTGTTGGTGCAATACTTCAAGGTGCTCCATGGCATGGGGCCTAGTTACCTGCGAGACCGTCTGCTGCCCCATACGTCCCTACGTCCAATTCGCTCCCACAGAGAGGGTCTTCTCCAGGTGCCGTCGGCCGGGCAATGCCGGTTGGCGACACCCAGGGGAAGGGCCTTCTCTGTGGCGGGCCCAACCCTCTGGAACGATCTACTTCCCAAACTCCGTGTCATCTCTGACCTCTGCCTGTTCCGCCAGCGCCTAAAAATGCACTTTTTTCATCTAGCCGGCCTGGCATGAACTACCCAACACCGAACTGACTTTTAGTTGATCAAAGTTTTAATTTGGGGCTTTTAATAATAATAATAATTTAATAATAATAATAATAATTTTATTGTTTCTATACCGCCCCCTCTCCCCACGGGGACTCGGGGCGGTGCACAGGTAGCATAAAAGCAATATATAACAACAATAAATAAACAACAAAATTTAAAAGCCAATTAAATAAACCCTGTGCTAAAATCCCAATTAACTAAAACCTATTCTATAAAATCCCAAGGCAAGGAGGCTATCCCAGGCCGGCCAGACGGAAAAAGTAAGTTTTCAATTTAAGACGGAAGGAGCGGAGGTCCGTAGTTGTCCTAATGTCGGGGGGAAGGTCGTTCCAGAGGGCCGGGCCCGCCACAGAGAGCGCCCTTCCCCTGGGTGTCGCCCGCTGACATAGTCTAGTGGACGGCACCCGGAGAAGCCCCTCTCTGTGGGAGCGAATCGGCCGTGAGGACGTGTGAGGCAGAATCCGATCCTGCAGATAGCTAGGTCCCGAGCCATGGAGCGCTTTAAAGATGATGACTAGCACCTTGAAGCGCACCCGGAAGACGACAGGCAGCCAGTGCAGCTCGCGCAAGAGCGGTGTTACATGGGTAGACCTTGCGGTCCCCATAATTGCTCGCGCGGCTGCATTCTGGACTAGCTGAAGCCTCCGGGTGCACCTCAGGGGCAGCCCCATGTAGAGAGAGTTACAATAGTCCAGTCGGGATGTCACGAGAGCATGAGTGACTGTGCGAAGGGCGTCCCGATCCAATAGGGGGCGCAATTGGCGAACCAGGCGAACCTGGTAAAACGCCCTCCTGGCCACGGCTGTCACCTGATTTTCCATGGACAGCCGGGCATCCAGGAGGACACCCAAATTGCGCGCCCCATCCACAGGGGCAAGATGTTCGCCCCCTATGGCCAGCGATGGAGTAAGCTGGTTGAATCGGGCAGCCGGAAACCACAGCCACTCGGTCTTGGTCGGGTTGAGCTTGAGTCCGTTACTTCCCATCCAGATCCGTACAGCTTCCAGGCACTGGCACATCACCGCTACGGCATCGTTGGGGTGGTTTGGGGTAGAAATGTACAGCTGGGTGTCATCAGCGTACAGATGGTATTCTACCCCAAAACCACGGATGATCTCACCCAGCGGCTTCATGTATGTGTTGAACAGGAGGGGCGAGAGGACCGACCCCTGAGGCACCCCACATGTGAGGGGTCTCGCGGTCGATCTCTGCCCCCCTGTCAACACAAATTGCGATCGGCCAGAGAGGTAGGAGGAGAACCACCGTAAAACGGTGCCTCCCACCCCCAACCCCCCCAGCCGATGCAATAGGATACCATGGTCGATGGTATCGAAAGCCGCCGAGAGGTCTAATAGGACCAGGATGGAGGAACAACCCCCATCTCTGGCCCTCCAGAGATCATCAACCAACGCGACCAATGCCGTCTCGGTGCTATGCCCGGGCCGGAAGCCGGACTGGCGCGGATCTAGATAGTCTACTTCCTCCAGGTGACGGGGAAACTGTTGTGCCACCACACTCTCAACAACCTTCGCCAAAAAGGGAAGGTTGGAGACGGGACGGTAGTTGTTCAAAGAAGCTGGATCCAAGGAGGGCTTCTTAAGGAGGGGCCTCACCATCGCTTCTTTTAGGGAAGCAGGCAAGGCACCCTCACTCAAGGAAGCGTTGACCACCTCCTGGAGCCAGCCTCGTGTCACCTCCCAGGATGCCAGTACAAGCCAGGAGGGACACGGGTCCAATAAACATGTGGTGGCTCGCAGTCGCCCACGTAACCTGTCCATATCCTCGGAAGTAACGGAGTCAAACTCCTCCCAAACAAGATCTCTCTCGTGGCATCCCACTGGGCCACGAATGGGGGCTAGCTCGTTCTGTATCTGAGCGATTTTCTCCTGCAGAAAAATCACAAATTCCTCTGCTCTACCCTGTAGCGGGGCTTCCCGCACCCTCTGTTGAAGGAGGGAGCGGGTCACCCTAAACAGGGCGGCAGGGCGGTTTTCTGCGGATGCTATGAGAGTAGCGCAATGATGACGTTTGGCTACTCTCAGCGCCACAATGTAAGTCCGTAAATGGGCTCTTACCTGTGTCCGGTCAGATTCAGAACGGGAAGACCTCCATCTACTCTCTAGGCATCTCTTGCGGCGTTTCATCACCCCCAGCTCCTCGGTAAACCAAGGAGCCAGGGTGTTCCGCCGCCGCAAGAGAGGCCGCAAGGGCGCGACCCGATCCAAGGCTCCCGTGGTCGCACTATTCCATGCGGCCACGAGGTCCTCCATCGGGGCGCGGGTCAGGGGTACAGGAACTGGCCCAAGCGCCGTTTGGAACCCATCCGGGTCCATCAGGCGCCTGGGGCGGAACCAGATTGGTAATTCAGGTCCCGCCTCCCCGCGGAGGGGAGCAGCGGTCGGAAAGTCGAGCCGGAGAAGTGAGTGGTCTGTCCATGACAAGGGTGTGATGACTATATCCCCTATACCCAGATCACTCGTCCATTGGCCTGAGACAAAGATAAGATCCGGTGTATGTCCACCCTCGTGAGTGGGGCCTTGAATTAGTTGGGTCAGGTCCATGGCCGTCATGGAAGCCATGAACTCCCGAGCTACCTCGGATGATTCGCCCAACGATGGCAGATTAAAGTCCCCCATGACTAAAAGTCTGGGGGTCTCCACTGCCACCGTAGCGATCACCTCGAGGAGCTCGGGCAGGGCTGCTGCTACATAGCGGGGAGCCAGGTATACAACCAGCAAGCCCAACTGCCTCCTTAGGCCCCACTTCACACAGAGGGACTCACAACCGGTAGTCTGTGGCACAATGGTCTCTCTCGGCTCAAGACCTTCCTTTACAATGACCGCTACCCCACCACCCCTACCCAGGGCCCGAGGCTGATGAAAAGCGTGGTAACCTGGCGGGCACATTTCAACGAGGGGGAGTCCACCCTCGTGGCCCAACCAGGTCTCTGCAATTCCCACCAGGTCCGGCTCCCCCTCCGACACGAGGTCGTGAATGAGGGGGGCTTTGTTGGCAACGGACCTGGCGTTGCAGAACATCAGCCGTAGGCCCTGGCTCTGTACACCCTGGCCACCTAGCCTGCAGGGGTTGAGGCACTTGACCGTCTGTAGCCAGCGGCCTCGTGTCCCCAACCGGGAGGATGACACACGTCTCCCCTCGGACCTGCCTCTCCCCACGACCTTTTGGATGGAAATGCCCTCTGTCGGAACGACTTGAATCTCCCCCCTCCTAACGGAACCTTCCGCTACCCTCCGTCGCCCGCTGGCCTGGCCCTCTCTTCCCTCACCCGCCTCAACCTGCCTACACCCTCCCTCCTCCCTGGTACCCCCTAAAATAGTTATTAATTTAAAAATTAAAAAGCCCCTAAGCCTACGCTTTTTCCACCTCTCCAGATTAATAAATCCTTCATCAAGGTGGGCCCTCGTTAGAGCGGAGGGCCAAACCTGCGAGAGCGGGGACTCTCGCAGTCGTAGCAGGTCTAGCTTGGAATACATAATATAGATAAATAATTAAATAAGTGAATAAATAATTATATATAGATACAATGTAGGAGTAAATTTCATAAGAGGGTCATGGGTAAAATTGTAAAAAATTATCAATGGCCTTAATTTAAAACACACAATTTCATGAGTAGATGATAAAATTCATGAGTAGATGATAAATAGATGGAATAAAGTGCATAAAATAGATGGAATAAAGTGCATCAAGAGGAATAGTTAGGGATGGCAGTTCAGGTGTTTCTGTCCATAGGTCTTTCTTTCTGAGGGATTACAAAGGTCTCTAAGGGACGTTGATGTAAAAGTCTAACAAACCATGGTGGGGAGGATTTCAAAGATTTAATTATGTTTTAGCGCAGGGTTGGGTTTAATATAGTTTTAAGAGTCTTTGTATTTTTGTATATTTGTATATTTGTATTTTTAATTTTCCTGTGTGCCGCCCCGGGTCCCTTTGTGGGAGATGGGTGTGGGATATAAATATGAAAAATAAAATAAAAATAAATAAAAATATGTGAAGTGAGCTGCAGTTAAACTTACCATGGAAATGAATCACCATTTATTTGGAAACTGAACTATACCTGCAAATAATGGTTTGAAGGTGTTTTTTTTTTTTAATTGAAAAAGTTTTATTCAAACAAGTTTTCCCCCTTTTTGCCCCCCGGCATATAATATAAATCACATACAAATAGTATACCCCTCCCCTCCCCCCATCTTAGGATAAATTTCTCATTCATATATTATACCCCCTCGCCTCCTGGCAAACATGATATAAATTTCTCTTAATATATCAATCTCCCCTTAACACCATCTTTTAATTTAATTAAACATATATAAATCATGGTATAACCGTATCCCATTATTCCCATCGCTATTTGAAGGTGTTTTAACTCAGGATCCTGAGGTTATTCCTATGGATTTGGGGGCAGGGGTTTCTGTTGTGGCCCAGCCGGCTCTGGGTGAGCTGCTGATGGATTCTTCTAGTGAGGAGTCCTATGAGTCGGCTCTAGAGGAGGAAACCCAGTTTGTCCCGGATGTCAGGCTAAGGATTGAGAGGAGGCAATTAGCAGAACGATGCCATTGGAGATAATCAGTATCAGCTGCCTAATTGCCTGGCCCTTCCCAAGAGGCTTTAAAAGAATTCCTCTGTGAAGAGTAGGTTTGCAGGAAACAACAGAGAAGCTACAGAGTCAGAGAATTGTGTCGTGTAATCTTTCAGTCTAGTTCAGGTTAGTTCAGGCAAGCTGCCAAGTGGTAGTCCGTCTAGTTAATTGTCTTGTGAAGGGCGGGAGTCAGAACAGGTTTCTATGGAAGTTTTTCACCAAGCCACAAAGGTGAAAATTAGGAACAGTTTAGAAAAGCGATTCTCATTATTTTAAGTATTTTCACTCAAAGATGAGATAAGAATCCCCCCAAACAGACATACACATAAACAATGAGCCACCACATAAAGCCATCTCCGACACATAAGCTAAACACAACAAGCAATGGGAGGCAAACTTTGGAAACCATCAGGAATTGCATCCTGCTAGGACAGGGGTCTGCAAAGTCGGCTCTTTTAAGACTGGTGGACTTCAACTCCCAGAATTCCCCAGCCAGCTATGCTGGCTGGGGAATTCTGGGAGTTGAAGTCCACCAGTCTTAAAAGAGTCAACTTTGCAGACCCCTGTGCTAGGATATTCGAAATATTTAATGGGCTTTGGCAGAAAATGGAGAAAGATGCAAACCAGGAATTAGCCAAGTCATTGGCATGATATTTGCAAGTCAGATTCTGTTTTGGTCAACAAAGCTGGTCTAAAACAAATTTTGGCTCAGCATTATATGGCTGGACATGCATCCATAGGCTCTGCTTTCACGCATCATACCAGTTGTAAATAGGCAAAGAAGGGTGAATTTATGGTTTCAATTCTTTTAGAAATATCAATGCAAATGAGCATGATTTTCTAAATCCAATCAGCCAGAATGCAGTGACTGTTTTCATCACACAAATAAAAAAAGCTAAAAACATCACAGAAACAAATGAATCCCTCTTTCCCCCTTTTGATGGCATAACCTAGCAGAGCATTTCTGTTTTTAGAAAGCAACTGTCACTATCTAATTGTTCATGTGGAGTGAGGGAATGTTACACTTCACATTTTTTAGAAAATGTCGGGCTGCCTTGCAGATAAAATGCAAGCTGTAGTAAGCTAAGATCTGGTCAATAATGCTAGTTTCCATTAGACCAGGGGTCCCCAACGTTTGCAACTTTAAGTCTGAAGGACTTCAGCTCCCAGACTTCTCCAGCCAGCAAAGCTGGCTGGAGAAGTCTGGGAGCTGAAGTCCTTCAGACTTAAAGTTGCAAACGTTGGGGACCCCTGCATTAGACAACTGCAGCATTTTCATTCCCTTGTAGTGCCCAGGTGCTGCAGTCTGCCAATCAACCTTTTCCTTGGCAATTGGCAACCTTTTCCTTGGCAATTGGCACCATCCCTAATTTTTTTGGGTCAAGGAGCCTTGCAATTTTTTAAAAAAATGCATAAGGAACTAGCATACTGCTGTGCAATGCATCAGTTTAAATAGAACCAGTACTTTCAGTCTCTCTGAATCCCACACACCTAGAGTTGATCTATGAAAATAAAATGATAGTTAATTGCAGCCGAGTACTTCGTTTGCTTTTGGCTGTATGAGAGGTTTGTTTATGACCATGGTTACCATGGAAACCATTTTGTGAGCATATTTTAAGATTCCCAAGGTGCCCATTGAACAGGAAGGCTGATAGTCCTAATGAATGCCTGCCTTGATACAACACCTTTCATAAATTAATAAGAATGAAAGCACCATTCCATTCTTAAGGAGTCCACCCTTGGTGGGGGCAGAAATCTATGTACCTTACCAGACAAATGGCTGTCCAATCTTGGCCTGAAAACCTGGAATGATGAGGCAGCCATAACTGCAGGAGGCAGATTTTTCCAATGCTATTCCACTGTTTTATTGTTCTAAAAGATCTAGTAGTTTCTTCTTACTTTTCTCTGTCGAATTTCCATCCTCGGGTCCTTGTCCTATCCTTGGAAGTTATTTCTGAGATGAGTTTGTGACTCAGAGAAGATGGATGATTTGTGTAGCTGAATGCCTAGACTAAATTTATCAGGGCTTGCTAGTTCTGTCACAGTAGCATCCATAGAGAAATAATGACTACAAACTATCTTGATAACACTTCCATTTTCATTTATTATACTTCACCTAAGGGAACAGGCAAGAAACTGAAGAAGGGGAGACGTAAACCGAGAAGTAGCTCTTTAGCCAGAATTTGGGAATTGTGCTTAAAGAATTATTTCTCCTCTTATTTCCCTTCCCCACCCTTCCCTTGCCAGTGCTTTGAATCATGAGCTTGGCAAGTTGCTTTGATCCAATAGTATGATCTAAGAAGACATCTCCTCTCTATTTCTATTATCAGTCCAGCGAGGAATTGGCAAGAGAAGAGCTGCATTTTTAGCATGTGTCAAACAATCTTCTGAAATATTGCTGGGCATATCAAAGCTCTTCAGACAGATCCCGATTGTGGGCCAGTGCTTTCTGGTAAAGATTTTTTTTTCTTTGAACCATGAAATGCTTACCCACTCAGTGATCAAATGTTGCTTTATCAAACAGAAACCATCCTCCTGAAGAGACAGTGTCACTGCATCTAAAGTAGGGAGTGATCGGTGATGCCTGGTAAAGCAGACACCGGTCTAGTTAGCTGTCAAAACCTGTCTCCTCCATTAAGGTGAGAAATCACTAGTTGTTTTTCCTGCCAGAAGGTAACACCGCATGAACCCACCAATTATCTTTTTAAAGACCCCTATTACTTGTATAAGAGCACTATTAGTCACTGGTGTTGTTGCCAGTACAGAACAGGACTCCTTAGTTCAGCAAACAGAACTTTGCCTCTCTCTTTGCAGCTCAGATACAGTCATCATAAATCACAAGACCTCAGCGTATGAGGATCTTCTACTCTTTATATACTAGTGATGGTGAACCTATGGCACGGGTGCCACAGGTGGCACGCGGAATCATTTCTTAGAGGCATTGCCCTGTCAGCGAGGCATTGCCCTGTCAGGGCAATTGTGTATGCTGGCCAGTTGATTTAGGCCTTCTTTTGAGGCTGTTTTTCGCCCTCTGGAGGCTTCAGGGAAGCTCTTGAAGCCTCTGGAGGTGGGGAGGGGAGGTTGTTTTCACCCTCCCCAGGCTCCTAGAAAGTCTCTGGAGCCTGGGGAGGGTGAAAAAAGTGTGCCAAAAGCAGGGGGTCATGCACATAGCATTATGGGTGTGGCACACCCACGCACGGTCCCCCTGCGCTCCCCCCGCTTTTGGCACGCGAGCCAAAAAAGGTTAGCCATCACTGTTATATACAGTCATTGGCAGCAGATCTCTGAAATCCCAGTCAGTTGAGCTCGCTCTCTTAAGACCTCATAAGGGAGACTAGAAGGGCTGAACTAGAAGTGCTATGATGCCCAGTATGTGCTGTGAGAAGGCTGAGGGGTCTTGGCATAACCCACAAGGAGCTTGGCCAGTTTATTTTACACCATAATGGCTCTTCTTCTTAGAAGGGGTCATATTTCTCTATGCCAGTGTCTCTCAACCTTGACGACTTGAAGTCCACAGGACTTCAAGTCGCCAAGGTTGAGAAACGCTGCTCTATGCGTCCTCCTGGATTCCCGGCTGTCCATGGAGGACCATGTGGCGGCCGTGGCCAGGAGGGCGTTCTATCAGGTTCGCCTGATACGCCAGTTGCGCCCTTTCTGGACCGGGAGGACCTTCGCACAGTCACTCAAGCGCTTGTGACTTCTCGGCTGGATTACTGTAACGCTCTCTACATGGGGCTCCCCTTGAGGTGCACTCGAAAGCTATAGCTAGTCCAGAACACAGCCGCGCGGGTGATTATGGGTGCCCCAAGGCAAGCCCACATAACACCTCTCCTGCGCGAGCTGCACTGGCTGCCTGTGGCCTTTCGAATGCGCTTCAAGGTGTTGACCACCATCTTCAAATCGTTCCATGGCTCGGGGCCTAGCTATATACGAGACCGCCTTCTGCCCCATACATCCCTTCGTCCGATCCGCTCCCACAGAGAGGGCCTTCTCAGGGTGCCATCGGCCGGGCAATGCCGGCTGGCGACACCCAGGGGAAGGGCCTTCTCTGTGGCGGGCCCGGCCCTCTGGAACGACCTACCCCCCGACCTCCGTACCATCTCAGACCTCCGCCTCTTCCGCCAACGCTTGAAGACGTACTTATTCCAACAAGCCGGCCTAGCGTAGCCCCCCGTTTCTGACTATATTTATAAAATTTAAATTTGTAGGGTTTTAAAGGGTTTTAGCACGGGTTTTAGGTTAATTTAATATGCTTTTAAGAGTTTGTATTGTTTTTGTAATGGTTTTTAATGATGCCTGTGTGCCGCCCTGGGTCCTAACAAGGAGAAGGGCGGGGTATAAATTTGATTAAAAATAAATAAATAAAATAAATTGGAATTGAAAAGACAAATTATTCTTTAAAATTAGAATTCTCTATAGAGCTGTTCAATTTATTCATGTATTTAATGCACTTTTTTCTTTTACCATTCCAGAAACGTGAACTTGTGCACTAAAGAAAATAATAGAAAATAGTTTAGAGAAACATGGAAGACTATGTTGCAGATTCAAAAAGTTCTCTTCCTTTTATATACCTCGAGATTGATAATCAGTCCTCTCTTCCCCCTACCCCATGTACTTTGATTTATTGTTTTCAAAGCCGGTGATTATAAAAGAGAGAGAAATGTCACTGTTCTTACTCTAGGACCAATTTTAGCCACTAATTTGTCATGGTCAAAACTTATCTCTCTTTACAGATACTCTATTTATTTGATTATACGCCAATCCACCTCAAAGAAATCACAGAGAATAAAACCCACTCCTTTAAAGCATAATTTTTTTAAAAAGATATTTGAACAGATATTTGAGCTATCTGATGTTAGAAGGTACTTTTAAACACATCTATTTTTCACATTTGGCATAACATCAGCTGTTTCCCAGGCAGTCAAGTATTGGTTCCTGAGTCAGCAGCTCCACAGATTCATTAAAGAAGTTTTAATCCTTTGTGTTCCTGGCACGTCAAGATCAATTATATTTGTGACCATCAGCACCCTAGAGATTTCCACACTAGCAGTTTATAGGATTACCCAGACATACAGTCATTTTTCCATTAGGCATTGATTATCACAAGATTGTTATTTTTGGGCTGATGCTACAGATTGTGAGTGTTAAAGATTGCTAAAAACAATGAAATAGGTGAACGTTTAATTTGTAAAGTAAACCTTTTCAGCGAGTCCCTATGGGGAGAGGGAGCGGTCTACAAATTAAGTTATTATTATTATTATTATTAAATGCAACTACTAGGCGCTTCATGGATACGTCCAAGCAGTTTTCTGGTAACTTTCCACAAAGTATTATTTATATAATATTCATTTATTATTAGGGTTTTATCCCACCTTTATTTTGCCTTCCCAGTCCTCCAGCCAGCCCCAAGATTCCTTCAAACTATTAACCAGGCTTTAATACATACAATAATACAATAGCAGAGTTGGAAGGGACCTTGGAGGTCATCTAGTCCAACTTCTTTGTTGCAACCCCTGAGATATTGGAACACTGCTATCATGTCTCCCCTGGTCCTTCTTTTTATTAAACTAGACATACCCAGTTCCTGCAACTGTTCCTCATGTGTTTTAGTCTCCAGTCCCCTAATCATTTTGGTTGCTCTTCTCTGCACTCTTTCTAGAGTCTCCACATCTTTTCTACATCGTGGTGACCAAAACTGAATGCAGTATCCCAAGTGTGGCCTTCCCAAGGCCTTATAAAGTAACGAGGCCAATGAAACGAACATAGACCAGTTCAGGTTTTGTGCAGCAGACTCCTATAAAATAGTTAGACAACATTGCATTTTACAATTATTCTTATTCCATATTATTGTTACAGTTATATTTTATATTATAATATAATGTATATTTATTTACATTATGGCAATTTGATTTTGATTTTTGATTTTATTTGATTTTTATACCGCAACCTATCTCCCCGAAGGGACTCAGGGCAGTGCACAGGAAGTTAAAAATAGAAGTACAAACATATAAATAAATATGAACATATAATAGATAAGACTACAACAATAAAATCTAATTAAATTTAGAATGGCCTGTGCTAAAAATACCCTAGAAAATTACCAGTGTATTAAAATCAATTTAAAACAATTTACAATTCAGTCTATAGGGGTGGTCTCGGGGGCTAGGCTAGGCCAGCTAGATGAAAGAAATGAGTCTTCAAATGTTGGCGGAAGAGGTGAAGGTCGGTGGTGGTCCAGAGTTCAGGGGGTAGGTTGTTCCAGAGGGCTGGGCCCGCCACAGAGAAGGCCCTTCCCCTGGGGGTCGCCAACTGGCATTGCCCGGCAGACGGCACCCGGAGAAGGCCCGCTCTATGGGAGCGAATCGGCCGAAGGGATGTATGGGGTAGGAGACGGTCTCACAGATAACTACCGTGCCATGGAGCGTTTTAAAGATGGTAATCAGCACCTTTGCCATATTGTCAAACAAAGCTAAACAATGAGAAGGAAGGAAAAATATATATCCCGTTTATTACAGCAAAAGAGATTTAAAACAACATGTACTCCCTGGTGATAGCTGGGAAAGACCTTGCCAGTATCTTGGTCCTGAAGAATGCACTTTGTCTTGTCTTTTCTCCCTTCTCCTTCCACATACTTCTCTTTCTGTTTAATGTGTTTTTCTGACCTACTTTTGGATTGTAAACCCTTCAACATAAGCACCATGTATCTTGCCAGTTTTATGGTTCTGTGCAAATAAATGCACAAGAAGCAACAACAACAACAACAGATAGCCCAGAAAGGAGTAGCAAATTGTAATATTAGTAATGGCTAAGAATTTGTGATTGCTGTGTGAGAAGAAACGCCAAGCAGACTCTATGTCGCCTTGCTTGTGTTTAATCATCCCAGACAATTTCAGTCATGTACAACATAACTTCAATATTCCTTTTATAGAATTTATTTTAATTAATGGCAGAAAGCTCTTCACATTCCTTAAACCAGGGGTCTCCAACCTTTGCAACTTTAAGTCTGAAGGACTTCAGCTCCCAGACTTCTCCAGCCAGCTTTGCCGGCTGGAGAAATCTGGGAGCTGAAGTCCTTCAGACTTAAAGTTGCAAAGGTTGGAGTCCCCTGCCTTAAACTGTCCTAACTGTGGCAGCCCAAAAGGACTAAGGCCTACATTTCAACTGTTGCCAATATTTATCTTTCTCATAATAGTATCTATCCTCCATCATATCTCCGTCTACAATTTTAAAAATGTTTCCCGTCTTTGGTATAAACAGATCGGTTTTTAAAAAAGATAAATTGCAGAATAACAAAAGAGCAGAATTTTGCAATAGCAGCAAATAAAAAAGATGCATACCCAAACCTTATGTGTAAAATATTACTACTCATTCAATATTCCTGCTGCAAACGCACAGCATTTTCATATCACATACATGCCTACCAATCTATGAATAGAGGTTTGTTACATAAGATCTGTAAAGAGAGGCATGCTTTTTGTGACGTACTATTTGCATTGTCATATGAATCTTTCAAGGCATACAAGTGGCTTTTGCTGCTGGGACCCCTCTATGCTCCTATGCACTATATTACCTGTGTTCCATGCGCCTTGGCGTATAGCCATGTTGACCACATGACCATGGAACTGTCTTCAGACAATGCTGGATTCCTCAGCTAGGTAATGGAGATGAGCATCACCCCTTCCTAGAGTCAGACATAACTGGATAGGGAATTTTACTTTATCATTATATTAATTGCATCCATATTGGATTATATCAGAGGTTCCCAAACTTGGCAACTTTAAGACTTGTGGTCCACAAGTCTTAAAGTTGTCAAGTTTCGGAACCTCTGGATCATATGAATAGTATTAGACCTCCAGATATACAATAATACAATAATACAATAGCAGAGTTGGAAGGGACCTTGTAGGTCTTCTAGTCCAACCCCCTGCGTGGGCAGGAACCTTATACCATTTCAGACAAATGTCTATCTAACATCTTTTTAAAGACTTCCAGGGTTGGGGCATTCACAACTTCTGGAGGCAAGCTGTTCCAGAGGTTAATTGTTCTAACTGTCAGGAAATTTCTCCTTAGTTCTAAGTTACTTCTCTCCTTGATTAGTTTCCACCCATTGCTTCTTGTCCTGCCCCCAGGTGCCTTGGAGAATAGTTTGACTCCCTCTTCTTTGTGGCACCCTCTGAGATATCAGAACACTGCTATCATGTCTCCCCTGGTCCTTCTCTTCATCCAACTAGACATACCCAGCTCCTGCAGCCGTTCTTCATATGTTTTAGTCTCCAGTCCCCTAATCCAGTCCCCTTCATATGTTTTAGTCTCCAGTCCTAATATGTTGGATATAAACTCATAGATTCTATGCTGATAGAGGTGACATTTTCTGGAAGATACATAGTACAGAGTAATTGAATTACTCTAATCTACTGACAATAAAAAGTAATAGCTTTGTATATTTTTTTCTTCTTCTTCTTCTTTTTCTTCTTCACTTTTGGCTTTGTTCTTTCTTTTAAAAAATAACTTCCTCTCCTTTCCTATTTTTTAAAAATAGTAATACAAAATAGAAAAAAATAATATAGTGACAATTTATAATTTATGCCAGATGTGTAATATTAATTTTAATCCTATTTATTTATTTTAACAGTTTATATAGCCATCATTCTTATGACCAACTCTGGGCTGCTTCCAATCAAATTATGTTCTATGTGTAATATTAATTTCACTTGTATAAGTAAAATTGGGATTTCTAGATGCTTCCTAAGTCCACAAGGAATTTTGCCAGCAAAGTTAGCAGCTCTCTGAATCCTCTTTCTCACCCAAAAAAATATGAGGGAAGAAGCAGCACTGCATTTATCATAGTCAGGCATTTGATTATGCCACCAACTTAAAACATACCTTTTTTTCTGGAGATAATTATTGTAAGAAGACTAATTATGTATGCAGGTATGATACATCTAAATTCTAGAAACAAAGTAATTGCATGATAAAGTAGAAGGAAAATGTTAAAGAGATAATTACAACACAAGACAGAAAAATTAGGGAAAATTCAAAATAATTCACTTCAGGCTAGATTGTTAAAGAAAATTTGGTACAAAATGTTTCATATATGATTTATAACTTTTTGCAGACGGCAAAAATAAATAAACTCATATAATAATAAATGTTGGAAATGTTGCAACATAGAAGGAATATTTTATCACATCTAGTGGTCATATAAAAATATTCAAAACACGGGAAAAATATACATCATTATTCAAAAATATTAAAAACAAACCTTAAACTGACATCTCAGGAATTTTTACTAGAAATCTTTCCAGAAAAAATAAAATAAAAATCTATTAACATATATATGCTGGCAACCACAAAACCACATTGTCTATCATTGGAAAAGAGATACTGTGCCAACAATATCAGACTGGGAAACCAAACTATGTAGAGATGGCAAAATTAAGAGAATACATCCAAAATTAAAGCTTGACTGAGTTTAAGTTTTTAAAAAATGGCTTTCTCTATACACAACAAAGCAAACTCAGTGCAATTTTAAAGAGAAAATATTTTATGAAAGAACAATAATCAGAAGCAATTTAAATTTCTATAAATAATTTGATATCATCATCAGTTGGTTACTATAGTAGTAACCACTATAGTTACTATAGTATAGTGCCTTGGTAAGACCACACTTGGAATACTGCATACAGTTTTGGTCGCCACAATGTAGAAAAGACGTGGAGACTCTGGAAAGAGTGCAGAGAAGAGCAACCAAGATGATTAGGGGACTGGAGGCTAAAACATATGAAGAACGGTTGCAGGAACTGGGTATGTCTAGTTTGATGAAGAGAAGGACCAGGGGAGACATGATAGCAGTGTTCCGATATCTCAGAGGGTGCCACAAAGAAGAGGGAGTCAAACTATTCTCCAAAGCACCTGAGGGCAGAACAAGAAGCAATGGGTGGAAACTAATCAAGGAGAGAAGCAACTTAGAACTGGGGAGAATTTTCCTGACAGTTAGAACAATTAACCTCTGGAACAGCTTGCCTCCAGAAGTTGTGAATGCCCCAACCCTGGAATTCTTTAAGAAGATGTTAGATAGACATTTGTCTGAAATGGTATAAGGTTCCTGCCCACACAGGAGGTTGGACTAGAAGACCTACAAGGTCCCTTCCAACTCTGCTATTGTATTGTATTGTACTAATGGAATTCTGATGGCTGTGGGTGGGGCAAATGTCAAAGATTGTGTTTCGTCCTGTCATGTATCTGAGCCACCATACTTCAACCCTCTGCCCTAGGACAGCATTATTATGGGACTACTCCTTTAATAGTTGGGTTTGCCTCCAAGTGAACCTACAGCCAGAACATTCCCTATCCTTCCCTGTACCCAGAAAAAGTTATCTACACATTAGTTTCTCTCACTTGGGGGGGTGGTGAGGGGGCTAGGAGTCTTTATTTTAAAGGAGGAATGATTATACAATGGATGCACAATTTTATTCTTGAGAATTTCATTGTAATCCTATTCTTAATATGAGATTTCTCAAGCAAGTTTTCCTTTGTTAGATTTTATATTTTTTAATGTTATTCAGAACAAAGTTAAAATTCAAAATAAAAAACTTCAAAAAAACTCCAAAACATAAAAGAAAAAGAAAAAACACAAAGCAGTCAGAAAGTTAAAAAAAATTTAGTGGTCTAGTGCAGGGGTCCCCAACCTTTTTGGCACCAGCGACCGGTTTCATGTAAAAAAAAATTCCGCGGACCGATGGGAACCTCCAGCGGGTGAGTCGAGTCACGTGGGCCGTGGAACCTGGGCAGTCACGTGGAACCTGAGGCTCACTCTGGCCCGGTTACTATCAAGCCACGGACCGGCACCGGTCTGCGGCCCAGGGGTTGGGAACCCCTGGTCTAGTGATTCTAGCATCAGGCTAGAATCCAGGGAGCTAGGAGATCTAATTCTGCCTTAGGCATGAAAGCCAACAGGATGACTTTGGGCCAATCACTGTCCCTCAGCCCAACTCACCCCACAGGTTGTTTTTGTGGGTAAAATAAGGGGTGAAAGGAATGCTAGGTATGTTCACGGCCTTGAGTTATAAAGGCAGGATAAAAAAACCCTAAAATAAAATTTAAAAAATAAATAAATTGTAAACTCCAGTATACAAGAAGCCTACCATGGAACTCCTGTATCTGCTTTGAGTTTTATATTTTGAATTTTGTTGGATTTTAGTCTATTCTGACTACTTCCAATGAAGAACTAGAGCAAAGGGCAAAGAATGATGGTGCCAAAGGCAGGGAATATATTTTGCCTTTTGCAGGAGTAAAATACTATGTGTGTTACTAATTCATTTAAAAAGTAGCTTGTTTCTCAAACATGGACTTTAAAATAGTTTTTAAAAGAATCCCGCAGTAGATATATTTAGAGCATCAACACAAATAAAACTGGAATGTGCAGCTATGAAATTCAGATCTGCATGGGGGGAGGGGGAATGGCTAGATTGATTCAAAATCAAGAATTTGGTTGATGTATATTCATATTTAGAAAAGGAATTTGCCAAATATTTAGCCATCAATATGTATAATCTCTTTATTTATGACTTGTCAAGCTTCTTGATACTACCATGCTTTCCTCTAGATCAGGGGTCTCCAACCTTTGCAACTTTAAGTCTGAAGGACTTCAGCTCCCAGAATTCTCCAGCCACCAAAGCTGGGAGCTGAAGTCCTTCAGACTTAAAGTTGTAAAGATTGGAGACCCCTGCTTTAAATGACATCCTGTCCTAGCATCTTAGTTTATAAGCACTTTTAACTGATATCAAAAATTGTTCCTTATGTTAATAGATTTAAAATTATATTTTGAAATGCTGTTCTCACCCATTTAATCCTTCTCTTTATTTCCATCCCGTCTGACATTCAAAATGCAGGTGCTTATAATGTTTCACCCTCTGTACTTCTTTTTCCACTAGTATATTATCTGGTTGAATGATTTTATTTCTACTGATAATCATTTTCCCCCCTCTGATCTATATTTAGTTCATATTTTATTATGACTATGCTTGATTAATGGTAATGAAATGGCAAAAGGAACAAGACAGATTATTAAAGTATTTTAATAGATATGAGACATTATAGAATATGCTTTTTACTCAGTGGTGGGATTCAAAAAAATGTTACTACCAGTTCTCTGGGTGTGGCTTTGTGGGTGTGGCTTTATGGGTATGGCAGGGGAAGATTACTGAAAAATCCCCATTCCCTCCCCACCGACTAACTAAAGTACCATTTACATCAATTAAAAGAATTATGTTAATGCATGTAAAAAAAAAAAGATGCTGCGATTGTTGATGATTGGATAGGATGAAGGCATTTCTAGAAGCAAGGCGAAGATAAAATAAATTCTTTAATGCCAGTATGTGAAAATGAAAGAATCTTCTTAGAAGAAAGTAATACAATACAATACAATAGCAGAGTTGGAAGGGACCTTGTAGGTCTTCTAGTCCAACCCCCTGCGTGGGCAGGAACCTTATACCATTTCAGACAAATGGCTATCTAACATCTTCTTAAAGACTTCCAGGGTTGGGGCATTCACAACTTCTGGAGGCAAGCTGTTCCAGAGGTTAATTGTTCTAACTGTCAGGAAATTTCTCCTTAGTTCTAAGTTGCTTCTTTCCTTGATTAGTTTCTTGATTAGAAAAGTAATTTTGTAGTTGATCAGTATCTACAGCTATCATTATATTTGGTATCGATATTGCCAAATTTCATTGCAACATTTTAGAAAGTCAGTATTGATCACCGTCAGGGCTCACACATTTTTAACTGTTAGAGGGGCATCTAACTTCAGTAATTGAAATTGTATGGAATAGGGTACTGGGAAATGGCATTGATTGCTAAAATAGCAAGTTGAAATATATCTCCCCGACTCCCCCCCACTTCAAATCTCAATGATTATAAATTAGTATTTGTCTATATGAAAAATCTCTGAGAATCCTGTTGGCTTTCAAGTGGCTTATTAAATACTAAAAGATACTTTGAAAGTCATTTATTTTCATCCAAGATTATTCTAAAGGAATCCTACTCCTACACGATTGCCTTGTTTCTGTAATGCAATTTTGCCTGGCTTCTTTGACTCCAGGGTATTGCTTGATTATATATATTAAATGTATATTTAAAACTAGTGCTTAGATTATTCCACGCCTTGTAATTCATAGATCTAGATAACAAGGGATTTTTATGAGTGTTCTTCCTGAATCTCTATAAAATAATTGGTAATTATTTTTTATGGTAGATTCTTGGCTATACCAACCAAAATTGCGTCAAAACATAGACATTATGGGAGTATATCCTTCCTATATCCCTTATGGGTTAATTTGCGTGGCTATATCTCAATCTATTCTTGTTCTTACTCACATATGACATTTTATCTGCACATCTAAAAATATAATGTGTGAAAAGACTCTTTCAAGCACTTTTAGTACAGAGTCTTGTGACCTTCAGATGAAAACCTCTGGGAATGAATTCCTAATTCCTAAAGGCTTCTTTATTCATTCAGTCTCTTCCCTACAAACAGGCATATTTGATTCTAACGTTTGATCCAAAGTGTTTTGGAGACTAACCTTTTCCCATCTTGAGTCTAAGTCAGGGGTCTCCAACCTTTGCAACTTTAGGTCTGAAGGACTTCAGCTCCCAGGCTTCTCCAGCCAGCTTTCCAACTTTAAGTCTGAAGGACTTCAGCTCCCAGGCTTCTCCAGCCAGCTTTCCAACTTTAAGTCTGAAGGACTTCAGCTCCCAGAATTCTCCAGCCAGCAAAGCTGGCTGGAAAAGTCTGGGAGCTGAAGTCCTTCAGACTTAAAGTTGCAAAGGTTGGAGACCCCTGGTCTAAGTAGTATCATTTCCTCGGCAGAAGGCCTACTTTCTTCCAAACATGTGTAAGATAGGTCCAACCAAAGATCAAAATGGGCAAAATTGTTTTAAATTACCTTCCACTAGGTGCACATTATTTAATTTTACATGACCAAGCAATTCTCTACTGTTCATAAACTTAGGGGGAAAGGAGTTTTACAGAGCTACAGATCACAAAATAGTTTGTCATTTTCCATGTATTGTGAATTTGAAATACATCATGCTGTTTAATAATTAATACAATGTGTGATCAAATACCTTTTTGTTTAACGTATTAAAAATACTGACTTATAGTCCTTAGAGCAGCGCTCTCCAACTTTTCCAGCTTTGCGGACTAGTGGGGGGGGGGAGAAGGGATGGTTCCATGTGAGTAGTGGGCTTCCATATCCTGGTTCTGAATGCGCCACAGACCGGTAGTGGGCTGTGGTTCAGGGGTTGGGGAACCATGACTTAGAACATTAGAGCAGTTGGTGCGAAGGAAACTTACTGTAGTATTTAAAATTTCTCAAAAATTGATCAGGTCTTTTACTGATCGGCCAACCAATTTTGTAAGTAGGCAAGGTTCCTCCTATGTTATTGGTAACAAAACCAATTACAGGCTCTTAGAATCCCATTCTTCCAAAACATAGTATTAATAATCACACATTGACCCAGGTGTTCAGTCTGGATTTGGCATTTTTGTCTAGAGTCCTTAACAAGGACCTGGGATAGGCAAATCTGGATTATACATATTATTATGTACTTTATTCATTAAAAATGACTCAATCAACTAAATATTTAAAAAATGTATCCCAAATATTATTGACTGATACAGATTGTTGCTAATATACTAGGTATAAACTGATGTTCTGAGTAGCACAGTCTTTTGCAGTTCTGCTCGTGTTATTGCAGGAAGCTGCAATTTCTTGATGTATTTTGTAAAATTTTTGGACATGGTACCAAGTGCCCCAATGACAATGGGTATCACTGTGACATGTTTCATCCATAATCACATAGTTTCAATGGCCAGGTCATGATATTTCATGATTTTTTTCCAGTTCTTTTTCTTCGACTCTGGCATCTCCTGGTAAAGCGATATCAATAAATTTCATGTTTTGGTTTTCAACAACTGTGATATCTGGCGTGTTGTGTTCCAAATTGTTAGGAGTATAATCCTAGTGTTGGATTGGCAATATATATAAGCCATGATTACAAATGGTCTTTGTTGCTTTAAATGTTATGTGTTTGAATGTAATTAGCTGCTGTAATTAACTCAGCAATAAGAGGAAGCCAGGAGCTCTCTCTCTCTCTCTCTGCTCGCTCGCTCTGACTGACTGACTTTGCAGAACAAGGAAGAATCGTGGGTTGCAACTGTAAGCAATTGTTTTTGGGTTAAAGACTATATTTGATTCAATACCTACTATCACTGCTTGTAAAGATACTTGTTTTTACTCGGTGTCTGAGACTCTATTCGTGTGTCTACTAGCAACGTTTTCTCTTGCTGTAAATTCCGCTGCACAACTTTCTGTCTCCTAAAGGAGATATCTCCAACACAAATGACAATCTGTCTGTATTTGAAAGTCCCACAAGATCTTCACCTTCTCATTTTTGACAACTTTTTCTACTTTATGTTCACATGACTTTTTGGATACACGTACCGTATTTTTCGGAGTATAAGACGCACCTTTTTCCCTCAAAAAAGAGGGTGAAAATCAGGGTGCATCTTATACACTGAATACAGCATTTTTTTCCTCCCCAAACCTTGCTGCCTTTACCAAAATGGCTGTGCATAGCCTTCAGGAGGCTTCCAGAGTGCTCCTGGGGGCTGGGGAGGACATAAATGAGCATAAAATGGACCATTTTTGCCCCTCCCAACCCCCAGGAGCACTCCATAAGCCTCCTAAAGGCTATGCATGATGTTTTTTTTGACAAAAATGGGCCTGTTTTCAGGAAAGGGCTGTTTTGGGGAGCTCTGCAGAGTGCAAAAACTTTTCCCCCTAACTTGCCTCTTCAAAATCTTGGTGCATCTTATACTCCAGTGCGTCTTATATTCCAAAAAATATGGTGTTTTTAAGGCAGCAAGCTGTGAGTATTTATGGTCCTTCAGAAATTACTGGAATTCTATTTTAGCTTCAATAAATGTAGCTCATAGTCGGGAAAGATAACAATTGCAATCCAAAATAATTGGTGGGCCACATTTCCTTAAGGGGTGATAGAAGTTAATTGTAGATCAGTTAAGGTTGCATCCAGTGGTGGGATTCAGCCAGGTCGCACCTATTCGATTATTAACTTTCTAAGCAGTTCGGAGAATCAGTTGTTGGAAGAAATCTCATTTTGTTTTTTCCCATTTTACAGGGCTAACCCTGTAAGGAAAGCAGGAAGGAAACATTCTGGTGTTGTTTCTAGCCTAATCTTTATTGCCCTGCTTACAAAAACTGCCTCTCTGGTTAACCCTTATTACATTGTAACAGCTAAGGCGAAGCGACCATCGATGTGAGTGACGTTGAGTTGGCCATGCCCTCACGGTCACATGACCACCAAGCCACACCTACCCAGCTGGTCATTAGTGCAGAGAACCAGTTGTTAAAATTATTTGAATCCCACCACTTGTTGTTTCCTTCTAAAACTCTCAGTCTCTGTGTCAGTTGGAAGTCATATTGTTCACACTGAGACGCAGTGGTTAGAATGCAGTATTGCAGGCTATTTCTGCTGACTGCAATTTGGCAGATTGAATCTCACTAGGCTCAAGGTTGACTCAGCCTTCCATCTTTCCAAAGTTGGGAAAATGAGGAGCCAGACTGTTGGGGACAATATGCTGACTCTGTAAACCACTTAGAGAGGGCTGTAAAGCACTGTGAAGCAGTATATAAGTCAGTAAATGCTATTGCTATTGCTATCTCACATCTTTTAGACCAGGATAAAACAACTTAGTTTAGTTAGTTTAGTTTAGTTAGTTTAGTTTATTAAATTTATATACCGCACCCTTTCCCAAAAGGGACTCGGGGCGGTGCACAGGCAATTTAAAAAACATATATAAGCATAACAGTATCAAAATATAAAACCAGATTAAATTAGTATCCCTGTGCTAAAAAATTTAAATATGTTAAAACAATATCCCTAAAAACCAATTAAAACAATTTAGCTTCAGACTATAGGCTAGGTGGAGTAAATTAGGCCAGACCGGCCTGTTGGAAAAAATAAGTCTTAAGGTTCTGGCGGAAGGAGCGGAGGTCCATGGTCGTTCTCAGTTCGGGTGGGGTAAGTCGTTCCAGAGAATTGGGCCCGCCATAGAGAAGGCCCTTCCCCTGGGCATCGCCCGCTGGCATTGCCTAGTGGACGGCACCCGGAGAAGTCCCTCTCTGTGGGAGCGAATCGGCCAAAGGGATGTATGGGGCAGGATGCGATCCCGAAGATAACTAGGTCCCGTGCCATGGAGCGCTTTAAAGATGATGGTCAACACCTTGAAGCGCACCCAAAAGACCACAGGTAGCCAGTGCAGCTCGCGCAAGAGCGGTGTTACATGGGAGCGTCTAGGAGCTCCCATAATTGCCCGCGCGGCTGCTTGTTTGTGCGTGTTGGTACTGGTGCTTAGGTCCTTGCTGTTGCATGCCACTTTCACAGTACATTTGATGCTGTAGAGAGAATTTTATTTTAATTTTTTTTTAAAGGTGGTTATATAAATATTAGATTGCAGCCAGACACTTATTTATTATTTCTAAAAATTTCTGTGAACAAATCTGAGTTTAGAAAGTGGTACTTGAAATAAAAAAAAGTAATCAGTTCTTAAGAAGTTTCATGTTCTTTAATTCACAGAATATTGAACAGTATTAAAAGGAAAAAGGAGCAAACAGCTTGGTGAACTCTAAAGGGGGTGACCATGGAAATTTTGGTGGTCATAGAAATTATGTTAGAAACTCCAGCTCTTCTTGGAGATTCTGATTTTTAGCTTGTAAAATGCAAGGAATGTACTCTACCAGTTAGTTATGACTCTTACCCAACAGAAAAATTGGTTTCTCTAAATCCATTATAAGAAGACAATAATCAACTCTTAGACAGGTTTGTCCCAATTGTCACTGTGGTGTTTGCAAAAACCTTGAATGCAGTTTGGGTGGCAGGTAGTAGTAAACTACAGCTTAGCACACTACAGTATTAATTGGACTAAAAGTATGATACACATTGGAATTGGATCGAAGTGCAAGATCCCTTTGATTCCACTTTTTTTTTTTTTTTTAAAGGAATAATTTTCTCACTGAGATTAGCGTTCAGTAGATCTAATGAGTTACCTAGTATTAATGACACTGGCTTCAGATGAGTTTAGAAAAAGTATAATGCCCATTAATTACAGATACTGTATGACTTATATTTAAAGGCCAGACTCAATATGGAATATGGAATCCCTCCCTCCTTTTTTCTTTCTTTTTTGGTAATTTATTCATGGAGACCCAGGGCAAATATCATTATCCTTTGGACTAAACTGTTGATACCTTTGCCAATTCTGGTGTTGAAATTACCAGCCATAGAGGTATTTGCATTTGGTCATGTTTATTCAGCGCTCTTCAAAAGGATTTGCAGGAAGAACCAAACTTTGAACCACAGACGTGGGTTCCATCTTGTTGGGAGATAAACGTTAATGTTAAGAATTAATCCAAAATCTATCAATCTGAACTTCCTGGATGTGATCACTGTCTTGACAGGTAGGGATGTTACTGTATATGAGTGATATTCTAGCAAAAAATAAGAAAGAACCAGGCACCATGTCTCCTATATAAAATGTTAAATTCTGATAGGTTTTGCTCAAAATAGATATTCACCAATTTACTACGCCACCTAGCACTATTCCAAGTAATGGCTTGGTGGCATTCAAAGCATTTGTTTGGTGCAAGAAGACATACTGATGATGTTGTTTTGATGTTCTCACCAGTTTTGGATTATGAATTAGTTTGCTGTTCTTGTGCATGGCTAGACTGTCAGATGGAGATCTTGTTTACAATTCTTTATGTTGTTTCATAAATTCTAACAAAAACAAAATAATATTCTAGGTCAAATCGATCAGTACTTGCAGTAAAAATCTCAAATTTTCCCGTGTCTCAGTTTGCAAGGGATTTTTTATTGACAGGATTCAAACTGTCAGCAGGTGAAATACTGTAATTGTTCTCGAGCAATATTAAGATCTATTTTTTTACTCCAAATGCATCCTTACAGAAAACTCTTACTGAAATTAATTACTTAGTAATTAAGTAATTACTGTATTACTTTCATGTACATGTGAATAAGATGAAATTAAAAAGATATTTTGAAAATTCTCCCATGGGGAATATATTTGAGATTTTTTGCGTTTCGCAGTTTCATAGCTTAATGAATGTTGGCAATTATGAAGTCCAACTTGCTGTAGAGTTTTGGTCAGACTTTGTCATAAAGCTTTTGAAAATGTTGGTAATAGTCAGGATTGTTTCTATCCATATGCTAATTGAATTTACAAACATGCCTTACTTTCACTCAAACAATCATAACTTTTCTTCTGATCAATTTCTCCTTGTATCAGAGCTAACCCTATTTAAACCACAGATTAAACATATTTGTGTAATTGCACTCAAAGGAGGCTAAAATACAAAAATGCCTCTAAAATGTTTAATTAAACTAAACTAAACTAACTAATTAAGTTATTGTTAGGAAAATTAAATTTAATTGAAGCACAAAGCTAGCAGAAAATTAAAAGTTGAAGAAGTCCCAAACCATGTTATGAATTTTCATTGGCAAAGGAGACAACTTTAGGAACGCAGGAAACCTGTGGACCATGGATTACCAATCTGTTGTGTAAAGTTAATAATTCAATTTAATAATGCATTTCAACAATAAACCTCAAAATAGGCATGGATAATTAGAAGTAAATTCCTAGTTTGTCTTTAATACATCTGTAGCATGGATGGGAGCCAGGATACTTGTGTGTTTGTCTCAGGGGTTGACAACCTTAAACACTCAAAGACCAACAAAGGTCCTAACTGGAAGCCCCCCATTCTATTCTGGAGCCACTCAGAAGTCCAGTTCTTCCACCAGAGAGTTTCCTTCCAACACGGTGCCCTTTTTCCTCTACCTGTCCTAACCAAAAGCCCTATCAATTGTGGAGCTGATTGGCAAACCCATCCTTGCCAGTCTCCGCCTGACACACTGTGCTTTCCCCCCTCCCAATCGAAAGCTTCTCTCAAACTTGTGGTGTCAACCGATGACAAGGAGCCACAGAAGAGAGATGAAAGAGCCATATGTGGCTCCAGAGCCATGGGTTGCTGACCCCTAGTCTATCTACAGTCATTTCTCTTTACTCCATCAGAATTAGCAAAGATGGCATGCTCAAGGTCCTTTCCACTACTTTAGGTTATTGTGTGGGGCCTAGAGGTTATGCTTTCAGTTGTAGCAACTGCCCTGTGGAACAGGATCCTCTAATGATCTGGATGACAGTGACTCCTCTGGCTTTTTGAAAAGCATTAAAGATCTGTATGTGCCTTCAGGCCTGTGTTGGGAAGGTTAAATTAATCGTATTAGTGAATTTGTTGATTGATGTGTACTGTTCAGGACTGGATTTTAGACTCTGGGATGTATTATGCATTATTATTTTCTATTATTATGTTTCATTGGTTTTAATCCTCTGTATACCATCCAGAGCCATTGCTTTGATAGGCAGCTACATAAATTGTCTAAATAAAGAGGCAATCCTACTCCTCCCAGTCTCCAGAAAAGCCACTGGCCTTAACTGAAAAATATTGGGATATGAGGCTTAATTTTTATTTTGTCTGAAATATGTAAGATATGTTCAACAAAATAAGCCACATGCCAATAGCTTAGTATGTCTATGGGTATTTCATCCGACTTCTGATGTTGACCCTTTCATTAAGATGAAATAAATACAAATGAAAATAAACAAACTAAATGGAAAGCTGGAATCGTATTTATTCATTATAACAATGTCATATTTCCAGAAAAAGTGATGGATTGCTACTATTTTTTTTGACTTGGGAATTATGTTACAAATCTGACTTGGAAAAAAGTCCAAGTTAATCTTCAGTACAAATCTCTTGTCTGGGGGGAGGGACACAGTAGAAAAGATACTGCAGTTTAGTTCTCATTTACAACCCTCTTCATTTCTCCCATTACTTCTTTTTTTTTTTTTTATTTGTTTTTTAATTTTTACAATATATCACCCGGTGCTGTACAAAACAAAAGGAAGAGTTGGTTTCAAGTGTCGTCTATTGTCTTTAAAATCTCCAAAATCCACGTTCTCTCGGTACAGGCGTCGAGACATCCAAAGTTCCAAGTGCATAGTCCACAAATGGCTTCCAAGTCTTCCAAAAAATATCATTTTTATAAACCCCCTCTCTAAATTTAATATCACACGTCATTTTATCGTTTAAGGCTAATTTCCACATTTCACAATACCATTCTTCTATTTTAATATTTACCTCTATTTTCCAATATCTTGCTATTACAATTCTACCTATTATAATCATAATTCTAATCAGTTCTTTCTCATATTTTGTTAACTCTAGTTCGTTAATTATCAATAACAGTATAGTTTCCGGTCTCAATATTATTATTCTTTTCATCATTTTACACATCGTTGTTTCCAATTGCTGCCAAAACTTTTTAATTTTCACACATTTATACCACATATGTTCGTAAGTTCCCAATTCCATATTACATCTCCAACATTTATCACTCATTTTTTTATCTATCTGTGATAATCTTAAAGGGGTCCAATACCATTTCCAAACAACCTTAAAATTATGTTCTTTAATCCTTATAGATAAAGTCTTCATAATCCGACTCTTCCAATTCTCATTCCAATCCAAATCCAATATTTTAATCTTTAAATCTTCTTCCCAATTCCTTTTCATTACCATTTGTGGATTTCCATCAAAATTTATAATCTTGTATATCTTACTGACAAGTCCTTTTAACCCAACTTCATCCTTAATAATTTGAGATACTAAAATTTCAAATTTAGTTTTACTTCTATCTATGTTACATATTCCCCTTGCCTTCATATTCCATTTTTCTACCTGTATTTTTTCAAACCAATTTAACTCCAGTTTTTGAATTATTTTTTTCTTCCTACTTTCAGTTCCTGAAGCTTTTAACCAATCTACTATATTTCCTATATTTTCATCCTCAATTACTTTGTTCCGACTTGAATTAGTTTTAATCGGCCAACTTTCAATTGTCTTTCCCAAAAACGTTATATCCGGAATCAATTTTTTAACAAATTTATTCCAAGTTTTGCTCAACCCCTTTAACCAATAACTATTAATTACCTTTTTTGTTTTTGCTCTATCTAGGAACCATGTAGACCCAAATCTCTTAATATCTTTTAACTCCAAATCTCTCCAATGACCATCCCCACCTTTAAGTATTTTTATCACAGTTCTAATATTATACGCCCGATAATAATTAAGTAGATTGGGAATTCCCAATCCACCCTCTTTTTGATTTTGATACCACAGTTTCTTCATTAATCTTGGTCTTTTCCCACCATTACAAAATTTATCCAATTTCTTCTGATATTCTTCTATATCTTTCTCTGTCAAATTTAATGGTAGCATCTCAAATAAAAAATTAAACTTTGGTAACAACATCATTTTACACATTGCAATTCTACCAAACCAAGACAACTTTATCTCTTTATATTTATCTATCTTTTTCTCTACTTCCTTCAACATCACCTCATAATTAATTTTTTTTAATTCTCTAACTTTAAATGAGAGTGTTATCCCCAAATATTTCAGTGTGTTCTTAACTCTTATCCCAAATTGTTCTTGCATACTCTCCCACTCCTTACCATCTTTATTTATTAATAATTCAGATTTTGACCAATTTACCTTTAAACCTGTCATTTCTTCAAATTCTATCAAATGTTTATTTATCCTCTTTAAATCTTTCTCTATATCCTTCAAAATAATCAAAGTGTCATCCGCATATAAATTTATCTTATATCCCTTGTAACCTTCCAACTCTTCATCTACTTCTATCAATTTAATCAAGACCTCCATAACTAACAAAAATAATGTTGGAGACAAGGGACACCCTTGTCTCGTACCTGCTTCCAATTTAATCTCTTCCGTCATTGTTCCGTTCACCTTTACCTTTGCACTGCTTTTTTGATATAATTTTGAAATAACATGTATAAATTTATTACCAAAGCCTAATGCCTCGATAATTACTTTTATAGTATCCCATTGTACAGAATCAAAAGCTTTAAAAATATCTAACGATATTATACCTAATTCATCTCCATTATTCTCTGCTACATCTATAATATTCAATACTCTTCTAATTATATCACTCATATATCTACCTTTAACAAACCCTACTTGATTATAACTTATATATTTGTCTATAAAACTGTTTAATCTATTACTTATAATTGCTGTAAATATTTTAGCATCTTGGTTGATTAAAGAAATAGGTCGGTAGGACTCGATCCTCTCAAGATCTTTATCCGGTTTAGGAATTAAAGATATTACTGTCTTATTCCATGACATCGGGACTTCTCCTCCATGTAGAATACCATTATATAATTTTTGCAGTTTTGGTATTATTAGTTCTTTAAAATCTTTATAGAATTCAGCAGGTAATCCATCTTCTCCTGGGGTCTTCCCTAATTTTAACTCTTGTATTATTTCGTTGATTTCCTCCTGTGCTATATCTCTTTCCATCAACTCTTTGTATGTTTGATCTATTTTCATACCATATTTTCCAAGATGATTCTTCAATTTTTCTAAATCAATTGATTTCTTTAAATATAATTTTTGAAAAAAATTCCTGGCTACTTCACATTTATCCAATCTCTTATAACACCTTGTACCTTTTTCATCTATCAGAGAACCAATTTCTCTCTTTTGAGTTTTATTTTTCGCCATCTTTGCCAATAACCTAGAATTTTTATTACTAAATTCAAAAAAATCCCTATTCAAATATCTTAAATTTTTTTTAACCAATTCGATATCTTCTTCTATCAGTTTAGTTTTTAATAAGGTCAATTCCTCCAAACATTTTTTATCTTTCGTAAGTGAGAATTGGTTCTCCAATATCTTAATTTGTCTTGTATCCTATTTCCATCATAACTTCTGCATGATCAGAATCCTTAAAAATTCCCACATCTATTCTATCTACTTTATTCAGCAAATCTTTAGAAACAAAAATATAATCAATCCTTGAATAAGTATTATGTACCTTAGAACAGAAGGTATACACCCTTTCAGAGCCTTTCAACTCCCTCCAAACATCTACCACACTGTTTTGAAACATCCATTTATTTAAAATTTCCCCTTTATTTGTTTGACTAAAGCGGGTAGAATTATTACTATCAATTCTATCCCTAATTAAGTTAAAATCTCCCGCCACAATTACTTTCCCTTCACTTTCTATTTCCAAAATCTTAGTAATTTTGTCCAAAAATCCCTTTTGTTTTTCATTCGGTAGATATAAATTAACCAATGTCACTTTTTGCTCGTTAATATTCCCTATAATTATTAAATATCTGCCTTCCTCATCTCTAATTACTTGTTTTTTTTCAAAGTATACCCTATTTGATATCAATATCGCAACTCCTCTAGCTTTGGAAGTCCCAAAAGATTTTTCATAAATTTGCATACCTTTAATGTTCATTCTATTAACATCCTCAGATTTTTGATGAGTTTCCTGCAAGAATAATATATCTGGAGAGTCCCTTTTAAATTTAAGTTCCAACCTTTTCCTTTTTATATGATTTCCTGTACCCTTCACATTCCATGTCATTATTTTTATAAACCGCATTTAAGCGGTAACTGTTTTATTTCTGACCCCTCCTCTTCCTTTATGTGCACACCCAACACCAAACGAAAAAAACGTACAGAAACATAAAACTCCACAGACAATATATAACAAACAATATACACATAATACTCAAATATCAGACACAACAACCACAACAAATAACGAGCAATCTTCATCCCCCACATCCTCAATCAGATATCGCCTCTATATAAAGAGTGTGGGGGAGTGGGACATGCCGATGGTCGGGTCACCTCTTCGGGCTGTTCTTTAAATTCCACTTTCAAAAAAAGAAGACAACTCTGGCTTCGCCCCGGACTCAGCTTCCTGCTTTCTACTAAGATCCTCCATCTTATCTGGCGTTCGTTCGGTATCTTCACGAATTTTCTTATACTCAGAAACTGCCGGGGAAATTTCTTTTCTCTTTAAACTCTTGGGATCTTGGCCGCCAGTTGCACCTTTTTCTTCCGAAATTGGGGATTCCTCTTGTACTCCACCCGTCTTAAGCATATAATCTTTAATTTCTACCAAATCTTCCTCTTTCTCAATCAGCCCAAGCTCCCGAATTAATCTTAATACGTCTGTTTCTGGAGTAATAGTATGCATCCTTCCTTTATAAAAAAATTTTAGTTGCTGTAGTGGCCTCCAATTGTACTTAATATCATTGTCTCTCAAGAGCTTTGTAACTGGTTTCAAATGATATCTCCAAGCTCTGTCTTCCCTGGAAATATCCGGAAAAACTTGGATTTCTTTCTCCTCAAACTTAGGAACACCTTCCAGTTCCCTTATTTTTGCCATGACCTCTAGTTTATCTCCAAGGTTTGCAAATCTTACTAAAACATTTCTAATCGCTCCACCTTGCCTCTTATAACCAATTCTAAAAACACTTACTAAGTTTGCTGCTGTATATTCAAATCCAAAATTATTCAACCATTTTAACACCCTCTGCTTCAAATCATCCGGTCTATTTTCTGGAATATTACGTATAACAATATTGTATTTTCTAGCGTCTTCCTCCAAAAGACTAATTCTCTTATCTTGTTGCTGGTTTTTATAAAAAATTCCTTCCATCTTACGATCAATTTGTGCATCGTGTGCATGGATTTGTTCAATTTCATCTTTAATAAATTTCACCTCCACGTTTTGCTTTACAAAACTAACATTCAATTCACTTATCTGTTCTTTAGCTTTTTGAACTTCCAATGTCAAATTCGCCACATGATCCGTCAGTCCAGTTAACTTTTCTCCAATTGTATTTAAAGCTCCAAAAATCCGTTCAAGCTCTGAAGGCTGTTGAGTCGTCATTTCAATTCAAAAACAAACTTTATATTTATATTTCTTTGCCAAGAGGGTCTTTTATAAAGAATAAGGGCAAACAGTGTCCCAAATCAGATAAGGCTAAGCCGGCTTATAATGCACCAAAGGAGCCAGAAAAAAAAAAAAGCCTAGGAGAGCTTCCCCAGTTTATTTAACTTTTTAAGCCTCCATTTTAAGTGTAATCCAAAAAGCTTGCTCGCTACATTCAGCTCACACAATCCACTTTAAAAGAATTGGAAAGTTCAAAGGAGTTATAATCCACATGCCATCACCAACTTCCTTCTTTCTTAAACTTCAGCTTGTGTTTATAGCCTTGTAGCGAGACAAAAAGCATGCAAATGATCTTTGCCAAAGACAAAGGGTAACCCCCCTTACCTCGGCCGCTCGCCCAACCCTCTGCCTCCACGGAGAAACAAAACTTTGAAATTCGAGCAGTTCGGGTTGTTCAATCACTTTGAAAAAGCAATTTACAAGTCACACCGACCTTCCAAAACATCTGTAGACATTTCCAGCTCCCAACGGCGCGTTTTAATCACTTTAATCCACATTTGTTAGTAAAAAAAAAGCCCTACGAGGTGGAGAAAACACCTCTCTTCACACGAGCATCGGCCACGCCCCCTCCCATTACTTCTTTTGCCCTTTCTTACCACCCAAAGGAAAAAAACCCTGAAAGGTATATTTTAATTGGTAACTCTCTCTCTGAAGGGCAATTAAGATTCTTTTTTTCCCCCCAGCCCCTCTTAATTTTCAAAGTTCTGGAAGTTTTTCAAAGCGCACTTGGAATTTTCAAAAAATAATTTGCACGTCTTAACTATATTTGGTTACAAGTATTTTATGAGTATTTGACATGATCCTTGCCCCAACAAGGCTGGTTTGGGTCCAAGGGGACTGTACTGTTTGTTTCTTACCAGCAAATACATTTTATGAAAATCTATTCCTAGTTATTTAAAGGACAGTGCCAAATGCTGGTATTTTCAAAATGCTAACTTAATTATCTATAGCTCTGATTGACTCCAGATCTTGAAATATCGTAAAGTAAAAGTTCCCCTTGCACATATGTGCTAGTTGTTCCCGACTCTAGGGGGCGGTGCTCCTCTCCGTTTCAAAGCTGAAGAGCCAGCGCTGTCCAAAGACATCTCCATGGTCATGTAGCCAGCATAACTAAACGCCAAAGGCGCATGGAATGCTGTTAGCTTCCCAACAAAAGGGGTTCCTATTTTTTCTACCTGCATTTTTACGCTTTCAAACTGCTAGGTTGACAGAAGCTGAGACAAGTAACGGGAGCTCACTCTGTTACACGGCGCTAGGGATTCAGACCGCCGAACTGCTCACCTTTCTGATTGACAAAGCCACCGAGCCACCACGATCCTGAAATATCATATAAATATATAAGTAGGAAAATATGACCTATTACTTTATATACAACTCCTCTTCTCACCTGATCAAAAACAACATTTTCTCAGAAACACTTTTATTCCTTGGAATTAAGTCAATGTATAACTCCAAAGAAAACTTTAGTTATTTGGGGCTTTGAAAAGCTAATGCATACTGCAAACCTTAAATAGCTAATTACAGATCTGGGCAGCAGAGAGACTCAATTATATTTATATTTGGATAAAAAAAAACCTGCATACTAGGGCAAGTGGAGGAATTTGAAAGAAGTGAATGTATCTCATTGTACGACAGCCACAAATAGATCATAAAGATATTTCTGATGAAAATATTTGCTCATGAATGCAACCACAGTATTGTATACTATAGTAGTACAATATAATGCTTTGCTATAATTGAGAATGGACAAATTTCCATTTTTTGCTTTACCACATCTGTGGCTCTCATCTTCATGTACATGCCACTGAAAAATGTGCATTAATGCCTTAATTTATTTCCTCACCTTTTTCTTTAGCACAATGGCTTTTTATTTTAAATTATTTAGACAAATTTGCATAACATTCCTTAACTAGCAATTTTCTGAATTCAAGTTTTTTAGTCTGGGACGTAATTTTTCAAGAGCTTTGATTCCTTGAGTGCAATCTGCGCAATTTGAAGATCTATTGGATTCCTATAACAATGAATCAGAAAAGGAATTCCAGGCTAGGGAAGATGGCTCAAGTAGATTTAGGGTGGATCTGTTTTCTTGGGGTAGACTTACACCTGTTTAATAGCTGATGTCTGATGTTGGTTTTTAAGAATTTAAAATCTATGCTATTAAATACGTAATTATATTGAATGTAGCCCTCTTTTTTTGAAGAAATAACCCTGTGAATCTATTTTTTTTGTTAATGTCTAGTTGGTTTTAAGGAAAGGATTTAAGGATTTCCCAGTTTGGTAGATAACATATTGATACATTAAAGGGATGGAAAAAAGAAAAATATAGAAAAAAATGAATAAAATGAGGCAATTGTCACAACTTTATTTAATCAATTCATTCAGAGAGAATGCATTTAAAGCTGGTATGATGAAACTAATTCAACTATCAATGTTATGTACTTATTATAGCAAGAAAACACGATGTCCATAGAGATTAAATTTAAGAATATAATAAAATAACAAGATAGTATCTTCCCTTGTTTTGAAAACAAAAATTTCATTTAAAACTGTTGGGATTTTAAAAAGCTATATAGTTTTTTTAAAACTTCCATGAACTTAGATTTTAGCTGTGCTGAATGGAGGAAACAATATGCCAGAGAACAGACTATGTAGATTGGTCTATAAAACTGATTTTTGAACATTTTATTGTAATTCTCAACAATTTCATTTAACACTTTACAGGTTTTATGAGTGCCATATCTAAATGATACAAAGTGCTCTTGAAAGTGTTTACTTGGAAACAAATTCTAAAAAAAATATCAGGATTAACTTTTTGGGGCACAGCAAATTTAAATAAGAGAAGCAATAAGACGGGAGAAAAAGCTTTCTGATCATACGACATCTCACACATGCTTATGATAAAGTTTGAATTAACAATAATAATATTGCTATCACTTTTGGTTATTTCTTCTTCTGTAGTTCTTCTACATAATTGACTGGAATCATGCCTATACATTCTTCAGTCGGCCCTATACGGTGTCTTAAAACACTAGATCTGATTATATCAATGTCCCGTTTTAAATGGTCCAATAGGTTTGTAATAATTACTGGAGCAGAATCAAAGTCTACCAAAAAATACCTGGAAATAAGAAAAAAAAAAACAGTTAAAAGGTTTTAGGTTAAAAGACGTAATATATGCTATATCTTGTGGGCACAATGAGACTCTAAACCAGGGGTAGTCAACCTTTTTATACCTACCGCCCACTTTTGTATCTTTGTTAATAGTAAAATTTTCTAACCGTCCACTGGTTCCACAGTAATGGTGATTTATAAAGTAGTGAAGTCAATTCAATTAAAAAAAGGAAAGTGCTTCAGTATCGGACAAAACCCCTACCGCCCACCACGAAAGCTGGACACCCACTAGTGGGCAGTAGGGACCAGGTTGACTACCACTGCTCTAAACCAATGACATGCTTGACCCCTCCCCTCAGGCTCAACCTGAAATTTCTACAAAACGTTTAACTAAATCTAAGCATGAATACCATCAATAAATATATCACAGCAAGTTAAGTACAAAAACTAGAGTATGGTTTCTAAAATTGGTTCCAATAGTACTGCCAAATTGTATGAGAACCCACAAAGGGGCAAGTCAGAATTTAAATATTTATCTATATTATTTCCCTTTTTACATTATTATTGTTGTTGTTGTTGTTATTGTTATGTTAATCTTTGGTGAGATTCACGGCCTTTGGGGCTGGTTGGTAGCTCAACAGCTCGAGTCCTAACCAAGGACCTAGGAACTGTAGCATCAGAGGAGCTGTTCCAAGTAGGGTAGTTTCTTGTAGAATTAGAATATTCAAGCCCGATAAATTTAGAATTTCCAAATAGCGAGTTAACCCTTTAAGTATTGCTCCAAGGGCTCCAATTACAATTGGGACAATACGTGATTTCTTTTTCCACAGTCGCTCAACTTCAATTTGCAAGTCTCGGTACTTTGTGATTTTTTCTTGCTGCTTATCTTCAATTCGCGCATCGCCAGGTATTGTAATGTGAATTAACCAAACTTTTTTCAAATATTGTTATGTCAGGTGTGTTGTGGTCAAGTGCCTGTTAGTCTGATTTCTGAAATCCAACAAGATCTTGACTTTTTCATTTTCTAGAACCTTCTCAACCTGATGTTCCCAGTGGTTTTTGCTGTACTCAAATCCAAACTTCTGGCACAATTTCCAGTGAATGATTTTAGCAACTCGGTCATGGCGTTGCTGGTAGTCAGTTTGTGAAATCTTGCTGTACTCACTGATCAAATGGTCAACTGTCTCATCTTTCTCATTACAGAGGCGGCATTTGCTGTTGGTGGTAACATGCTGAATTTTTGCCTTCATGCAATTTGTGGCTAAGGCTTGTTCTTGAGCTGCCAAAATAAAGCCTTCTATTTCTTTTTTCAGTACTTCCAATTTTCAGCTTGCCTCTCAATTAATTACTTCTTTGTTGTTGTTTTTGTTATCTTCCAACTCAAAAGAACAGTACTTCATCATGTTTGAGGGGTTTGTGTGTTCTAACATATCCGATGTACACTAAACAATGTACATTTTTTCTGAGACATTTTCCTCTATTCATTTTACATATCTCATGCTTTCTCTTGGATAAGAACTTCCAGGGAATTCATGAATATAGACTAGATTAGAAAGTAAAAAAAAATCTTTAAAAAGCAACAGCAAAACCAACTTCATATTATTACAAATGGCATGGCTGCATCCAGGAAGTTATCAGGAGTTGAGCTTGACATTACTCCCATTTAAAGGCTGGGTGTAGAAAATCTTTGCCAGTTGTTTACAAGTTTTTCAGAAATATATCAACAAATCTAAATGTGCATATTACAAGAGAGTAATTCTTTAGAATGAGCTGATTGATTGATTTATTCTTTTGAATGGTAAAAACTGCCTTAGAAACATCAATTTTCTTTTCTAAATGATAACATAAGTAGACTTAAACAAGCAAAAAATACTGCAATTTAGAAGCTTTGCTAATGTTTGCCTGTCAACAGAAAATAGATTATCAAGCCAGCAACAACTGTAGTTTTATGCAAAGTGCAAAGAAGCATCACAGTTGCCTTCACTTAAGAGCAATGAACTGTGAATTGACATGTAAATATTCTTTTGGAATTAAGAAGGGAAAGGAACCAAGGTTAAAAGTTATTTGCAGAAATGCAAGAAAATGAATGAAATACAACCCAAATTCTCCAAAGCAGTCTATGCCAGCTATAACTTTCCAGAAATGTTGGACTACAACTATGTAGTGGTTTATCTCAGTTGCACTAATAGAAACTGTAGCATAATATGTCTGGATGGCATTAGGTCTAGGGCAGGGATGTCCAAACTTGGGAACTTTAAGACTTGTGGACTTCAACTCCCAGAATTCCCCAGCCAGCATAGCTGGCTGGGGAATTTTGGGAGTTGAAGTCCACAAGTCTTAAAGTTCCCAAGTTTGAACATCCCTGGTCTAGGGGAAAATGTTCTAGAAGAACTCAGTGGTATTACCAATGTAGGAGAAAGAGTTCAATTAAATACCACTAATTCATTGCAAACCCACCATAATTCTGGTGCTTTGTATATAGGGCAATGAAAGTATTGGCTAATATTTGTATTCTTATTTGCCATCAAAATGAAGAAAAAATGTCACAGAATTATTTCTTCCAAATTAAAAGAGAGGCTGTTTTCTAGCTAATCTAAATTGTGTGGCACAGCGGGTTCCCTCCTCCAGCTGAACAAAAACTCATTTATATAAAATGGCACCCAGAAGAAAAATATGTAGTACAGTACTAAATAACTGAATCTTAATGATTTAATATGCTGGGAAACCTAGTATATCCTACACAATAACGAGCCACAATTGAAATTCATATGAATTTTAAAATGATTGGATCCGATCTAAAAGTCCAAATCTATTACAATTTTCTTCTCCATTGCAAATAATTTTTTTTTTAATGAAACCTATCAACAGGATTATAAAACAACAATCCTGAACTATTCTGGCACCCCAGCTGTAAGGCAGGAACCATTTCTTTTCAAAGTCAAATGCAGCTACTATGTATGTATGGATTTCAAGGCCATTAAATTAATCTATTTATTCAGGAGGGCAAGAAGGTGAGACTATATAATGTTAGTTAATTTGTTGAAAGTATACCTGCCTGCTAAGCTGCTTGTTCAATTTATAGCAACAGATACTAGTGATAGAATTTAAATACGTTTAATAGGACAGATATATTTTAGTGTTCTTATAGATTTATATCTATACATGGAAAACCATGACACATATACATGACTTTTCATGCACTGATTATTTATTACTTCCTATCCTATCCTATCCTGTTTCATGATACATAGAGCAGTTTCCGGTGACAAAACATGAAAACAGGTGGCTCAAATTTAGGGACAAGCCTGACAAGACACAATTTAGATAGAGCCCATTGTGAAGAACATGTTGTGTAGATAGAAAAAGCACAGATCCAAAGTGCCCCCCTCTCTAATGGAGTCAGTGAAGAATGGAGGTCCCAGGGAATACCGTAGTACCATGTGAGTTCAGTTCTTTCGAAATAAATAACATTTAGATTCTAGCAGAGCTCACAATAGATTTGGTTAGCCCCATCCCAGTGTCCAGCACACTGATAACAATATTTGTTTGAACCAAATATTTTACTGCTTGCCTCTCAAGGAAGCAAATATGGTCACTGGATTATTGGAACCCTGGTGGCGCAATGGTTAAATGCAATATTGTAGGCAAACTCTGCCTACTGCCTGGAGTTCAAGCCTTACAGCATTTAAGATTGACTCAGTCTTCCAATATTGGTAAAATGAGGACCCAGATTGTTGGGGGCAATATGCAAATAATGCTTACATTGTAAGCTGCCCAGAGAGTGCTTTAAAGCAGCGTTTTTCAACCACTGTGCCGTGGCGCACTAGTGTGCCGTGAGATATTGTCTGGTGTGCCGTGGGAAAAAAACTATTTTGACATTGCTCCCATTTTCCACTACATATCTGTGAGATGAGCTTTTCAAGCCTGATTGCTATAAAAACTAAAGACAGAGAGAGACTGAGAGCTGTTGACGAAGGGCTACGTGTGTGTCTTTCTTCGATTCCTGCCAGAATATCAGCTTTGTGTTCAGCCAAACAGGCCCAGGTTTCGCACTAAGTAAACAGAAATATGAACAATTATAAAATACTTTTTAACATTTTCTAATGGTGGTGGTGTGCCTCGTGATTTTTTTCATGAAAAAAGTGTGCCTTTGCACAAAAAAGGTTGAAAAACACTGCTTTAAAGCATATGGGGCAGTATATAAGTCCAAATACTATTGCTATTCTGTTCCATTATTTCTCTGGTTGATCCTACCCTGGCTAAAAATAGCCTCTAAAAATGCAATTCTCCACATTTCTCAGAATAGTAACATTTCTCTACAACAGCTGTTTTCCACAACAGTAAAATCTGCAATTCATTTTATTGAGGGTCGCATCAAGGTTGTGTTTCACCTTGGGGGGAGGGGTGTGGCCAGGGGGCATGTCCAGCTCAACGTCACTTGTGTTGGGGCGCCTGTGGTAGCCCAAACACTCTGTCACTTTTGCTGGCAGTCACCATGGGCCAGTCCTTCGCGGTTTCCAGAGTGGCCCTGCAGGCCAGATCTAAGCACCCTGTGGGTTGGATCCGGGCCACGGGCCTTGAGTTTTACACTCCTGACCTAGGTGGCATGTTGCAGCTTGTTATTTTGATTATTTTCGGTATTAAATGTCATCTTGATATGATATTAGTTGTTTAGCAATGTTTCTCTCTCTTTATTGAGAAGTTATCTTTCATAAGGTATTCTTAAGAGTCTTAAGAGTTATTACAACACTCCCACGTAAAGAATTAATCCTGCAAATAATTCTCACTATATCATATATTATCATAAAATGGCATTTGGTTTTGCTCATATTTGCTTTAAAATAAGTAAACACAGGACTAATTAAATCTATTTGCTCCTTTACTTACTGACATTCAGAACAGAATTTGAAAAAATCATTTTTTAACATTTTAAAATCTTAATCCAGTGGTGTATCAGCCAATGATATTATACCAGATGAGCTTATCAATTTTATTTTGTTTGTTTATTTATTTATTATAAACAATTTTGTTTTTGAATTATTTATTCATTTCAAGCAGCTCAGTTCTATTTCAATATAAAAATAAATAAATAACAAGCAGAATCAAATTTAGCCATTATCATTATAGTTATCAGATAACTATATCAGAGAAACCAAAGAGAATGAATCAGTTCTGATCCATTTAGCAATAGCACTTAAACTTACAGTAAATGTAGTGTATAGGATTGCAGACATAGAAACAAAATGCTATATTCCCTTCACTAAGAAATATATTTGTCATATAGATTTTTCTAATCCAGATTAGCAGTTTTGTTTCAATATGATATGCATGTATTTCTGAAGAGCCATGTGGTGCAGTGGTTAGAATGCTGTATTGCAGGCTGACTGACAATTGCCAGCAGTTTGGCAGTTTGAGTCTCACCAGCTCAAGGTTGTCTCAGCTTTCCAAATGAGGAGCCAGATTTCTGGATGCTACATGCTCACTCTGTAAACCACTTAGATAGGTTTGTAAAGCACTGTGAAATGGTATATAAGTCTAAGTGCTATTGCTGAATGGATCAGAACTGATTCATTTTGTTTCTATGTCTGCAATCCAGGAATGGAAATAACTATGAAGTAAAAACAAGTAATGAAGTCAATGAGACCAAAAAGAACTATTCCATGTATTATTCAGGGGAATACTCTTGTATCTCATTTGGCAGTCATTAAATATTGATTCATATAATTTAGGAATATGTGTATCATTGGTTGTTCTCTGCCTAGAATTGCAATTGGAAAATGGGTAGCTATTTGAATTGATCTAATGAACAAACAAACAAACAAACAAACAAAGAAATGTCACTCATTTTCTTTCATTGAAACGACAGTAATGACAGTATATTTGAAACGTTGGATGCAACTCAAAGAAGTGATATGTATGCACAGGGAAGAAACAGATGCACATAGAATCATCTTCTCCCCTTAAGCAATTCCTCAATTTGGGTATTCTACAGATCTGTTGTACCACAACTCCTATTATCATCACTAATTTCATGTCTTGGTAAAAGACAGCATTGTAGCTAAACTAATATGGTAGGCATCAAGTTTGGGGACACTGTAGGAACAGCTGCTAAGGCAATACCAAAGCTCCAATTCCAGTATTGTCCTTCTGAGGATTTCTGTGATATCATCGCTTCTTTGAATAATATTCAATCTAGCAAAATTACATGCAAAAATTAAGTAGCTCATACCCTCCTCTGAGGTGATGCTGATCATGCATTACTATCTTATATGGCAGCATTCTTTCTCCCAAGTTTTCCAAATTCCTCACCACTGCTCCTCTTTCCAGCAAAGCTTCCACTGCGCGTCTCAGTGTTGCAGCTGTCTCTGGCTTTAAACAGAAAGAAAAACATACATTTTATAGTGTAGTCAATTATCATTTATCTTAATTTATTTACTAAAACATAATTGGGGGAAATGAAAACATAAATGAAAACAGAGAAAATGCTGTGTATGTGTGTATGTAAATGACATTTTTGATAAAATGGTTTCGGTAAAACTTACCCATATTATATTGTAATAATTCATGTATAATTGATATTCAATTGACTCATTTAAAAGGCACAAGTAACAAATCTTCAATTTAGTGGATAATTGGTGCCAAAATTTTGTCTTTCCAATGTTGAAGAACTAATCTCTTGGCAATAATTAGGGCAAAAAGGGCTCACTCACATTATTCAACTGTCAATGTCCATGTAGAAGGTGGGTATTTCAAAATAATGTGTATAAAGTCACTGGCAACTACTTACTGGACTAAAAAGGGGAGAAAAGACAAACGTTAAAGCAAGGAGAGGTTCCAAAAGTTTGATTACTCTCTTATCCATTTGCAAGAATGTAATTTCATAGTGGTTTTACAAGAGGTTTCTCAAAAGAAATGTTTTTGCAATTTAATGGGATTGTGAGAAAATGTGAATGTAAACTGCATTTCCAAGCCTAACCCTTCATTTACATAAGCATAACATTCCATAGTACAAAAAACTGAAAACAACTTCTTGGGTCCACTTTAGTATAGTTAAGAAAATTCAATTAAGAGAGGAATTCAATATTTTATATCATGAAGAGGAATGGTCTTGAACTGCATATAAAATATATATAATATGATTGACTAACCTTAACCACATAATATTAAAGGTTATTATTTTGTGAGGCTGCATTAACTATCCAGGGTGACATGTCGCTCATGTGTTAGACCTGCCTATTTTATAATCTGATGTGAAAAAGGAAACAGCTATTTAAGTAATACTCTAAAGAAGCAAGGATATATTTTATCATACCTGTATATGTTATTGCCTATAGCATCTCCATTCAACTTCATATAGGTTGTGTTACTTTAAGCTTTTAAACTAAAACATTTAACAGAATCGTGCTGGGTCAGACCAAAGATAATCTAATATAAAATTGAGATGTTTCAAGATAGTAACAGCAATTTGCTCCTTAATCTCCCAATAAGCTAGAGACTATCACATCTTCAATCCACCACTTATCAGTCTCCCCAGAGCAATAGTATAAAATGGAAACATTATTAATATCCATTTTATTACAGCATGCATTATTTTCTAATCATTGGTTATTTCTCCTCTCAGCCACATTGTATAATCCTCGACTTATGACAATTGAGCTCAAAGTTTCTGTTGCTAAGCAAGATAGTTGTTAAATGAGTTTTGAGTTTTGCCCCATTTTATAACTTTTCTTGCCGCAGTTAAGTGAATCACTACACTTAAGTTGGTAACATGGCTATTAAGTCTGGCTTCCCTATTAATTTTGCTTATTGGAAGGTCACAAAAGGTGATCAGATGGACACTGCAACTATCATAGTGATAGCAACAGGACTTAAGACTTATATACTGCTTCACAGTGCTTTTACAGCCCTCTCTAAGCAGTTTACAGAGTCAGCATATTGCCACCAACAATCTGGGTCCTCATTTTGCCCTCCTTGGAAGGATGGAGGCTGAGTCAACCTTGAGCCTGGGAAAATTCGATCTGCCAAATTGCAGGCAGCTGGCTGTCAGAAGTATCCTGCAGTACTGCATTCTAACCACTGTGCCATTGCAGCTCAGAAATATGAACTAGTTACCAATTGGCTGAATTTTGAGCATGTGACCATGGGGATGCTGCAACTGTCATAAGTGTGAAAAATGGACATAAGTGACATTTTTCAGTGCCATTTATCTTTGGTCACTAAACAAATGGCTGTATGTTGAGGACTACCTGTATGTAATAATAATACAATAATACAAGAGCAGAGTTGGAAGGGACCTTGGAGGTCTGCTAGTCCAACTCCCTGCCTAGGCAGGAAGCCCTATGCCGTTTCAGACAAATGGCTATTCAACATCTTCTTAAAAGACTTGCAGTGTTCACAACTTCTGGAGGCAAGCTGCAATATTTATAATATCTAAATATTATTTTTTTTGTCAAAGGTAGAACTTACTAGTTATAAATTTCACACATCTTTCCCAGCTCTACAATATTCTTTCTGGATAAACTAGCCAGGACTGTAAACAGTATTTAAAACAGAGTACTACTGAGAGGATGATCAGTGCTGTCGTTTCAACTCCTTCATGACTCATAATAGGGAATTTGCCCTTTTCACAACAGGTGTACCTGAGTTGTAATTTTCATTAAATTATTCAACATGATCAAGTTGCTTCATAATTAGTCAAATGCTAGTTTAAAACCCACCAGTGTTTATGTACTATTAAAACCCACCAGTGTTTATGTACTATTAGAGTAAGCAAGCTATGGGCCCATATCTCCCATTTCTATGAGAATTAGGAACCACTCTAATTGGGGAGGGGGAACAATTAAGACCAGCAATTCAATTCAATTCAATTCAGATTGGTTGTCCACCATTTAGAAAAATGAGTAGGAATGCTGTGCTATTCTTTACTGTCCTTAATCCAGCGTTTCTCAAATAGTGGGGCGCGAGGCTCTGTAAGGGGGGGCGCGGAGCCGCACACCCGGAAAGACCGATACCACCGTTGCATTCTCCGCATGGCCCGAGCGCCTGTTCCTTAGCAGCTCCCAGCGCGCCGCCCGGCTTAGCAGCTCCCAGCGCGCCGCCCGGCTCAGCAGCTCCCAGCGCGCCGCCCGACTTGCCCGCTCACGGCTCTTGCCCGCTGCCCGCCTGGACGCAGCCAGTCGAAAGCCGGGAGGGAGGCGACCCCCTTCCACGGCGTGGAAAAGCGGCCTCCCTCCCGGCTTTCGACTGGCTGCGTTGGGAGCGCTGGGAGCTGCTGAGACCATTGCAGTAAGGAACAGGCGCTCGGGCCATGTAGAGAAGGCAACGGCGGCACCAAGGAGAATAAATATCCTTGGCTCGGAAGGAGGCGAGGGAAAGAAGGGAGGGGGCAGCCCCGGGGCTGGGGGGGGCGCTTTCCGGGGCTGGGGGGGGCGCTTTCCGGGGCTGGGGGGGCACGAAATGTTTTCTTCTTCCTAGGGGGGGCCTGACAGAAAATAACTGAGAACCACTGCCTTAATCTCTCAGAAGCTTGTAATAACAGAGACCACTGTATCTCATTGGGATGGGTCAGCAAGGTGACAACTAAAGATACGGTGTTGCAGTGTTTGCATTCCTGTCTGCAGAACCATTCTCAAAATAGGACTGGAGGACTTCTGTTCAATACCATGACAATCATGCAGGGAATTCCATTGCATTTCATCTGATCTCCCATGGTGCCGAAGCCTGTATAAAGCCATTGGGAAAAGCTGTCCAGAGGTTTGAAATGAAATGTAAAAATGCCTCTCAATTTTGTCTTTTTCATCTGACCCAGGCAAATTAATAGAAGAATGCTGGTGGGCTGTGAAGAGCTAGATGAAGGCCAACTGCCTGAAGATGAATCAAGGTAAACATTATTAGCCTGGAAGTTCATCATCTCCAAGCAGTTCTTCTATCCAGAAAATGCCCTTAGCCCAATACTACATGGGGTGACGCTTGCCCTATAGAACCAAGTACAGGATATATGGCTACTCTTGGATACCAAATAATCACTGAAAGTGTCTCAGTAAGAGAATCTATGCACAGCTTCAAATAGTGAGTTCAATTTAACAATTTATGGAAGGAAAAAGGCTGATCTCAGCAGTACATCCAACGGCAATCTCAACTGAATTATTCCATATAATTCTGCCATTGAAAACAATCTGGAGATTACAGCTGGTGCACTAAACTGTCTAAGGTAGTATATATTGTCTCAAAAAATGGCCAAGTTATACTTACTTTTCAGGTGCTATAGTGGCTGCAGAAAATATACTATATTGCACTCAATTTAAAGTTTGCTACTTACCAGTAAAGCCCTAATGTGGCAGCAAACCTTTGTAATAAACTTGCAATGCATCTAAGACCAGTTTCCTTCTTTTGCATTTTAGAAAACAATAAAACACAAATACACAGAATTGAAGCAGACAAATGATTCCATTAAAATATTAGTGCCGTAAACTATCTAGAATTATTTTCTTAATTTCCCGTCTAAATTGGAATATCATAAATTGTTCACATAATCTCTTAACAAAATTGAATAAAAATTTCAAGACACAGCAGACTCTCAAGGATATATATTCACCTACTAAGTTTATTTCATAAACTTCTAAGATCAGAGAAAGCATTTTTGTACTTTTTATTTAAACTTTGTACAGAAGTTTTTAAACATTTCCACACAGTAACTTGGGACAGGACTAAATTTTATATTCAAAAAATGTAAACTGCAAAAAATACAGTTTTAATTATACAAATACTCTAATAAGAGTTTCATGTTGAAGACTAATTCAGGAGGCAAAAATACAGATACAGTATACAACGAACAATATACATACAACTAGCAATAAGAACAAAGTTCTCCAAAACAGTTTTCTTCAATATCATATTGACAATGTTCTATACTTAAGCCATTCATTCCATGACAAACTATAATAAAGATCATAGCAATGTTCCATCAAAAAATATTCATTTCCTTAACATTTCTAGATCTACATTCCTACTGTAATAATTCTACTTCATTGAAAAACATGTCCTTTATCGACAGATCGTAGGATTTAGGATTTTTTATTTAAGACATCTAGAAGTTTACATATTTATTCTTAGTTGGTTCTTTTTCCCCTAAAGTTTAAACACTTAACACGTTGCACATTACCATTTTTTTTTTGCTCTGTGAATTTTTTTTTAAAACTTGACTTCTAATTTACACACTGTAGAAACTACAACAGCAACAAAAACAAGATACCAAACATTTTTTTAAAAAAAGTACACTTATATATCCAAAGGTAAAAGAAAATTAGCATCACACTAACACTGTATTTAAAACTTAAAAGGATGAAGAAAAAGGTATTTACTTAATAAAAGAACTTGCTTTCTTCTTGAAGAAGACTACTAGGTTTTTTTTGCATAGCAACTATTTTTATATCCACCTTATTTAAAAGCATGTGTTCATAAACACTTATATTGTCATATGTCGTTGCCATCATTGCTCAGTACCTGACTTTTGCCCATGAAGAATCTTACAGAAAAGCAGGGTCATTAGAGCAGTATGGAACATTTTACACAAAACCAGAACAAAAATGAATAGATATGCTTTGTGTTTGTGTTTGTGTGTGTGTGTGTGTATGTGTACCAATGAGTGTGCTATTTTGTAAGCAAGGTTAAAAAAACTCAGTGAAATAAGGACTCTTAATTATATATACTCACATTTCAACTATTCTAAGGCTAACAAAAATACATTTAAACACCATTGAATTATACACAACTTTCATTGAAAAAGTTTTAAGTACTTTACTCACCTTTAATTCATAACATCACATATACCGTAATAACACTAGCTTTATTTTCAAAACGTTAAGGGCACAGAATACACAGTATACCGAACAATTAAGTTCCTAATTTCAAATACATAATTTAAAGTTTTCCTTAAAAAACTAAATTTTTGAATTCAGTATGCAGGGGTCTTTTGGGGGGGGGGGTCTCTCTTATAGACAACTCCTATAATACATAATAATTTAAAATAAAGGTATGCTACTAAATCATTGTTTGCTGACAAGTATCCTTATTAGAACTCGACAGCCTACAGCTCACACCCTTCTTTTTTCCATTTAGGGAAATATTCACTAGAACGGATTTCTGAAGGACACTAAAATATTAGATTAAAATGAGAAAAAGAAAAGTGAAGCAGTCAGCTTACCATCTTCTTTTGTATTTGTATAGCAGCGAAATGGGATGGTAGGACGACTTTGGCAAAAAAAAGAGAATAAAATATTTTCCAGAATAGAAGCTATGATATCCCTAAATATAGTACAAAAATAAATCCCTCATACATCTTTCTGTAGATAAAGCTTCTATTCAAATATACAAATTAAAACCCATTATATTTCTTAAAAAGTTAGTCTGGATAAACTGCTATATTATATAAGGCAATACTAAATCACAAAAATTCAGGCGGGAAAATAAATCCCATGCAACTACCTGGATCCATTAAGATAATTTTTTGTATATTACTGCATGTAGACTAAACTAGAATTCTCCAGATGTTCTAGACAACAGTTACCAGAATTCCAGCATCAGACAGCAGCTCTGTGACTGAGGAAGGCAAATCTAAACTATTACACACACTGGACAATTGCTTAGGTGTTAAGAAGTAAGGCTGATCCGTGGGAAATTTTCATTTTGGTTCGGGTACCACCAGAAATTGTACACTAAACTGTAAAATAGAAGGATAATTATTAGCTAGAGAGTCTACATTGCTAATCAGAAGACCAATAGACACTTATTCATGAAATGTAGAAGAATTTCCAAGACAGTCAAAATGGTCATCCAAGTTGGAATCCTACTCAGTGTTATTTATTAGAATTGATTTTGCAGTTTAGGATTGTTCATCTTTATTAAAATTATACATATCCCTAATTTGCAGATATACTAACAGAGCTTGTAATTGTTACAGTTAAACTCTAAGAGGCTGGTGTGATTTTATTTGACGATAATCTCCCTTCATATTATACATATAGGTACATACAAAAGGGGTATATATACAGCACAACACACAGTGATCTAGAGCAGGGGTCCCCAACCTTTTTTGCACCAGGGACCGGTTTCATTTTAAAGAAAATTCTGCGGACTGGCTAGAGTAGAGGAGGAGCGGGGGGGGGAGGGGGAACAGGTGGCGCATGCGCATGCGGGGGGGGGGGGAGTCAGCTCACTCAGCCCTCTAGGGCCTCCAACGGTGCGAACGGCCACACCTGCGCTCTCCCGCATCGGTGCACGTTCTGCCCAGGGGGCTGCCCCCTCCTCCACCTCTCCGGCCCTGCGGCCCGGTTCCTATCAAGCCACGGACCGGCACCGGTTCACGGACCAGGGGTTGGGGACCCCTGATCTAGAGGTACACAGAACATAATTTTTAAGAGATTAAGTGTTGTATATACTATGCCTTCTGTTAATGTAAAAATAAATACTGAACGGCCATTAACAATATACGAGACCGCCTCCTGCCCCATATATCCCTTCGTCCGGTCCGCTCCCACAGAGCGGGCCTTCTCCGGGTGCCGTCGGCTGGGCAATGCCGGCTGGCGACACCCAGGGGAAGAGCCTTCTCTGTGGCGGGCCCGCCCCTCTGGAACGACCTACCCCCCAACCTTTCGCACTACCTCGGACCTCCGCCTCTTCCACCAACGTCTTAAGACGTACTTGTTTCAACAAGCCAGCCTAGGATAGCCCCCCGCTTCTGACTTTTTAAATATAAATTATAATTTGGTAAGGTTTTAATAATGGGTTTTAGCACGGGTTTAATTAATTTAATATATTTTAATTGATGTATATTGTATTTTATGGTTTTATATAATGCCTGTGCGCCGCCCTGGGTCCTAACAAGAAGGGCGGGGTATAAATTTGATTTTAAAAAAAACAAAAAAACAACAATGAATGTAGGCTATGATTTACTATTTAGTCTTTAAGACACTAGACTTACTGTTCTACTTAGAAAAATATGTGTGCTCCTTTATGGCATAGATAGAAACGTGAAGTCAGCAAAAAATAAATGTTTTCATCACAATGAGATGTGGCAACCTGACAAGGTTATACTTTGCTACTAAAAGGCACTATAACAAGCCATTACACATTTACTTTCTTAATTTGAAGAATTATATAAAAGAAATGTTCAGTAGTAAGAATAAAGGAATATGGAAAGTTCAGTTAAAATAAGATTCTTATACTTATAAAAGAATTAAAATAAAAGTAACACTTAGATCTTCGTCTACTACAAACAAAATAACAAAAACAGGGTTGTCACATTCTAGAACATTATGCAGCCCAGTGTAGACAACCATCTTAGACCATGGCAACCAATAAAAGTGTTCCAAAATGTCACACACCTTAGCAAACCCACACAAACAAAAAGAGGATACCATATTTCTATGTTAAGTAGGAACTTGGAAGGACTGCATTCTACTTCAATCAACACAAATTAACAAAAATAGTATTAAATTATGGCCGGACTGCCTACTTTGTTTAACCAAAGGTAAACAACCTATAAACAACCTATACTGTAGCTACATATAGCCTCAAAAAAAAGCTCAGGAGTTAATCATCAATTAGTACCAGTAAGCACTGATTTTACAGGTGGAAAGGAAGGTAAAAATCATTGGTTGTATCTTTAGAAAGATTATTGCACTGTAACACCACCACCCCAAAAATGTTTTAAAATGGAAAAACTGGCTTTTACCCATTTGATTACGGTATCCCTCTGTCCCATATAACCATTTTTTTAAATGTCTGAAAACTGGTTCCCTAATTCAACTTTAAGAGATTTCAATAAATAAGCACAATAGCATTCACTACATAGTATATTCCAATAATTGGACAGTGTATTCAAATAGCTTTTTGCTCACTATTAATTCCAAAGTGATTTGGAAACTATTGTTACCATAGATGGCATGATCTATTCTAGACCCATTTGCTGCATCTGACATGATACAAATAGCCCTCAACTTGCAATCATGCATTTAGGGCTATTGTGAGTATCCCATGCTCACACCTGCAATTTATGTATTTTGCCAGACACCAAGGTTTATTTCTGTTTTCCAGCAAAAATGTCGTTGTAGATAATGGGTTCGATCACAGCATTTGCTTAACAGTGATGATCAGCCGACGTATGACTGTAATCATGCCCTCAATTATGATTATGAGTCAAGGACTGCCTGTACTACACTGGATCTTAGTCAAAAGGCAGAAAAGCATTATTCAGGATCTCCATTTTGTCAATCAAACAAAAAGCCCGTAACAAAAAACCCGTAAATTTACGAATAGTATTTATATAGTCTAAATCAGAGGTTCCCAAATTTGGCAACTTTAAGACTTGTGGACTTCAACTCCCAGAATTCTCCAGCCAGCTCCACTCTGCTGGCTGGAGAATTCTGGGAGTTGAAGTCCACAAGTCTTAAAGTTGCCAAGTTTGGGAACCTCTGGTTTAGACTATATAAAGTAGAAAAGGGAATGTTACTGGAATTCCCAAACAGAATTAATTGATACATTTTAAAAATGTGGCAAAATTTCCCTTGCTGCTTAATTTCAAATAGAATTAACTGCCATATGTATTCATAATACCACACACATACTAAGTTACTTGAGATTAAGACAGTGAGAGTATTGGACACTGCTATTTTAATGTGTCTGTAAGGTTATTCAAGGTATTTTGCGGGAAAGGGAGGGAAATAGATCCCTGAGCTAGCCAATCTGCATGTCAATGCTAGCAACTGATTCAATATACTGAAAGTACTAGAAAGAGAAATGCTACCTTACCTCAGGAGCAATCCACCTTTCATCACTAGCATCATCTGGTGTCTCTAGTCATGGAAGGCAAAGATGTGCACTACTTCAGAACTGAAGCCAAAAAGGAACATTGGAGCCAGCATGAGCATACATGCCACATCAGTCAATATCTCCTTAAAGAAGCTGTACTTTCTTCTGGGCTTATAAAGCAGCTGTAGCCCAGGAAAGTATGCGTTTGAGTTTGTGAGGCACCAAAATATCCCACTACCTGCTCTAAAGCACTTTTTTTTAAGTATCAATGAAGTATTTATTACACATGCCTTAAAAAGGCTTTTTGGTCCTGTACACAAAGCAGCTTAATTCATGGTAGAAGCCAACAAAAACATAATCTTGCTACAGTATTTACAAAACACATACACTGCTTTTAAAATAATATCACGTAATCAAGATTGAAACTACAATTTAATGTCTCTAGATTTTTCTTATTAATTCCATCATTCAGTAATAAATGTCACTTAATGCCATAATAATGTCATTTATTATTCAGTAATGAATGACATTTTTTCACCGACCTTGTAAGAAAAATTCTAAAGCAAAATAATAATAATAATAAATTTTATTTATATCCCGCTCTCTCTCCCCAAAGGGACTCGACTCAATATGCTATTGCCAATGAGTCAAGTCAATATTTGATTATCTTACCATATGCTGTTACAATAGTCATTGCAATCTCAATCGGTTCTAAGATAACAGATAAAAAAGAAGAGACACCTATTTTTGTATTAGATGCTTCAATTCTGCAGTCCCAATTACAGTCATGGTCCTGCAATGTTGGAATATTTCAATTTCCATCAGCTGCAGATAGCATGACCAAAGACCAGGGAGCAAGAGAAGTACAAAGCATCTGATGGGGCACAACTTTACCACTTCGAAGTGCAAGAATACATTTTGTTGCAAAACTGCAGAGATGAGCTCAATTCTAAACAAAAGACAAATTCCCTCTAGCCAGTTATGAATGATACTATTGTCAAAAGTCGTAAGTTTAATTGTGTCTGCCAGTCCCTGCTTCCATTGGCCCTGCCATTTCAGTCATCCTCTAGATCAGAGGTCTGCAAAGTTGGCTCTTTTAAGACTGACGGACTTCAACTCCCAGAATTCCCCAGCCAGCATGGCTGGCTAGGGAATTCTGGGTGTTGAAGTCCACCAGTCTTAAAAGAGCCAACTTTGCAGACCCCTGCTCTAGATCAGCGGTTCTCAACCTGTGGGTCACGACCCCTTTGGGGGGATTGAACGACCCTTTCACAGGGGTCGCCAAAGACCATCAGAAAACACATATTTTCAATGGTCTTAGGAACCGAGACACCAATTTTATGGTTGGGGGTCACCACAACATGAGGAACTGTATTAAAGGGTTGCGGCATTGGGAAGGTTGAGAACCACTGCTGTAGATGCTGTGAAGGCCAGAGCTGTAATGGAGAGTGCATCTATTACTTCTCACGCAGCCATTTCATACTGGGTATTTAAAATTGGCACAAGATTCATTTTTCTGCTTTGCTAAAACTACAGCCTCAGAACAGGAGATTCTTCCCATGCATGGAACTGCTGACTTCCCATTATCTGAGCACAAACTAAAACATGAGGTTGCCACTGTTTTAGTCTATGCAGATTAAAAAGAAAAGAAAACCCAGGGCTTGTTTTGCTTATGCATGGGGAGGATTGGAACACTGGAGGGAAGGTTGATGGCGGCTGAGAAGAACAACATAAGTCCCCATCTTAGCTGCTGGAAGGAATTGGGGGTGGGGGAGGGGATGTCGAAATGAAGTCCAAACCTGGAAAAAGGGGAGTTAAAAAAATCTTCTGTATAAAATTTCGTATTTCACAGTGGCTGCTTTTTTTTACACCGTGAAAAAGATTTCACAAAGGGCAGTTTCACAAAGAGGATGCTAGAGGAGGCTTTTTTGCTTTTCATTCTGCAAGAGGTTGGAGGAATCACTAGAATCTTACAATGGTAATGTGTAAATTCAATTTTAGGAAAACATCCCAACTTACCCCAAAAGTATTTTTAACTGAAAATACTTGAGGGTTTTTTTCCCTCTTACCACCATTTAGACTGCCATTTTGTCTCAAAGTAATTTGAACTATAACATCAAATAGCATAATTTGCAATGAAGACCTAAATCAATATGCAGAGTATCACCTAGGGAGATGTAAACTGCATCATTCTTTCTGCATAATTCAAATTTTTTTTTCAAACTTGCTGCTATTATTGATAAATACTTCATCTAGTGAATGGAGAAAGGGAAGTATTGTACTTAGTGGTACATAATTTTAGATGATATGAATGATCAAGAGTTGTGTAGTTCAGTTTTAATACTTAGATATTTGTTGGGAACCTAGTCAAAAACAATGTTTTGAGTGCTGGGTAAAAGGAAAATAATCCAAAATTATTAAGATGACTCATAACTGTATCTGGGTAATTTACCAATGTTTGACGTGTTAGTACCAACATTAACACTTGTTTCACCTTGATTATTTGCAAGTGATTATTTTATTTTAATAAATTAATTTCTTACTTTGATATATTGAAATTCAGCTTTTGGTATTGAATAAAATCCCCATCCTGCACTGAAATAAAAACACTAAGCTCTAGGATTTGCAATGATTTTCAAGATGGTTGAGAACAATAATGCAAAGGAAGCCTGAGATATGAGACACATAACACACATAATTATATATTTCTCCAAGGACCTGTTGTCTGTTTTTTAAATGTCAGGCCACAATCTTAAAAAACTGTTCACAAAGAAAAATAAACAAACATGAATATTCCAAGAAAACACACACAAAATAATCCACAATTAAGTAATAATTTAACTTTTGGAGTCTCTTCCAGCATTTGTAGACAAAGAGTCTCTTCTTCGCTCTTATCTTGGGTGGCTCTATTGTTCACATTTTTGCTTTTAAAGCCACAGAACCAATCTATAAACTTCCAGTCTTTGTCATTACTCCCAATCTCTTCACTCTTCTTGTTACCCATAAGAGTTGCCTGCCCATTAGAGTAACAATCAACTGGTGTTTCAACTTCACAGTTGAAAGAAATCACTGGATTGCCGTCATCCCTGGAAGTAATTAGAAGATTGACATTTTCAGGCTGTTCATTTTTAACATTTTCTTCAGATTTCCCATTTGAAGATACCATTACACCATACTTTAACACATTCTTCTCTTGTGCTTCATATGGGTTGCCTGTTAATGTGCTTTCTTTGACAGTTCTGCTTTTTGTAGACCAAAATGTAGTTGCACGAATTTGTTCTGCTGAAGGTGGTGGGGTCAAAAAGCTGACTATTATAACCACAATTCCAGTGATCCAAAAGAGTCCAGTAGCAATATACATATAATGGATATTCTTGATGAAAAATGGTCTATTGTCTGGCTGGTTACATTCAGGGACACGATAGATAAATGCCAGAATCAGCCGTGTAGCTCCTAAAGCAAATCCAACCATTCCACCAAAGAAGGCCCCTTGTTCATTACAACGCTTCCAGAATACACCTAAAAGAAATATAGCCGCCACTGGAGGAGTCAAATAATCCGCTACCTCTTGTATATATAGATACATTTGTCCTCCTTGCATTTCCACTATTATTGGGACCCAAGAAATGCTTATTGCAACCATGAAAGCAACAAAAATTCTTCCAACAATCATCAGTTCTCTGGATGAGGCAGTCTTCCTTATGAGGACCTTATATATATCAAGTGTAAAGATGGTACTGGCACTGTTAAATATAGAATCCAAATCACTCATTAGAGCAGCTATCATTACAGCCATCATAAGGCCCCGCAGACCAACAGGAACAAGATTCATTACCAGACGTGGATAGGCAATGTTAGAGCATCCAGCTCTGCTTCCACAAACTTTCATACAATGTTCCGGATTGATGCATACAATATCATCTGCAAACAATACCCGTGATATCATACCCGGAACAACTATAAGGAACATAGGTAAGAGTTTTAAAAAACCTGCCATCAGAGTGGATCCTTTAGCATGAGCAATATTTTTTGCTGCTAACACTCTCTGGACAATTACTTGGTCTGCACACCAGTACCATACAGAAGCTGGAGTCTGTCCCAAAATGAAACCAGGCCAAGGAACATCTTCATCAGTTGGTTCACGTAACATTTTTAGTGAATCAGGTTTTGGGTCAACATGGCAATGATTAGTATTGGAAAGATTATATGTCAATAAAATCGATGTAACATTTGGTTTGGCCAACATGTATCTTCGTTTGAGCTCTTCAAACCCACCCACTTCCGTAATACTTATGATCATAAGTGTGAAGGCACCAATAATCATAAGCAAAGCTTGAACTGTGTCTGTGTAAATAACTGCCACAAGACCTCCAGTCACTGTCAGCAATGCAGTCATTCCAATCAAAAGAGTCACTGATAAATAAATATTCCAGCCCAATGACTCTTGAATGAACAATGCTCCCGAATACAAATCTACTGAGAGTTTGGTGAAGATATAGAGAATTAGAGACAAAATAGCAAAATATACTTGAATTCTGTGCCCTCCAAAGCGTTTGGATAAGTACCCAGGCATGGTGTATATTCCAGATTGTATGTAGACTGGAACAAAGATCCATCCCAAGAGTTGCAAAAGCAATAAGGCATTGAATTCCCAGGCCCCCACGGCAAATCCGCTTGCTGCTCCAGATCCTGCAAGCCCAATGAAGTGTTCACTTCCGATGTTGCTTACAAACAAAGAAGCACCAATTGCAACCCATGTCATAGATCGCCCTGCAAGGAAGTACCCACTTACAGTGCTTCGATTGGATTTCCACATGGCAAAAAAGCCTATGCACAAAACAAGCACAAAATAGAGCGCCACAATGGCAATGTCTGCTGGTTCCAAAGCCGCCCTCATTTTTGTAAAACAAGTAACTTCCAAATGCTGGTGTTCAGGTCACAAACCCCGAGCCTTAGTAAGATAAATCAGTTTAGTTTTACAAACACTGTGGATCAAAAAAATCTGTCCTTTGGTTTGCTGTCTTGATAGCAGTGGATGCAGTATAAATCTGAGAAGATAAAATGTGTTTTTTTCCGCTTCTTAAATACTTAGTGTGCACTTTTATTCTCCAATCCACAAGAGCACCATCATTAACTTTGTTGATGTAGGAGAAATTCTTAGTTGCAGCTAAGTTTAGTGAGGCCTACTGTACCAACCCTGCAAGGCAGCAAAAACAAAAGATAAAGATTGAATTAGAGAAGGCTTTACTATGCACCAGAAAAATTTGAATTCTGTCATAACAAGTAGTTGAACATAGCTTTTCCTCCCTTTGAAATGCAATGTTGAATTGTACACAATTTAACACATAACTTTCAAAGATTGTAAACAAGATATATTAGTAAAGTAAAAGAAAATGCATGCTTTCACTAAATAACTACCAAATTTGTATACTAAGCATTAACTTAATTACACAGAATGTTTTGATATTCAAAATGATGGTAAATCAGGATCACAGAAGAAGTCTATTCTGGATTTATATGTATTGTACCCTTCAATTTTTTCAGAATCACAATTATCTCCAAACATGATTTATCTAACTTGATCTTTCTGTGTGATATTGTATCAATAGTGTTGTAAACTTAATTGCAAAAGCTTTAATCATGTGGAAAATTATAACTGTATGTTCCTTTTCCTATTCATTTGCTTCTCCAAACTGATCTTCATTGTACCCAGTTCCCTTTTCCTATAGTAGCTGTGCACATACATTTTTTTCATATAATTTCTTCAAAGCTTGAAGATGAACATGATTTATATATTAATGTTCCATATTCAATATGGATTTTTCTTTTTAAAAAAATGTCTAATGATAATGTCTAAGTGCAGGTGACCTCTAGTAGGCCAAAGCTACATTCTGGCAAGATGGAGGACTTCTAGGAAAGTGATGAGTTCAGGAGTTGTTGTTTTTTACTGAAGTTGTTCATTTCCTCCATGAAGAAATGGTTGAGGAAGTAGAAGTTGTGGAAACCTTGGGAAATAATTATTGTATCATCCTATAATTCACCATACTGAAGGCAGGGAGAACTAAAGGTAATCAGATTAGTGTTCTATATTTCAAGAGAGGTGACTGCAATAAACTAAGAAAAAATGTGAGAAGGATTTTATGGATGGAAATGCTAAAGGGGTTCAGCAGAATTAGGAAATTCTGAAAAATAAGATTAATCAGGGACCAAATTAAAACAATAGTAGAAAAAACACAAGAGACAGGTGATGTTATTGGTATAGTTGGCAAGAACTTTTTGATTAACCGAGAAACAAAATGGACAAGTTTTTAAAAATGAAAAGAAGGGTCATATAATAAAAGCAGAATATTAGAGAATAGTCCAAATCTCTTTAAGAATGGGATTAGGAAGACTAAGGGTCTCAATGAGAGGAGGCTCGCATGGCAAGCAAAAATAACCAAAAATATTTCTTTGAAGTATGAGAAGATTAAGGAAACAGTCATTCCATTGGTTGGAAAAGATGGCAACAAGGAAAAGGATGAACTGCTTAACTCCTACTTCGCATCTATAGTTTCACAAAAGGAAGAAGAGGTCCAACTATCAGAAAGTGAGCCATGGTGGGAGGCAGAAGAGAAGGTTAAAACAGGCATGTATGTGGTGAGAGAAACGCTAGTTGCTTTGAATGAATTCAAGCCACTGAGTCAGATGGATTACATCCTTGGCTATTAAGGAACTAGGTAAAATTATCTCAGAACCATTAACTGTAATCTTTGAGAACTTCTTAGTGTAGGGAAAGCATCAGAGGAACAGAATGGAAAAGAGCTGTTTAACACTGTTCTGATCTTTCAGAAAGGCAAAAAAAAAACCCCCAAAACCTGTAGACAAATCACCCTGACTTCAGTAACTAAAAATAATCATAGAAAGATCAGAAAACAGTGTGTTTGCAAGCACTTAGAAAGTAACAAGGTAATATCTGAAACCTGCATGAGTTTGTCAAACACAGGCTATGGCAGATTTTATGGCTTTTTAAAAAATAATTGGCCATCTTAGAAGGATCCTGGTAGCACCTAATGAAGTAATAATTGACATTCATAAAAGTATAAGCCTTTCACTAAAAGTCGTTGGTTGGGAAATATATTACCACATCCCAGATTTTTTTGCAACTACAAACTAACACAGCCCCTCGATGATTACAATGACTAGATTAGTAGATTAAGGGAATGCTCTGGATGTAATATACATAGAATTCAGTAAATTTAATAAAGTTGACCATAACCGCCTTCTTATAAAGCGGAACCGATAATGTAACAATATCTGATTGTTTTTCAAAACCATTGAAAATGAAATACCTTAGAAAAAGCAGGAATTAAAGAGAAAAAGATTAAAATGAAGAGCTCCAAAAAAAACCTAAATTTCATCATTTTAATGCTACCAGCTATTTTTCATCCACATACACTATATTGCCAAAAGTATTCGCTCACCTGCCTTTACTCGCATATGAACTTACAGTAAGTGGCATCCCATTCCTAATCCATAGGGTTCAATAGGACATCAGTCCACTGCGCACTGTTCTTGAGCTAATCTGAAGGCCACATGAAGTTTGGAGGTCTGTAGCGATTGACTCTGCAGAACGTTGGCGACCTCTTCGTACTATGCGCTTCAGCATCCGCTGACCCCATTCCATCAGTTTATGTGGCCTACCACTTCATGGCTGAGTTGCTGTCGTTCCCAAACACTTCCACGTTCCTATAATACAACTGATCATTGACTGTGGAATATTTAGGAGTTAGGAAATTTCACGACTGGATTTGTTGCACAGGTGGCATCCTATCACAATTCCATGCTGAGCTCCTGAGAGCAACCCATTCTTTCACAAATGTTTGTAACAACAGTCTGCATGCCTAGGTACTGTGGCCATGGAAGTGATTAGAACACCTGATTATTTGGATGGGTGAGCAAATACTTTTGGCATATATCTGCTGATATAAATTTAGATGTTATTTACTCTTCATGTTATATATTAAGAAAACACATTCAAATGATTCAAAGTGACCTGTTACACCAGGAGTGTCAAACTCGATTTCATTGAGGGCCGCATCAAGGTTGTGTTTGACCTTGGGGGGCCAGGGTGGGTATGGCCAGAATGGATGTGGCCGGCTTGCCATCACTTGTGTTGGAGGCACCTGTGGCAGCCTGAGCACTCTGCCAGCGAAAACAGGGCTCAGGAGGTCCGCCCGCGGCCCTTGCAAGCTCTGTTTTTGCTGGCAGAAACACTGCGGGTTGGTCCTTTGTTTTTGTAGGGCAGGCCCAATCTAAAAACCTCACAGGCCAGATCGGAGCCATGGGTTTTGAGTTTTACACCCCTGTGTTACACGTTTTTGCAAGGAAATGAAACTCTAGATTCTACCTCTTTACAAAACTAGTTTTCTGGTAACTAAGGCAACAATATACAGAGCACATCATAATATCCTTTCCATTAAAAAGTATCACATGAAATCTCATGAAATTGCCAAAATTAATACAATTGTATGGACATTTGTTGCAGTCACCAAACCATCTGCCTCATCTTCTTTTCAATATCTGCCTAACTAAAACCAAAATCCCTGGCTTCAGGAATGGCACATCCAATCACCCACACATTTTCTGAATCTACCTTCCTTTCCTTATATGTTTTTAGCTACCCTAATGTTTAGCTACCCTTTGCCCTAATGTTCTTGACATTCTAAACTAATGAACAGCAAAGACAAGATAATCCAGGGAGATGCATTGTTCATGGTAAACTAGCATATAGTATGGAACACCTAGAAGGTATTTAACTACTCCACCCACTACAATTCTGGCAGAATTATGCACCTTACAAATAAACAACAACATTCCAATCCTTGAACATCCAAATTCAAACAAAATAAGGTAATTCATAACCAAATAACACATCACAGGTAGTCCTCAACTTACAACAGTTCATTTCATGACCATTCAAAGTTACAAGTACTAAAAAAAATTACTTATAACAGTTTAACAACACTTATAACACACTTATGATCGTTGCAGTATCCACATTATCACATGATCAAAATTCAAATACTTGGCAACTGACTCATATTTATGACAGTTGCAGTGTTTTGGGCTCATGTGATCACCTTTTGCAACATTCTGACAATCAAAGCCAATGGGGAAGCTGGATTCACTTAACCATCGTGTTACTAAACAACTGCAACGATGCACTTAACAACTTGGTAAGATCATAGAATGGGGCAAAACTCACTTAACAACTGCCTTGCTTAGCAACAGAAATTTTGGGTTCAATTGTAATCGCAAGTGAAAGGGCTATTGTTTCTATTTAAGGAACAAGTAATAAATGAAATAAATGTCTGTATAAAACTGGTCTTTTAATCTATTAAATTTGTAGATATTGGTTCCCATAGCCAAAGGGAAGCGAGAACACTTGTGCGCATAATAAAATAAAAACATATTTTGGATACAGTTATGGGTGCCTAATATATGAATCAACTTCAGCTCCCCAATCTATTAATATAGAGAAAATTCTCAGCTTTTACCATTTTTGTGTATTAAAAATATCAAAGGAAATTAGAAGGTTCAACATGTACTTATGATCTTTAAAGTTGCTATTTAGTTTAGCTGCCTATCTAAAGGGGCTTCTGTAACTATAACTTCTATAACTTATTTTTCTATAACTTATTTGTTTTTAATATGTAAATTAACTCACCAACTTCAGGATCTTACAACTGCTTGCCTGTTATAAGTAAGGTATCCTGCAGCCCACATGTATAAATGATTGCCTTATTTACTTCTGAATAGACTGGGGAGAGGGGGGAAGATTTGCAAATTATCCCCAGCTTTATCTAGGAAATTTTCTTTTCAGATATTAAAAAGTGACAGAAAGCCCCTGGAACAATGATTCAGTGAATGTCTGAAGATGCTTAACTTCTTTCACGTTTTTTTATATTTTTGCCCTTTGTCAGCAATGGAGTACTGCTTTGGCAAGCACAAATATAGGTTTAAAGCAGTTCTGAGGTGCTTTTTTTCTATGATCATCCCATGGGGGGGAGGGAGTCAGAAGGAATCTGGCAGCACTTTTTCCAAACTGTAGTAGTATTTTACTAACCTTTAACAAACATTAATCAGAAAAGGTACTACTAAACTCCTGAGTTTTTCGCTACCACGGACTAATTTGATCCTCCTCCTCAAATCTCCATCATAAAAATATCTTCCTGAAAAAGATTCTTTGTAATTGCAGGTTTTAAAAGTGGTCTGGCTTCCCTTCAATTCACTGGTACTTTACAACGGATCAGCGGTTCATTAGCAGTTCACCTTCTACTAGAGAAGATCTGTTTTCAAGTAAAGAGATTTTTTTTTTTAGCAAAAATGATCAATTATCAGTACTACAGATTACTTTCATGCACCTTTTAATCAAAGCTCATGCGTACCAAGAAACTTCATACAGTCCTACTGTCAGCAGGGAACTTTAAACTAAACAGAAGTATTACTCTTAATAGACCAATCACTCTTAATGCAGAAGTATCCTTGTCCACATACCAGTGGTGGGTTCCGGGCGGTTTGGCCCAGGAGAAGCTGGGAGAAGCGGCCACCATATCAGTATGATGGCTCGTTTGGACCACCCACCCAGGTTCTATGGGTGTTTAATACCATGACCGGCCCATTGCGCATACGTGCACAGTGTGTGGAACCTGCACGACCTCCGCCAGGCAATTAGGTGTCATAGGGCAGTGGTGTGCACATCCCCGTCTAGGACACCCAGCCCTGTGCACAATGTACCGGCTGCGCTGCAGTCCGGAACCCATCACTACCACATGCCAGCAGTTACCCACTCCTTAATGTCAACTAAATCAATTAGCTCCAACTTAAACTGGCATTGGTCTATTGAACAGTCTACATCTGCCAGCCTATATAAAGAGTAATTACATACCAAATAAAAATGATAAAAAAGCTTTATCTTTAAATCCATATTCATACAATAGTATAATTGAACAATTGGAGATACGTGGAGAGATACTACTGTAATTTACTGCAATTTATTCTCCAGTCTTTATTTATGGTCATAAGTCAAGGGCTATTTGTAATGATATCTTACAAAAGCATGTATGACTAACTACATTTCATAAAGTCTATTTTTAAGGCATACTGTAAAGTCAGTGTCCATTTTTCAAACCAATCAACCAACAAAAAAATTTGAAGACACAACCAATAAGTAGTAGCAATCTCTAAATATGACCATGTTCTAGCCTCCATGAATACATCTAAGAAAAAATTCAATTTTTCAAAAAGAATACAATTTTGGCCATAAACATTAATCAGTTCATACATGAAAGCTCATAGTTCTAAGACAGAAGTGGGAAAAAATCCAAATGAAGAAATGATATAAAAACTCATGTTTGATCAATTAACTGTTAAGTGCATTACTAAGCTTTTCATTATTCTTGTTCTCTTCCTTTATATACTGGGGGAATGCAGTCTATTTTTGTAATTTCCTTATTAACAACCAGTTCTACAATAAACTTTGTTATTTCCAAATACATAAGTTATATATCTAAATACTTTCTACCAAAAGCACAAAAATCAATAGCTTCAAACATGTAATGAGTAAAATTGTATTTGCTAATGTAGTAAAATAATATAAAATTCTCTTGAGTAATTTGAAATAACATATATTACTTGTGGAGTCAATTTGAAATGTGCAGTTTTTATTCAGACAAGTGAAATCAGTGAACCACTTTCTCATGAATGGAAAAAAACCCTGCATTTTAATCAGAAAAATATTTAGCTCTCTTGCCCTCTTCTGGGCAAGTTCATAAAGTACATGTATTTCTGAAAGGACGTAAAATAGGAATGAGAAATACATCTCAAGCTTAATAAATTGTGATTGGATTTAAATTATTTTAGATACCTTTTTAAATATACCACTTAAAGATACCATGTTTATTATAAGATACACTAAACTTTTGTCATTAAGACAAACGGTGGTTGTTGTTTAGTTTCTTCCATTATAACAGTGAATACTGTAAATATTCTAGATTGCTTGCATTCTTGCTTCTATTGTATTTCTATCTGAATTTATTCAGGTATTTTTATCCTCAGAAAACGTATGTTCTTGGCAATATTAATCCATCAGAACAGAGTTTCACCTGACTAGTAATAGTACCTTTTAGACAGAAAATTCTAAATGCAGACCAAATTAAAGCAATTCTTTATATTTTTTTGTTTATTAAAAGGCCACACTGAATTATTTGTATTCTTGTATCTACATAGCAATGATTTGAAAGATTTTTATCTAAACGTGGAACTCAAAGATGATTGGTAAAAATTATGTTTCCTTAACCAATTTCATTGTAATTTTATTGCAGTATTATTACAATGACAGTAAAGATTATTATTATTATTAAGAAGGCAATCTTTATTTCTTTAGATCAGCTGACAGTCTGATTTAAATGTCTGATATGACATTATGGCAGGGTTGGGATTTTTTTTGCAGATTATGAACTCTTCAGCTGCAAGATCCTAATTCTTTGGACATTAATTCAGAAATGTCTACATGCTGCTTCACAAAATGCTTGGTTCCACTTCAACAGAATCTGTCTCTATGCTTTCTAAAATATTTCTAAAATGTACTTTACGCCTGAGATGGTCCAAAAACTTGTATATCCTGAAACAGCTAATTTATCTTTCATTTTATGGGAGCAACAAAATGTGACAATACTCCAAAATTTGCAAACCCAGGTCTCAAACGTCAGAAACACAAAACTCAAATAAATCTGACTACGAGTATTCAACACATTGTATGTGGAATACATAATACCGCCCATGTGTAAAATGAAGTTTTACTAAGCAAAGACTTCCATATGCAAAAATATTTTAAGGCTGTAAACAAATACACACCTCCTTTGAGATAACTTCACAAACCTCAGTGGGGCTTTGCGCATGCTGCATGTAGAGTTATAGTGCAAGGAAATACTGTGAGCTGCAGTCTTCTGTATTGATGAGAAAACTAAACTTAAAGCATTCATTTACCAGTTTACATTTAAAAAGAGCATCATTATCTATTTCTTTTTTCAAAACTATGTCACGCTCTTCAGTATTTACCAATTTCAGAATCTGTTTTGATATGGAGTCAAGACTCATCATTACTGGGTCACCAGTATGTGCTTCAGGAAACTTTCCCAGAATTTCTGCATGAATCTCAAACCCGTAATGTGAAAAATAGGCCCTCTCTACTTGAGTTAGGGGCTCCCACTGGATTCTATCTATTTTGACCTGAATTTTGATCATCGTGTACACTTCTTGGTAAGAAATGAAGCAATCTTTCAATGCTACCCTTCAAATAGCTACTAGAGTCATTTATTTAAAAAAACCAAAAAAACAATCCCTGCAATTTATGTTCTATTATATGTATAACATCCATGTTTCTGTATATCTTGGAAATCCAAAACTTCCAATGTGGGGAGAAGCATTTAAAAGGTGATCAACTATCAGGAGAGCCCACAGCTTTCCAGAAGTGCCAAAATGAAACGGTTTAAATACGTTTAAACCTGGCGCTTTTTCCTAAGTGACTGAGAAAGGTTCCTTTAATCGCGTTTTGTTAAAAGAAAAGAAAAAAGCAACGAGAATACACGTGCTCTTTCAGCGTTTAGAAAGGGGAGAGAGAGGGAGAAGGCGCATAAGAAGCAGCAGAAGAAGAAGAGTCCAATTGTTGGAATTGCGAAAGCGCCCTCGAATTCTCCCGAAGGGATTCGCCGAACGATAACGAAAGAAAAGCCAGCAATGGCGGGAGGGGAAAAAAAGGCCGTCCTTTCGGAGCCACACCGTCGCGCCGGAGAGGAAAGGACGACACATGCGGTCGGACGTTCAGGGCCGCCGGGAAGGAACCCAGGGCGCGCCGGAGCCTCAGAGGGCTTTCGGAAGCTTGGGCGGCCCACAGCGGGGAAAGGTGGTGGTGGTGGTGGTGAGGGGGATACCTGGCGGAGAAAAGAGGGCAAGGGCACCGAAAAGGGCAGCGGCTCTTCCTTTCACACACACACACACACACACACACAAGGCACACAACCACACCACGTCCACACCCACTCACCCTCTGCATGGTTTTCAGAATCAAAGCCAACTCATAGCGGGGCATCTTTGGCGGAAGAGGAGCAAGCTCTGCGCCACCAGACGACGGGTGGGGAGGAGGGCGCAATGCGGGCCACGGATCGGACGCGTCCCCCCCCTGGTCCTCAGCTGTAGCGAGCAGGAGGGAGCCGGTTGGGTGTTTAAAAAAGCTCGGCTGCTGCACGCGCCCGGCGGGCCCCGCCCCCTTGGCTCGCGTCAGGCGGCGCTGCTCTCTTCACCCCCCCCCTCCCCTCTTCCCCCCCAGGGCTGTGGGGAGGAAAGGAGCTTCTCAGAGGGGGCTGGTTATTATTAATTATAATTATTATTATTATGGACGGGGACGGGGAGACCTTTTATTTCCAACTCGCCCAATTCGTAGAAAAGGCGGCCCCCGCGTTTGAAAGCAGGCCCTCGCGGGCGCCGCCTCACTTCCCCCCCCCCCCTCTCCTCAGTGATGCCCGTCCCGCCTTTTCTGCCGTTGGCTTTCCCCGCCTCCTTTTTTTTTTTCTTTCTCTGAGGCCGCAAACACTACCGCAGCGAGTGGAAATTTCCACTGCATCCCGCCCACTTCTCCTCCTCCTCCTCTTGAATGAAGCTGCACGTGGGAACTCACGCTGGCCCTTGCCAGACCCGTGCCAGTAAAAGCCGCCGCCGGATCCAGACCCCCACACCCACACCCACCTGGAAGTCTCCAAGCCATTTCCATCCCTCACCCAGACATGAAACGGACGCCGACCTGTGAGATGCCAGGGTCGTCCTCCCTGCCTCCGTTGCCAGCACCTTCCAGAAGCTTCCAGAAACACCTGTGGGTTTGCAAAGCTTAAGCTCCGGAAAAGCAAAGGAGGGGGTGGTGGAAATCTGTCTACGTACGCACAACATTGCAGACGTTCGGGACATTCCCACGTGCAATGATAAAATGCCTATGTGACAAATAACTCCGGGCTGCAGAAGACAGCATCGTTGCCCCTAAAGAACTGGAAACAACTGCTTTTATTATATGTGGAATATTTGTACCGCATCCACATGCACTTCACACACACACATACACACACACAAACCTCATTCTATGAGAACAGAATAACTTCTGTCCACCCGTTTAGCAAATATGTGCAAAATGTGATTAACATGCAAAAATGTTAGGTCCTGGTTATCTAAAGCAGCTGGCTGGAGAATTCTGGGAGCTGAAGTCCTTCGGACTTAAAGTTGCAAAGGTTGGGGACCCCTGCTATAGACGCAACAGTCCCGAAAACGAGTTCCTCTGCCCCACGGTTAGCAAATCTAACTCTGACGCTGTGACATATTTCACATTTCTCCGAAACCGCGAAAACAAACCTCAAGCCTCCTCCCAAAAATAAATGGGGATGTCTACAATGGGGATGGGAACCCAGCAGTGGTGGGTTTCAAAATTTTTTATTTATTTTATTTATTTATTTATTACATTTATATCCCGCCCTTCTCCGCAGAGGACCCAGGGCGGCGCACAGGAAATTTAAAAAACATACAAAATAGAACATAGATAAATAATTTAAAATATATATTAAATCCCAAATCTGTGCTAAAACCAATTATTAAGTAAAAACCCAATTTAAAACTTTTCTAAAAGTCCCCATGGGAGGTTAGGCTAGGCCCGCTTGATGAAAAAAGTATGTCTTTAGACATTGGCGGAAGAGGCGGAGGTCGGTGATGGTTCAGGGGGTAGGTCGTTCCAAAGGGCAGGGCCCGCCACAGAGAAGGCTCTTCTCCTGGGTGTCGCCAGACGGCATTGTCCGGCCGACGGCACCCTGAGAAGGCCCTCTCTGTGGGAGCGTATCGGTCTAAGGGATGTATGGGGCATGAGACGGTCTCGCATATAACTAGGCCCCGAGCCATGGAGCGCTTTAAAGATGGTCGTCAAAACCTTGAAGCGCACCCGAAAGACCACAGGAAGCCAATGCAGCTCGCGCAGGATTGGTGTTATATGGGAGCTTCTGGTAGCTCCCGTAATTACCCGCCCGGCTGCGTTTTGGACTAGCTGTAGCTTTCGAGTGCACCTCAAGGGAAGCCCCATGTAGAGGGCATTACAGTAGTCGAGACGGGACATCACGAGAGTTTGAGTGACTGTGCGAAGGGCAGCCCAGTCCAGTAAGGGGCGCAATTGGCGCATCAGGCGTATCTGATGAAACTCCCCCCTGGCCACGGCTGCCACATGGTTCTCCAAGGACAGCCGGGAATCCAGGAGGACACCCAAATTGCGCGCCCTCTCCACGGGGGCTAGTGTTTCGCCCCCAATGGCCAGAGTTGGAGTAATCTGGCTGAACCGGGGTGCCGGAAACCACAGCCACTCAGTCTTGGCAGGGTTGAGCTTGAGTTTGTTACCACCCATCCAGATCCGTACGGCCTCCAAACACCGGGACAGCACTTCGGCGGCATCGTTGGGGTGGTTTGGGGTGGATATGTACAGCTGAGTGTCATCAGCGTACAGGTGGTACTCCACCCCAAAACCACGGATGATCTCACCCAGCGGCTTCATATATGTGTTGAAAAGGAGGGGCGAGAGGACCGACCCCTGAGGAACCCCACATAAGAGAGGCCTCGAGGTCGACCTCTGCCCTCCCGTCAACACATATTGTGACCGACCAGAGAGGTAGGACGAGAACCACCGCAGAACGGTGCCTCCCAGCCCCAACCCCCCCAGTCGGTGCAATAGGATACCATGGTCGATGGTATCAAAAGCCGCTGAGAGGTCTAACAGGACTAGGATAGAGGAATAACCTCTATCCCCCGCCCTCCAGAGATCATCAACCAACGCGACCAATGCCGTCTCGGTACTGTGACCGGGTCGGAAGCCGGACTGGTGCGGGTCTAGATAATCAACTTTCTCCAGGTGTCACGGAAACTGTTGGGCTACCACACTCTCAACAACCTTCACTAAAAAGTGAAGGTTGGAGACCGGACGATAGTTCTCTAATAAAGCTGGGTCCAGGGACGGCTTCTTGAGGAGGGGCCTCACTACCGCCTCTTTCAAGACGGAAGGTAAGGACCCCTCACTCAAAGATGCGTTGACAATGCCCTGGAGCCAGCCTCGTGTCGTCTCCCAGGATGCCAGTACAAGCCAGGAGGGACACGGGTCCAATAAACATGTGGTCGCCCTAAGTTTCCTTGACAGCCTGTCCATATCCTCGGTGGTAACAAAGTCAAACTCCTCCCAAGATGGAACCTCAAGACTAGTCTCGGACAGTCCCACAGGACCACTATCGATGGAGGGTAGCTCATTCCGAATCCGAGTGATTTTCTCCTGCAGATAAATCCCAAATTCCTCTGCTCGTCCTTGTAGAGGGGCTTCCCGCGGCCTCTGGTGAAGGAGGGAGCGGGTCACCCCAAACAGGGCGGCAGGGCAGTTATCTGCGGATGCAATTAGGGTGGCACAATACTCACGTTTGGCCACCCTTATCGCCACTAAGTAAGCCCTAATATGGGTTCTCACTAGTGTTCGGTCGGCTTCAGAGCGAGAGGATCTCCATCTGCTCTCTAGGCGTCTCTTGTGGCGTTTCATCCCCCGGAGCTCCTCAGTAAACCAAGGAGCCTGGGTGATTCGTCACCGCAAGAGAGGCCGCAAGGGCGCGACTCGGTCCAAGGCCCCCGCGGCCACACTTAACCATGTGGCCACTAGGTCCTCAGTCGAGTCACGGGGCAGGGTCACAGGAATTGGCCCAAGCTCCCTCTGGAACCTTTCCGGGTCCATTAGAAGCCTGGGGCGGAACCATATAGGAGTACACAGTTCCGCCTTCCCGCGGTGAGGTGAAGCGATTGGAAAGTCCAGCCGGAGGAGAGCGTGATCTGTCCATGACAAGGGAGTGATGACTAAATCCCCTATTCCCAGATCACAACTCCACTGTCCCGAGACAAAGATCATATCCAGCGTGTTTTCCCCCTCGTGAGTGGGGCCTAAAACTACCTGGGTCAGGTCCATGGCCGTCATGGAGGCCATGAACTCCCGAGCTGCTCCAGAGGCTTCGCCCGCCGACGGCAAGTTAAAGTCCCCCATGACTACCAGTCTGGGGGTCTCAACTGCCGCCTCGGCTATCACCTCTAGGAGCTCGGGCAGGGCTGTTGTTGTATAGCGTGGAGCCAGGTATACAACTAACACGCCCAACTGCCTCCCTAGGCCCCATCTCACGCAGAGAGATTCACACCCGGTTGTCTGAGGGACTGTGGTTTTAGAACCTCTTCTGTAGGTGTGGCCTGCTTTGTGAGAGTGGCTTGCCGGCCCTGTGACTGGGTGGGAGTGGCTTGCCAGCCATGTGACTTGGTGGGCATGGCCAACTTGTAAAATGTGGTGAAATTCACTTAACAACGCTCTTGCTTAGCCACCAAAATGTTGGCTCAGAAACTCTGGCATTTGAAGCATGAAAGTCTTAAAGTTTTCAAGTTACAAGACCCTTGCACCCCTAACCCTTTAGAAAAAAAAACCCCAGGGGTGTTCAAACTTGACAGCTTTAAGACTTGTGGATTTCAACTCCCAGAATTCCTCCTCTCGCTCTTCATCTTGATGATGTGCGGACGGGCGGGGGGAGGAAGCTGGAACCGTACTAAACGGCCCTGTTGATTTGTGGAACCTTTTCTATAGAAGAGGTTAGAACTGGCAGGAACCCACCCCTGGAACCCAGTGTTATTCCATTGCCCTATTGTGGTCCCTCTAATTGTTATTTCCATTATTGCCGGTTTAGACTTTTAAAAACATTTTGTATTTGGACTCTTCTGCAACCATTGGCATGCCCAAAAAGGGAAAGAGTCAGACAGGAAATTATGTGAATACAATACAGTATATTATCTTAAATACTGTTAAATAGAAAAAACAAAACCTGTCCCAACACCACAACCCAGCAAAGGATATGGTCTAAATCAGCTCCGAGTTGCTGTTCATTTCAAAGATAGAGACACTAGATAATACACAACCCAGGGCAAAGATCTAGATTCCTTTGGTCCTATATTGTAAAACTTAACAAAAGAGAATTCCTCTGATGGAGGCAGACACTTTGAGCCCAAAGGACTAGTTTCCCTAAAATAACACAACCCCTATGTGAACCTGAACTCCTCCTTAGAGCCCTATGCAGATTAAACTACCACCACCAGATGCAACTGGAGGGGCAGATCCAAACCAAATAGGTCAAGGGAAAGGAAGACTTCTGTATTACATATGTCAGTGGTGTCCAAACTTTTTTCAAAGAGGGCCAGATTGGATGAAGTGAACATGGTGGAGGGCCGAACATTTTTCCGAACATTCTTTGAACCATTACAATTAAATGCAAATAAATTATTTTATGCCAAGTTAATTGCAAATGACATACTTTTCATTTCATAACATTAAGATCAACTGACAGTTGAGTTTTCACAATGTATTGAAAATAAATTAAAAAAAAACTTACTACCTCTTTCTCTCTTTCTCTCTTTCTTCCTCTCTCTCTCTCCATTTCTCTCTCTCTTTCTCTCTTTCTTTCTCTCTCTCTTTTTCTCTTTCTTTCTGTCTCTCTTTCTTTCTCTCTCTCTCTTTCTTCCTCTCTCTCTCTCTCTCTCCATTTCTCTCTCTCTCTTTCTTTCTCTCTCTCTTTTTCTCTTTCTTTCTGTCTCCCTTTCTCTCTCACTCTGTCTCTCTCTTTCTCTCTCTTTCTTTCTCCATTTCTCTCTCTTTCTCTCTTTCTCTCTCTCTCTCTCTCTCTTTCTTTCTGTCTCTTTCTTTCTCTCTCTCTCTCTTTTGCTCTTTCTTTCTTTCCCTTTTTCTCTCTCTCTCTTTCTCTCTCTCTCTTTTTCTCTTTCTTTCTGTCTCTCTTTCTGTCTCTTTCTTTCTCTCTCTCTCTTTCTTTCTCTTTCTTTCTTTCTTTCTTTCCCTTTTTCTCTCTCTCTCTTTCTCTCTCTCTTTTTCTCTTTCTTTCTGTCTCTCTTTCTGTCTCTTTCTTTCTCTCTTTCTTTCTCTTTCTTTCTTTCTTTCTTTCTTTCTTTCTCTCTTTCTCTCTGTCACTCTGTGTGTGTGTCTGTCTGTCTGTCTGTCTCTCACTCACTTAATCAGTCTCTATCTATCTGTCTCTCCCTCCCTTTCTCTGTCATCATTCTCCATCAATGCCCCCAAGAGCCACTTCCAACCCTCCACTCGGTTGGTTCATTTGGGGGCTCTGATTGACACGGTGGGAGGTAGGGTCTTCCTGTCTCAGGAGCGACTGGAGTCTCTCCGGGCGCTCATCCGTCAGGTCAGGGGAGAGGCACGGCCTTCCCTGGCTTCCCTCTCGAAATTGCTGGGAACCATGGTTTCCTGCATCGGGATTGTGCCCTGGGCCAGACTTCACACGAGGGATCTCCAATGGTTTCTTTTGCCATTTCAGAAGCGGCTGCTCAGTTGTTCCCTGGCCCGAGTTCGTCTTCCCTTAGAGGCCTTCCGCTCCCTCCAATGGTGGTTGTCACAGGCGGTCACCAAGGGCCGCCTCTTCCAGGAACAGGAGTTGTTGGCAGTTACCTCGGACGCCAGCCTCTTTGGTTGGGGGGCCCATTGCCTGGGGCGGTGGGCGCAGGGCCTGTGGCAGCCGGCCGACTTAGCTCACAGCATCAATTGGCTGGAGCTCCGGGCGATCCACCTGGCCCTTCGTCACTTCGTCCTTTTGCTGAGGGGGAGGCATGTCCTGGTGCTCACGGACAACATGGCGGCCAAGGCACATGTCAACCGTCAGGGGGGCACCAGGGCTCACTCCCTCATGGTCGAGGCCAAGCAGTTGGGCCTCTGGGCCGAGCGCCACCTGGCCTCCTTGACGGCGGAACACATTTCAGGGGTCTCGAATGTGCAGGCGGACTGGCTCAGCCGAGAGGTCATGGACAACGCGGAGTGGCAGCTGTGCCCCAGCCTCTTCCAGGACATAGTGGCCTTGTTTGGGGAACCGGTGATGGACCTCTTTGCCACCCCTTCCAACGCTCAGCTCCCGAGGTTCTTCTCACGCTTCCCGTCGAGGGGGGCGGAAGGAGCGGACGCTTTGCGGTGCAGATGGCCCCTCGGCCTCCTTTATGCCTTTCCTCCCTTGCCCCTTCTTCCCCGGGTCCTGCAGAAGATCGTGTCGGAGAAGGCGGAGGTGATTCTTCTGGCCCCGCATTGGCCCCGCAGACCTTGGTTCGCGGACTTGCGGAGTCTATCAGTGGAGAGACCGTGGACCCAGTGGAGTGGGCCTGCGAACTACGAGAGAGGGGGGAGGCCTGGGCCTGCGCCCTGACCCTCATTCCCTGTCTCTGTGTGTGTCACTCTCTCTGATTCTCTCCCTCCCTCCCTCCCTCTGTATGTCTGTCTCTCCCTCTTTCCCCATCTGTCTCCGATTCAATCCCTCCCTGTGTCATTCTCTATCTGTGTCTCTCTCCGTCTCCCTCCCTCCCTCTCTTTCTTTCTGTCTCTTTCTGTCTCTCTGTCTTTCCCTCCCTCCCCTTCTGTCTCTCTCTGTGTCTGTCAGTCACTCCCTCTCTCCCCTCTCCTCCCCTCCCCCACCCCGGGAAGCAGCAGAAGGGCCGGTATGCCGGAGGTTACGGACGCCTCCTCCCGCAGCGGGTGAGGGAGCAGGCGGGGTGAGCGCCCAAGGCTACCGTCATCTTAAGCACCACTGAGGCTGTCGCCCGGCAGGGGCGTCAGGCAGGGAAGCCGGTCGCGGCTCCATCGCGGCTCCCTCCGGCAGGCACCAAGCGGACGTTCTGGGGCCACGCGTTCACCTCCCTCCCAGCTTCGCAGCCCCAGAACGTGCAGTGATGGAGGCGCGACCGGCTTCCCTGCCTGACGCCTCTGCCGGGCGACAGCCTCGGTGGTGCTTAAGATGACAGTAGCCTTGGGTGCTCACCCCGCCTGCTCCCTCACCCGCTGCGGGAGGAGGCGTCCATAACCTCCGTCCACCTCCCTCACAGCCACACAGCCCCAGAGACAGAGGGAGGAAGGGAGGGCCACATTTACACAGAGCAGGGAGGGCTGTTGGAGGGCCGTATTAAACCGACCCCCGGGCCGCAAATGGTCCCCGGGCCGGACTTTGGACATGCCTGACATATGTAATTGCTATCTTCCTTGCCACTTTGCAATCAATTAATATTCACTTAACTGAACTGTAGGAAGTTAAAACCCATCCCTCTCCTAGAAAAATGAAATGTCCTAGGAAATATTGAAAAGGCAGAATATTATATTTCCCTGAATGTGAAAAGGGAGAAACGTGTTTTAAAGACAAAGTAGCTCCCTGCAGCTTTCTGTCCACCCACTTTGTCAATGGGCCATTAAGATGCCCAAGACAGTCTCTTTACATAATAAAGTTTCTCCCTTCAGCTCCAGGGTGATGGGATTAGCCTTTATCCACTCACCACATGGCATCTAAGAACTCAACCAAATCTGGATTCAAAACACAGCCTAGAGCAGTGATGGCTAACCTTTTTTGGCTCATGTGCCAAAAGTAGGGGAAGCACGAGGGGGGGGGGGTTGTGTGTGGGCGTGCCACACCCATAGTGCACAACCCCCTGTTTGTGGTGCACTTTTTTCGCCCTCCCCAGGTTCCAGAGGCTTTCTAGGTCCGTTTTTCACCCTCCAGAGGCTTCAGGGAAGCTCCTGAGGCTCTGGAGGGCATCGGGGGGGGGGGGTGGAGGCTGTTTTCACTCTCCCCAGGGTCCTAGAAAACCTCTGGAACCTGGGGAGGGCAAAAAACCGTGGCAAAAGCAGGTGTGTGTCGCTGATCGCGTGTGGGTGTCACACACATAGCATTATGGTGTGGCACATTAGTGCACGACCCTCCTGCACTCCCCCTACTTTTGGCATGGGAGCCAAAAAAAGGTTCGCCATCACTGATCTATAACATTACGACCAAGTTACCAAAAACATAGATTGGAAGCTTTGCCAGAAGTTTGGGTTCAAATGCAGCAAAAATGACTGGAAACACCAAGTTGACAAAGTTCTTGAACATGAACAGGATCTTGTGGAATTTTAAAATCCAAACAGACAGACACATGGTCCACAACACACTTGACATCACTATTGTGGAAAGGAAAAAAGTATGGTTCATTGATATTGCAACATCAGGTGATGCACGAATGGAAGAGAAACAACTAGACCAAATAATGAAATGTTGTGATCTGCAAATTGAAGTTGAGTGATTGTGGAGAAAGAAATCAATGGTTGTATTAATAGGAATAGGAGCCCTTGGAGCAATATCCAAAGGGTTGCCTAGATATATAGAAAATTTGAACTTATTAGACCTGAATATTTTGACTTTGCAAAAAACCACCTTATTCAGAACTGCCTGTATACTCAGATGTTATCTTAACAGTGCTTAGGTCCTTGGTTAGGACTTGAACTGTTACGTTTGTACCAGTTTTAGACTATGAATTGAATTGAAGATTAACCATAATAATAATAGGTTTCTGTGAAAAACCTGTGAAAAACAAGAAAAAAAACAAGGAAACAATTGGCCCAACATGGTAGTGAGATCACCGGTAGCAGGGAGAAAGCATAACTGCTTAATTCATTCTTTGCATCTGATTAGGGGATTGGAGGCTAAAACATACAATGAACAATTTCAGGAACTGGATATTCTAGTCTAATGAAGAGACGGATTAGTGGCAGCATGACAGCAGTCATCCAATATTTGAGAGGCTGTCACAGAGAAGAGGGCATCGACTTATCTTCCAAAGTATCTGAAGGCAGGACAAGAAGTAATGGGTGGAAGATTATTAAAGATAGTTCCAACCTAGAACTGAGAAATTGCCTGATAGTGAGATCAGTTAATTGACTTACCTCCAGAAGTTGTGAGTTTTCCATCACTGGATTTTCAAGAAGAGATTGAACAACCATTTATCTGGAATGGTATAGACCAGGTCTCCTGCTGAAGCAGAGGACTGAATTAGAAAACCTCCAAGGAACCTTCCAACGGTGTTATTCTATGTTCTATTTTGTAGAACAAATATAAGAATATTTGTTTTAAAAATGTGGATATACATAGATTACAATACAATAGCAGAGTTGGAAGGGACCTTGGAGGTCTTCTAGTCCAACCTCCTGCCCAGGCAAGAAACCCTATATCATTTCAGACAAATGGCTATCCAACATCTTCTTAAAGACTAAACAAACTTGGAAGAACTATGGGTTTTCCAAATACGTGACTACTCTTCTGCCATACTAATGTTTGACGGGATTACGATTGTTGCAGTTAATAGTTCATGTCTAAACAAATAAAAATGTTTAAGGTGATTACGAAAACAAAATTCTCTCTCTCTCTCTCTCTCTCTCTCTCTCTCTCTCTCTCTCTCTCTCTCTCTCTCTCTCTCTCTCTCTCTCTCTCTTTAGTTTAGCTGATATGCCACTATATCTTGGTACACCAGGGAAACTGGCCAAAAGAAGCAAGAGGAAAGAGAAGTAATAGCAAAAAATCCATTTCCAAAACAGTTTGATGGTCAAATTATGGAGGATTTTGGAAACTATTCATATTTGATTTGTGTTCTGTTTCCAAGGAGGCATAACTTGACTTATGCCAACACAATGTAGTGTTATTTTGGGGACAATTCCAGAGATAAATCCCAAAAGAGACATTACAAACTGGAAATGGGAACCATAGTACCCATTTCACAATATTAAATAAACATTTTCAGATCACAAAATCAGTTGAATCGGTCCTGTTTCTTGTTAAGAGTCAGCATTCATCGGACAAAATAATCTGTTCAACACATGCTAATTTTGTAATGGCTAATCTTTTGTTTGTGGTAGAAATGTAGATAATTTGCTTCCAATTATCCTGTAATCACTCTCTCAGTGGTAGGATTTAAACTGACTTTTAGGTGAATTTTTATTCCTAAATGATACATACCGATCACTAACTAGTATAATGTCTTCTGAACAATTTCTTCTCACTTCATTTCAAACACAGTGTGACACAGTTTTACAAAAAATACTTACCAATTAAAAAGATACAAAATAATAATACATTGTTCAAATAAATAGGAGAGTGGTTCGGAGACCAGAGCACGCTGAATTCAAAGGAAAATGAAAACATGGATTTCAAAGAATGATAGAGAAATGGAAGAATGTATATTAAGCCAATAGGAAAAGATACAAAGAGAGACCTAGAAACTCTTGGTGTAATAAAGCCAGAATTATAAAAGTTTCCTGCCATAATGAAGATAAATAAACACATCCAAATAAATGAATCAACATTCGCACGCACGCACGCATGCACTATGGAGAATTTTTTTTGAGGCACTACTTCACTGCAACTGGAGAAATCATCATTTCTCTGTACCCAATAGACAGAAAACACACCAAAAAAAACCCAGACTCCCATTGTTCTCCAAAGAAGTTTCAACAATAACTCTGTTTTTCTTAATAAAATACCAATGCTGTCTGATTGTTTATATCCTCAAGAATCTAAGAAAACAACTTTTAACGGAATTTGAATCACTTTTTATTGACTTAGTTCTGATTTTTAGATTCCTAAAAAAAACCATAGGGCTGGTTTTTCGCGCTCTGGAAGGAGGGCAAAAAACGGCCTCAAAAGAAGTGGTAATTCTATTATGGATTAATCAATTTGATATACAAACAGCCTACATTAAATGGAATAAAGAATTACAAATTCATATTTTACCTAGACAGTGGAAAGGATTAATATTAATGCCAAAAACTTTCGTAGAACTTAGATTACACCTTATTCAACAACAACATCAAATATTTTGATTGAAATCGATGATACTGACATAGAAAAGGCTTGAATACATTGTCATGTTATTGGACCGTTAATAAAATTAATGATTCATTTTAACTTATGTTTATACAGCATCTATAATTTTCCCATTAGTGGAAGAATGTATTAAATGTGTTAACTTTGAGACAGGATTTAATATTTCCAAACATTTTATTATTTATTTATTTATTTAAATTTATAAACCGCACCCTCTCCCCGAAGGGACTCGGGGCGGTGCACAGGAAGTTAAAACATATATACATAACAAATATAAATATTTAAAACCCAAATTAAATAGTTATCACCCTGTGCTAAAACCTTAAAAACTTAAAACTATAAAATCCTGATTTAAAACAATTTGGACTTCAGACTGCAGGCTAGGTGAGGTAGAGTTAGGCCAGGCTGGCCTGATGGAAAAAATAGGTCTTTAACTTTTGGCGGAAGGAGCAGAGGTCCGTGGTAGTTCTAAGTTCGGGGGGTAGGTCGTTCCAGAGAATTGGGCCCGCCACAGAGAAGGCCCTTCCCCTGGGCGTCGCCCGCTGGCATTGCCTAGTGGACGGCACCCAAAGAAGTCCCTCTCTGTGGGAGCGAATCGGCCGAAGGGATGTGTGGGGTAGGATACGATCCCGCAGATAGCTAGGTCCCGTGCCATGGAGCGCTTTAAAGATGGTGATCAGCACTTTGAAGCGCACCCAAAAGGCCACAGGCAGCCAGTGCAGCTCGCGCAGGAGCAGTGTTACGTGGGAATACCTAGAGGTTCCCAAAATTGCCCGCGCGGCCGCATTCTGGACTTTTAACATATTCCTGTCATATGGATGTTAACATACGAACAAAGAAAGTGGAATTTCCATGCTCCACTTTTAAGTAAATGAATTATTTTTCACCACAGGAAAGATAAATACATGGACACAGCTACTCAGTGTTTTCCTCAGTTATTAGCAACTTTTGAATGAATCACTTATCATTATAGCTTAATAATAAAATATGTAGAATTGTATATGCATATTCTGACTATACGCCCTGTATGTATAGAATTTTATATGCATATTCTGACTATACACCCTGTATATTTTAATTTTAGTGCTTAGTTTTCTTTTCTATTTCTTTATAATTTTGATTAATAAAATAAATATTTCATTTATTTGATAAAATATACTGTATTTCTACATAAATTATACAAATAATTTTGTGTATTATTTCATATCTCTTTGAGTTTTCAATGGTTTTGGAGTGTGTCTGGAGTAGGTGATAAAATTCCATATGGAAAAATGTAGCTGAGGGTTTTTTTGACAACGGTGCTCAAAACAGGAAAGCATAAAGTTCCAATGGTCAGTGGAATTTTCCTACATATGCATGGTTTACTTGACATACTAGTTCCTATCATCAGGAGCAGAAAATGTTAGAATTTTGTCGGTGTAAAATTAGGATATAAATATACCTGTACTGTATCTAATTTACAAAATGAAAACTGAATCCTATCTTTCAGCTTTCTTTGGTATGTTTCATTTCATGTATTTTGCTTATATGTACTATATGGGAATATAAATGTACTGTTCCCATTTGCGGTGGACTTTGAGTGTGAGTAATGTTAGCAAAAGGCAAAATATTTTTTTCAGATCATACATTTATCCAGTCACCTGCTAGGCTTGGATTTTTTTATTTTAGACTTTCTCTTTCTGCACAAATAGCACTGTACAGTTGTGAATATTATTTTCAAATATCTGCACCATGTTTCCTGAACATAAAAAAAAATCAAAGGAAAAAAGAGTATCTTCAGTTCTAACATAACAAGTAATACCACCAGTGGTGGGTTGCAGGCGGTACGCCCTGGTACGGACATACTGGAGCGAGCCTGGAGCACCTTACGGTATCTCCGGAAGGCCCAACAGCCCACCTGCACTCCTTACCGGTGTTTAAAAGCTTCGGTGCTTCCTCACAGGTGCATGGCGTGTACAGCGCCTGTGTGACGCTCCATAGAGCAGCTGGACCATCGCGGAGGCGATAAGACGCATTTGCATGTGCTGTGCGGGTCCATGAGGATGCCGCCAGCCCCGTTCCAACCATACTGGTTGGAACAGGATTTGAAACCCACCACTGCTTTATACACAAGCAAAAATTCTACATTTTACATTATTCCTCTATCCTAGTCCTGTTAGACCTCTCAGCGGCTTTTGATACCATCGACCATGGTATCCTATTGCACCGACTGGGGGGGTTGGGGCTGGGAGGCACCGTTTTGCAGTGGTTCTCGTCCTACCTCTCTGGTCGGTTGCAATATGTGTTGACGGGAGGGCAGAGGTCGACCTCGAGGCCCCTCCTATGTGGGGTTCCTCAGGGGTCGGTCCTCTCGCCCCTCCTTTTCAACACATATATGAAGCCGCTGGGTGAGATCATCCGTGGTTTTGGGGTGGAGTACCAGCTGTACGCTGATGACACTCAGTTGAACATATCCACCCCAGACCACCCCAACGATGCCGTCGAAGTGCTGTCCCGGTGTTTGGAGGCCGTACGGATCTGGATGGGTGGTAACAAACTCAGGCTCAACCCTGCCAAGACTGAGTGGCTGTGGTTTCCGGCACCCCGGTTCAGCCAGATTACTCCAACTCTGGCCATTGGGGGCGAAACACTGGCCCCCGTGGAGAGGGCGCGCAATTTGGGTGTCCTCCTGGATTCCTGGCTGTCCTTGGAGGACCATGTGGCAGCCGTGGCCAGGGGGGCATTTCATCAGGTACGCCTGATGCGCCAATTGCGCCCCTTACTGGACCGGGCTGCCCTTCGCACAGTCACTCAAGCTCTCGTGACGTCCCGTCTCGACTACTGTAATGCTCTCTACATGGGGCTTCCCTTGAGGTGCACTCGAAAGCTACAGCTAGTCCAAAACGCAGCCACGCGGGTAATTACGGGAGCTACCAGAAGCTCCCATATAACACCAATCCTGCGCGAGCTGCATTGGCTTCCTGTGGTCTTTCGGGTGCGCTTCAAGGTTTTGACGACCATCTTTAAAGCGCTCCACGGCTCAGGGCCTAGTTATATGCGAGACCGTCTCGTGCCCCATACATCCCTTAGACTGATACGCTCCCACAGAGAGGGCCTTCTCATGGTGCCGTCGGCCGGACAATGCCGACTGGCGACACCCAGGGGAAGAGCCTTCTCTGTGGCGGGCCCTGCCCTTTGGAACGACCTACCCCCTGAACTCCGGACCATCACCGACCTCCGCCTCTTCCGCCAATGTCTAAAGACATACTTTTTTCATCAAGCCGGCCTAGCCTAACCTCCCATGGGGACTTTTAGAAAAGTTTTAAATTGGGTTTTTAATTAATAATTGGTTTTAGCACAGGTTTGGGATCTAATATATATTTTAAATTATTTATCTATGTTCTATTTTTGTATGTTTTTTAAATCTCCTGTGCGCCGCCCTGTGTCCTCTGCGGAGAAGGGCGGGATATAAATGTTAAAAAAATAAAAAATAAATACATCTTCACTAGGGATGAAGTGAGATCCCAGCACTTATCACCATAGGTGATACCTGATTCTTTCTTGAATGTTAGTGAGCAGTTAGTTACTATTAACATTAGTTCTCATTGTCAGTTACTAATCTAAGGTGACAGAAAACCAAAACATATGTAATAATTTATTAGCTGCTGAATACATTGTCATTCATTCACTCTCCCATTCGCTCTCTCTATGGGGCTCCGCTTGAGGTGCACCCAGAGACTCCAGCTAGTGCAGAATGCGGCCGCGCGGGGGATTTTGGAAGTCTCTCATTACTCCCATGTAACACCTCTCCTGCGCGAGCTGCACTGGCTGCCTGTGGTCTTCCGGGTGCGCTTCAAGGTGTTAGTAACCATCTTTAAAGCGCTCCATGGCACGGCTCCTGGTTACTTGAGAGACCGCCTCCTACCACATACCTCCCTTCGACCTGTCCGCTCCCACAGTGGGCCTCCTCAGGGTGCCGTCAGCCGGTCAATGCCGGCTGGCGACTCCCAGGGGAAGGGACTTCTCTGTGGCGGGCCCGGCCCTCTGGAACGCCCTGCCCCCCGATATCTGTACCATCACGGACCTACGCCTCTTCCGTTGGATGTTAAAAGCACATTTCTTTCATCTAGCCAGCCTGACATAGACTAAGGGTATAAAATTTTGATATTTACTGGTTTTAACTTTTATATTATCTAAATTTCAGCACAGATTTAATAATTTAATTGTCTTTTATATTTTGTATGTGTTGTTGGGTTTTTATCTTTCTGTGCACCGCCCTGAGTCCCCCAGGGAAAATAGGGCAGTATATAAATTGAATAAATAAAATAAAATACATTCATGCCAAGGCTTTTGATTTTAGTGTATTCTCTCTCTTATTTGTCGACAAGATGGCGGACATAAGCCAGAGGTTCAGTACATGCTTTGTCTTTATGTCCCAGTTTCAACTGTAGCATTTTCTGATAGGATTGAAAAAGGTTTTAGCAGAGGTGAGAGAGCTTTTCCGATCAGTCTCCAAAGTGCTGTGCTAGATGGATCCATTTTCTAACTCAATATGTGGATGCCTCCTAGCCTCCATAATCCACTCTAAATTCCACTCTACTAAGAGACTCCACTTCCAAGGTTGTGTACAGTTCCAACCATTTTATAAAGAGTGCTGAGAACTAATGAAGGAATACAGCAAAACATAAAAACAGGAGTTATGAGTAAAACAAGAGGGTTTAGAATGGTGAAATCCAAATGAAAAATAACAGAAGGGGAAACAATATAAGATGAGCGGCTTCGATTAACAATTGCTATTAGAAAGAACGGGAAGTTCCTGTTCGTATTGTATGGTGTAAATGTAGTGTATGTCTAAGTTTTGTGTGAGTATATTTTATATGTTTGTAAATAAAATTTATTAATAAAAAAAAGAGTGCTGTGCTTATCTTACATAAATATATTAAGGATCATTTAAATCAGGTCTGGTTGGGTTATGAGTCTTTTGACTCATTTTAGAATAATGACATTTAGACTCTTATTACAGTAGTTCCATCCCTTGGATATATATATATAAATTAAATTGTAGTACATTAAAAACATATGCTTAAGTTCCAAAATAGTTGAAGAAAGATATTTATCTCTTCCATCAACTGTATTCTCCTGAATGAAGTTTCTCCAGAGAGTATTATGGCATGAAATCAAAATCTTGTTGGAATTTAAAGCAGGAAATCTTAAAAACAGTGATGTCCCTTTTTTCTTAAACCATAATTTTGTTTAAATGTCTTTTAAGAATAGATTAAGATGCTTTCAGTCAATTGAAGTTTATAATATAATCTCCTGTTACTGCCCTTAATATTTTTGCCTATTATTGAGACTTTACCTTAAACATGGCAGATCTAAAACTTCCTATGTACAATAGAGAGTTCGGCTTTAAACTATATAGGTCCTATATAACAATAGGACCCAAAGAAAAGTATGCGTTATTTTTGATGGCTGATAACTGTATTATTGATATTTAATTGAACTATCTAAGGTGATACTTGAAAGTTCAAGGAGAATTTAAGTCAAAGTTAAAAGGATTTATGATCAATTCTGCCTGCTTTCTGCTTTATTACATAAAGGTAATAATGGTAACTTTTGACACGAAGGGATTCAAAGGAGAACAAACCAACCTGTACAATGTCTATGTAAAATGCTCAAGAGATTGGAACAAATTTCATTAGTTACACAATTTAAATGTTGATTTCCCTTATTTTTGAGGAAATGAACAAAAGCCAAATATAAGGTATATATTTTTTTAAATAGGCAACATTGTAAAAGCAGCCAAACACATTAGTACACACAGATAGAACTATGCTAATTATATTAGTTGATCTCTCTATGAGATCAGACGGAGATGAAGCTCTAATAATGAAGAGAGATTAATACAGTAATATTCATCCCTGCCATATTAGGAGGGAATTTAAGCCTGTGCCCTGGCACTGTGTTTCTGGATGAGGGAATGCTATTCCAGGGTAGCATATGCCATATCAGAGATACTACTGGATCACCATTTTGTGCAATTCTGCTCTCAATTAGGGGAGGGATTTTTGGCTTGGTTCATCTCCTGGGGCCTTCCTATGATTAGATAAAAGTGTCCAAATGCAGAAATATGGGTATACCAGGATTAAGCATTTGGAAAACCTCAACATTGCTAATAAAGCAAGCACAAAAATACAGATGCAGTTTATTCTATTTCATTATTGTAATATAGAGAGGAAAGGGATATATGCTTAGGCATTGACCTGAGTGGATGAGAACAGGCACTCGGCTATACAGGCAAGCAGTGATTGGTTGAGAGTTCTCCATGCTTGGCTGCTAGAGAGAAAAGATAAGCACTTACTGGCAAGCTCCAGACTCCAGGGCCATAGGTATCCTGATGTCCAAAAATATCTGAAAATAGCCCAGATCAATCTCAAATGCATTTTAACCTGAATTCAAAAAGGTGGGTGATGGAAAGGCTGACTTTACGATATATACACAGATGATATATGACTATGTCATCCTAGCCTTCACTCTTTTCTGCTTATGGCAGAAAAACCTGATTTATTTGTTACAACATTCAGGTTATTGAATATTTATTGGTTTATTGGACTTATTCAAGATGGCGGCGCGCTTAGGCGCTGCGGCTTTGAGCTCCTGGTGTCACATTAGAGTTAGGCAAAAATTAGTCTATACCCGCAGGGAGTTATTAAGTTATTATTAAAGATTGGATCTTCTAGCCGACTCGATATTACCAGCGACTTCCAGCAGTCTCATAATATACCGAGTGACATAGTAAGACTTCCAGGCTCTCCATGGATCGTTGTTTGGCCTAGGAGGCAGCGAAGAGAGCCGAAGCAGAAGCGGGGATGCAGAGCAGGTTTGCTAGTTCGATTAGGGAAGCAGCCTCACAGACCAGCATTACCAAGCATTTTCCTAACCAACTCTAGATCCTTTGTCCACAAAAATGATGAACTAGAGCTATGGATGGCAGCGAATAAGCTCATTCATGACTGCTGTGTGATGATCATCACAGAGACCTGGCTTCATCCACTTGTACCGGATGCGTCTGTGGAGCTAACTAACCGCACCACACACCGCTTTGACAGAAACAACAACTCTGGTAAAAGCAAAGGTGGAGAACTGTGTATTTACACATGTAATAACTGGTGTACTAACAGTAGAGTTGCTTATACACACTGTTCTGCAGACGTGGAATTCTCAACTGTCATTTGTCAGCCATTTTATTTACCTAGAGAGATTTCTGTTATAGTTATCACTGCTGTCTATATTCCACCTGATGCAAATGTTAGCACAACGTTCAAACCAATTTCATTGTAATTTTATTACAATGACAATAAAGATTATTATTATTATTATGGTGGCATGTAGAATTTATGAGCTTTTTTTGTCGCATGAAACAGAAGATCTACCAACTTCATGCAAAGTTTTCTTTGGAAGATATTTAAAACACAGCAATGTAGACCTAGGCATTTGACAGCATCAGTCAGAAGAGAATCAGAATAAAAAATAATTACAGGCATTATTTATCAGCTATAATGTTCAGTTTCTATTAGAAATCATCTAGCATCTCTCTAGAAATGAAGCATCTCATTCGTTTAATATTTCAATTTAGATAATATTACTATTGCCTCCCCTATTTCTCAGAAGTGAAAAGTTTCAGGAACACCATTGTAGGTATTACATTCCTGTAAATGAGGGAATACAAAAGATGGAAGGTAAGTTTTCAATGCTGCCTTTTGAAGATATAGAAAAAGAATAGAGTTGAGACAAATTACTGCCACTAATCCTCCCTCAGTTCTATAGGAATCATTCTTCATTCAAGATGAGGTGCTTCATTTTCAGCCAACTCTCACCTTCAAATTCTAAGTAATCAGAAATCCATTCTCTTTTCCCTCCTGGACTGATAAGGTTCTCTTTTTTTTTCTACTGAAGAGAATAATGAAACAGCAGCTACTCATTCCTGGCTACTGGCTAAAAGCTTTGCAAAAGATTATCTATGACAATGCTGATATAGATTTCCCATCATATATTTTAGAAACAAAAAAATGACATCAGTTTGTTGGGTTTTCTGATTCCTATGCCAGTTATCATGGTGGGGAGTGATGGGAATATAGAGCTATGAAAATATAGGTTTGTTGCTCTCTCAGAGCTCTCTCTCTCTGTCTCTTTTTCACACACACACAGAGAGAAAGAGAGAGAGAGAAATATGTTACTTATTCTTATTAGGAGGAATATAAATCCTTGGTTTTGTTGTCAACAGTTCCTAATTTAAAATGCCACAGGGTTCCAAAGGCCAGTCATCAAGTCAATACCCCAAAGTGTATCGTGCATCTGTGCCAATTTCAGTGCTGATTTATTCAAATTCCAACTAGAGCATTTATACTTTATGGATGAGGTGCATGCCCAGTTATTTTTCCGTGCAAATAACAGGGTTGGAAGAAAAATCCTCTGGTTCCTTTCTTCAGCTGGAACTCTATAGTCAGGGCTTGAGAACCGCAAATGTCCTGTTTATGTAGATTTTTGCTATCTCAAAAAAATAAAAAGGGGTGCTCTTGAACTACCGGAAAGCATATTTTCACAATAAATTGTATAGCTCAAAATGTTTCACCTAAACGATGAGACATCATTATACAGTAATCCCTCGTTTTTCGCGGCTTCATGTTCCGCGGCTTCAGTGCGTCGCGGGTTTTTCAAAAATACAGAATAGGAAAAAAATGCATTGGTAGGAGGCAAGCGCCCCCTAGTGCTTGCTTTAAACGATGTCCACCAACTCAAGTTTCCGGTATAGATATACAGAATCCTACTTCGCGGTTTTTCAGTTTCCGCGGAAGGTTCCGGTCCCCATTAACCGCGAAAAACAAGGGATTACTGTAATTTTCTTTAAACTAAGATCTATAAATATTATTTTTCTCAGTATTAAAATCACACTCTGCCGTATTTTATTAATCTCTGCATGTATTTGTGATACTTTTCCCCTACTTTATAACTTCTCTCCAAAAAATTCAGAGATTATTTTCAGAATCAAATCAAATTCAAATCTAGTATTAAGAAGTGATCCTGAGAAGAGCATTTTCACAAGCACTTATTGCATAGGGCAAGGGAGGAAAATGATCATAGATAATCCAATTGTGGCCCATGGATTATCTGTATTGTAAAACTCAATTGGCAATAAGCATTTTTCCTAGAATGTGGCAAGAAACTGATTGGAGGCTATACTTAGAGATTTTGTCTGTAGGTTCAGTCATCTAATTTTGCTGTTCTCTTTTCTCTGTGTATCAAACCAGTTGTAAAATTGTGGAAATTGATGAGGCTCTTTTTTTTTTTTTTAAATTTATATTTATATCCCGCCCTTCTCCGCAGAGGACCCAGGGCGGCGCACAGGAAATTAAAAAAACATACAAAATACAAAGATAAATACATAATTTAAAATATAAATTAAACTGTCTTATCCTATGCTAAAAGCCAAATTTAAAAAAACCCAATTTTAAACTTTCTAAAAAGTCCCCGTGGGAGGTTAGGCTAGGCCGGCTTGTTGGAAAAGGTATGTCTTTAGACATTGGTGGAAGAGGCGGAGGTCGGTGATGGTGCGTAATTCGGGGGGTAGGTCGTTCCAAAGGGCTGGGCCCGCCACAGAGAAGGCTCTTCCCCTGGGTGTCGCCAGTCAGCATTGTCCGGCCGACGGCACCCTGAGAAGGCCCTCTCTGTGGGAGCGTATCGGTCTAAGGGATGTAGGGATGTTTTGTTGGTTTGCAGAAAATTTGTGGCTAAGAGCTCCATGTGAGAGGCCACATATTGCCTCCTCCTATTATAAAGGCTTTAAAGGCAGTACTGTATGCGAGATGGACATAGTCTATTATGTCAAATGCCAAGTAAGATATGTATCATAGAATAATAGCATTGGAAAGGATATTATAGGTCTTCTGCTCCAACCCCCTTCTCATACAGGAAACCCTATGCCATTTCAGACAAATAGTTGCCCAATCTCTTCTTAAAAAGATGTTGGAGCACCCACAACTTCTAGAAGCAAGTCATTCCATTGATTAATTGTTATGTCAGGAAATTTATCCTTAGTTCTAGGTTGGTTCGCTCCTTTATGAGTTACCATTGCTTCTTGTCCTGCCTTTGGGTTTTTTGGAGAATAAATTGATCCCATCTTCCTTGTGGCAGCCTCTTGGATGTTGGAAGACTGCTATCATGTCTCCTCTAGTCCTTCTTTTCCTTAAACTAGACATACCCAGTTCCTGCAACTTTTCTTCATATGTTTTAGCTTCCAGTCCCCTAATCATCTTTGCTGCTCTTTTCTGCACTCTTTCTAGAGTTTCAACATCTTTTATTTAGTGGAACAAGAGCAATTAATAAATCCTTCAAGCTGAAACATCTGTGGGACTTGATAATGATTCAGTTAATCATTTTAATAAAGTTTGTTAGCTTATATGATGAAGAAATAACAAGGAAAGAAAAGGCTAATTCATACATAGTATGTAGTTTAGCTCAGGGGTCTCCAACCTTTGCAACTTTAAGTCTGAAGGACTTCAGCTCCCAGAATTCTCCAGCCAGCAAAGTCTGGGAGCTGAAGTCCTTCAGACTTAAAGTTGCAAAGGTTGGAGACCCCTGGTTTAGCTTATATGTTATGACAGTCTTCCCAAGCATAATACCATCCAGATTATGAATTTAGATCACTCATAAACTGTAGCTAATGTTATTGTTGACTATGGCGATTCATGTTTGAAAGAAAGCAAAAAATAGTAAAATCTGTGTGATATTTTTAGGTCCTTTTCTGGGACCTAAAACTATCTAGCATTGCTTTGTGTTGTCATAAATCATCTCCTCACCCCCAGAGAAAATTCTCCACAAGGAAATGAGTCTTGTATTTCCTGTTGCTGCTGGGATAGGACAGGGGTCTGCAAAGTTGGCTCTTTTAAGACTGGTGGACTTCAACTCCCAGAATTCCCCAGCCAGCTGGCTGGGGAATTCTGGGAGTTGAAGTCCACCAGTCTTAAAAGAGCCAACTTTGCAGACCCCTGGGACAGGACATCTCATCTCATTCGAGGGCCCCTGCACCCACCTCCCCAAGTTCCCTCTGTAGGTTTATATTGCAAAACATTGTTAGGAATTTACATACAAGGGTTTTAACAAGATCCATTCCAGCAACCCTTTTTAATGAAGCAGCTGAAGGTGAACGCTGGAGCCTCTGCAGGTCGGAAGTGGAAGGAAGGCCACCCCTTCTCCCCTAGCCTATTGTCTTTCCTTACCTCCTTTGGGAGGGAGGAGAGGGATTACTATTACTATTATTACTACTATTACTATGAAGAGGCTATATTAATGTATTCACCGCCCTGAGTCCATCTCGATGGAGATAGACGCGGTATACAAATTGAAATAAATTGAAATTGGAAATTGAAATTGAAAGTGATTTCCCCAGTGGAGTTGGAACTGGGAAGCAGGGGTGACGTGCTCGGGAGAGGTGCAGGGGAGGGTGGGCAGCGGAAGGTGTGCTCTGCGAATGGAAGCATGGTAGCCACAGTGCCCAGCAGCCCAATGGGAATGCTTCCTCCATCCCCTGTCTGGGGTAAGGCAGGCAACTCACATACGGCATCAGGGTGCAGCATGGCCATGTTGGCACTTTGCAATAAATAAGTGAGTTTTGGGTTGCGGTTTGGGCACTTTGTCTCTAAAAGGTTCGCTATCACCGTTCTAGCCTTTAGTGGCGATATTGCATCAAGGAATATTTTCAGACTCTGTATCTGCTTTTTCTGTGAGCAGTGACCCATTTCTAACAAAATGAGAAACTGTATTAAAGTTATTACTATGAAGAGGCTATATCTTCCGCCAATGTCTAAAGACATATTTGTTCCAACAAGCCGGCCTAGCCTAACCTCCCACCATGGGGACTTTTTAGGAAGTTTTAAATTGGGTATTTTAAAATTCGGTTTTAACATAGGATAGGATTGTTTAATAGTTATTTTAAATTATATTTATTTTTTGTATTTTGTATGTTTTTAAATTTCCTGTGCGCCGCCCTGGGTCCTCTGTGGAGAAGGGCGGGATATAAATTCAAATAAAATAAATAAAAAAATAATGTATTCTTCTAAGTCAGAACTCAGTAAGGGAAAATAACTTTTCTTTTTCTTGTCTTTTCTTTCTTGTGCATTCTTGTCCAGGTCAAAATTATTTTTTTTCCTGTTGAAGCACAATAAATTATCATTTGAACCACGTTAAATATTTTACTGTAGTGAGAAGTTACTTATTTAAAATATATTAAAAGGACAACTAGTTCACGAATGTCTTTTAAGCAAAATCAGAAAACCAGCCAATTAGCCATTATCAACTTAAATATCTACACCATATTCTTTGCTAAAAGAGTCCCTTGGGGGGGGGGGGGGGAAAGGGAGCGGTTTATAAATCTAATAAATCTAATCTAAAGGAGTTGCACGTTGTTACCTAAGAGAAGATAAAATCAAATTACCTTCTGACATGTGTCTATAAAAATCTGTCCTTCTTGCCTTTCAGTTATTTCTTTTTAATCAGGCTGGCTTGAAATGGAAACCTACATTTTATCAACAATTGCAACAAAAATATCACATGTGACCTGAAGGAGGATGGAGATCCTAAAATTAAAGCATGAATAAGAGCCAGGTGTATTTTGCAAAGTTCTGTGCATTGATTGGTCAGCATTCACATTTGCCTCCAGTCATTTTTCCAGCATATCAGGCTTGCATTAATATGCAGTTGACTGTGGCCTGCATAGTCAAAAGTACCATGTAAAACTGCTTAGGCAATAAGAAGCTAAAGGAAGCTTTACCTCTTGTCCTTTCAAACTATAGCAGGGGTCCCCAACGTTTGCAACTTTAAGTCTGAAGGACTTCAGTTCCCAGAATTCTCCAGCCAGCTTTGCTGGCTGGAGAATTCTGAGAGCTGAAGTCCTTCAGACTTAAAGTTGCAAACGTTGGGGACCCCTGAACTATAGGACTTCAGGTGCAAGAATGGTAATTAAATGAATGGAAAGGATAATATGTTCCCCCACCCCATCCCTGGTTCAGTGAACATGCTCTTTTCTCTACGAACCAGCAAAAAGCTAAAACCAGCATAGACCACATTCTTGCTACTTTCTATTGGCTCTGTTCTTACTTGGTGCTGGAGGACAATATCTTCATTTGTTGTACATTACAGGGAAACCTAATCTCTCTTCACCTTTTGAAAGTCAGTCAGTGGCTAAATCATCTTTCAATCATAATAGCAAACTTTACATTGAGCCATTTGTCTTAAACCATCCTCTCCTTTACCTATTACAACTAATGGTTTTGGAACCAGCTCACCTACCGGAGTAAATATCAGGACAAGAGAAATAGACAGCTCTTTATATAGCAGGTCTCTGAGCAATCCTTGCCAAGCCCCTAGTAACCCATTTGTCTCTTAAGTTTGCTGGGCAGGGATTCCATGATCCTCTTGACATCTGCCTGTTGATGCAGTGGTACATAAGAACATAAGAACAGCCTTGCTGGAACAGGCCACAGCCCATCCAGTCCAGCATTCTGTCTCACACAGTGGCTCACCATTTGCTTCAGGGTCTTCCCAAGCAGATGTCTTCACCTGCTTATGATTCCCTGCAAATGGCATTGAGAAATATCCTGCCTATCTCGCCAACCCGGAGGGTGTCCTTAGGCATCCATCATGATAGCCATGGATACCCTTGTTCTCCATGAACTCGTCTAACCCTTTCTAAAAGGTGTCGAGGCTGACAGCTGTCACCACTTCTTCTGGCAGGGAGTTCTTCTGGCAGTGATCCTCTGGGTGAAAAAGTACTTCCTCTTATTTGTTTGAGGTCTAGCTATCAAAAGTTTCATGGAGTGTCCCCTAGTTCTAGTGTTGCGCGATAGGGAAAACAGTTTTTCCTTTTCTACTTTGTCCACAAGTTGCATGATTTCATAGACTTCAATCAGGTCACCTCTCAGGCGCCGTCGTTCTAGAGTGAAGAGGCCCAGCCGTTGCAGCCTCAGATGGCAAGGAAGGTGTTCCAGTCCCCTAATCATTCTGGTTGCCCTCCTCTGCACCTTTTCCATTTCCATAATATCCTTCTGAAGGTATGGTGACCAGAACTGTACACAATACTCCAGATGGGGCCTCACCATAAGGTAAGGTAAGGTGACTACAGTATAAATTTTCCTAATATAAGATAAATATGCAGGTATGAACCTACAGAATAGGTGGCTTTCAGTTGTTTAAGCTTTAAATAAATTAGCTGTATTATCAGGGTGATTCAATTTATTCATGCCATCTAAGGATAAGCCAAATATTATTGAATATAGAAAAAAAAGTCTTTATTCTTTGATATCTAGCTATGAGAGCAGAATTATCTGTGCTTCAGGACCACTCTAAAACATATATCTGGAAACAATATAAGTTTGTTTTGTTTCCATGTTCCAAAGTTGTTGCCACTTTGGCTACTTCTAACAATCTGTCTCAAACAGCTATATGGAGAAATTAAATTAGGGCAGCATCAATAGACCCATATTTGGATGGCACACAATAGACTGCCTGAATAGATTCAGCACAATGTATCTGATATAGATTTAATAGTTTCTGTTCTCTAAAGTCTCTTTGTGCTGTTGATAAATAAATCCAGGCATTTTCCCCCTAGAAAAATGGTTCAAGGCTTCTTGACATAATACTAACTCTGATTACAGAGTTGCTGTCTCAAACAATTAAAGGAGCAGCAGGTTTCTTGTTTTTAATTCAATGTTAATTTTTTCTTGTAACGTCCTTTTTATTGCGCTTGGTGTTAGTCATCATCTTTAAAGCGCTCCATGGCTCGGGACCTAGCTATCTGCGGGATCGGATCCTGCCCCATACATCCTCACGGCCGATCCGCTCCCACAGAGAGGGACTTCTCCGGGTGCCGTCCACTAGACTCTGTCAGCGGGCGACTCCCAGGGGAAGGGCTCTCTCTGTGGCGGGCCCGGCCCTCTGGAACGACCTTCCCCCCGATATCAGGATGACCACTGACCTCCGCTCCTTCCGTCTCAAGCTAAAAACACACTTCTTCTGTCTGGCCGGCCTAGGATAGTCTCTCTGTCTTTGGGGTTTTTTAATGGGGTAGCACATTTTTAGCGAATTTTTAGCACAGGGTTGGTTTAATTGTTTTTTATGAAATATATGTATTTTTTGACTGTTTTTATTCTGCCTGTGCACCGCCCCGGGTCCCTGTGGGGAGAGGGTGCGGTTTAAAAATAAAATTATTATTATTATTATTATTATTATTATTATTATTATTATTATTATTATTATTATTATTATTATTATTATTATTTTGATGTATCTCCTCTCAAGCTTTTCAATATTGTCTACATGACCTGAAAACATCTATTTGTCAAATTTAACCCAAAAAAAAGACCCTCAGATTTGCTTATTTCTTAAGGAAGACATTAATTGGAAAGTCGGGAATAAATATAGCTTTCTGTATGTATTCCATTTGAATTCAGGTTCCAATCAATGTTTTCACCAATCAGGGAGGGATAAATAGTTTCTCATTTGAAGCTCACTCCTTAGATCTGCTAGAGCAGGGGTCTCCAACCTTTGCAACTTTAAGTCTGAAGGACTTCAGCTCCCAGAATTCTCCAGCCAGCAAAGCTTCCATAGATCTGTATGGCTTCAACTTGATTATAATCCAATAGTTTTTGAAGACCTGTTTGTTTTCTTCAGCCTGGGCCTAAGGTGAAAACTGAGCTCTGTGGGTTACTTTTTTATATATACTTTAGGCTTTCTGGGTAGCCATGGCTCTTCGGGGAGGAGGTGGAATTGGTTTTATGGATTTTTTTCTTGTATAACTGTTTTTTTAATTTGGTTGGTTTTATGGTACATTCTTATTTTTAAATGTAAGCCATCCAAAAGTCATTTGGAACTAGCTAGTCTCTAAATTTACTTAGTTAAATAAATATGGATTTGTGGAAAAGTGCATTAAAAAATCTAATGAGTGTTAAACTACAACTGGACAGTTTTGCAGTTAATGTAGATTTAAAATAATTCAAAATGCAGTCTCCCACTGCTAATGATTTGGAAGTTTTAGATATTTCTGATGCACTTGGATCAAAATATGAAATCGGTGTTTTAATTTAAAATGTCTAAAGTTCAACTTGAAAAGAGGTGATTTTCATTTAATAACCCCTTATTTTATTTAGAGAATGATTTGGTAAGTATATATTAGTTAAACTTCATAACCTGCTAGAAGTATAATAAAATTAATTAACAAGTGTTCACAATTTGTGTAATTGGTTCAGAAAATAGCTTCAGTGCTTTTCAAACAATAAAGGAGGCTTGTGATAACAAATAAAATAGGGCATATACTTTATCTGTACAATCTTGCAGAAATGGAAATTACTGTTGCTACAGTTAATGTGATTAATTTGCTTGTGTGAATCTATCTAATGGTAATTCCTTTCAATGTGAATAAGTATATTTGCCTTTATGAGTTTACATTCCAACTAAGCAGTAACCAAGGATATAAGGGATTTGTGTGTGTGTGTGCTTTGATTTATGATTTGATTTGATTTATGGTCAATTCTATCATTAGGTTTTGCCTAGGGTGAAAGCTAATGTGAACAGGAGATTTATCAAGTAACTATTAACATTCTTTCAGGACTTGGACTTGGACTTAATTTAGAAACATTCGACAAAAATTTGAGATACCTAATTGTGAATATTTTGACAGCCGCTAGAATCGTCTTTGCTAAAAAATGGAGAAATGACAAATTACCATCAGAGCAAGAAATTATCTACAAAATTATGGAATGTGCAGAGATGAATAAATTAACATTTGAAATTAGAGAACAAGACAATGAACAATTTTATGAAATTTGGAATAAATTTTATCAATGGCTGGAAACAAGATAGTCAAATGAAGGTTGAGGTATAATAATTGTAATATATATAAATATATTTGAACTAAAATATGCGATTTGATATGATTATGACTATGGAAGAGATGTAACCAACTGACACATTTTCTACAATTTGTAATGGAAGATGGACTTTATGTTTTTTTGTTTTTTGTTATACTTATTTGTGTTTGTTTAAAAATAAAAACAAAAATTGACTCCCCCCAAAAAAAAAAAACATTCTTTCAGGATTGTTGCTAGAATTAGCATATCTTCCTTCAAATACAGTGGTACCTCGGTTCACGAACGCTTCTGTTCACGAACAACTCGGTTCACGAACAGAAAAGTTCATCACAATATGCTCCGGTTCACGAACTCCGCTTCGGTTCACGAACAGGAGTCGCGGCCAATTTAATGCTATTTCCTGGCTGTAACATGGTTGTGACTTCCTGTAGGAAGATCGTGGAGAGAAGGAGACACAGAAAAAAGTACACTGTGAGTACTTTCAGTGACTTTTTTTGATTTTTGTTATGCTTTTAGCACATACAGTATTTGTTTCATATTTTTTGTGCTTGAAAAACCAAAAAAAAGATCAGAACAGATTAACCGGATTTACATTAAACCTTATGGGAAACTGTGCCTCGGTTCATGACCAATTCGGTTCGCGACCAGAGTCAGTTCACGAATTAAGTTCGTGAACCAAGGTACCACTGTATAAGTTTTAAACTGCTGGGCTATGTAGTATTTGAGTATGTGTAAGGGAATGCAGGTTTTGTTCACATATTGTGCTAAGCCATCATGTTGGTTGCTTTGATTTGGTTTAGTATGAGAACTGAGAACTCAGTCATTATGGTTTATAAACCATTGTTAATGAATTAGAACACTCTATTCCAAAAATTTGTGTAAATCCAAACATTCTGATATATTCAAGAAACTATGACTTAATGCTATAGAGAGTGAGATTCTCTACAAAACTTTGTAGTGAAAGGTAGCTCTCTTAGGAGGACAAAGTTTGAGGGATAACATAGGGCACGTTGATCTCAGAAAATGTGGTATAAGCTATGCCATTTGCTTCTTAAAGCAGATGGTAGCATTTAATTGACCTTTTGTGATCTTGAAAAAATAAGCACAGTTGAGCCAGGTAAATATTTGGATGGAAACCTCACCAGGGATTCCCAGATCTGGGATGTTGAAAAACCCATTCTGAAAATCCAATATTATACTGTTACCAAGAAAATACCACAATATTTTATTTGTTTTCTTAATCTGAATTAATCTCAACAAGTCTCAGATAGTAGATTTATGAAGAGCACCTCTTAACATTTTTTTAAAAAGCTGTCTCTTAATTTCCTTCTCTCCATCCTGTCCAAATTACCATACATTTACACAGCCAGGAAAAAAATAGGGTTATTTTCCCATACCTGTTGGAGTGCCTGCCTGTACATAAATGCCACTTAATTTACATGATGTCACCTTGAGAAATGATTACACATGCCGGTCTCTTTTACCCCAGGCATGAGTGGTGTTTGTATCTCATGAATTCCAACCATGTTTTACACATCTCGGGCTAAATTTCCACTTGGAAAATCAGTAAGATAGGTGAGCCACCGCAGGGGGGGTGGGGTAGAAGACCTTGGCTCCGAATTGCTCAGTGTCCCTTCTATTTGCACACAGCAAATTAATATTTTACAGCTTGAGAAACAATCATTGTAATCAGCACCATACAACACAAGAGCTAGTTCTGTGCATCATGTATAGCCTGCTGCCTAGCAATGTTGCTTAGCAACCTGGCATCATCCAGGCAAAATCCAGCATTAACTTGGAGTGGCTAGTAGGACTGGTGAGATGTGACATTTTGTGCACCAATCTGCATAAAAAAAATTAATGCTTCCTGAAGCAAATTTTGACGGATTTTGAATATCCTTCTGTTGTTTTTCTCATTCTTTGAAGTGTGGCACTGAATCATATTATACAACATTCTGTATAATTTGACTGAAAACACAAAAAAAAGGTCACGCTACTTGAATCTCTATCAACCTGATTTAGAGAGCAGTGGAATTTTACAGCTTCATCTCCTCATGTTTTGCCTCTGTGGCCTGTATATTACCTCCACTTAGCCATACAGTTAGATCACAGTGAAGTGACTCACTGATGCAGCTAAAGATAGATACATACAGGCTAAAGCTATCTTCACTCTGCATGCCAAATTTGGTTATTTTTCTTCTATTCTCAAAGTTTGTTATGACACTTAAAAGGTTTTCTTCCAGGCAAGAGAAAAGTATTGTAAGCAGGTATTATAAATATTATTGGAAGGCTAAGTGGGAAGGTGGAGCCCATCCAGAATATATAAAGTGCTTGAAGGACAGGGTTTTGAGAAAGAGATTGCCCACAGGGGAATAGCTTGTTATGACCACAGCCAACTGCAAAAGAAAGTTATTTTGAAAGGTGAGGAAAAAGCTGACTGAATAATTAGTTAAAGGATAGGGCAAGCAAACCCTGAAAATAATTCCTAAACTTTCATCCTAAGGATCTTCTGGTAGAATTTGATAATTGGGTTGGATGTACATTATTGAAGACGTTTCCAGAAACTTCGAATTGTTTGCCCGTCTTCAGATGCTCTGCCAACCAAAGCAGACACACCAATCATGCTTCAGTGATTACAGAAGACCAAGGAACTTGCTAGAGTTTTGAGTAGAAGTTTTGACTGGTTTGTGTAATGCAAATCAGCATGTTGTACAAATTCAGGCAATTGGATAATTCAGTAATTCTGCATGTCCAAAAGTGGGAGTGTGTTGTCGATTCCTACTCCCAGATAGACGTTGGTCTCTGCTTCTTCTGCTAGATCTTTCTTGGTGCCTCAATGCCTGGTAGGCCGGTAGCAGGTCAATGTGTCTGTTGATGGAATTATTGTCAGAGATCCAGGCTTCTTTGAGTAGGCGTCCCCTTTGGTTGCATCATGGGCCACAACTTCTGCCTCTTGAAAGTCAAATGTATGACTGTGCTCTTTCATGTGTGCCCAGATTTGAGAGCGCTGTTCCTTACGGCGGACAGCCAGTTCGTGCTCATGCACTCTGGTCTGTAGCCGCTTAGCTGTTTCCCCTACGTAATTACTTGCACAGTTATTACAGTTGATGTGGTAGACTACTGAGGATGCCTCCTTCTTAGGTAATGCTTCTTTCGGGTGCATCACCCTCATCCTCAGTGTTTGATCCGGTTTATGCGCCACCTTGATCCCATGTGTTGAGAGGATGAGTGCAGCAGCTTCGGATACCTCCCGTATATATGGGAGCACCCTCCACATGGATGTTCCATTTGCATCCTCACTGGGCTGTCGGGCCCTAGATGTAATACACCATCGGATGAAGTTTATGGAATACCCATTGCGCATACAGATCTGATAAAGATGTGCCCACTCCTTTGCTTTGGCTGCCTGTGTGCTGCAGTGGGTTTCTATCCTACTGAACAACGCCCGGGTGCAGCTAACCTTATGTGCAGTGGGGTGATTGCTCTCATTATGTAAAATGCGGTCTGTGTTTGTGGTTTTCCAGTACACACATGTATCAAGGCTTCCACCAGAATTGTGGCTGACTAGGATGTCTAGGAAGGCCAGCATGTTATTGGCCTCCTCCTCCATCGTAAATTGGATGTCGGGATATATGGAATTGAGGATTCCCATGAACTTGGTCTTTTCTTATTCCTTGATGATGGCAGTCATCAACATAGTGTGACCAAACCTTGGGCTTATAGATTTTCATTGCCTCATATTCCAACCACTGGAGAACTGCTTCCCCGATCACTCCTGAGATTGGGGATCCCATAGATGTACCCTTTATCTGTTCGTACCTTTGGCCATCGAATGTAAAATAGGTCCTGAGGCAGAAATTCAACAGGTGGAGGAGATCGTTTGTGTTAAGGCATTTAGGGTTTTGTGTTTCATCTCCCAATAGCAGCTCCTTTATGGTTAGGGTCGCTAACTCCTGGGGGATGGATGTAAATAATGACACAACCATCATCTCATCCTCCCTAATTACCACTCCCTCCAGCCGTTGAAGAAAGTCCGTAGGTGATCTCACAGTGGTAGAAGAACAGCCCAAGCTAGGTTTGACAAGGGAGAAAGGAATACAAACATCGATTAACATGCCGGACGCAAGAAAAACAACAGGGCTAATCACAGGTGGGAGGCGAGTGAATGGACCTATCACGCGCGCAATGGTTAAATTGATTAACATTGTATAAAGGCAAGTATCCTTTTATGGCTTTTACACTCTGAGGATGTTAGCAGTTGCTAACGAAAGCTCAGTGATCAATATATTTTAAATATATTTTATATTTTAAAGTTCCGGAGATCATCATGTCTGTTTCTTTTATAACTACACCCGGAACTCACATTTTTAGGACAATTCGTTATCTATCTATCTATCTATCTATCTATCTATCTATCTATCTATCTATCTATCTATCTATCTATCTATCTATCTGCAGTGTTAATATGTGTGTGTGTGAAAGTATATGCTACTGAGGTCTACTAACGAAAGCTCAGTGAAAGCTGGCTGGAGGATTCTGGGAGCTGAAGTCCTTCAGACTTAAAGTTTCCAAGTTTGCCCACCCTGGGTTAGGCACATGTTCAGCACATCTTTTCCCCTTCATAGCAAGCAGCAGTTTATCAAAGAAAGACTCTGACATCCTATAGATTCCAAGAAAGTTCGAGCACCATGGATGGACTGAGTTGGGAAGAATGACGGTACAGCCACAAAATGCATAAAGGTCTTCTCAGTGTCATTATGGGATTCTCCATCTCCATCCAAACCAATATCCAGAATAGTCTTCACAAGCTTGAACACGGTCAGGGTGCTTGTATGTGTGAGAGACAGAGCTTTGATTGCTGTGTGTTGAGGCTGACATCCTGAGAGGTTTTGCGATATCCCTTACAAACAGCCCTATTTATGGCCAGGGTTGCGAATGATTCTGGAATTGGAATTTTGGTTTAAATAATTCAAATATTACAGAGAGTAATTTAATAAGATGCCTAATCTTTTTGCAATGATGACACCTGGTGTTCAGAATAGATCCTGCAAAACTATAAAGTGAAGTAGAAAAAGCATCTGATCATAAAAAGCATAGAGGTAATTAGCATCAAAAAAATAAACCATTTAAAATATTTTCTAACATACATAATCCAGGACGGCTTATTTACTGCTCCTCAGTGACCAAGTGACCATGACTTTGAGTAGGTTAATATAATTCTGTGCTATTCATAGGGGTAGATATTGAGAAGATAACGCAGGCTGTCCTAATCTGGACAGCTATATGGTTATCTTGGAATGGCATTCTGAGTATTCCTGGTCAATGGGCCACGATTGGTAACAGATGCAACACAAATACAATTGGTTACTAGCATTTAGGAAATGCTCACTTTCATTTCCACTATTTCTGCTGGTTGTGTATTTTTGAGGGCAAATGTATCTTCCTTGGATTAGGTTCATACAACTTGGAATATTGTATACAGTTTTGGTCGCCACGATGTAGAAAAGACGTGGAGACTCTGGAAAGAGTGCAAAGAAGAGCAACCAAGATGATTAGAGGACTGGAGACTAAGACATATGAAGAACGGCTGCAGGAGCTGGGTATGTCTAGTTTGATGAAGAGAAGGACCAGGGGAGACATGATAGCAGTGTTCCGATATCTCAGAGGGTGCCACAAAGAAGAGGGAGTCAAACTTTTCTCCAAGGCACCTGGGGGCAGGACAAGGAGCAATGGGTGGAAACTAACCAAGGAGAGAAGCAACTTAGAACTAAGGAGAAATTTCCTAACAGTAAGAACAATTAACCTCTGGAACAGCTTGCCTCCAGCAGTTGTGAATGCCCCAACCCTGGAAGTCTTTAAAAAGATGTTAGACAGCCATTTGTCTGAAATGGTATAAGGTTCCTGCCCATGCAGGGGGTTGGACTAGAAGACCTACAAGGTCCCTTCCAACTCTGCTATTGTATTGTATTAACAGCTAAGGTTAAAACATGGTTGTTAAATTGGGGGGCTTAATGTTGCAAATCCAGCCAGTGTGGTTATATGTTAATTTATGGGTCCATTGATATTGGACCACTTCAGTCAACCATGGTTATATATTTCAGTATCAGTAATGGCAGGGGAGCATATTTGTTTTTCTACTAGCCTTCCTTCAAATCACTTTTCAAATTGCCCTTGCATAAGTACATCTATGAAACTATTCTCCAAGGCACCTGAGGGCAGAACAAGAAGCCATGGGTGGAAACTAATCAAGGAGAGAAGCAACTTAGAACCGAGGAGAAATTTCCTGACAGTTAGAACAATTAACCAGTGGAACAATTTGGCCTCCAGAAGTTGTGAATGCCCCAACACTGCAAGTCTTCAAGATGTTGGATAGCCATTTGTCTGAAATGGTATAGGGCTTCCTGCCTGGGCAGGGAATTGGACTAGATGACCTCCAAGGTCCCTTCCAACTCTGCTATTGTATTGTATAATATATTTGATGCTGATAATTAGATAAGACAGGAAAAGTATAAATACAGAAAATAGGACGATAAAAATGCTGGTTTTATACAATAGTCATCTTTCTACATAATAAATAATGGGTTTTGTGCATACCACGATAGGTCCGCATAAGTCTAACCCAGTGTTTCTCAACTTTGGCGACTTTAAGTCCTGTGGAGTTCAACTCCCAGATTCCCCCAGTGCTTTAAGTCCTGTGGAGTTGAAGTCCACAGGACTTAAAGTCGCCAAAGTTGAGAAACACTGGTCTAACCCAGGGGTCTGCAAAGTTGGCTCTTTTAAGACCGGTGGACTTCAACTCCCAGAATTCCCCAGCCAGCTTGGCTGGCTGGGGAATTCTGGGAGTTGAAGTCCACCGGTCTTAAAAGAGCCAACTTTGCAGACCTACCTGTAACCCATGGTTTTTGTACATTTTCAAAGCCACGCAAAAGCCTTTGCTTTCCCTCCCCCTCCTCCCGCTTAAGACTTCCTTTGTTCCCCCGGAACTACGCGAGAGCTCCCCCTTTCCTCGGTATGTAATCTATCGCCTCTCCGCGGTCTGAGAAGCGAGGCGCGCCCCCCCCCAGAAAACTACGACTCCCAGAAAGCCGCCGTTGCGCGTCACATCTCCGCGCACGCGCACTTCCTCTTTGCGAGAAGGCCGGCTTGACCTAGAGGAGAAGATGGCGGCGGCGGCGGCTTCGGTGACAGGGCTGCGTCTGAAGGTGAGCCGTTACGTTTCGTGGCTTTAAAAGAACAAAACCGAGGGGGGGGGGAGCGGGCGCTCTCCCATTTTCGCTGCCAGGTTTGTTGCAAAGCCTCCGCCTGGGGGTTTAAGAACCGCCGCAGGCCAGAGCAATTTCTCAATGCAACGTCCCCCCCCCCCAAAAAAAAACAGCTAGCCGCGTTTTTGCCCACCGTTGTGCCAGCTCGACCCTTGGTTTGCTTGGTGGACCAGTATGACACTTATGAACCCACAGTCTCCCCGTGGCGCTCGGAGAAAGTGTAATATGTCATGGAGAAGAAGTCTGTGATTAAATCATCTGTGTGGCTACTCATTCTGCTGTCCAAGTGCAAAATAGTCTTACTGGGTCAGTGGTGTTATTTACAATACAATACAATACAATAGCAGAGTTGGAAGGGAACCATCTCCTTGGTTCTGGGGTGTGTGTTGGGTTTTGGTGTTTTTTTTGCATAGTTTCAAAATTGTAATTGCTTTTCTTTTTATACAATACAATAGCAGAGTTGGAAGGGACCTTGGAGGTCATCTAGTCCAACTCCCTGCCTAGGCAGGAAACCCTATACCATTTCAGACCAATGGCTCATCCAACATCTTCTTGAATGTTTGTTTGTTTGTTTATTACATTTATATGCTGTCGATCTCCCCGATAGGGCGACTGAATATAAAAGGATAAAAAGCTAGGCTGCATCAACAGAGGGATAGAATCAAGATCACATGAAGTGTTAATACCACTTTATAAGGCCTTGGGAAGGCCACACTTGGAATACGGCATCCAGTTTTGGTCGCCACGATGTAGAAAAGATGTGGAGACTCTGGTTAAAAACGCACTTCTTCCAACAAGCCAGCCTGGCATGATCTTACCCGACACTGCACTGCCTCTAGTTACCAAAGTTTTAATTCAGGGGTTTTAATATGGGTTTTTAGCGCAGGGTGGGTTAATTTAATTGAGTTTTAATGAACGTTGTATTTTTGTATATCTGTGTATTTATATTTTATATTCCCTGTGCGCCGCCCCGAGTCCCTATGTGGTGAGATGGGTGCGGCTTATAAATTCGAATAATAAATAAATAAATAAATAAATAATAGAAAGAGTGCAGAGAAGAGCAACAAAGAGGATGAGGGGACTGGAGACTAAAACATATGAAGAACGGTTGCAGGAACTGGGTCTGTCTAGCTTAATAAAAAGAAGGACTAGGGGAGACATGATAGCAGTGTTCCAATATCTCAGGGGTTGCCACAAAGAAGAGGGAGTCAAACTATTCTCCAAAGCACCTGAGGGCAGAACAAGAAGCAATGGGTGGAAACTAATCAAGGAGAGAAGCAACTTGGAACTGAGGAGAAATTTCCTGACAGTTAGAACAATTAACCAGTGGAACAGAAGTTGCCTCCAGAAGTTGTGAATGCCCCAACACTGGAAATCTTCAAGAAGATGTTGGATAGCCATTTGTCTGAAATGGTATAGGGCTTCCTGCCTAGGCAGGGAGTTGGACTAGGTGACCTCCAAGGTCCCTTCCAACTCTGCTATTGTATTGTATAAAAAGAAAAGCAATTACAATTTCGAAACTATGCAAAAAAAACCCAAAAAAACCAACACACACCCCAGAACCAAGGAGATGGACAGCAACAGGGAGTGTCCAAATTAAAGATGAGAATCAGATCCTGATGTCTCCTGCATCCAAATCCTCTCCATCTTGCCAAAGTTCAGCTGAAGCCTGAAACCCTTTTTATGCCCTGTCCCATTTTGTGAGATGGGCAATTTGCTAAATTCCGTAAATAAAATATCAGGAACGCAATAAGTAAATGTTTCTTTCTTCCAGAAGGGAAAGGCAGCATGATAAATTGTTTGGGTTGAAAGAAATTCCCGAAATACAACAGGAAAAAGTAGTTGCATATGCATGTGGAATAAGCATAGGGTTATCCCACAGAGTTGGGGACCCTTCTGGCTTTTGAGTATTACCCCCCCCCCTCCAACACACACATGCAGAGTTCAGGAATCCCAAGATTGCTATCCAGCCTCTCTGAAAACAATCTAGTGAAGGGAAACTCACAATGTGGTTGCGCTGTTGAAATGCTGTTGATTGATGATTATGCACCATCTGGCAACCGTGTAGATAGAGTAGCAGAGATCCTTGTCCAGGGTCTTGGACACAATTTTGAAATTATCACTGAAATGTCCACAGCCCTGGAAGTAGTATTCTACAAGAATATACAATACTGAACAACATTGAGAAGTAATCAAATTAATTATTGTTACGTTAATTGATCATATTAAGAATATATTGTATTTGCTGAATTAATAGGATGCTGTTGTAATGTTGAAAGCATGCCTTGTCCAGCTGTTGGTCACTGAACTAATTCCTGTGGATAGGTTTTTTTTAAAGCTACATTTGTATGTCTGAAAGATGAATTAGGTTCAAATCTACAGAATTAAACTTTACAAAGTGACCTATCTCGTTAATAAATTCAATTTTTTATTACTGCGATATTTTTTTACTCAGTTGATGTAATAGCTTTCTTTTAAAAAATAATTAAATAGTTTTCTTTTTATAGGTGCGGCACTTCAGTACCTCTGTGATTAAGCCAGCATCCAAGCTAATACAGGTAAACTTAAGTTTAACACAAAGTATTGCTAAATTTAGCAACATATTGCTAAACCATAACTTTAATAGTGTGGTTTTTTACTCCCAAGGGAATAAACGTCATTATTGAATAATTGTAAAAGATAGCATTTAGAAACCTTGACTTATGAAGTGCACTTTAATTATATTCTTTGATCATGTACAATGAATTGTAAACACATTTTCTCAAACAGGTCCATTGGTTTCAGTTTTATTTTATTCTCAAAATTTTCAGTTAGTATGAAATTCAAGAAAGAGAAGAAGCAGAATGTTTTCATTAAATGTGAGAAAAAGAGAATAGAGAATAAAGAGGAAAGATAGGTGTTAAAGAGGTGGGGAAAGAACTATATAAGAAGACAACAAGGAAATATGAGAAAGCAAGAACAAAAGCCCATTGACGTCCAGACATACATGAGGGTTTTTTTAATAACAGGACTAAAATCTTCACATCTTCACATCCCACCAATTTTAGTGAATTGGTTGCAGTGTGTTTAGGTGACTGTTATAAATTGTCCAGGATCACTTTATCTTGTACAGCAATATTACAAATAGTCCTTCAGTTAACCATGATTGAACTCAGAATCTTGGCAATTGAGTGAAGTGGTTGTTAAGCAAGATTTCACATGACTGCTTCGCTCAACAACCATAATTCTGGCACTCCGGGTTGCAGTTATTAAGTGATTCCATGAGTTGTTAAGTGGATGGGATAGCAGATAAGGTATGCAGGGTGGGAGAAGTCCCTGGGAGGCTCCACTCAGAAGCTGAAAATGCAAGTAGTGATTTCCAGCCCCTGAGCAATGACACTCAGGCATGGCATCCCAGGTCCTCCCTCACCCAGCCTGAGGTACCCCACTGCTTTGCCACACTCTGCTTGTGTTTCAACTTCCTCTTGTCTCTTACAGGCTGGTTGAAAGAGCTGCCTGCCAAAGGATATGAACTCCCTTCTGCACAGAAGAGAATCCATTTGGGTGGGTGCGGAAACAGCTCAGATTACCAGGATCTGAGCTCCATTTTTGCAGCCCGCAAGATGTTAACTTTCCTCCACGTGCAGAAGGGAATTTCTTCATAGGGGTGCAGGAACAACTCAAATCATCAGTATGCGAATTACATTTCTGCATCCGGCCAGAGGATATAATCTCTCTTCTGCATAGAGAAGGACACTCCATTGTTGAGGTACATAAATGGATGACAGATCATCAGGATCTGAGTTCCAAATGTGCACTCCACAGGAGGATGTCAACACAGAAGAGAACTCCTGTGACAGGGCGCAAGAACAGAATTGAGATCTTCAGAATCTGAGCTCCATTTTTCAACCCCACTAAAGGAATTCAATTCCCCTCAGCAGGCAACTCTTTCACCCAACCCCCAGAGATGAGAGGAAGTCCTCTTGGCAGGCAGGAGCAACTAAAAATCTTTCTTCATGGTTTCCCACCTGACTTTCTGGGGAAGTCAGCAGAGAAAATTGCAAATGGCAATCATATGATTGTGGGGTGCTTGTCAACCAATCGTAAGTGTGAACAGGTTGCCAAGCACCTAGATTGCAATTACGTGACTGTGTGGAAGGATGACATGTTACGACAGCTAGAAATGCTTCAAGTCTGTAAAGCACCCTTTTCCAAGGCTGTTTTAACAGCAAATGGTGGTTAAACAGCTAGTCACAAATCAAGAACTCTCTGTATCAATACATTTTAATGTGTTACTTTTTACCCTGCAGCCCCCAATACAAATATATGGGTTAGAAGGCCGATATGCCACTGCACTCTACTCTGCTGCTTCTAAGCAGAAGAAATTGGATCAAGTAGAAAAAGAACTGACTCGTGTGTTGGTAATAACATTTTGCATTGTAACTCTTTTGGTGCCTGTTTGGTTGTGCTCATCATGAGTATTTGAGGAAGGTCTTTTTTGATTTCCGTGTTAGGCAAAAAATAAATCCTTCCATTTTATTATAGGAAATATTAAGAATATGTACTTAATTCTTCTAGTTCAAGTAGAAATTCCTTAATAGAGATAGAGAATATCAAAACTAAATAATTAAAAATAAAAGAGTAGTTAACATGCAAACATAGATATTTTGTCTTTTATTCTGAGAGCCACCTAGAATTTGCTGGGAGTTGGATGGAGACTAAGTTGAATATATGAATATTCAGCATTTGGACTGGATTGGTGGTACATGTTTCTTACAAAAAACAGAGAAATAAGTTCTCTTTTGGGGGGGGGCTGGGATTGCTGATAATGTATAGGAATGTTTTATGCCCAGATATTGCTGTTAAAATAAAATAAAAACCTTTGTAACCTAGAGTAGTGATAGCTAACCTTTTTCTAAAAGTGTGCCAAACCTGTGTGCACGCATGCTATCATGCGGGCGGGCCCACCCACCTGTGCATGCGCAAGCAAGCCCTGGGGGGGGTGGATCTTCACCCTCTCCAGGCTCCGGAAGCTTTCTTGAAGCCGGGGAGGGCGAAAAACGGCCCAACCAAAGGGCCTCCACCAGGGAAGGCTGTCTTCGCCCTCTCCAGCTTTCAGGAAAGCCTCCGGAGGACCATGGGAGGTTGGGGGTTGATTTGCCCGTTGGGCCGTTTTTCGTCCTCCCTAGGCTTCAGGAAAGCCTCCGGATCCTGGGAAGGGCAAAAAACTAATCCAGCAGGCCAAGTGGAAGTTGGGCCTCTCTAGGCTCCGGAGGTTTTCCTGAAGGCTGGGGAGGACAAAAATGGCCTCCTCTTGCCCTCCAGAAGGCCAAAAATCAGTGCACGCAGGAGCTGACCACTGCCAAGGGCTGTCCGGCCAGCAAATATGGCTCTGCATGCCACCTGTGGCGTGTGTGCCATAGGTTCACCATCACGAGCCTAGAGGTTTCTTCCCCACTGAAAGCAGAAAAATCAAAGAACCTTGAAGTACATGTAAACATAACTTTTTCTTTAAAAAATGAAATCTTCCATTATTTAGTTTTCTTACAAGTTATAAAAGTAAAGCAATGTATTCCATTTATTTTAAAATGTTGATGTGAACTGTTTTTGGGTAATGATATATAAGATTAATCAGAAGATGAATAGTATTGTGAATGTGGTAGTATCATTAAACAATACAAAGCCATGAAGCATACTTTTATCAATTGAACTAGTATGTCATGAGTTAATTGGCTAGAAACAAATATTATTTTGATCAAGTTCTATTTTTCTGTTATAATTTAAGGCAGTAATGAAGGACCCTAAATTATCCGGCATGGTCATGAATCCTTATGTAAAGGCCAAAGTAAAACAACAAGTTGTGAATGATATTTTACTTAAAGAGAAGCTGTCTCCTCTCACTATCAATTTTGTCAGTAAGTACATGTATAGTATTCATAGTAAATTGGACCAAACTCTACAAATGAGATTTGAATAAAGATGTAAAATACTTCAGTATGAAAAAGCTTTCCTTTGTAATTTGCTAATATGTTTGCACTTCTAATACAGTTTGGATGTCCTTAAGTACTATTAGTAATTTCTTATATTTTTGTTTTTCAAGAAACACTTGCTGAAAACAGTCGGTTGCCTTACACTCCAGGTGTAATTTCTGCATTTGGGAAGATGATGAGTGCATATCGTGGAGAGATATTGTGCTCTGTAACTACTGCTCAGGTAAGCAAATAGACTAAATTGCCTGTGTTATCTATTTTTAATAGTTATACTGTAGATAAGTCACTGATGATTAGATATTGGGGATGGAGGAAATCTCATGGCTACACACAATGGAAATAAGTATAATTCCTCATAAAAGGAATTCCATCTGATATGGCCCAGGAAGCAACCCTATTTGTTATAGCATCTGCCCTATGGAATATTATCCACTATAGTTAGGTTGGCCTTCATGCTTATTGGCCTTTAGAAATTCCCTGAAGACAAGGATGTGCCATCAGGCCTGGGATAGCATGGACATTGTGTGGCTGCAAGGTGACAGCATTGTCTGTGAGCTGTGGTTGGCACAATGCCATGGTTTTAGATTTTTGGTTTATTGGTTTTAAATGGGATTTAAGCAAGTTTAGGGGCTATTTTAATTTATCACACTTCTTTCTAAGATTAGGTTAGAATAGTGTGATTTGGCATGCTATGATACAGTATAGAATAGTATAATGTAGCACAGTAAGGTAAGAAGCTATGTATTATGTTTGCCAATGCCTTATATATCTTAAAATATTTTTCTGAAAAAAAGAAATCAACATGTCACTTGGGCATTATTGAATGGAGAATTTCAGTTAAGAGTAAAAGCAATGAAATGTTTTTAACTAATCATTTAGCATTCTGTGTATAACTATCCATTCTATTGCTAAGTAAATATATAACATACATTTATCTTACTTATAAGTTTAGAATTGAATGCTACCTGTCAATTTTTAAACTTTTCTCTTTTTGCTTAATATTTTAGAACCTGGATGAGGCCAATCTTACTGAATTGAAAACAACTTTGAATGGTTTTATAGCCAAAGGAGAAACTGTAAAATTGGAAATTAAGGTATTGATGCAAGTTACACAAACGTTCTCTAAAGCAAAACCTTTTCCTCTTAATCTGAAAGTAAGATGGGAAGGTGGGCTAACTCTGTTATCCTCATTAGTGTTCCTTTATCTGTCCTTGAAACATTTCCCATGTTTTGATTTTCCAAATCTAACTAATATAAGTTGATTAATAGATGATTGAGTCTTACCCTAGGCCAGGGGTCTGCAAAGTCGGCTCTTTTAAGACTGGTGGACTTCCAACTCCCAGAGTTCCCTAGCCAGCATAGCTGGCTGGGGAATTCTGGGAGTTGAAGTCCACCAGTCTTAAAAGAGCCGACTTTGCAGACCCCTGCCCTAGGCCATAGGAACAAAGTATTTTTGCAAAACCACTTTTGTAGCCAGCCTTAAATTAACAGTAGAATTAATTACCAATTCTTTGGCCTGCTAATGTTGATATTTCTGTAGATGTTGGACCTCTTAATCTTTCCAATTTAAATGCCTTCCAGATATGTGGAGGTCAGCTTCCAAAATTCCCAAATTTGGGGAAAGTTTCTTTAAGACCTTTTTCACAGAATAACAACTAGAAATAATATTTATGTCATTCACTATCAAATAGATATACTAACCATTCTAATCCTCCTCTCTTGCATAGTCACGTTATTTTTATTATTTATTTACAAGAGTTATATGTCATTCCAATCACCACCAACTATGAGCAGTTTATCATGCCCCATTCTATAAAATAAAGTTAATAATTATATCGCCAGAGTTCTGGAAATGCTGGTCTTAATGATGCTTCAAAGCTCAGGAAGATTGGCGCCATATTAGATTTCTGGGACAATGTTGTTCTGAAGAACCACCAACAGTTGAAAAGGCCCATATTCAAGGTCTCTGAAGTGCTAGTCCTCACCTGAAGGGACATAAGGGAATTACTTCTTGATCAGTTAGAGATAATTGGAAGAAAGCAGTTCCAAAGAAATATCTTTGGCAGGTAGATAGATAGATAGACAGACTCTGAGACCACTAAAAACCAACAACATTCAATCAAGTTGTTTTTATGGATTTCAAAGAACTGACAAGATTGTTTGATATCTCTATTCTGTCATAAATTTGATTGCAATGATTTCTTAAATATAACTTCAAGTACATCAAGACTATATACTGTGGTAGTAGCCTATCTAATTAAGAATCTTGCCATTTTTCCCTAGTCCGATCCATCAATCGTGGGTGGAATGATTGTCAGCATTGGAGACAAGTACATTGACATGTCTACAAAGACCAAAATTCAAAAACTGACCAGGATCATGAAAGAAGTTGTATAATGTCCATCCAGTTGTGAATGTTCATCAAAAACTTGCAAGGTCTATAATGAGAACAATAAAAATGTTTATCCTTAAAATAGTTGGTTGTATTTATAGTACTTTTCTATTGCATTTGATAGTACATTGATATTGATCAATATATATGTCTTTGTCTTGTTTAAGATGCACCCCATTGTAGCTGCTATTTAAAAAAAAAACAATTCATTCTTCAGAAGTGTGCTTTTGGGAACCACCAATTGTGAAACTGGAAATGTAGTTAGTGCTACTGGTGTTGCATTCTTGTGCTACCATCTGATGGTAAAGAGCCTACCCTCCCAAAACATCTTGTCTCTCTTTTGGATAATATTTGTTTTTGACTGGAACTCCAACACATTAATGTTTTTGGTTGTCTTTATTTTTGCAGCCTTTTTTTTTTTTTTTTTTGCTCTTTCCTATTAAGACAAGACTAGCCATTAGTGATAGAGATTGTTCCATGCACCTTGTATTGAAAGCCATAGTCTTTTAAACCAGGGGTCTCCAACCTTTGCAACTTTTAAGTCTGAAGGACTTCAGCTGTGTATTCTGTTTCTTAGCATAAAATAAAGATATATTCGTGAGGGTATTAAAGTATAGAATTGTGGTCTAAACCAGGGGTCTCCAACCTTTGCAACTTTAAGTCTGAAGGACTTCAGCTGTGTATTCTGTTTCTTAGCATAAAATAAAGATATATTCGTGAGGGTATTAAAGTATAGAATTGTGGTCTAAACCAGGGGTCTCCAACCTTTGCAACTTTAAGTCTGAAGGACTTCAGCTGTGTATTCTGTTTCTTAGCATAAAATAAAGATATATTCGTGAGGGTATTAAAGTATAGAATTGTGGTCTAAACCAGGGGTCTCCAACCTTTGCAACTTTTAAGTCTGAAGGACTTCAGCTGTGTATTCTGTTTCTTAGCATAAAATAAAGATATATTCGTGAGGGTATTAAAGTATAGAATTGTGGTCTAAACCAGGGGTCTCCAACCTTTGCAACTTTAAGTCTGAAGGACTACAGCTCCCAGACTTCTCCAGCCAGCTTTGCTAGCTGGAGAAGTCTGGGAGCTGAAGTCCTTCAGACTTAAAGTTGCAAAGGTTGGAGACCCCTGTTCTAAACAATACTTGAAAACAAATTTCACTGAATTTCAATGGGTTTAATTTCAAGCGGATACTGTATATAATAGATTAAAATCCAGTTGGGTCTTTGTAAATTCTTCATTGACCACATAATGCCTGACAAAATTGTGTGAGGCCAGAATCTCACATTAAATGGCATATATTTGTCAGAGGAATAACTACAGGTCTAGGCATAGATCGAGGAGGAACTCTGGGGATTCAGAATTACATTTGATATTAAGTAGATTGCATTATTGTAGACTTGAGGTTAGAATCAGAAGGAGCCAATCGTTTATTAAATGGCTCAATTAAATCAAGAAGAGGACTTAGAAAGATATTTGGCAGAGATTTTGTTTTTCTACTCAGTTTTCAGCACATGCTGAAATATTGCTTTTGAGATCAGCTGGTCTCAGCAAGATGCTGACAGCAATTAGTTGGTCAAAGACATCAGGTACATAACTGCAGTGGCATACTCAACCTTAACAGTAAGCTTTAGTAATGCAAAAGATAGGTGAGCATTGGCCAGAAATGATTAGAGACAGCTCTGTTTAGTAATTCTGGAGAGGGTACAATAGTATCTTAGTACTCGACTACTTCAAAACTCAATAAATTTGGTATTCTACACATTTTGATGTGAAAGTGTCCCAGTACTTGGCCTTTCTTTAGGACTCAACATGCTGTTATAAGATGAGGATGGCTGTGGGGAACAGACAGGAAGCCAACCAGGCTATGAAAGTTGCTGCAAAAGAAGGGGGTGGCCACAGACGGCGGACAGGAAGTCGGCCATGCTGGGAAGGTTGCTGATAGGAAATTGGACAGACAATTTTTCCAAGACGAAACAAAGGGTTACATGGTAAATCATGTGGTTTGTTTGGGACTCATCCTTTTTAGTACCCGTTGCACCTCCCAAAACCAATGTGGAGTACCAAGATACTATTGTACTATATGAAGTGATATGTTTGTGAAAGATATTGAATGCAAATATTGACAGAGCTAGAGAAGGAGTATATATCTTTCTAGGACCATTAATAGTACAAACTGAATAACTAGAAAGAGTTTATATGCTGAACTATGAATTTTTCTTCACAGGTCAGTTACATTTTGCATTATCCATAATATGTATTAAATCCTTTAGATTTGAATTTTCCATTCATGGTTGTGATCTTTTTAGGCAGATAAATAAATCATTTATCCAAACTTGCCAAAATTTTACTGCCAGATCTACTTATTGACGTCCTTTGAATGGTTCTCTTTCTTCAAGTTGTTGGCTTCCTGTTGTCTTCTAAGAATATGCTAATTTGTTTTGACACTGGAGCTAATGCACCTGCTATTTTTATTGTCCAGTAAGATTTCTCTAAACAAATACTTTTTAAAAAAAAATCTAGGAAAAGAAAACAACAGGCACCTTTGTTAATACCTTCTGAGTATTAACTCAGCATAGCCAAAGAAAGTTAGAACAAAGACATTTAATATTTTTCCAGCACGAAGGAATTTTCTTTTTACTTTCTACATAATGTATTATTTTCATATACATTATATTTAATAAAATGTACTGATACAGAAAAAAGAAAAAGATGAGCTTAGTACTATTTACATGTCTTAATTCAAACATTTCAAACAACATTGAAAAATAAAAACAAATGATTTTTCATTGTGTTTTCAACCAGTCAGTGCCAAATAACTGCATGCCTATTAAGTTAAACTTACTCTAAAACTTGGTCAGTTTAAAGTTTCTAACTAAAGTGTGTTTCTCTGGTCAAAAAATACATAAGTATGTCATTTCTGATACAAAATTCGACACTATCTTCAATAAATAAATAGTAAACCAATTCTTAAAAGTATGAAATGTAAACTTTGTTGTTTCTCCAACATACAGGATTTTTTTTTAAAAAAATGACTGCTGAAAATAATACAGTGGCTTCCTTGGAAATAATAATACACAAACAGTTTCAAGCACAATTTACATTTATCACCAGACCTTATATACCTATCAAGTATAAAGTTATTCTAATTTCCTAATGGAAATAATAAAGATTTGCTGTGCTAAGTAACATTCATCTCCACAGGAAACATGAAAACTGATACCAAAACGACATGCAAAGAACAGCAAAGCCAACACAACTCACAAGTACATTGACGTGCTAACATCTCTCATTCTGAAAATCTACAAAAATCCCCTTTTAAGCATGATCCTTGGGTATCAAATGGAATTGAAATTGAAAATAGAAAGAAAATGCACTTGCACTGACCCAAATTCTTCTGTTGATGTGCTAAGTTCATCCCAAGTTTTTAAGCAAATAGTCTTGTTTAAAACACTCATCTGAATCAAGTTTTTCCTATTTGAAATTGCAGACCACCAGTGAATCTTTACATTTGCAGTATAGCAACAGGTTCCTTCGACTGAGATCACTCACTTTGTCTCAGCACATCCAATGTTTTGACGGGCAAATCTGCAACTATCTTGATGAGTTACAATATGTTACCGTAGTTTCGAAACCCAGGGTGTATCATTTCATTTGACCGAGGCACACAATGCAGTGTAATAAACTCTCCTGTTTATGGATATTTTAGCCTTGTCTTCATGGACAACAACGGCTTTTGTGAACTAGAACAACCTTTCCATTAGATCAGGGGTCTCCAACCTTTACAACTTTAAGTCTGAAGGACTTCAGCTCCCAGACTCCCAAAGCTGGCTGGAGAATTCTGGGAGCTGAAGTCCTTCAGACTTAAAGTTGCAAAGGTTGGAGATCCCTGCATTAGATTAATCCCCCAGCAGCAATTTAATAATCTTATTGCAAGGTACAGCAAATACACTGCAGGACCTGGGCAACCCTTTGCTAATTGGATCAAAAATCCTTTCCAACTCAAGTAAAATACACATACCTGAATGATCCATGAATGATGATGCATGGATAGAGATTAATCCATTTGGCGAAAGACTAATGCATACGAGAGGCAACAGGTTTCAGGTTCACTTAAAAGCCTTGCCTGCTAAAGGGTTTTAAGTTACTGCACCCTGGGCCAGCGATTTATTCTTAATCCACAAAATATCTGCTTCAACAAATGCTATGAAAAAGCAACCTTCAGCTAAGCTCTGAAAAACATTCCAGGCTACTTGTCACTTCAACATTTCTTTCCTTCCTTTAAAAAACAACAACATTCAAATATCAGGAACTTCCTAAAAAAAATGTCAAATATCTTACATGGCAAGAATGCATTCGTGTTATAAGTATTTTTATATAAATATATTCACAATTTGTTTATATACTACTCTGAGGGGCAATAGGCACAACACTCTAGGATAAATCATTAGAAAGTCCAAAAAGTCATATTAGGACACCCTCTTGACATAGCATGCTGCAGGAACCAGGAAAAAAGTGCAATGTTTTCTCTACCTTGTCAGAACACAGACTGAGGTCTGTTATTCTAGAAACCCTGAATACTGCAGCAGAAATTCCACAGAAAACACCAGAACAAAAAAAAAAAAAGGAAAAATAACATTTTTCTCACAATTTGGAATTCATTATTGTCAAAAATTAATCTGGCTAATAAGAGTCCATAACATCTGCAGGGCAAGATATTTATCTCTTCTAAAAGAACTGAGCTATTTTGTAGAAACCTCCCATTTCCCTTTTTAAGGCTCATCAAACAGCTGCAGATCAAGTCGGACAACGATCTCTCCTGTTGGGACTTCATGCAGGAGAAGACACTTCGTAACTGGTCCCTTTGAGCCTTGGTCTTTCTTAATATCAGCCACACGAATTTCTGTTCGACCCAAGAAATCTGAAATAGGAAACATGCAATTATCTATATAAATAAAAATGTAACAAGAGTTTGTTCAAACCCGCTAATCTCTAAAAGTACTGCACCAATCGCTTCCAAATTTTCACACGTTTCTTTGAAATAAAGCACCAATGATTATATATATATATATATATATATATATATATATATATATATATATATATATATATATATATATATATATAGATTGTGTAGATGTCACACCTGTGCCAGGTACACGCAACGGAAATGTAAAAAATTATTAAATAGGTAGGTAGATGGATATAGAGAGAGCAGTGGGCCACAGGTATTATGTCTTCTTTTATGACATAAAATACTTTGTCCATAGAGATAGAGAGAGGGAGGGAGAAATGCGGTAGGTAGGTAGGTAGGTAGGTAGGTGGATAGAGAGAGGGAGAGAGGGAGAAATACAGTAGGTAGGTAGGTAGGTAGGTAGGTAGGTAGAGGGATAGAGAGGAAGAGGGAGAAATACAGTAGGTAGGTAGGTAGGTAGGTAGGTAGGTAGGTAGGTAGGTAGGTAGAAGGATAGAGAGGGAGAGGGAGAAATACAGTAGGTAGATAGGTTGGGGGTTATACAGTGGTTATGTGTACGTGTTTGTGTATGCAGGTGTAGATCTACACACAGATTGGTTGGCCATTTAACCAGACTGGGCCACAGCAACGCGTGGCTAGGAACGGCTAGTAACAAATATGAATATTGGGATCAAGCTGAAAAACAAGCACATCCTGGGCATATATTATTTATAGGAAAATGCCACAAAGCAAAACAAACCAACTCTAGGCATGACTGTAGACCAGTTAACTTTTATTTCAGTTGCAATTACAACTTGTCTCGTTGGAAGATCCCTGTTATTTAAAGGCGTACTTTCAATTATTGTCAAGGCATAGTGTAAGAATGAGAAACCTGACACTTTCCATACACGCACACTGCCATAAAAACACACTTCTCTCCCCATTGACTACTGTATATAGGTTGAGAAAAGCTGTTTTTAACACAAAACCCAGCTGAAAAATGAGGTGCCACTTACCATCAGGACTGAACTGATCTCTCTCAAACACTGTTATGCACAGCACATCTTGTTCCAAATCTTTGATAAAAAACTGACAGTTAGAATTCCATTTGGGATTGAGAGTGTCCTGTATAGTCTTGGTGATATGACACTGTGACCCCATTGTCACTTCACAATACGGGTTACTCTTTCCTAATAGAAGAATTCACATAGATGGTATAAGCACTGATTACACATTTGCCTCTAGGAAGTCAGTCGTTTAGTTCTATTCTTTTCACAAGACATCACCAATTGCGTTTAAACAAGGAAATTCATTTGGCTTTTGGCGTGTATGAATACTGCAAAATGAAATCTGGCATCGTTCAAAGTTACATGTGACTCACCACTTTTTAATCCATATGTTAATTAACTACTAGTATTAAACCAGGGATGTCCAAACTTGGGAACTTTAAGACTTGTGGACTTCAACTCCCAGAATTCCCCAGCCAGCATAGCTGGCTGGGGAATTCTGGGAGTTAAAGTCCACAAGTCTTAAAGTTCCCAAGTTTGGACATCCCTGTATTAAACCCAAATGGCTCGGGCAGTGAATTTCAAGGAGATATGTTTTTTTTCCTTGAGAGAGGACAAAGCAGGAATCAATAAACTTCACCTTAGCTGTCTTCCCCAAACTGCCAAAAAGAGGTGGACTGACTTATGGAACATATGGAAGCTTCTAACATTACAGGTAGTCCTTAACTTGTGACCCCAATTGAGCCCAAAATTTCTATTGCTAAGCAAGACAGTTAAGTAAATTTTGCCTCATTTTATGACCTTTCTTGCCGCGGTTGTTAAGTGAATCACCATAGTAGTTAAGTTAGTAACACAGTTGTTAAGTGAATCTGGCTTCCCCTTTGACTTTGCTTGTCAGGCGTTTGCAAATGACGATCACCTGACCCCCGGGACACTGCAACAATCATAAATACGAGACAGTTGATAAGTGTTGGAATTCTGATCAAGCGACTGGGAATGCTGCATTGGTTGTAAGTGTGAAAAACAGCCACACAAGCAGTCCTTTTTTCAGTGCTGTTGTAACTGTGAAGGTCACTAAATGAACTGTTGTAAGTCGAGGACTACCTGTATTAAAAGCTAGTCTAGATAGCTGTTCTGACTCCCTCCCTACACAAGACAAATGACTAGACTGACTGCTTCTTGGCAGCTTGCCTGAACTAACCTGAACTAGACTGAAAGATTACGCGACACAATTCTCCGACTCTGTAGCTTCTCTGTTGTTTCCTGCAAACCTACTCTTCACAGAGGATTTCTTTTAAAGCCTCTTGGGAGAAGCCAGTCAATTAGGCAGCTGATACTGATTCTCTCCGATTGCATCGTTCTGCTAATTGCCATTGCCTCCTCTCAATCCTTCTTAGCCTGACGTCAGGGACAAACTGGGTTTCCTCTTCCCCACTACACCAAGCCCTAGGTGCCTCCTGATGCCTAGCCGGGCTCTCTGCTCTCTCACTCTCGGCCTTCTCCTCCTCCTCTAGAGCAGACTCATAGGACTCCTCACTAGAGGAATCCATCAGCAGCTCATCCGGAGCTGGCTGGGCCACAACAGATAGCTATAGGTAAAGGTAAAGATACTTTCAAGCTTAACATATGGACATATGCAGGGTTTTGGCAACAGTTTGGAAGTGGTTTCCCTTTGCTGCCTCTCTTGTGTTCCATAATAGTCAACATACTAATCTGCACGAGATGTTTCAAATGATATTTTTCAAACACTGCCATTTTTTTTCTGAAAAAATGTTTTCCGTTAAGCAGATTACACAACCCCAAGAGGTGCCCTCTGTCACACTGTGGGTGGGGTGGGAAAAAGAATAATGTTCTTACCGTGAGATCTGCAGGGCTTCAGTTCAATACCTTCAACAATGTTCACCATTAACCTTCCAATACCTGTTGCCCTTTGGGATCGGACTGTGGCAAGAACAGGCAAGATTCATTATAATATTCTTCTGTTATTTTGGGGAAAACTTAAAACTGTACCCCCAGTGCAGTACCTAAGTATGCTTTTTCCCTCTTCTTCTTCTCTGTTTCTATGTAAAGTTCAGAAGCAGCTTTGATTTTCTGAACCCAAGCTGTCCTTCAGAAAGACAAGGTGGAAACAAAGTTACCCATTGTCATATAGGGCATCAGGTAAGCAAATCTGATTGCATGGAAGAATGAACCTATTTTAGCTCTACGTTTTATAGCCAAAGCAGATGGGATATGAAGGATCTGTGCACATTATCTTCTCCATGAAAAATAAATGATAAGAGAGGGAATGGACAATGCAGGGAGAGCAAGGGACAATTCTTGGTGCTTCTTTTCCCAATTAAAACTATGTGCCTGACCAAAATTGTTATGGAGAAAATAAGTCAGGGATGTCCAAACTTGGGAACTTTAAGACTTGTGGACTTCAACTCCCAGAATTCCCCAGCCAGCTATGTCCAAACTTGGACATAGCTGGCTGGGGAATTCTGGGAGTTGAAGTCCACAAGTCTTAAAAGTTCCCAAGTTTGGACATCCCTGAAATAAGTAGATAAATATAGTTGCTGTGAAGTCAAAATAGGAGAATGCAAAGTTAAATGTTAATAACACTCCATGCTATGAGGGGTAATGAAACCAAGTATATGTAGCACATTTGCATGATAGAACAACAATAACAAAAGAGAACATTCAAAGTCCAGTAATGTTCAGCGCTAATACAAGGGTATTTTACCTTTCATTTATACTTTCTGCACGAAGTGTGTAGACCCGATCAATATGTGAGATGTGGAAGATGGGTTCATCCCCAGAAGGATCCGTAGGCAGTTTTACCAAAACCTCATTTAGAAATATAGGCTGCAGAAATATTACGCAACATTCAGTTTAATTTGGAATGAAAGCCTGAGAAGAGATGTTTGTTAAGCTTGGCACGCAACTGACTGGTATGCTGCTGGATAGATAGTACTTTTCTTTTTCATATAAAATATATGCCAGTTATCCACTGCAATGTAAATATTTTGTGTATCCACTGGCCATAACTACATTATTTGGAACATAGTCATAAAAAAAAATTCGCTATCCTCTAGGAAAAGATTCAGCATATTTGCAAAGATACATTTTGGTCCTTCTTTCCACCAAGGCTCATTTCCACTGATCTGCTCAAGGCAGTAATTATATGGGTAATACAATATCCAGAATATTGTCACGTAAACTGAAAAAAAAACAGTTGTTATAGTATCACCTCTAATTCAGTGCTACAAATACTGTCAAAACATGGGCATTAAGCGGAAGGATACCGACATTATGTAAAAGAAGTGGAATGCTGATCCCATTCCAAGCTTGGGTTCACCATAAATAGTATGGCCAAAACATGGGGCAAGGCTCCTATAAACTGCCCCAGACTCATAAGTACCCAAGACATTTCATTGGTAGTGGCTCACTGAGTCATTTAAATGGCCCCCTTCTCACTGTGATTGTGAAACTCGTGATATATGATATGTCCCATAAAACAATTATATCCTCAAATTTTAAATCTGCATGCTTAACCAACTTATTTTATTTTGTTTCATTTTAGTTTTAGCATTAGGTAAATGATGTTCCTGTCATAATTTTTCAGGCAACATATCTTATCTGTTATAGGAATCAACTTTAGATGTTTAGAATATATTGTGCATATATATTCTTTGTTTCGTGTATCCTCTGTACCTTCAATTTATAAATAGTTATTTAATTCGAATCGAATCGAATTTTTATTTATAATCGAATTTTATTTATAACCCGCTCTCTCTCCCCGAAGGGACTCGAGGGAGAGAGAGTTAACTCTTGGGAGTTAACAATCACCACCAGGAACAGTCACTATACTAAATGTCTAAGTGGAAAATACTGATTTGATTTAGTTAATTTATCTGAAAACAGGAAGAGATCTCAAAGCAGAAAAAATGTTCTTTTATTGCCTGTGAATAGTAGATGGATGCTTTTAAACTAAAGCAAATGATTTGTCAAAAGCTTGACATAAGCTTTTGTTAATTCACTAATTGTTTTTGTTAATTCACTAACTGCTTTAGTTAATTCTCTAATGTTACCAATCCACAGCTTGTGGGAAAATATAAAAATCTGCCAGAGTTAGACTACATGAGAATGATTAAGGATACTGTATGTTTTTGTTCCATCTCTGCTTCTGGGGTAAACAACATACATAAACACAAACTAGACCAATAAAGGGGACACGACATTATTTTCTATGCCAGGGGTCCCCAACCTTTGCAACTTTAAGTCTGAAGGACTTCAGCTCCCAGAATTCTCCAGCCAGCAAAGCTGGCTGGAGAAGTCTGGGAGCTGAAGTCCTTCAGACTTAAAGTTGCAAAGGTTGGGGACCCCTGTTTTATGTAACCTAAAAAAGTAGTACATTTATAAACAATCACTAAAGACATTACAGATTTGGATTTGAGGAATCAGAAACTGAATACAAGGGTATTTCCATCATTCCTCCAAACAGCTGGTGAATGCTGACTCGTCTGTAGCCATGAGGGCTCAACTGAATACATCATTGTCTGTTCTTATACATTATAATGTTTAAAGTCAGATGAGCCGTACCATTTTTATTAGAACCATTTCACATTAATGTTTCCCTCAAACTCAAACCGTTCTGGGAAAGAAAGACAAGAAATGTTTGCTAATATCAGGGGAGAGAAAGCACGCATTAATCCATCCCTTTCAAGTCATAATAAAATTTCCATCCTTGCATTTCCCATTCGTTTTTTTTAAACTATCCAATACAATTTTAATGATCTGGTTAACAACGCGTCTAGCTCGGTCCCAAGAAACAAATAAGGGCAATCAGGGTGCTTTGGGAACATTAAGGATTGAAATTAACCTTCTAAGTGCCTCTAAATTAAGAATGCTCAGTGATTATAAAATATGCAATTTGGGGGGAGAAGGGTAAGCAGAAGGAAGCGATAGAAAACAAAGGATTAGAACTGGCTGGCTGTTAGGTGTGAAGGATTTATTGTTCAAGCCTATACACAAGAATCTAATCAATTAACATACAGTACTAAATTTGCACCAGATAAGGGTCAATGAAATTCAAGAGGGGTTGAATTTGGACCATTTGTGGGAACATAACAACTCTAGTCTGATGACTCGCTTAACTCTACTCACAATGTTACAATGGCTGGAATATTCCATACTGAATTATTTTATTGAAAGTTCTACTTATATCCACTATTTTCTACTGATGCAGTTTAATTTCTACGTCAAGTTGTCATCATCTTCCTCTCATATGTAAGAGGTATAATTGTGGCTGTGTTTTCACAAGCACTGAAAAAAACTGAACTGACATACAAAATAATTGTGGGGATTGAAAAGATCTGTTGCATGTTCACCCAGCAAAACAAATATGCTTAGGTTTATTACAATTTAGTGGATAGACATGATTTTACTATATAGTCATTTACGCCAATGAATATTTGAATATGAAGCAGCCCATTTAGAAATATTTGATCGATCACATGACAGTGACATGATAAAAATACTTTCCTTATTGATCACGTTGTTCACCTGATTTCATTACTTACTATAATAGATATATTTTATAAAATAAGCTTACACGCTTCAAAGGAAAATGCCTATATACAGTGTTGTTAACATCATCTTTCTTCCAGGAAATTCCTCTGATTATGACACTGTGCCATTATACCTTATTTAAAAATAATGACCAGTGAATGCCTTCAGCTCATTTGAGAATTATCTTAATGGTTAGCGTTCTGGACAAGGAATACTGTAATTCATTTTGTCAATAGTCAGCTGCTGCCTAGCACCAAGCCCGAGAAACACAGAACAAGATACTTTTATGTCATAATTTAATTTAATTTAATTTATTTCGATTTATAGAACCGCCCTTCTCCATCGAAATGGACCCAGGGCGGTGCACAGGGAGTTAAAATCAATAAATAACAATAAATAGGCAAAGCAGGAACAAGAAGGGCTGGATTTAGACTGTTGGGGGTAAGGAGCTACACATATTGATAGAGAGTATTCAACTGCTCAGTGGTTTCTTTCTAGTATGCATCAAAGAGCTTTATTTAGCCATGTTGCATCCAGTATTTGGATAGCCTTTGTCAAGTCTGCCACCCAATGCTTTATTTCAAAGTAAAGTATTAAATTACCTGGGCACCTCGGGTGGGAAGGACACTAGAGGAAATTTATTTATGAAATTTACATAGCTGCCCATCTCACAGATGTGACTCTAGTTGGCATAAATTTATTTATTTATTTATTTATTTAAATTTATACCCTGCCCTTCTCCTTAAAAAGGACCCAGGGCGGCGCACAGGCGTTATTAAAAACCATACAAAAATACAAAAATACATAATTATTAAAAACGATTAAACTTTCCCTGTGCTAAAACTAATAAAACTCTAAAATTTAAAATTTTCCCTATAAAAGTCAGAAACGGGGGTTATGTTAGGCCGGCTTGTTGGAATAAATGAGTTTTAAGACGTTGGCGGAAAAGGCGGATGTCCCCGATGATGCGTAGGTCGGGGGGCAGGTCGTTCCAGAGGGCTGGGCCCGCCACAGAGAAGGCTCTTCCCCTGGGCGTCGCCAACCGGCATTGCCCGGCCGACGGTACCCGGAGAAGGCCCTCTCTGTGGGAGCGGATCGGTCGAAGGGATGTATGGGGCAGAACGCGGTTGCTTATATAGCTAGGCCCCGAGCCATGGAGCGCTTTGAAGATGGTCAAATAAAACAATCAGGTAAAAGAATTTAAAAAAAACAGCATAATTTAACAATTTAGATACTGTAAAAACAGTTTAAACACAGTTATAAACAGGACCATGGGAGAATGAACCAGCTTCCTAAACACGGTGCAGCTACCCCATTGGCCCATATTTCCCGGCCAAAAACTTCCTCACTGGTTTGCTTTTAGGCAACAATAGCAACCATTTTGGAACAAGCATGGACTCATTTTGTGAAAATATCCAAACTATGTTCTCAAAATTCCAAAAATTCCTATTGGCTTCAAGGAGGTTTGGGACCTTCATGCTTTTGTACGAGAAAAAAAAAGGAGATTATAATTAAAAATCAGTATTTCCCTTTTGAAAGTGATACTTACGGTTTTGTACATTTTATACTGCAGATTAGACTTGGGGCTGAAAACCTTGTCTGTGCCAGATGAGCCAAGAGGTTTTATGATCTGCGTCAGCAGGAGGAAGTCGTTGAACAGAAAACCATACAATTCCTTGTTGCTCTTGGCCTTGTAGAGTTTTCCACTGTGCAGGAATTTGCGTGGCCCCAAGCAGTTTGTAACAGAATTAAAAACAAGTTGCTGAGGGGGAACAAAACATACACACACACAAACCCAGCAGCAGTGAGATGTATAAAAATATACCAATCATGACATTGTTGTGTGTAATTGAACTCAAGACATCAGCTACTGTTTGGGGTCAATGCTTTAACCCAGGGATGTCCAAACTTGGGAACTTTAAGACTTGTGGACTTCAACTCCCAGAATTCCCCAGCCAGTTATGCTGGCTGGGGAATTCTGGGAGTTGAAGTCCACAAGTCTTAAAGTTCCCAAGTTTGGACATCCCTGCTTTAACCCAACAGTATAATGTCAGTACTTTGGTGGTGTGGCGAGAAAATAAGGGTTATTTTTTGGAACTATTCTTTTAGGTTTGTGCCCTTCAATCAGATTTGAAAGAAGAAAAATTTCAAGAATTGAAGGACGTATACAAATAAAACCGGTAATAATACAGGACTAGTTTTGCTACCAGTTGACTGTTGACTGTTTTGTCTGTTGGCAACACTGGCCATATTTGCTGTCACATTAAGACATAAATCAATAAAACTTTTTATTATTAATTTATTCTCTGTGGAGATTCTCAGTCATGCAGGTCAGGGTTATCCCAAAAGTGCTTTTTTTTAAAAGGGGCAACTGATTTTTCTGGTTGTTCTTCGAAGACGTTTTGCTTCTCATTCAAGAAGCTTCTTCAGCTGTTATTATTGTATGATAACTATTAAAATTATATTAGTATAGCAAGTGCCAGTATGTACCAATGCACAAGAAGTGAAATTGGCAAGTTGCTCCTTCCATTTGTTTTGTAGGACAACTTTGCTTCTCATCCAAAGTGGACCTGTAGTTAAAATTAACTGGGCTTAATATAAAGAAGGCAGCTTCCAAAACCAGCGTTTGAAGATGATTTGTTTTAAACTACCCATTATCAAACAAGGGAAAGAAAAGGACAGAAAAATCTGAAGTTTTCTATCTGAGCATATAACTTTGGAGGACGAATGGGAATGCGAAGCCTAAGGCAGGGGTGGGCAAACGTTGCAAATTTAAGTTTGAAGGACTTCAGCTCCCAGAATTCTCCAGCCAGCAAAGCTGGCTGGAGAAGTCTGGGAGCTGAAGTCCTTCAGACTTAAAGTTGCAACGTTTGCCCACCCCTGGCCTAAGGCATGCTGACGCAACTTCATTTATGCTGATCCATGAGTATGTAACATGTGAACATAGATTGTCTAGATCATATTGTGCTAAGCTGTGATCACACCGTTTACCATTTACATATTGTCATAACCACCATTTATAATGAAGAATGGCTGGGTTTCCTCGACACACTAAGTTAAAATCAAGCAAAGGAGATTATGGCTTAGTGCCGTGATGGCGAACCTATGGCATTTATTTATTTATTTATTTATTATTAAATTTATACCCCGCCCTTCTCCAAACGGACCCAGGGCGGCGCACAGGGATGTTAAAACACATATAAAACATATAAAATTTTAAAAAACGTATTCTAATAGACCCTGCGCTAAAAACCGAATTTAAAAAACCCAAATTTAAAACTATCTAGGAGTCAGTAATGGGGGTTACGCTAGGCCGGCTAGATGGAATAGGTGTGTCTTCAGACACTTGCGGAAGAGGCGGAGGTCGGAGATGGTGCGGAGTTCAGGGGGTAGGTTGTTCCAAAGGGCAGGGCCCGCCACAGAGAAGGCTCTTCCCCTGGGTGTCGCCAGTCGGCATTGTCCAGCCGACGGCACCCTGAGGGGGCCCTCTCTGTGGGAGCGTATCGGTCTGAGGGATGTATGGGGCATGCATGCCACAGATGTCACGTGGAGCCATTTGTTAGGGCTCACGAGGCATTGCCCTGTCAGCTGGCCAGCGTTCATTCATGCTCTGGCCAGCTGACTTTGTCCTTCTTTTGAGGTTGTTTTTCACCCTCCGGAGGCTTCCCTAAAGCATCCAAAGATTTAAAAAACCGGCCCTTTGGGCAAACTAGAAGTTAAGGAGCAGACTTCCAGTTTGCTCGTAGGGCCATTTTTCACCCTTCAGAGCCTTCAGGGAAGCCTCCTGAAGGCCCCTGAAGGCTCCGGAGGTTGAAAATTGGCCCTACGGGAAATCCGGAAGTCACTTCGGGTTTGCTTGTAGGGCCGGTTTTTGCTCTCCAGAGCCTTCAGGAAGCTTCCCGAAGGCCCCTGAAGGCTCCGGAGGTCAAAAATCAGCCCTACAGGGAACCCAGAAGTTCAGGAATGATGACTTCTGGTTTGTCCATAAGGCTGAATTTCGCCCTCTGGAGCTTTCATGGAACTTTTGGAGGTCGAAAATTGGCCCTACGGGGAACCTGGAAGTCACCATTCTCAAACTTCCGGGTTCCCCGTAGGTCCATTTTTTGCCCTCCAGAGGCTTCAGGGAAGCTCCTGAGGCCTCCAAAGGGCATCGGAGGGGAGGCTGTTTTCCCCCTCCCCAGGCTCCTAGAAAGCCTCTGGAGCCTGGGGAAGGCCAAAAAACTGTGGCAAAAGCAGGAGGGTCGCTGATTGTGTGCATGCGTGCACATAGCATTATGGGTGACGCACGCCGGCGCATGACCCCCCTGTGCTCCCCCCCCCGGTTTTGGCATGGCAGCCAAAAAAAGTTTGCCATCACTGGCTTAGTGGATATATAAACCCACTAAAAATAATAACAACTGTCTTAATTTATATCTTTGATTTCAAGAAACACAGCCTTTTTCTGCATTACTCATATATAGAAAACAGTTGATTTTTCTAGTGAAATAGTTTGCTAGTATGAAAAGAACTTAGTTGACTCAATAAAGTGGACTACATTTTCTCACAAGAAGAGTCACCATCATATTGTGCCTTAATAAAAGAGTCAAAGAGAAATAAAAACTAAAAAAATTGACACTGGTAGAAGTTATGTCTACCAGTGAGCAGGATGAAATTAATTTAAAAATCTTGTTAGTATCTCTTTTAACTAAACAGAATTATTAACACTATTTCATTAGCTGCCGGTATCTTTTTAAAAAAAATTAAAACACAATTTGTTTGTATATATTTAAGATTTACCTCTGATAATCCTTCACATTGAACATGAGCTTGGATCCATTCTAATCTGTCTGAATTTTCTTTCTCACGGACACCTTCATTCACCTGTGAACACAATTCCTCTGCTTTCTCTAAAGCATGTTTCAAGTGGCTATGATCAGGGTGATTTTCAGGAGTATTTTCCAATATCTGCATAAAAATAAGCCAATTTAGTTCCTTAGCAATCTGCAAATCGATTCCCCTATAATTATAAGAGAATTAATTATAAAAATAAATAAAAATTAATTTAAGGAAGATCCTATAAGACAGGGGTCTCCAACCTTTGCAACTTTAAGTCTAAAGGACTTCAGCTCCCAGACTTCTCCAGCCAGCAAAGCTGGCTGGAGAAGTCTGTGAGCTAAAGTCCTTCAGACTTAAAGTTGCAAAGGTTGGAGACCCCTGCTGTAAGAAACCAATAAAGAAAAGCCATTTCTTGATTGCTAAAACTGATTAAGGCTGACTCATTTTCAAAGCAATTTTATTTTAATCTTTCTTATATTACTCTAACATAATTTGAACCTTTCATTATCTGTTCACTCCTCAGATTTACCTAATCATACCCTTAAGGAATCAAAAACCAGATCAATTTACACTTGAGTTTCATCTATGTAGGGAGGGGTTGAAGATCCAAATAAAACTAATAGAGGAGAGTGGAAAGCGACAGACGAATATATATAAAAATATGTATGTAATTTAGTTTAGGATTAGGTAGACTACATATGCTTGTGAAGGTCTAGCATTCAAAGCTCTCACAGTTATAGACATAGGGGTGGGCAGACTTACAACATATCTGGTGACTATCAAGCTAGAGTAGTGCATATCAGATAAATTAACAAATGGGGAGCCACTGTGTGAGACAGAATGCTGGAGCAGATGGGCTGTGGCCTGTTCCAGCAAGGCTATTCTTATGTTCTTAAGTTCTTAAAGTACATTTGGATCTCAGTATTTTAATCTGATAACAAAAGGACTTACATTTTTGATTATTAGAGGATATCGTGTAACCCGCTGCATAGGCTTTAGCAAAAAGCTTGACAATGGCATTCCTTTACAGCGAAGATCCATTGCTAATTTCTGAAATGTTGAGAAAGTAAGAAATATCAGCTGACTATGAAATGTATTTTTAACATGTCAAAATCTCTCTCTCCCTCCCTCTCCCTCTCCCCCCCCCTTTCCTCGTCTGTAAATCTATAGTAATAAAATATGTATAGCAGGGCTAAGTTGCTTACACAAATGCTATCTATTGGTCATTGAGAAATAGAATTTTGAGCTGTCTTGCCTAGGGAAACTGAATGGAGATTGTAAAGGTGAACAAGGAGAAAGAAAAGAAGTGGACTCATGATCAACATTCCTAATCCAGTCTTTCTTGCATGAACATGGTGACCAAAAGCCAAAGAATCCTCTTACTCCAGGAGCATGCACTTTCTGACTTGGGAAACTTTATTTGTCTCTATGCTGATTATTAGTCTAAGCACATATTAAGAATTAACAGGTAAACTATACAGTGATCCCTCGTTTTTCGCGGCTTCATGTTTCGCGGCTTCAGTGCGTCGCGGGTTTTTCAAAAATACAGAATAGAAAAAAAATGCATCGGTAGGAGGCAAGCGCCCCCTAGTGCTTGCTTTAAACGATGTCCACCAACTCAAGTTTCCGGTATAGTATATTGCGAATCCTACTTCGCGGTTTTTCAGTTTTCGCGGAAGGTTCCGGTCCCCATTAACCGCGAAAAACGAGGGATTACTGTACATTTATTTTCCATAGCCCCTGAAGGCACAGCAAGAAGCAATGGAAACTTGTCGGAAGGAGATCCAAGGTGAATATAATGAAGAATTTCCTGATAGTGAGAACAATGAATAAATGGCACCGCTTGCCTCCTGGATTTGGGGGTGGTCTGTCTCTGGAGGTTTTCAAGTAAAAATTGGGCAACCATTTGCCTGGGATCGTATAAGGGCCCTGTCTTGGGCAGGGGTTTGGATTAGAAGACCTCCAAGGTCCCTTCCAGCCCGATGTTTCTATGATTCTATGTAAAACTTAAAAGGTTTTCTCAAAGAGGCATAAGGCTCTCTAGTGAAGATTCCCCCTGCTTCACATAGACTAAGGATAGATTATTTCAGATAGGCATCTGTTTTATTAGAGAAGCTTTGATATTTTTATTTATTTATTTTATTAAATTTATACCCCGCCCTTCTCCTAAAAAAGGACCCAGGGTGGCGATATATCAGTATATTGGTTTTAAAATGTATTGTGAGTATGGCTGTGTGAATTGTAATGTTATATTGGGGTACTGATCCAATTTTTTGAAACTGATTCTGATATGTACTTGATTTGGCAACATCTGTATGTTTTTACTAAAGAGATAAAAGAGATTTGCCTTAGATCAGGGGTCTCCAACCTTTGCAACTTTAAGTCTGAAGGACTTCAGCTCCCAGACTTCTCCAGCCAGCAAAGCTGGCTGGAGAAGTCTGGGAGCTAAAGTCCTTCAGACTTAAAGTTGCAAAGGTTGGAGACCCCTGCTTTAGATAATGATGTCAAGATACATTTCTGTGGATCTGTGCCACAGAGATCCCAGTTTGGGATACTGAGAAGCTTTTAAAATTCTCAGTATTGCAAGCTGGTAAACATAAGGGCTTAATAAACACAGACTTACATTAAAAGATACTGAGCAATAATTTGCAAGAGATATACATGCAGGTACATCACCAATCTATTTGGGAGACTGCAAGATAGAATTCCTTGACTAAGTGTTGAAGGAAATGCTACAGAGCATGCATTTAACACAGATTTCCTCAGTTCTGCTAACAGTGAAGTACGTATGTACAAATAAGAGATTACATGGGCATGGAAAAGTATCATATACCCAATTGCTCTGTTTATTCTTCTGTTTCCCAAATTGTTTTTCCTGGCTTCGCCATTTACTTGTAGAACAGATGCAGAATTATTTGTATTCCAGATAACTCTACTGTCCAGCTTATTGTTATTTATTATTTGTATTCCAGATAACTATTCAGGCCACTCCTTTGTTGGTTTGTTTATTTATTTATTTATTTATTATTTATTTATTAATCGTATTTATAAGCCGCACCCATCTCACCACATAGGGACTCGGGACGGCGCACAGGAAATATAAAAAATATAAATATACATATAAACATTCTAAAAACTGAAATTAAATCGAACCCACCCTGCGCTAAAACCCATATTAAAACCCCAGAATTAAAACTTTGGTCAACTAAAAGCAGTGCAGTGTCGAGTAAAATCATGCCAGGCTGGCTTGTTGGAAGAAGTGCATTTTTAACCCCTGGCGGAACAGGCAGAGGTCCGAGATGACATGGAGTTCGGGAGGTAGAGCGTTCCAGAGGGTTGGGCCCATCACAGAGAAGGCTCTTCCACTGGGTGTCGCCAACTGGCATTGCCCGGTTGACGGCACCTGGAGCAGACCCTCTCTGTGAGAGCGTATTGGTCGTAGGGACGTATGGGGCAGCAGACGGTCTCATAGGTACCTAGGCCCCATGCCATGGAGCACTTTGAAGATGGTCATCAAAACCTTGTAACGCACCAGGAAGGTCACAGGTAGCCAGTGCAGCTCGCGCAGGAGCGGTGTTATGTGGGATTGTTGGTAAGTGGTATTTGTTTAGCTGCTGCTAGAAATCAGATGCTTTGTTTTTCAAACTTCCTAACTCTGCAAAGAATTTCGCCACACTGTGTAAAAGTCAGTTATTTGGAACAAAGTCAAAAGACTTCTTTGCCTTTGGAATTGAATAAGCCAATCTCTAAACTGTTATATCCTTATTTAACTGCATGATCAATTCATGAACTGTGCAGTCCTCTCTGACCAAATTATGGTCATTAGGACATAAATGGGAGGAAAATCGGTATTCAATTCTGTATTTCTGCTTGGCCTGTTTTAAATGCAGAAGGTTCTGAAAATAAAAAAAGAAGCAAGGGTGACATTCTCTTACTTTAACAAAGTCCTTGAAGTCAGGAACTTCATCTGTTTTCTGTTGTATGAGCGCTGCCCCATTAAGCTGGCAGCTGCAGAATCGAATGTAGGGCTGCATGTGAGGAAGCTGCGCAGTCAGGATATCACCAATCATTTTAACGGGCATTCTTTCACCTGACATCTTTTTACGAACTCGCAGTGCTCTAAAAAGCAAAAAGTAAAACAGATATTTGGTTAGGTATTTGATTAAATCCCTTTACTAATATCCCATAAATCAAAGTATTACAATAGAAACAGTTGGAAGCTGTCCTTTAGGAAAAGCTTTTTGAACCAGGGACCTGGCTACTTGCGGGACCGCCTCCTACCTCCCTTCGACCTGTCCGCTCCCAGAGTGGGCCTCCTCAGGGTGCCATCTGCCGGACAATGCCGACGGGTGGCCCCCAGGGGGAGAACCTTCTCTGTGGTGGGGACTGCCCTCTGGAACGACCTTCCCCCCGACCTTCGGATCATCGCGGACCTGCGCCTCTTCCGCCGGGCACTAAAGACATATCTATTCCAAGAGGCCGGCCTGGCTTAGTTTTAATGGACATAGTTTTAATTGATTGATTGATTTTAACCCTTTTTCTATTCTAAATTTTAGCACAGACCTTTATTTAATTTATTTTTAACTGTTTTGTACTGTATTGTTTTATATTTTATATTTCTGTGCACCGCCCTGAGTCCCCTTGGGGAGATAAGGCGGTATACAAATGTGAATAAGCTTGAAACTTAATCTTGAAACTTTCTGAAAATGCAAGGATTAACAACCTGTGGCTACTGAATCCTATTTCTGCTGCTCTGGGAGTTTCCTCCGATCATTGCAATGGTTTCCTACCATTACGAGGAGAGAAAACTTGGAAACTATTGCAAAAGGTATGAAATAAATGTATCTGTCAGAAAACAAAGAACCTGGAAATCTTCACAGAACCCTGCCCACCTATAATGTGGCTTCACCTTCAGAACTATCAGAACCTTTCAGTTCCCTAAAACAGGGGTCCCCAACCCTTGGCTGGGGCCCATTTGGAAGTGGGTCATGATAGCAGCAAGTGAACGCGCATGTATGAATGTGCATGTTCCATTTGTGGAACCTCCTAATTCCACTTACAAAGGGTTGGGCTATCTTTTGCTGGCCATGCCCCACATCTGATATTTTTTTAGGGCAGCAACCCCAACCTTTGCAGCTTTACAGAACCATCCTCTCTCCCAACCCCCTCACACACACTGCTGGTCTGCAAAATGGTAAAAAAAAAAGCCATCAAGCTGGCAGGAATAGCCAACACTCCAGAAGACAGGCTTAAGATACAGAAGGATCTTGACAAACTTGAACATTGGGCACTATCTAACAAAATGAAATCCAAGGGCGAAAAAAAGTAAGGTTCTACATTTAGGCAAGAAAAGCAAAATGCACAGGTACAGTATAGGTGGTACCTTGCTCAATAATAGCAACTGTGAGAGGGATCTTGGAATCCTAGTGGACAACCATTTAAATATGAGCCAGCAGTGTGCAGCAGCTGCCAAAAAAGCCAACACAGTTCTAGGCTGCATAAACAGAGGGATAGAATCTAGATCACGTGAAGTGTTAATGCCACTGTATAGTGCCTTGGTAAAGCCACACTTGGAATACTGCATACAGTTTTGGTCGCCACGATGTAGAAAAGACGTGGAGACTCTGGAAAGAGTGCAGAGAAGAGCAACCAAGATGATTAGGGGACTGGAGGCTAAAACATATGAAGAATATGTCTAGTTTGATGAAGAGAAGGACCAGGGGAGACATGATAGCAGTGTTCCGATATCTCAGAGGGTGCCACAAAGAAGAGGGAGTCAAACTATTCTCCAAGGCACCTGTGGGCAGGACAAGAAGCAATGGGTGGAAACTAATCAAGGAGAGAAGCAACTTAGAACTAAGGAGAAATTTCCTGACAGTTAGAACAATTAACCTCTGGAACAGCTTGCCTCCAGAAGTTGTGAATGCCCCAACCCTGGAAGTCTTTAAGAAGATGTTACATAGTCATTTGTCTGAAATGGTATAAGGTTCCTGCCCACGCAGGGGGTTGGACTAGAAGACCTACAAGGTCCCTTCCAACTCTGCTATTGTATTGTATTGTATTTTAATTTCTATATTTTTCCTTTCCAAGAAAATAGAAAGATTCCCCAACATATTACCATACTGACCAAAAATATGTTTACACAATAACTTACTTCAATAGTTTAATATTGCACATAATAAGTTCTTTCCAGTTTACAAAAATCATAGCAACTTCTTTTTCTGTAAGCAGTTCCGAGTCCATCAGTGGCTTCTGGAAGATCTGAAGATTTAAACAAACAATTTATCAAACTTACCGGTACTCTGTACTTCATTTGTGCTCTTAGCTTAAAAGTTCTGAAAACATCATTTCCTGCATCACCTTGATAATTTTATAGGGTGTAATATAGTCAAAGATCAGCATTTTAAAATCCCAGTGATTGCATCAGAAGATGTTAAATACACTAGCTGCTTAACCCCAGAGTAGCCAAAACACAATTACATGAACAAGAAGGCTTCAGGAAAATGTACCAATGGGCTCAAGTTCTAATTCAGAAAAAAGGCACTTTAAGATCATTATATAGGTAAAGATTATCTATGTCCCACAGGTACAACTTATCTATGTTGAATCTATCAAGTAATAAACAAATCTGGGCAAGTGTTTTTAATAATGAACAATTAAGCTCACCTCTGTTACTAATTGTAAATCATTCACATAATTCTCCTCTGTTACTATGAGTTCATGAATGTACCCCTGCCGTTTCCTTTCTGTAGGTGTCAACATGTCTAGAAGATGCAAATCAGCACACCCTGAAAAACACAAGGAAAGAGGTACTATTTATGGTTTTGATTATTAAGAAAATTCTGCATAAAATCCACATGATGATGTTTAGTTATTGACTGTTGCTGTTGAAGCTGCAAATAACTCCAACTCCATTCTCTTTCAAATAGGCTCCATTTTAATGCTATGATGTTACTGAATCTGAGAAATGTATCCAAGTTGAACAATTTCAGATTGCAGAAGAGAATTTAACATGATTGAATGATTCATATATAAGCATATAAATGCTTTTTAAAGCATTAAACAGCACTACAGTAAAACGTGTTTGGCATTACTTTACCAAACTGCAAATATTAACATTTTGAAAAAATGTGCTTTTACACTTTTGAATTGAAATATATGCTCCATTCACACAGTAACCAAAGGAGAAAATAGAAACATTTTGCTTAAAACATTAACATCTCATAGTCTCTACAACGTGTGTGTGCATACAACAATTAAGAACACTGTACAGGGCACAACGGGAGGGTCCGTTGAAATATGAACAAAAAGATATTGCCATATTAAAGCAGATCCCAAAAAAGATTAGAGAAGCAAGAAGGAAATTTTCCTTCTTGTCTAAAAAATTATATAAAAACGGGATATGGTTTAAATGGTTAATGCCTGAAGGAATGTTGGTATTCTGGGAGGGAGGCAGAATTAGAATTAAAACAATTGCCGAGGCCTTTCTTAAAAAACATTCCTCAATCCTGGGCGATGAAGAAGAAGGGACAGGAGGAGCCACGGGAGGGAGGGAGAAAGAAGGTGCGATAGCAAAAAGGCTCAGATCTCAAAAATAATTAATTTTGAACTATTGTAATTCTTGAAACGGATGAAAATGTAAAACTAACGATTGAATGTATGAATCTTAAAAATGTGCCAAATGTATATATCTCCTAACACTACTTGTTTAACATGATATTGTATGAGGACCCGATTGCAGTCACCATCTCTGGTATGGAAGCTCTAAAATGTATAATATAAACCCTAACGATCCTTCCCTAATATTATAAAATTGTAAAATCAATAAAAACTTTTATTAAAAAAAAACAAAAAACACTGTACTCCAATTTGTATGTATATATAAATATTTATATTTTTTCATTAAAATATTGATTAACTGGAAAACCAGGTTTCTATATACAGTGATCCCTCGTTTTTCGCGGTTAATGGGGACCGGAACCTTCCGCGAAAACTGAAAAACCGCGAAGTAGGATTCGCACCGGAAACTTGAGTTGGTGGACATCGTTTAAAGCAAGCACTAGGGGGCGCTTGCCTCCTACCGATGCATTTTTTTTCCTGTATTTTTGAAAAACCCACGAAGCACTGAAGCCGCGAAACATGAAGCCGCGAAAAACGAGGGATCACTGTAGTTTTGTAGATTTTGTTTAATAGGACAGCATTTGAATTAATGAGCAGCACCAGATCATGCATTTTAAGTCAGGTAGCTTACCGCCTTTGTCAAAATAAAGTCTATTTTAGTCGATTACCAGCTAAAACATTTTTTGTAAACATTCCTTTTCCCAGCAATACTCCGTATGTACTTTGTTTGATCGATTTATATTGCGCATTTCTTCCAGGAACTCAAGATATCATTCGTTCACAAACTCCATTTTTACCGTGAAGTACCGGTAAGTTGGGCCGAGAGTGAGTGAGTAGTCCAGAATCATTTGCATACAAATATACAATATGCCCAGGAAGATATATACTCTGAAGCAATCAGATACTATTAAGTTCACTTTTCAGTTTGGAAAACATGTTTTTATGGTTAATTCCCTTTGTTTTAGTTTAGTTTTACGTTGCTCCCCTGCTTTGCTCATCTATATCTTAGTTTATTTTTTCAAGTTGGCATTTCATTGTCTATATTTTTTATACTCTGATAGTTAGAGCATTATGTGGTTCTCAAACGCCTTGGGTGCCTCCAGGGACATTCAAAAGTTCATGGCTTGATAGAAATCACATTAATTTGGTTCAATTTGAATTACCTTTAAATATAAACAAAATGAAACAAATTTAATTGCGTCTTGACCTGGTTCATAAATCTGAAGTCCCTCCCAAGCTGCCGCTTGAAAGTCAAAAATCTCAGCCCAAGAAAGTGAAGGTTGTCTAGCTTCTTCCCAAATTAGTGAATGCTGCATTAAAACCAATGCAGCATACAAATCAACAAAATGTCAACAGTTGACTGGGGTATATAGAAAAAAGCTTCCTAGGCCCAATGCCTACAACCCCACCATTATTTCTGAATCTCTTAAAGCAGGGGTCTCCAACCTTTGCAACTTTAAGTCTGAAGGACTTCAGCTCCCAAACTTCTCCAGCCAGCTTTGCTGGCTGGAGAATTCTGGGAGTTTGAGGTCCTTCAGACTTAAAGTTGCAAAGGTTGGAGACTCCTGTCTTAAAGCTTCTACTTCTGGTTAAGTAGACCCATGGCCTGACTTAGTATGAGGCAGTTTCTGAAGATCCTGTGTGAATAATAAGAAACATAATAATCATAAAGCTTTTGGAAGAAATGCCCCAAACTAGAAAAATGGGTATTGTCTAATGTGTGTAAGAGTATAAGCAACATTATCTACTATTAAAATAATGTACTAATGACAACTAGCCAATTACCACTTGACAGGAGGCAGAATACAAACTTATACTGATTGCTAAAGAAGGAATGTTTAAATACTATTTAAACTTTAAATTTAAAGTTTACACCAATTCAAGATGTTAGTTATGACCCTTTTTTGGCATGGGTCCAGACCATCTGAGGAGTCATCTCACTCCAACGGGATTAGCTCACCCCACTTGTTCAAGGAATTCTGATTGATGAGGTCTAGGAAAAGAGCCTCAGACCAGGGGTGAAATTCAGCAGGTTCTGACAGGTTCTGGAGAACCGGTAGCAAAAATTATGTAGAGAACTGCTAAATACCACCTCTGGCTGGCCCCAGAGTGGGGTGGGAATTGAGATTTTGCAATATCCTTTCTCCAGGAGTGGGAAGGGAATGGGGATTTTGCAGTAACCTTCCCCTGCCACGCCCACCAAGCCACACCCACAGAACCGGTAGTAAAAAAATTTGAATTTAACCACTGCCTCAGACCCTAATGGGGGCATCATTCTATGCTTGCAGTAGCTGGTAGACTAGGAGAAAGAACCTACCACTAATCTACTTTGGTTTTTAATTTATTTACTCTCTGCTTATTTTAATATTTCAACATTTTGTACTTGTTTTTACAATGCTATAAACCACCCAGGGTTGCTTGAAAGTGAGATGGGCTGTATATAAATTTAATTAATTAATTAAGGCTTTTATTCAATGATATTAGAATCCAACATTTTTTCTTAATTACATTTTAAAGTAGCCTTTCTCAGATTGCTGGATTCCTTAACAATATGTGATTTAGTCGAACAGTGGAAATGATTAAGAATTCTTATGCATTTTGTAATGTTGCTTTTCAGAGACACCTTACTTTTATTTGGATATCTGATGTGTCATGTATAATTTTAGTTAGGTTTTGTGTGTTTGAGGGTTTGCTCAAATTGATTGTTACATTATTAGTGAACTCAACTAATACTCTCTAGTTGAAGTGGACAACATTATCAGATCCCACTGTCTTGGAGAAAGATTTGTGTTGAAAACCATGACATTTTGTTATTGTTTAATAACAAACATATTCCATGTTCAATAATATACCTGAAAAATATGGTTGAAAAAATATGCTCCCTTTTTTATAGCTTTCAATTTTTGGAACTGCTTCTTTTTTTACCAGAAACACAATTTTTTAAGAAGCAACACTGTCTTCCTTGATATTAAAATGCTGAGAAGCACTGCTAATAAATAAATTAAAAACCGAAGAAATATCACATTAGGCAATGAACCAATACATCTTTCCCATGGTATGAGTTATTTAGCTTCACAGTAACTAGCCTTGGATATTAAAAGAAAACAAGGTAACATGTAAAAATTGACTACTATTAATTTCTTAGCATCATAAGGCTCTAGCAAATTGAAAGCATGTGGAAAGAAATGCAATGTTTCTTTTTGCTGTAGATCTTATAAAGCTGATGTTTGATACAGACAGCTAATAATCTACCCAGGTTTATACTTGTTAAATCCATCTGACATTACCACCAGCCTGCCATAACTGAACATAGTGAATGTAGGTACAATATAATGAAGGTGGTCTGCATTTGGCCCTTTGATTTTTTTGGGCACTACCAGCTGGATGACTATCATCTTTTTGTGTTCCATTTTTCACACACTGCCTTAGTTTCTTCTCCCCGCAGGATAAATGAGATTCCAGGTTGTAAATTTGTGTTAAACCTTCATCTTAACCACTTTGGGCTCACCATACATTCAGATTGTCTTCGTTTTTGTTGCTTTTTTTTTGTTGCTTTTGTTGAGTACAATTTATTGTGCACAGCAGTGAACACTTGAAAAAACTACATAATGTACATATGTAGTTTATACTAAAAAAATAAGAAAAAGTAGAGCATACAGTTAAAAGGAGTTCATATAGCGTGATTTTAAAAATCCTTTAGGTGTGAAAATTATGACAATTAGCAGCAGAGAAAGTTAACCAGATAAAGATGACAGATGGGATTCATTAGTTCACGACTAACCGTGTATTGCTGCTTCTTGAAGAATCCTGGTAACCTTTTAGATTTGGCTTATGGTATAAAGATACATTTTTCACTGTAGGAGAGAGTCTATTCTTCTAAAAAAATCAACTCTACCAGGCCATAGATCTACTTACAAGAATATACTTACAATAGCAGAGTTGGAAGGGACCTTGTAGGTCTTCTAGTCCAACCCCCTGCGTGGGCAGGAACCTTATACCATTTCAGACAAATGGCCATCTAACATCTTTTTAAAGGCTTTCAGGGTTGGGGCATTCACAACTTCTGGAGGCAAGCTTTTCCAGAGGTTAATTGTTCTAACTGTCAGGAAATTTCTCCTTAGTTCTAAGTTGCTTCTCTCCTTGATTAGTTTCCACCCATTGCTTCTTGTCCTACCCCCAGGTGCCTTGGAGAATAGATTGGCTCCCTCTTCTTTGTGGCACCCTCTGAGATATCGGAACACTGCTATCATGTCTCCCCTGGTCCTTTTCTTCATCAAACTAGACATACCCAGCTCCTGCAGCCGTTCTTCATATGTTTTAGTCTCCAGTTCCCTAATCATCTTGGTTGCTCTTCTCTGCACTCTTTCCAGAGTCTCCACGTCTTTTCTACATCATGGCGACCAAAACTGTATGCCGTATTCCAAGTGTGGCCTTACCAAGGCACCATACAGTGGCATTAACACTTCACGTGATCTAGATTCTATCCCTCTGTTTATGCAGCCTAGAACTGTGTTGGCTTTTTTGGCAGCTGCTGCACATTGCTGGCTCATATTCAAATGGTTGTCCACTAGGATTCCTAGATCCCTCTCACAGTTGCTACTATTGAGCTACTATCTATTGTATATAATGATTTCATTTTCTGCTGCCCATCAGCTATTACAAAATTAAGCATCAAATGTAAATTATAAAATCTCATAATTTCATTTGTCTGTGGAATGGTAATCCTACAAAATCACTTTGAAAGGAACATTCACCTTTACATTAAAATGAAATTACGATACAGTTTCTTGCTGGCTATTTTTGTGGTTTTCTCCGTTCTTCTTAAATATAATCTAAAACTAATATTGATAGAACCCAAATGTTAAACTTCAAACAGGAACCATGGCAAAAGAAACTGAAAAGAGTAAAATGTTAATGCAATGTAAAGCTTTGCTGGCTGGAGAATTCTGGGAGCTGAAGTCCTTCAGACTTAAAGTTGCAAAGGTTGGGGACCCCTGGTTCAAATGACTTGAGCTCCTTAAGCTTTGCTGGCTGGAGAATTCTGGGAGCTGAAGTCCTTCAGACTTAAAGTTGCAAAGGTTGGAGACCCCTGAGTTAGGGTCAGAAAAAGCGACTGATCCAAAGTCACCAAACTAGCTTTCATTCCTAGAGTGGGACGAGAACTCGCAGTCTCCTGGCTTCTAATCTGTTGCTTAACTATATTCTATCAGCATTTGCAGAACTTCAACTCCAAACATCATCCTCTTTTGGCCTCCTTTGGGTTGCAAGTTACCAGAAAAAAAGGTCTCCCCAAGACAGATATTTATTTAAAGGAAAATGACCACAATTCCAAATGTTATTATTGCAGTATAACTTTGTTTCTAGTAAATAAATCACCTTCTCTTTGGATTCCTTGTTAGGTTTCCTTGATTCTCATCCCACTTTATTAAACGTAATTTCCACTTGCACTATATGGTCATATTTTGAAATTTTAGGTTATATGCAGTAAATTAAGAATTTATCCACTATTTTTTTTAAAAAGTATTGCATGAATGTTTTATCAGGCTAACATGAAATCCATATATTAAATCCTAGGTTATAGAAACAATAAAGTTCTATGTTGGTCTATGATGATAATGAAGATTTGATTTGAATAAAACTTTGGGTACTTCCCATTATTTCACAAATTACAAGAGTAATTTTAATAGCTCCTTAAAGCTAATCAGTTTAATTCAATTATATCTTCACAAAGTACTATCTGCCTTTTAATCATTTGACAATCCTCCATTTCTAACATTCAGCACAATCTCTTCCCTATTCGTAGTGCTATCTTTATACAGTCCCTCGTGGAGAAGGGCGGGATATAAATCGAATTAAAATAAATAAATAAATAAAATAAATAAATAAACAGTACCAGTTATGCATGATTCAGTGGATATTTTTGAATTATGCATAAATGTCACAAACCCATTATTGTTTTCATCTTATGACTTTGTAGATTAATAGATCACATTCTCCTTTTTTGATTTGTATGAATATTGTAAGCAGAAGCTATTCACTCTTAATACAAAAAAAATATTATTATTGTGATTTTTTTGGGATGTTAATTTTATCGCCCTAGCAAATACGTCAATTTTAGATGAGAATTGCAATGAAGTAATATTTGCAAATGTGCCATTTTCATCGGGCCCAATACATTTTAATAAAATACTGAAAATTCCTCCATTCAAATGTAAAGATATTGAAGGTGAGGAAATTGCTTCTAAACACATATTTCATTGTGTTATTGATCAAAAATGTAACATAGAAATTAAAAGATAAATATCTCTTCAAATCTTGTCACGGTTATTCATTTTAATTTTTCTTTCTTTCTTTTATAAGTTTACAAATATTATCCTCTTTTAGTCTTAATTGTATCAGATGGATTTATTATAAGTAAAATGAAATATACTGGGAGAGAAATTCTCAGGATCCGTATGATTTATTTCTGTATTACAAACAGTGTTTTAAATTGGTTCATAATTATATTGAAAAAGATATGATTTATTTATTGTATTTTTCTGTTATCAGAATTTATGTCACCTCTTATAAGATTTCTTGTTCCTTAAATTCTACACTACTCTTTCAGGAAGACATTAAAAAAGTTTCTACTGAAGTTTCAGTTTCTTCTGGCTATAAAACTATGAAGGATATATAAAATAATGTAATTTACTTAGAAGTAAGGTAAAGGTAAAGGTTCTCCTCGCACATATATGCTAGTCATCCCCAACTCTAGGGGGCGGTGCTCATCTCCATTTCAAAGCTGAAGAGCCAGTGCTATCCGAAGACATCTCTGCGGTCATGACTAAATGCCAAAGGTGCACAGAATGCTGTTACCTTCCCACCAAAGGGGGTTCCTATTTTTATACTTGCATTTTTACAAGCTTTCGAACTGCTAGGTTGGCAGAAGCTGGACAAGTAACAGGAGCTCACTCCGTTACGCAGCACTAGGGATTGGAACTGCCAAACTACCAACCTTTCTGATCGACAAGCTCAGCATCTTAGCCATTGAGCCACCGTGCCCCTTCTTAGCCACTGAGCTACCATGTCCCTTACTTAGAAGTAACAACACCCCCCCCCAAATATAATCTATTGTCTTCCAATGCAAAAATGCACAATCAATCATATTTTGGTTCTTAGATTCGTTATCATTTGCTTGAAATTTCATTTGTAAAATAGCACCTTGGCCAGCTCCTACCCCATTCTACCTTTGCTCAAGAATCGTAAGGCCTTGAAAATATTCATCTGGCTTAATGTACTTTCAGACTTGCAAGATTCTATTAAAACTCTACTATAAAGTAGAATTAGCTCATTTGGCCGTGTTTCCTCTCTGGGCTACCTTGCAAAGCTAACATCACTCTTGCAAGACTGAAAGTGCATTTCTTCCTCCCCATCCCTTTTATAGCCCAGGAAACTTGGGAGAGTCTCTTCTGAGCCGCTTACCCCATTACATTCCTTGTAGGGGCTAAGTTGCTTTTTATCAGTCCATTCCCTTGGCTACATTTCTTTGTCTGTCTCCCCAAGTTATTTCCAAATACCATTACAATCACACACACACACACACCATTTTAATCATATCATTTATTTATTTAAATGATTTATGTTACCATCCCTCTTATGCATCATAACCCTGGGCAGCTTGTACACAATAATACAGTAAAAAGCATGAAAACTAACACACACAACAACCTCCCAATGCCTCCCCAAAACAATAGACACCCCAAATCCAAAAATAACTTTAATGAGTTGAAAAGCTGGGTCTTCAAAGTTCTTTGGGAAACTTAGGAGCCTATTGGACCCCAAAAGGGAGGGTGCTCCAAAGAGCAGGGTATGATATAATCAGTGGTGGGTTTCTGCAGGTTCGCACCTACTCGCGAGAACAGGTTGGTGAAATTTAGAGAACCGGTGAGAGGGGGTTCCACCGGCGTACCTGGAAGTAAATCTGGCCCGCCACTGCCAGTGACCCAACGGGAAGGAAAGGAAAGGAAAGGAAAGGGAAGGGAAGGGAAGGAAGGAAGGAAGGAAGGAAGGAAGGAAGGAAGGAAGGAAGGAAGGAAGGAAGGAAGGAAGAAGAAAGAAAGAAAGAAAGAAAGAAAGAAAGAAAGAAAGAAAGAAAGAAAGAAAGAAAGAATTTATCATCACAATTGAGTCCAAAATTTTGGTTGCTAAGCAAGAGCGTTGTTAAATGAGTTTCACCACATTTTAAAAGGTGGCCACTCCCACCCTGTCACATGACTGCCAAGCCACACCCACAAAATAGGCCACACCTAGAGAGTAGGTTCTAAAAAATTTGAAACCCACCACTGGGTATAATGTTCAACAGTATTGAGAGGTGAATTACTACAATCCCATTCATATTGTAGGGCATATATTAATGCTGTCTCCATGCAAGATCCCGACAACCTGTTTCCTTTGGGGCTTTATATTTATATTTATATTGATTGTATCCCGATTGCTTATTTGTACCCTATGACTATCATTAAATGTTATATCTTATGATTCTTGATGAATGTATGTTATCTTTTTATGTACACTGAGAGTGTATGCACCAAATTCCTTGTATGTCCAATCAACTTGGCGAATAAAGAATTCTATTCTATTCTCTTGAATAGAATCCTTCCACAATCCTTCCCCCAAAGTGGATATTGGAGGTAGGTCAATAGATGTCCAGTATGTATGAGCTGAGGAATGGTATCTTGAGGATTTCTATTACTGCCTTTTTCTAAGGAATAACAATGCCTCTCTGAAATATGCATTCACCACCAACCTAATTCTGCTCATGTAAGATAGATTCAATTTAATATGCATATTACCGAGTTAGGTAATATAATAATTCTCAACAACCAATCAAGTCTGAATACCTAGTGCATTCATGGTTTAGCGGGCTCTAAATTACGTTTCCTACCCCACAAATCAATGAGTCTTACTAAACTTAAGGAATGAGTGTATAAAGATATCGAAGACAAAAGCCCACTAAAATGCACAAAAGACTCTTAACATGTTGACTGTGAAAATAACTGAATGTTTCACCATGGAACAAAGTGCAGAGATACATGGGCCATTTGGAAAATGGCCCTAACTCAGTAGTGAGATTCTTCAGTTCACAATGGTGGATTAAATTGCTATGCTTCATGAAATTAATCATTTACATAGAACCATGATGGCGAGCCTATGCCATGCACGCCACAGGTGACACGCAGAGATCTCTCTGCAGGCACGCCAGCCGTTGCCCTAGCCCAGCTCCACCACGCATGCACACATAACTCCCATTGGCCAGCTGGTCTTTGGGTCTCTGCTGCACATATGTGGGGGGTGGCGAGCATGTGCGAGCGGTAGGTTGCATGTGCGAGGGGCACTCACATTGCATTTTGGGGTTCGCGCATGTGCGTGCGCCCCCATGCCCCATTTTGAGCCTGGAAAGCCTCCTGCACCAACCTGGAAGCCAAAACAGGTTACGCGAGTGCCGCACACGCCCCCATGCCCCATTTTGGACCTGGAAAACCTCCTGCACCAACCTGGAAGCCAAAAATGGAGGAGGGGGCAGGGTGCATGTGTAGGAAATGCGTGTGCTTGCTGGAGGGTGGGTGCATGCTGGGGGCAGTGCACATGCACGGGGGCACCTGTATTGCATTTTGCAGTTTCACACGCACGCTTTGGGCACTCAGCACCAAAAATGTTAGCCATCACTGACATAGAATATAGTAAAAATTCAATTTTTGAAATGCAAGTGTAATGTTTTATTTTATTACAATGACAATAAAGATTATTATTATTATTATTATTATTATTATTATTATTATTATTATTATTATTATTATTATTATTATTCCAATCTCTTATCCTCAGTGGTGGCAACAGTAATAATGCAATTTGCATTGATGACAATAATATATTCAAATAAATAGAATAAAAATAGAGTGAATCCAGGGTTCATTGCTTTCCCACTGGCAATTCCCACATTGATATTCTTCCCTTAGAGAAGAACATTCTAGGAATAATTGGGCATGTCTTCAAACTCACTTGATACCGTAGTTAGATCATGTGCTTTAAAAAAAAACACCTCTCATATTTAGGACATTCTGGAACTGACTCTAATCAGTGGATTCATTAAACAAGCTTAATTTATATTGCAACAAATACAAAAGCTGGCTACATAGTTGCTAGGAAATGAAGAAATAGCTGTTCCACACAGAGGTAAAGAAATATTTTAAACTATGTAGCAGCTTTTGAGAAACATGGTCTTGGAGAATGCTATCTCAAGAAAAAATAGTCTTAAGTTTTAATCGAATAAAACGGGAATATATACGGGAATCAGAGATGGAAAGTTAGTATTGGCCATTTTGGCATTCCAGCAATGCTGAGACTTTGGATGCATATTGAAAAACAACCAGCTGTACTTGGAAATTAAAATAGGCCACTGCTAATGGCCTTTGATACTGCAACTGAAATATGGGGTATTCCTTTGAGTTTAGTGTCACTAAGCTAAATTCAATAGATACGCAGGAACAAGAACACAGAGACACTTAGTCTAACTTTTATAGGAAGAATTTAATTATCTATACATGTAGCTAATTGTAAAGACTGTATTACAATTGTTAAAGCTGCAGGTTTTATATATTTATATATTTTACATTCATACCAATGAAAATACTGAAGTGCAAGTGTATAAGGAGCTTCTCTTGTTCTTTGCACCATGTGAATGGACATAAGGAATTACAACATTGCCAGCAGAAAATTTAGATAAAATACATAAACAAACGGAAAAAGTTAAGGTTATTAGTAAAGTTGCTATATTGTGCTTCAGGCATAGGGCTTTCCTTCCTATGTGCTGGCTGCACCAGATATTTAATTGAGAGCTTATAACTAATATTTAAAAGACAAACATAGCTTAGGCTACAACACATCTACATAAAATTTAACTGTAAGCTCCACTTAATGTTACTTGTATAAATTCCACAGTCTAGTTTAAAAAAAATGTAAACATTGGAAATTAATTGCAGGAAGGTATTTCTATACATTCTTTTGTCAAAATAAGATACTTGCTTAAAGGGTCTGTTCCATAGTCATTAAATTACAGTGATGATAAAATTTCAACTTGAAAAGGCATGTTAATTCTCAAGAAATAGATAAATGCTATATTCTTTCATTTTTATATAAAAAGGCAAAAAAACCCAAAGAAATCTGAGACACAGAACAAAAAGGTGCTTATTATGTGTAGTTACAAATAAATGTGCAAAATATAAGGTAATGGGAATAACTGTATAATACACTTATATCCTTTCTTGCACATGGAAGGAAATTAACTTCTTGTCCATGGTGTATTTACACATACACACACACATACACACACACACACTCACAGAGACACTAAAAGAACACTCAACATATAACAATACAAGGTACAAATACCTTAAGCTGAACTTTTAATTGAGCACATTTTAGTTTTCTTTAAACCAGACTAAATCCTGTTCTTTTAGTAGTACATAAAAAGGAAAAAGACAGACACCAGGTACACTGGACAAGTGAAAAACCAAACAAAACAAAAAATACAAGTCTCAGATTTATGGACATTTGGAACAATTTTAATAATACATGCAGCATTCCTTGATAGTGGGTCTTTTTGCAATAACAAAATTGCAATGACAAAAATGCTTGTTTAAAAGGCTAAAATAGGCATTTTAAAATATTTATACCCTTGAAAGCACCTATGCCAAGGTGAGAAATAGGTGGGTAACTATGAAAGCCACAAAAGGACCCACTATCCTGTGTTTTTGACTCTTTTTGTAATTTTGCTTCTATATCTTAGATATTAAGTTAAAAACATTGCGATTACATGCAACTAATGTAAAATGAGGTAAACTGCTCTGCAGTGTGTTCTTCTACTCAGAAGGCAGTAGATGATCATGCTGGAAGTCACATGATCAAGGCTGCATCTCCCATCATCCCTCTGGACAGTGATATGGGATAGTGGGTCTCTTTGAGGACTTTCAAGCCTGAGTGGGGGATGGACAACATATGATTCCTAGAAAAAGGAGGAAAACAACACATAAGCAAAACAAAACAATGAGCAAAATTCAAGCTAGGAAAATGAGCCAGGCATGTAAACAGCATGGTGCAAAATGATAAAGGTATCATGCTACAAGGGAAATGGAACTCAAAACCAACACAAATTTAGGCTTGCAATATAGAAGGTCTTCAAAGAGAGTTGGGCAAATATATAGCACAGCCAAGCTCCACATTCTGCAAAACACAGCAGAGTTATAGCAATGCTGCATGTTTTTAAATACTATCTTAAGCAACTATTAAGAAAAGAATCACTCACATTGCTGACTTGGATCCATATCAGTTGTCAATTTCACATAGTTGGATGGGAAGAGACCCACATGCCCATTCACTTCTCCTTTCCACCAATCAGGGTCTTCTTTATTAAGGACATTAATGATCTGGCCTTTGTTGAATGCTAGTTCATCATCATTTTGTGCAATGTAGTCATACATACCAATCACTTGGCACACTGTAAAACAATACACAATTAGTAAGTTAGTAAGTCTAGAGATTTTCATAAAGGAAAAATATTATCTACAAGGGACGTGTCAATACCTGCGTCAATCACAGGCCTACACCTCCTAATATAACTTGCACACAAATCAGCAGTCTCAAGGTACATTCAGAACTCTTGCTTCCCAAAGGTTTGGTATCAAACTCATGGTGAGTTGGTTCTATGTGATTATAGCACAGTATAAATAACACTGACTTGGTGGAATCTTAATTACATAAAACTTCCTAACTTTTTCACCCAGAGGATCCCTGGTCTATGGAACTCCCTGCCAGAAGAAGTGGTGACAGCTGTCAGCCTTGACACCTTTAAGAAAGGATTAGACGAGTTCATGGAGAACAAGGGTATCCATGGCTATCATTATGGATGCCTAAGGACACCCTCCGGGTTGGAGAGATAGGCAGGATATTTCTCAATGCCATTTGCAGGGAATCATAAGCAGGTGAAGACATCTGCTTGGGAAGACTCTGAAGCAAATGGGGAGCCACTGTGTGAGACAGAATGCTGGACTGGATGGGCTGTGGCCTGTTCCAGCAAGGCTGTTCTTATGTTCTTCCTCACCCTTTTATATTTCACAGTTTTAAAAACACCTTTTTTAAAAAAAATGGTGGCCATGTATACGAACATAGGTATTTACTTGATTTCTAATGTTGCTCACCTGACAAACAACTCTAGATGCTTTACAAGGGCATTAAAAACAGTAACATCAAAAAAAAGCAAACACACACAACAAAAACATCATACTGGGGACAAATACACACTATTAAATCAGCCTAGTTAGCCTAGTTCCTGAGGGGAGAACCAGGTCTTTGGGCTTCTAAAGGTTATTAGGATTGATTGATCTGGAACTCAGGGAATAGGGAATGCTGTTTCATAGGGCAGCTGCAGAAACAGAGAAGGCAGCCCCCTGGGTCTTAAGAGTTGACATTGCTTGTTTGATGGGTCCTGGCACGTTCCAATTCTGCCAGACCTTGGAAAGGCAGGAAAAAAAGTGAGAAATATAGACTTGTAAAAGTCCTGTGCCACCACAAGGCCGAACTTTGGAGACAAAAGCCTATTCAGCTCAAGGATGACACCCAGTCCCATTCCGCTTACTGGATTAGACATGAGGATGAACTATTAAGTTTCTCTTTCTACTCAACTCCCTTCACTGCTACATGGCCCTCAGTTTATAAGTACTCATTGTTCTCCACTTTTTTCTCTTTACCTCTCAGAAGAAACTAAAAAGTCACTGATGAAGCTGCTATGCCTATGCTTTCCATTCCATAAGGAATGGAAAGGTAGTTTAAGAACTGAAGTATGCTGGAGAAAACAAAAACTGCTGCTAAGGAGATTATGACAATGTGAGCTAACATCTACTAAGATAGGAGTCTTAGCTTTCTGTATTAAGCCACTTTTTAAAAAAGTCAATTTATTTTTGCAAAATAGTTAATGAGTTTTGCTGGTAAATATGCTGGAGAATCTCTAATGAGCGGAAGAGTGGCTAGAATTCCAGCTGGGCAGGACAGAAGAAAAGTGGATTGTTCTATTTTTAAAATAGATTGGCTTAAAGTCCAACTTCAGAGAGGCTGAAGGCTTTTGAGAGCTGTTTCTTGATTATTTTTTAATAAAATCAGTTGAAAAGTACTACAAGGATGATTTATTCCACCTCTATTTATTCCATACACCGAGCAATATAATAGATGCTAACAGCTGATGGTATTAAAAAGTTAAAATATTTTTTCCAACTTCCAAAGTTATCAATTTCCATGTAGCTAATTATAGGTATGTTGGATCAGAATAGAAAATGATCGTCCAATGGGCAAGTGTTAATATCTAAGAACAACTATAGTTTGGCAAGCAACAAGTAGATCCTTCAAGGAAATCTCTGTTCTTTTAGCAATTGCTGGGCATATAAATAAATGATATATTTTTCCATTCAGGTATGTGTTGTATCCTTAGTGTGTGTATGTGTGTTTGTGTAGAGATGGTTGATAAACTCCATCTCTCCATATATCAGTTTTGTGCACTATCAAACACTCCTTCTTGGAATGCTTCTGTTTGAAACTTGTAGGAGAACTTTAGGAGCTTGACTTTATAGGGAAATGAACAAAACAATCAACCAAAGTGTTTCTGATTGATTGACTGACAGAATATAATTACTGATACCTGTTTAGTCAATGTATCATTATCTGAAAAATTCCTTAGGTGGAATACTGCTGTGAAGCATAAAATGTTTGCTTCTGGTCACTGGAAGCAGAAATGAGCTGGTTATTTTGATAAAGATGCAAAATTGCCAAAAGAGAGCTAGCTTGATGGCCTAGGACAGTGATGGCTAACCTTTTTTGGCTTGTGTGCCAAAAGCGGGGGGGGAGCGCAGGGGGGTCATGCATGGGCGTGCCACACCCATAATGCTATGTGCGTGACCCCCTGCTTTTGACATGCTTTTTTCGCCCTCCCCGGGCTCCAGAGGCTTTCTAGGAGCCTGGGGAGAGTGAAAACAAACTCCGTCCCACCTCCAGAGGCTTCAGGAGCTTCCCTGAAGCCTCCAGAGGGAGAAAAATGGCCTCAAAAGAAGGCCTAAATCAGCTGGCCAGTGCACACATGCATGCTGGAGCTGACAGGGCAACGCCTCACATGCCCTAAGAAATGATCCTGCGTGCCACCTGTGGCACCCGTGCCATAGGTTCACCATCACTGGCATAGGATTACTATAAAGAATGGCAGCAGATTCCCTAATAAAATGTGTTATTAAAGAATGTGATAAATTAGGTATTTTAACTCTAGGCTAGGGGATAGATATTATGAAGAGAATGCTCTGAAGAACTGGAGAACATGTTTAGATCTCTCTAGCCATTTGGAGATGTTGGAAGTTTTGCTTCTTGATATAATTTAGTTCTCCCCAATATGTATCCTTTTGATGTCCATTTTGGCAAGCGTAGGTTTGAACATGAGCTTTTAATTTTTTAAAATTTGTCTGAAAGTGGTCACTTGCTTTTGAAGTGAAAGAAACTGTACCCTGATGTGAAGCCCTTATGACCTATGGCTGCTTTCTGATATCTGCATGCATTTTTAAACTATGCTCAAAAAAACATTTGACAAAAAGTTCAATAATGATGGATAATATTATACGGAAGACAACATGGCCACTCGCAATAAACGTGTAGATTTATTTTATGTGCAAGTTACACCCAGAAAGGAGAACTGAGAGCAATATTTTAGATTTAATAAAATAGTCACTCAAAAAGACAGTGGGTTTGTAAAAGACTAGCCAGTAACTCACTCAAACAATGCATCTGAAATGCATTTGGCTTTTAAAAAGAAAAATTAATGCAAGAGTATGAAATCATCCCTTGAATTAAAGTTTCCTAAAAGAGGGACTTCTGTACATAATTACATTCAACAATGTTACTTACCTGAAGGTAATGCTGTTGATTTAGGGGGCTCAGTTGGTGTGATTTTACTAGTACCAGGGCTTAAAAGTTTCACATAATTAGCAGGAAACCATCCTATCTGTCGTTTTTTCCCACGAGCCTAGTGAGGAAGAAATATCAACTTATTTTCAGCAAATCAAGAATACATACGTACTTACTTACACAATACTAAAAAGGGTCTGCGTTACTTATGGGTATAGTAAATGAACTTCAAATACTAGTTCTACAATTTATTCAATTTATTCAATTTTCATATACAGGTATATGCAAAGTTCTAAAGCAACACCAGTAACTTACTTGGAGTTCTCCTTCCCACCAACCCCCAGGATTCTTCTTCCTTATAAGTATTAGCTGACCGGGAGCAAGAGTAAGCTGTTCAGGGCCTGTTGCTGTGTATGAGGCAATGACTTGAGCTATTTCTGTTCATACATTAAAAAAAATATTTTCATTAATCTGAAAGTGATATTTTGACTTCAATTAGCCGCACATCTATTGTACCAATTATGCCAAGAGACAGCCCATTTTACATCATCAATATATATTAATTGTAACACACACACAGACACACACACACACACCCCTTTTATAACATAACATTGGGGGAAAACAACAACTGCATAAGAAAATACAAGCCATGCAGTCATTTTATCCCTCATGAGTTGCCCCAAAGGCCAGTTCAGGCATTCATGGTCTGCACCCAGGCATGAGCATGTATATACAATATACATATCTATTATACAGGACCAAATGCATTATGAATAATTACTTTCTCCTACAGCACTAAACCAAAACAACCCATTGCCTTTTTGCTTGTTATTAGCAGAATGGCAACGATACTGACCTCCTTTTCCTAAGAGAAAAGAGGGAGCTGCAGGATTCCCTAGTGGTTGCAAAGGGAGAAAAAAGCCTGACTTCCCATTGTTTCCTTTGTCAGTGGTGGTAGAAATACAGATCCTAACTTCTTTTACTTTGTTTAGGCACAACATGATAGATGCACTACATCCTTCTGGATGTTGCACAAAGCCTGCAGGTTTGCCTACAAATGGCTTATGGTATTAAATAATTCCAAGAGGGCCGGCTCTCTGGAACGACCTATCCCCCCGAACTTCGCACTATCACGGACCTTCCCCTCTTTCGCTGTTCTCTCAAGACATTTTTCCAGCAAGCTGGTCTAGCTTAACGTTTAGATCTTATTTGTGATATAGCGCCTGCCAATTAGTAAATAGACGTTGGGTTTTATTGGGAATTTTAGCACAGGCTTCTAATTTAATTCTTCTTAACTATATTTATTGTATTTTCTATTATTTATTGGTTTTTAATTTCCTGTGCACCACCCTGGGTCCATCTCAATCGAAAAGGCGCGGTATATAAATCGAAATAAACTCAAACTCAAACCCAAGCCTCATTTTTGTGACCCCTGAAGCCAATCCCAACTACACTGCAAAGGAATATAAGGGGTCAGTGCATCTGTTGGACCTATGAATTAGCTTTACTGAAATATATGTATTGATGGTTGTTTTCTTGCTGTTTTTGTTATCTTGGTTTCCAACTGTTTATTTATTTTATGTTTTTTCTTACTTTTTTTTGGATTTTTGAATTGTTCCACAATCACTTGTATGAGATAAACGCCATATAAATGTAATGAATGAAGAAACAAATAAGGGCAATTTCCTAATTCCCTCTCCTGTTAAATTGTGCCAATTTTACCAAAGAAGGTAGTATTGTAAATATAATTGTAAGATTGTAAGATTTTTGCTAATGCTAATAAATAAATTGCTTTTATAAAGTACAGTATCTAATTGCATGGGATGGGAGAGAATACTGAACTGAAGCTTAAGAACAATCAGAAAATTGCAAAAAGACAAGAGTTACTATAACTGTAATACTGAATCCTAAATGTACACCTCAACCCCCCCAATTAATACACTGCAATTTCACATTGATTATTACATTTTATTTTGCAAAAGCTCTGGAGTGGGGAATTACAAAATAATTCCCCCATTTCTTTGCAGTCTGACAGAACATAGCAGTTAACAAAAGTATATATTACTAACAATGAAATTTAACCCCACTTTTCCTGGTACAGAAATTTGACAGAAAAACTGAGGGACAGAGACAGAATACAACTTTTTTTCTTATTTAATCTTTATTGATTTTTTAAAAATTCAAAATTTGGATTATGACATATTTCCTAATTTTTTATTTTTTTAATGATACATAAAATAGTTAAAATACAAAATGAATTGGTATGTTTGGAAATTCACCAAAACAGGTAATAGGTTAATTTAAAAAGCTCATGCCTATTATATTTTTAAAAATCTTCAAAACAAATAAAAATTGATTATAGATTCAGAAAAAGAGACTAGTAAAATGATTCATCTATCCAAAAAATGTATTCTGAGACATTTCCATTTTATTTTTTCAAATACAGAATAAAAATAGCAGCTTATATCTTTTAAAACATCTTGATTCATACATTAATTTGAAAATAGAAGAGTGAGAAATATTTTACAAATGCTACATCATTTTCCTCAGAGTACAGTTTACAGCTTACCAGGCTTCTTGCTTAAACTTCCTGTTTTCCCAGCAATTCCAGGAACCTTTAAATAATAAGCATAATTTTAAATTCAACAGAAGAATATTTTACAAAACAAAGTTAGGTTAAAAAGGCCTATTCAATTAATTCCTTTTCCTTAGTAAATGTAGCAATCCACATTTAGTTAAGAAAAAAGTTCAAAAGCCATCTGTATTACACTTGCAAAAATATTCTGCAGCTACATAACAAAACTAATCTGTATCATAAAATTTTAAAAAAGTTGAATTCATCACCAGTTCACTTCTACTCAATAGTAACACAATTTTGATATTCTTATATTCCTAGATGGAGAACGTTTTTTTCCTGCCATCTAAACCTTTTGGGGGTTGGCTAAATTGCCTGCCTTTCTATCTGGCTTTGAAGAGGGTTAAGTAGAGTCCTTGAGCACTCCTTTCTCTGCCAAATTCAAACCTGCCCTGACAAGCTGTAGTCAAGCTCCATCACCATATGAGAGACGAAGGGTGGGTACTTCAATACAAAAAACAGAGCCATCCTGAAAACAGATTGGAGAGATTTTAAAACGAAATTAGTTAGGTAGGAGTGATTATCAGACACAGCAAATCCAAGGATAGACTGAGTCTAAAGTGGGAGGAGAAGCCTCAGAAGGGAGTGTCTTCACAATATATAGACCCAGTCCGATTGGATGCTGACTGAGTCAAACCACTCCTGGATGATGTCTCCACCTACTAGGAGAAGCCATATGCAGCAGGAGTGTCCAAATTGTTGGCAAATTTAAGATTTGTGGAGTTCAACTCCCAGATTTCCCTAGCCACTCATGCAAACTTGTGGAGTTGAAGTCTGCAAGTCTTAAAAGTTGCCAAGATTGGACACCCTTGATACACAGCCTCTTGCCTTAAACTGGGACGCAGGCCACCTTTCCCTTGGATAGGGCTATCTCTCTCCTTGTACTTTATATCGCTTATAAAGAGTTTTCAATTGGGACAAAATGCTGCAATCACGTTGGTCTCCAGAATATTCTATAAAAATCATATTAACTGCTTCTTAAATTTTGTATTAGCTGCCAATTTCTTTCCCTAAAGTATTATTTACTATTTGTAAAGCTGTAATGTGTTTGGATATAGAATAACTGATAGTGCCTTCTCCTACAAGATACCCAATACAGTGGTACCTCGCTTCACGAACTTAATTCATGAACTGACTCTGTTCGTGTTGCGAATTGGTCGTGAAGCGAGGCACAATTTCCCATAGGGTTCAATGTAAATCCGGTTAATCCGTTCTGACCTTGTTTTTTGGGTTCAATGTAAAGCAGCTGAGGGGCGATGGAGCAAGCCAGCATGACTTTCGCCCGTCTCTTTCTGGGCTCCGCGCTTCTGGGAAGCGTCCCGACAAGCAGAAGCGCCGAGCCCAGAAAGAGACGGGCAAAAGTCATGCTGGCAGCCGCTCGCGGGGTGTGTGTGGAAGCGAAGGCAGGAGGGAAGGAGCTGCCTTCCCGGCTGGGCTCCGCAGCTGAGGGGCGATGGAGCAAACCGCGCAAACTGCTCCATCGCCCCTCAGCTGCGGAGCCCGGCCGGGAAGGCAGCTCCTTCCCCCCTGCCTTCGCTTCCACACACACACCCGTCCCCCTCACAACATTCGTTCGTAGATAAAATGTCCGCGGCTCCTGTACGTGAAGCGAAGCGGGGTACGTGCAGCGGAGCACGTTTTTTGGAAAATTTCTGGTCGTACAGCAAATTGGTCGTGAAGAGAGGCGTTCGTGAAGCGAGGTACCACTGTACCCGCAAATATCATCCAAGGAATTGTGTTTCGAGTGGCAACTAGCCTTTCTAGCTGTTATTCAGAATTAAATACAGTATTGTCCTTGATAGCTCCGCACTTATGGAAGCCACTTCTTAATACAATATGTGTTTTGCCATTCAAACTGGCCTTTAGACAGTTTTGAAAACATATCGCTTTCTATTGGCCTACAAGTTTAATTATTCACTGAAAAATATTTACATCGCTTGTCAGAATAATGATTATATTTTAATGTAAAGTGTTACAATTTATATATAGATTACATTTTAAAATGTAATTAGGCATTTGATATTTATATATACTACAAAGAAACTTAATTGAAGTGTGATTTAAAACCAAACCAATTAATAATTATATACATTTAACCTCAAAATAGAAAATAGACTGAGGCATGATGATCAAGATCTAAACACAATAAGTTTGTATAAGTTGTATAAGTATTAGCAATGAAGAATTGTCAATACTGTTACTTAAGAAAAAAAGATGACAAAATCACTTAATCGGTGTTTTATATTCATTTCAGTTGCTTAGTTCAAAGAAAAAGTAACACTGACCTTGCATGTTTTCCTAAAGTAACACCTGTTACTTTTAACACCAATTTTAAATGGTTTAGACCAGGGGTCTCCAACCTTTGCAACTTTAAGTCTGAAGGACTTCAGCTCCCAGACTTCTCCAGCGTCTGGGAGCTGTAGTCCTTCAGACTTAAAGTTGCAAAGGTTGGAGACCCCTGGTTTAGACCACAATTCTATACTTTAATACCCTCACGAATATATCTTTATTTTATGCTAAGAAACAGAATACATATACAGTACATTGATGAATAATATTTTAAGCATAATTGATCCTCCAGAACATAGTAATTCGCCAGAATCTAAAATACTCTTCAGAATCTGAAGGATAGTCAATGAATAAAAGCTACTTTGGATATAGTTTAGTTCAACATATCTTATGTTTCTTCCTTTACCCCATTCTTATTTGATAGCTTTTGTAATTATCAATCATATTTAAAATATTCAGTCACATAGTAAAATTATGTCTAATAAATATACATGCATGAATTTTACCTCAGAGTCTTTGAGTCTAACATAGTTAGATGGAAACACTCCAGATTTTTCACCTAGCATTCCTGTCCACCAATCACCATCTTTCTTGGTCACAAGAATTAAATCTCCCTGCTGAAATGTTAAATCTCCTTGTTCAGAGCTCTCATACGTATACATAGCAATATATTCTAAAAAGCAAAATGATTTGAAAGTGAGGAAATACTTATAATTAATTAATTTGCAGATTAATTTCATGCAATGTGACATACACTCATTTCAGATCTTAATTTTTTCCTTAAGTAGGATATTTAGTTGTCACAAATTTACTACAGGAGAGTTCCAGAATTAAAAAAAGCAAGTTCAGAGGGATTGCTTTCCCTGGAAAAACATTTTCTCTTAGCATGTGAATATAAAACAATAGTCATTCTGGTTCTCTGTTTATGTAAAGAAATACTTCTGAAACAATCATCCAATGGGACATAGGTTGTCTAGTTTATTTATTAAATTTATATGCCACCCATCTTACTGCACAAAGCAACAAAATTTACAATTAATTGCATGTTTTCTACTTAAATATTTCTATTCTATAAGTGAAAATTTAAACTAATATCAATTTTCCCTATCAGACAATAATTTCTTGTCATATAAAGCTCAATGGCCGCAAAACACTTTTAACCAAATTCTGGATATTGGCCGCTCCAAATGCTGCATGATAGTTGTTAAAGGGAAAAAGTAGAACTTCTGGTTTTTGGACTTTAATATTCTCATCACAGTATATGAAGACCGAACTATAATAATACTTCTTGTGTAGAGCACACATCTTAGTTTTCAATCCAAAGCAAAATACAAAGTTTGGGGGAAGTTATTATAAAAGGTATAAGTGCTTCAACTTCTAAAGCACAAAGATCTAGACATCTTTGAATGGTATGATGAAATGATGAAGAGAAAGAAATTTAATAAATAGAATGTTAAATGCTGCAATGGGGGAGGGGGGGTTAAAATGAAAGACACAAGTATAGGATGGTGGAAGCTTAGCTTGGTAACAATGCATCTGAAAAGGATTTGGGTATTCTAGAACACAAGTTCAGAAAGGACCAGAAGTGTGAAACAGCTGCTAAAAAACAACTGTTATTTTGGGATGTTTAACAAGAACAAAAAGTCTGCATCACAGGACTTATTTTGTATGGTCAGGTCCACTTGGATACTGTCTCAACTTCACACTTATAAAAAAGACATCAGCAAACTGGAACAAGTTCAAAGCAAGGCTACTAAAATGGGGAGGAAGGGAGACACAAATTATCTGAGGAAACTGGATATATTCAGATTGTAAAAAGATGAGGAGAGATACGATTTTAATCTTTAGATTTCTATGGAAGAGCAGATTTGTTTTCTGTTGCTCTGGAAGACAGAATCAGAGCCAATGATTGAAAGTATCAGAAAGTACCCTGTTTCCCTGAAAGTAAGACCTCCCCGGATAATAAGCCTTTTGATTGTATGCGCTAAAATAACCTTCCCCTAAAAGTAATCCCTCCCTGAAAATTTTGCAACACAACAACAGCCATGAGGTGACCACGCTCGATGCCTCCTGCACCTCAAAAATAATAAGACCTCCCCAAAAATAAGGCCAAGTTCTTATTTTGGGGGTCAAAAGAAAATAAGAACCTGCCTTATTTTTGGGGAAGACACGGTAGCTTCAGGGTAGGTATTAGGAGAAATTTCCTGATGATAAAGTTGCCAATTAATGGAATAAATAGTGTCATGAAATGGCATATTTCCCTACACTGGAGATCTTCAACAGAGACTAGATAGCCATCTGTCCAAAATACTTTAACCCATCTAGAAGGGGTCTCAATTAAAAGACTTCTGACCCCAAAAATAAATTTAAATATAGTATGCAAACATGAAAGAATTTAGACAATAGGATATACAAAAAATTAGCATATGACAAAGTAATGTTTCCCAAATGTGTTCCCTCATTTTCGCTAGAATTCTCACTCAAAATGCTATTGCTAAACAATAGAGTTTCTCCACAAGTATCAATCCTATATAATTGTAAAGAGAAGAAGGTAAAGGAAAATCTGGATAGAGCGTGGCTATTTTGTAATCTAAAACATTTACTGTGCACAAAATTTACTTTACAATTCACTAACCTTCTCCTGAAAATGTAGATTTTGAAAGTGGTGATGTCCTCTTTAAGTTAGCAGGACTCTCTGAAGATCCAGAATCCATGCTGAGAAAAAAAAGATGGATCAATGTTTTCTTGCAGCAATGTTTTATTCAGTGAGGACAATTGAAAATAATATAAAATACATTGATGTACTATGTGTAAATATATATTGTTATTTCTAGATTACAGACAAGTTATTTTTTCTCTTTAAACAATCTTTACCTACACCTGTTCATATACATAATTATCTTAACAGCTGTTTAAAGTAATCCTTCCATTACTATTATACATAGCAAAATAAAAGAATTACCTTGTTGATTTCCTTATAGGACCTGATATAAGTTTCACATAGGATTTAGGAAACCATCCTTTTTGTCCTTGAACCTCTCCAAACCACCACATATCTTGCTGCTCTAACACAGTGATGATATCGTTCTTGTTAAAATTTAAATGGTTGTCTTTCTTGGCTCGCCAAGGATATAATGCCTGTGCTTGAAGTCCTTCTACTTTTTCACCCTAGTTAGATATTAAAGTTAGGTTGAGTTTATTTTATATACTATATTAATCAATAAAATGGGCCTGAGAAGGCACAACTTTCATAGATTGTGAAGTTATTATGGTACTGTGAAAATTCCAATGTAATTTGTTTAGCATACTGCGCATCCTTTAGTTCGGACAGTATGGACCCAGGAATTCCTAAATTGTAGTTTTCCTGCTTATTCATGTTAAGTTCTATTATTTATCTAATCCATTAATTGTTTGTTTAATAAAGCAAGAGCACAAGTACGATACACAGTACCGCATATGGCGGTACATCTATGCCCGTATATGCTAGTACCGCATATGGCGGTACATCTATGCCCGTATATGCTAGTACCGCATATGGCGGTACATCTATGCCCGTATAAGATAGTACCGCATATGGCGGTACATCTATGCCCGTATGGTACTTAGCTTACTCACAAATATCAACTCACCTGACCCAAAACAGGAGAAGGAGAGGATCCAGTAACAGTTGCAGGAGTAAAGGCAGATCTTTGCCTTAACTGTCCTGTGCTTGGAACTGTAAGAGAAGGCTGAACTGCCCAAGCATCCCAGTTATCTGTTTCTTGCTTATCACCAGTAGTTGTTGGCCAACTGCATAAAGGGAGATGATGGATATAATCATTACCATAGTTAAGAGGCATATTTCCTCTTCTCTCTAATCATGATAATACTGGATCACTGGTGATTCCTGCAGCTTTTTCGTGATTACTGCTACTGAATGATCTTGTCAAGACATAAAATGTTCAGAACCATGCGGCCTTGGAAGCCCTGGAGGCCTTATGCCACCTTGTCAACAGGGTGACAAAGAGGGAACGGAACAATAGCTGCTTGTAATTTCTGAAAACAATTATGACCATGGATTTCTTTTTATGTGGCTTGAATTTTTTAAAGTCTTCAAATACTTTTCTTTTTGGAATATTTTCTAAAGTTTGTAATTTACAAACAGAATTTTTAACTGCTTTCTAAGAGCAGAGAGTAAAAAGTATTTGGGGAAAATAATTTTTAAACTCAATTTCACTGTGCTGACCAATTTTCAAACCACGAATATGCCAGAAATTAAGGGCAGATGTGCTTCATATGTAAGTTAAAACCTCCTGTAAAATTAATTGTGAAAATGGTATTAATTTATCTCGGTCATTCATTATACAATTACCAAAAGGAAGAAAAATTGAAATTCCAATGAAATCATACGTTGAGCTGAAGTCTGCCCAGTTGTTGCTCGTAGGACTTGAATCTGTAGGAACAGGTGGTGCCATAGGTGTTGAAGGGGTCTCACGCAATGAAATTTTAGGAACAGATGTCACATCAGTTAGCTGCTTTATGGAACTTGGAATTTCATTTTCAGACATCTTTTCTGCATAGTTTGCAGGAAACCATCCTGTTTTTCCCTTCAGTTCACCGCCAAGCCATCCCGGTTCTCCAGTTTGGCTTTCATCAACCTGTTCAAATGTAACAAGTTAGTCCCATCATATCAATATAAATTCCATAATAATATAATATAGAACAATCTAGAATTTTATAGGTAGTTATTAATTAATTAATAATTTTCCAAGAACATTCTACAACCATCTAAGTAGTGTAACTTTCCATCTGTAGATAAGTAAATGTATATCATTAACTAAAACATTTATTATAATTAATCTTATTGTAGGTGTCTATAATTGTTATTGAAAGTCAATTAGCTAATAATCCTTTGATGTTAATAGTTAGCCAGGTTTTAAAGATACTATTAAAGAAGAAATAGATTGATGTCAAAATATTTGATAAGAACCGTGGATATTGATATTAAGCTACATGATAAATTGTTAGACTTAAAATTTATAAAATGAGATTGCCTATGAATAATAACTATTTCAGAGAGGCACAGAATTTACGAACACCCGGTTAGAATGTCCTTTACAGCAGGGGTCCCCAACCCCCGGGCCGCGGACCGGTGCCAGTCCGTGGCTTGATAGGAACCGGGCCGCAGGACCGGAGAGGAGGGAGCAGCCCCCTGGGCAGAGCGCGCACCAGATGTGGGAGAGCGCAGGCGCAGCTGTTCCCGCCGTTGGAGGCCCTAGAGGGCTGAGTGAGCCGACTCCCCCCCCCCGCGTGCGCATGCGCCGCCTGTTTCCCCTCCCCCCACTCCTCCTTTACGCCAGCTGGTCCGCATAATTTTCTTTAAAATGAAACCGGTCCCTGGTGCAAAAAAGGTTGGCGACCCCTGCTTTACAGGACATTTATTTAGAGTGGACTCTTCCTTTTTAAATCTATTTAAATCTATCTATTTGTCGTTGTTGTTTGTTTTTCTCTCTTTTGGTTGGTTTTATAAATAGAATGCCATGATATAGTTATACCTTATATAAAAGGATGTTAAAACAACTTGTAAGATTAGGGTTGAGATATAAGAATTGTAATAACCAATATGAAAAATAAGTGATAAATTTTGAAGAACATTATAGCAACCTGTGATAAATTGATACATTCTTAAAAATTGATAGTCTGTAAGGAAAAATGGCTTATCGAGGTTGTTGTTTTTTTCCTGTGAAGTTTGTATTATTTGTGTTTATGTCAAAAAAATAAAAAATTATTATAATTAAAAAAAACAAATGTAATAGGTTAATTCAAAACATAAAACTACAATGATTTCCTTACTATTATTTAAAAGTATTAAATAATACTTTTACCAAATGAAGAGTATTTAAGAATTTTAGAGCAATAATATTATAATTAATGAAATGTAAGTAAATCTGTAGTGACTGAAACAAAAAACTTTGACAAAGCCTTATTGACAGTAATAGTGAAAACCAATAGTATTCAAGAAACCCACCAGGGAGCAATTCCAATTATACCAATTTAGGACAATATAATATAAATATAAGAGACACAACATATATAACTGAAGGCAAATAGTTAATAAAAAACTTACATCTGTATTAATATTTACAGCCTATTTATTTTCCTCTTATGCAACTATGCTTCAACAACTAAGCTTATTTATTTTATATATTAACATACATTGTCATGATCCGACATTATCAGGTAACAGCGTTGGGCTGTTGGGCTGAACTCCGAGCTTGGTAATTTGGTTGTAAACATTTCGTCAGCATTCGAGGAGATATAGTGAGCTTGCATCACATAAAAAGATATTTAAAGACCAATGCTCTGACAGATGAGCACAATTCAAAGTGCACTGACGATGTCTCCTCAAATGGTGACGAAACGTTTGCAACCAAATTGCCAAGCTGAGAGCTCAGACTAACAGCTCAACTGCCAACCCGAGCAACTTATATTCAAATACATTTCAACCAGGTAATAATGTGTATTTAATTCTTTATTAGATTTATATACTGCATTAAAATTTATCATAAAATATTTAATAATAATAATAATAATAATATATTTAATTTCTTGACCGCTCCTCTCCCCGTAGGGACTCGGAGCGGTGCACAGGGAAACTAAAACCATAAATACAATCAAAACAACATCTTAAAAACAGATTAAACAATGCCTGTGCTAAAATACCCAATCTAAGCTAAAATTCCCACTATACAGCTAAAACCCCATAGAGAGAGACTACCCCAAGCAGAAAAAATATGTTTTTAATTTCAGACGGAAGGAGCGGAGGTCCGTGGTTGTTCTAATGTCGGGGGGAAGGTCATTCCAGAGGGCTGGGCCCGCCACAGAGAGAGCCCTTCTCCTGGGCGTCGCCCGCTGACAAAGTCTAGTGGATGGCACCCGGAGAAGTCCCTCTCTGTGGGAGCGAATCGGCCGTGAGGATGTATGCGGCAGGATCCGATCCCGCAAATAGCTAGGTCCCGAGCCATGGAGCGCTTTAAAGATGATAATTAATACCTTGAAGCGCACCCGGAAGACGACAGGCAGCCAGTGCAGCTCGCGCAGGAGAGGTGTTACATGGGTAAACCTAGAAGTACCCAAGATTGCCCGCGCGGCTGCGTTCTGGACCATCTGCAGTCTCCGGGTGCACCTCAAGGGAAGCCCCATGTAGAGAGAGCTACAATAGTCCAGTCGGGATGTCACGAGAGCATGAGTGACTGTGCGAAGGGCGTCCCGATCCAATAGGGGGCGCAACTGGCGAACCAGGCGAACCTGGTAAAACGCCCTCCTAGCCACGGCTGTCACTTGCTCTTCCATGGACAGCCGGGCATCTAGGAGGACACCCAAGAAAATATGTTCATTATACTAAGATAAAAATGCAAAAAACCCACAATTAATTGCATATGTCTGGCTCCTTGTTAGAAAGAACATTTGAACAACATTTTAATTTTTTTTTAAAAGTGTAAAGAGAAGCATTCCAGAGGTATGCATATAAATGACTGAGCTGAGAGGAATTGTTCAGTGTTATATACCAATAGGTACCATATTTTTCAGAGTATAAGACGCACCAATGGTTTTGAAGAGACAATTTTTTAAAAACGTAGGTAGTTAGATAGAAGGATAGAGAGAGAGAGAAAGAGAGAGAAATACAGTAGTAGGTAGGGGTAGTGAGTAGTTAGGTCGTTAGGTAGATAAAGGGATAGAGAAAGAGAGAGAGAGAAATACAGTAGATAGGGAGGGAGGGAGAGTAGGTAGGTAGGTACATAGATAGATAGAGGGAGAGAGAGAAATACAGTAGGTAGGTAGGTAGAGAGAAAGTAGGTAGGTAAATAGAAGGAGAGGGGGAGGGAGGGAGGGAGGGAGGGAGGGAGGGAGGGAGGGAGAGAGAGAGAGAGAGAGAGAAATACAGTTGGTAGGTAGGTAAAGAAGGTAGATATTTCCAGGTGTATTTATCTATGTGCTGGAGAAGGAAATCGCTGACAATCTGCAGCACCTAAGACTTTGTTTCTGCTGGCACAGCACTTGATCAATGTAATTCTCATCAACCATTCTAAGTAGAGCTTTCCGAAAGGGGGGGAAAAGGTTTTGCATTCTGCAAACCTCGCAAAAACTGGCCCATTTTTTTTAAAAAAAGAAAGGCATGAATAGCCTTATGGGGGCTTGCAGAGTGTTCCTGGTAGGGGGGGGACACGAGCAAAAAACAGCCTGTTTTTGTCAAAACAATTGGAAAATGAGGGAAAACGACCGTTGTCTTACCTGAACGGTCCTTCTCGTAGCGCTGCGGGAGAGTCCAAGGATGGGTAAAATCAGCCTCGCTGCCCTTCGGACTGAGTGTCAATTTCTTTGACCACGCCTCCTTTGCCTTCCTGTGGTCAGTTTTAAAAACGAATGTCTTTCCCGAACAGGACGCCCTTCTATGAATAATCAGAATCATTAGCACCCTGAAATAAACCCTGGGCGGGTCTTGGACTCTCCCGCAGCGCTACGAGAAGGACCGTTCAGGTAAGACAACGGTCGTTCTCCATAGCGCTGCTTGGAGAGTCCAAGGATGGGACATACCCAAGCTATACTGTCCCAGGGTGGGAAGAGTCAGTGTCAGATAGCACAGGAACCGAGGCCACCTGTTGTAATACCCTTCTTCCGAAGGAAGCCTCGGCTGAAGCAAAGGAGTCTATTTTATAATTCCTAATGAAGGCTGTGGGTGATGCCCACGTTGCTGCCCTGCAAATCTCCAATATAGATGCTTGAGTCGCCCATGCCGTCGTAGTTGCCGCACTTCTCGTGGAATGTGCTAACACCCTGCTTGGAGCTATTCTGCCTTGATGCTCATAAGCCATCTTAATACAAGCTCTTAACCATCGGCTTATGGTGGCCGATGATACTTTGCGGCCTAGCGACCTTGGTTGAAATGCCACAAATAGACTTTCAGTATGTCTAATGCCCTTGGTCCTTTTTACATAAATCTTTATAGCACGCCTAACGTCCAATTTATGCCAAGTCTTTTCCCTTGGATGCCTTGGATCAGGACAAAAATTCGGTAGAATAATCTCCTGCGTTCTATGGAACTGTGAATTTACTTTTGGTATAAACGACGGATCTAGTCTCATAATGACCCTGTCTGGATGAATTATGCATAATTCCTCCCTGACTGATAGAGCCGCCAACTCAGAGACCCTTCTGGCTGATGTTATAGCCACTAAAAATGCGGTCTTTAATGACAAATGTCGAAGGGAAACCTCTCGTAACGGTTCAAACGGAGCAGAAGTCAATGCTCTCAACACATATGGTAAATCCCAGGAAGGATATCTATGTATAATTGGTGGTCGTATGTTAGCTGCGCCCTTCAAAAAACTTTTGATCTGTGGATCTTTACTCAGACTCTGCTGAGCCCCAGCTGCCAATATAGTAGATAATGCGGCCACCTGGCGCCGAAGTATGTTGTGTGCCAACCCTTTGTCCAACCCTTCCTGAAGAAAGTTCAAAAGTTCTGGCACTGTTGCTGACACTTCATTCACCCCCCGGGCCCTGCACCATGTAGCAAAGGCGCGCCATGTTGCCTCGTATATCCGATTAGTGGACTCCCTCCTGGAAGCCTGGATTGTCCTTATAACTTTTTCTGAAAAGTTACGTTTCCTCAGCAACTCCCCTTCAATCGCCAAACGGCTAGTTGCAGCCACTGAGGATCTGGATGTAATACTGCTCCCTGGCAAAGTATGACCTGAGGCATTCTCCAAGGCTTTGCTATGGACAAACTCACTAGATCCGCAAACCACGACCTCCTGGGCCAATGAGGAGCCACCAGGAGGATCTCCGCCCTCTCCCCCAAAATCTTTGCAATCACTTGCGGAATCAGTGGTAGAGGAGGGAACGCGTACAATAGTCCCTGAGGCCATTTGCACCTCAGAGCGTCCCTCCCCTCCGCCTGTGGGGAATAATAGCGGGAATAAAACCGAGGCACTTGGGCATTGCTGCTTGACGCAAACAGGTCGACCACCGGCTGACCGAACCTCTGAACAATGTCCTTGAACAGATTCGGATGCAACTGCCATTCTGAATTGTCTATGGACTGGCGACTTAACCAGTCTGCCTCCACGTTGCTTTCGCCTGATATGTGGTCGGCCCTGATTGATTTTAAATGTCTCTCCGCCCACCGACCCAAGGTCTCTGCTTCCAACATGAGTCTCTTGGATCTCGTGCCTCCCTGCCGGTTCACGTGGGCCTTTGTGGCCATGTTGTCTGTCAACAGCAACACATGCCGACCCACCAAGAGCCTTGCAAATCTGCGTAGAGCCAATCTGGCTGCTCTCAGCTCCAGCCAATTGATGTTGTGGACTGATTCCGAATCTGACCACAACCCCTGCGTGATCTGCCCCTTGCAATGCGCTCCCCAACCCTGGAGACTGGCATCTGAAGTGACTACCACACGCTCTGGCTCCTTGAATAGGGAACCCTTCCGGATCGCCCCTGTCTGCCACCACTTTAACGATCTTTTCACCCTTTGTGAAAGATAAACCTGTCTCTTTGAATTGCTGACATTGGCCCTCTGCATTGGAAGTAGAAACCATTGCAGTTCCCTGGCATGAAGCCTTGCCCATGGTACTATCTTGATGCAAGAAATCATCATGCCCAACAGCTGAGACAGCTGCACAATCTGGATCCGGGCCCTGCGCTGACAGATTCGAATCCTCGACTGAAGATTCTTCTGACGCTCTTGAGACAGGAACACATGGCATGATCGAGTGTCTATGACAGCCCCCAGGTGTTGCAAGCGAGTGGTGGGCGTCAGATGACTTTTCTCCTTGTTTATCGTGAAGCCATGTTGTTGAAGCGCACGTACAGTAAGCTGCACATCCCTTCTGGCCTGCTGGCAAGTCGATGACATCATTATCATGTCGTCCAAATAACAAGCCAGACGAACAGGTCTTGACCTCAGATGAGCCGCCACTGCTGCCAAAACCTTTGTAAACGTCCTTGGCGCTGACGAGAGGCCGAATGGAAGCGCCCTGTACTGATAGTGCTTTCCACTCACATACAGTCTCAGATAGCTGCGGTGTGCCTTGTGTATTGGGATGTGCAGATACGCCTCCTTCAGATCTATGCTTGTCATTAAATCCCCTTGCCTTATCCCTTCTAGGATGGATTTCAATGACTGCATTTTGAACCTCTTGTAAGCTAGATAACGGTTCAAACGCTTCAAATCTAATATGGCTCTGACCCCGCCCGAGCTCTTGGGAACTAGAAAGAGTCTGGAGTAAAACCCCTTGCCCTCCTGTCCTGGTGGAACTGGCTCTAGGGCGTTTATGTCTAACAAATGCTGTAACTCCTTCTGCATCATTGCCCTTTTCTCTTGACTCCTGTGAAAGGGACAACTTACAAAGGTTCGTGGGGGAAGGGACAAAAACTCCAATAACAGGCCTTTCCTTATTGTGTTGCGTATCCACGCATCTGTGGTTATCTCCTCCCATCGATCTGCGAACAACTGCAGACGGCCTCCGATGGGAGGGATCCCTAGCCCGTCACTTGCCTCTTTTGAATTGACGGGAATTATTCCCGCCACGAAAGGGCTTCCTGAAGGAACCCTGCTGTTGTCTGTTCCTGTTATTGTACTCAGCTCTGTCCTGATTCCTCTCTGAGGTCTGGCCATAATTCCTGCTGAATCCATAAGATGTGGAAGGTTGATTGTTATCTGAGGCACGAAATGACTGCCTTCTGAAATATCTTGACCCTTTTTTCCCCTGCCTCCTTAGAGTGGCAGGGAGAACCTTCCTCTTATCCTTGGTCTCTATGAGGAACTTGTCCAAAGACTCCCCAAAGAGATTGTTACCTTTGAACGGGGCTGAAGCTAGCTTCCATTTGGCTTTGACGTCTGCCTGCCAATGACGTAACCAGAGCAGGCGACGTGAAGTCACATTTGATGCTAAGGCTCGTGATGCAAATTTTGCTGCATTCAAGGACGCATCCGCCGCGTACTCTACAGCTGTAATTATTTTTGTCAGATCATGACACATCCTGGCCTCGTCCTCTGGAGGACTGGCCCTTAACCTCCTTAGCCATAGTAACGCGGCCCTAGTAAAAAAGGAAGATGACGTGGCTGTCTTTATAGCCCAGGCCGCCGCCTGGTGTGTTTTATGACCTGCTTTCTCAGCCCTCTTATCCTCCGCCTTCAGGCCCTCCAATAACTCAGCCGGAAGCGAAGAATTTGAAGTCAGAGAAATCACTGGTGCATCCACCTCAGGAAGTTTAAGAATGTCCTCCAGTTTGGACTCCAACGCATATAGCGTTTTGTCGTCCCCACTGGGATTAGCTAGAGTTCCTGGCTGCACCCATTGTCTTTGCACCACGTTCCTAAATAGATCCGGCACCGGAATTAGTTCCGGTTCCGGGGCTATCTCCTGAAACAGCCCAGCCTTGTGATCATCCAATGAAGATGGATCAGCTACATCTGATGTTTTAATTGGCCCCAGGTCAGTCGCTGACCTGGCCTTATGCAAGATGGATTTAAATAGGGTAGGTTTAAAGAGGCCTTTGGAAGTAGGTTTCTCTGGAGGCAAATCCTCATCCTCCGACATTTGGTAACCATCCTTCTGGTTCCCCTCCCAAGTCGACCCTTCAGTGGTGACCGAGGAGGTAGTTGAACCTCTCCAACTTCCCCTAGCATGCACGGGCAGAGAATGAGTCATCCGACTCTTTCCTCCCTTCGAGGTCCCTTGCCTTCTGCCCTCCTCTATACCTTGGGCAATTGCAATAGAAATGACCTCTCTCATCTCTGCAGACAGAACCGAAGTCCTGTTAGCCGAAATAATTTCCTTATGAGGAGATGCCCTTATCCTAGCCTCCCTTACAGAGATACCTTCCATATCCTCTCTAATGGAAGAACTAGGAGAGGAAGGGTACCCCATAGATGCGTCTGGAGACCCCTGGACAGAATCCTCATCGCTAGTGTAATCACCCCCTTCCTTCTGAGGTGAGGCTTGCACCCTTCCCTCAGCTCTGGGAGGTGAATGACAATGCATGCCAGAATTTCCTTGGGAGGCAGTTGGATGTTGTCTGTCCTTATCCTGCTCCCTTGGAACCTCCTGTCTCCCTGGGCCTGGATTTTCCTGCCCTTTGGAGATTTTTAGAGGAAATTTTCCTTTAGGTCCCTTCTTCCCTTTGCCTCCTCTAGGGGGAGACTCTAGCCTGCTGCGTTTCACTGAGGGCTCTCCCATTTCTGAGGGAAGCTTCAATCCTTCCTCCTGCATAATTGGAACCTATCTGTCCTTGTTATAGCCCTGGAGGAATGTAGAGACGCAGCAGTAAGGACCCAGCGCTGGCCAGATGGCCAAACACGCCTCGCAGATTTTGTATTTTATGGGGCTGGTTTGAGAGCCAGGTCACCCACTACTCCGTTCAACTTAGCAAGCCTTTGGCATTAAAGAGCTCCTGCTGGCAACCCAGGACAGGCTCCTCACAGCAACGGAAATCTGCCCTGAGGGTAGGACACGGCTATTTAATTGCCTGCACTCCAAGCCTCTAACAACAGCAAATGGCAGTTAATTCCTGCGTTGCCTGCTCGCGCTCCTCTTTGCCGTTAACGGCTGCAAAAGGAACGTTCGATTTTGACAGTTCACTTTAAATTTCGCGGCTTTGCCAGTGCCCAAAATGGCGGCCGCGGCTTCGCGCAGCCTCCCTGAGCCTTCCAAGATGGCGGCCGCCTCTGCGCTGCGTATGAAGCTTGCCGGTTACCCTGGCAACCTCCTGACAGCTCCGAGGCCCGCCGCAGTCCTGCGGAGCTGAGAAACGCCGCTTGTCGCTCTGCTAGCTTAAGCAACTAAATATTCAATTTAAAGCAGCCGGAGTCAGCAGGAAGTCTCCCATCGCTCCGCATCCGCCGGCAGCCGCCGGACAGATGATTCTCAATCGGCAGCTGCTTGCGACCAGCAGAAGCCTCGCTCCGTCTTCCCTCAGGCAATAAATACTTTGTTTAAATTTCCTAAACCTGATTCCTTTGTCTTTTATCCATTGTTGTTGAATCCCATTGCTAAATATTGCACTTTGTTTGGAGAATCCCTGGATAAATTCAGCCTATTGCCAAAACCCTGAGAACCCTCCAATATTAGTCCTACTGGGCGGACTGAGTTTTTAAAACTGACCACAGGAAGGCAAAGGAGGCGTGGTCAAAGAAATTGACACTCAGTCCGAAGGGCAGCGAGGCTGATTTTACCCATCCTTGGACTCTCCAAGCAGCGCTATGGAGAACGGCCCGTTTTTTGGTTAAAAAATAGCATGCATAGCCTTTAGGAAGCTTATAGAGTGCTGCTGGGGCCTGGGGGGGCAGAAAACGGACAGTTTTTCGCTCGTTTCTGCCCTCCCCAGTCCCCAGTAGCTCTCTAAAAGCTCCCATACGTCTATGCACGGCCATTTTAGTGAAGGGGCAGGGCTTTGGGAGGCAAAAACTTGGTGTATTTGGTGTATACGATGCACTCAGATTTTCAGCCTCTTTTTTAAGGCAAAAAAGTGCGTCTTATACTCTCAAAAATACAGTAGTTCCTCATTTAGCAACTACATTTAGTAACTGTTCACCGTTATGACAATAATGAAAAAGTTTGCGAGCAATCCTTGCATTTACAATCTTTGCAGGTCTGTAAAGCCATATTATCAAACATCAAAAATATCTGCCCATATTATCATTGTTTCTTTTACTACTTCTTCCTCTAATTTGGTTCTAAGTAAATAGCTATACAACAAAAATATTACAATAGAGTTTGGACTGTGCCATGCTCATTATCAAATGAGGAAAAATAGTAAAAACTGAAGGAAGATGCGCTATAGAAATAACATTAAGGGCGTGGATGAAGACAATCACTACAAATATCTGGGCATCTTTCAAGCTGACATCAAGCATATTGAAGTCAAGAAAAAGTAGTGAATATATCAGGAGAGTGAAGAAGTTCTTAAAGTCTAAAGTCAGCGGAGGAAATACTATCAAGATAATTGACACCTGGATTATTCCAGTTATTAGACACACCGTTCGAATAGTAGACTGGACTCAAGTAGAACTAAAAGCTCTGGATAGGAAGATCAGAAAAATAATGATAATGAATCATGCCCTTCATTTTTGCAATGATGTTGACAGACTCTATTTGCCAAGGAAAGTAGATGGGTGTGAAATATTGCAAGTGCATCAGAAAAAAAACAACATTTTTGCACTGTGCAAACCTCCCCCAAACGGCCCGTTTTTCACGAAAATGGATCCTTTTTTTCAAATAAAAGGCATGAATAGCCTTGGGGGGGGGGCTTGCAGAGTGCTCCTGGGGGGTGGAAAACAAGGAAAAACGGCCCATTTTTTGTGTGAAAACGGCCCGTTTTTGGTAAAAAAAATAGCATGCATAGCCTTTAGGAAGCTTATAGAATGCTGCTGGGGGGTGGGGGGAAACGCCCTGTTTTTTTCTCATTTCTGCCCTCCCCAGAAGGATATACAAGTATATATTCAAGAATGAGATATAAAGTGGGAGAAGCATAGGATAAATTAGTGAAGGTAAGGGAATAAGAAATGATACTAAATTATATATGTGGAAATACCATCCCAAGAAAACATAAACTGAGATTTGAAAGACACACCTATAACAACAGAAAAAGAAGGAGGAGAGAATGAGGAGGGGGGGGGGAGAAGAAAGAGGTAAGGAGAGGAGGGTGGATGGGAGAGAAAGAGAAGGAGAGAAGGTAGAAAGGGGAAGAGGAAGAGTAGGAGTAAGGGAGAGGTAAGGAAAGAAAGAAGGGGAAGGAGAGGAGGAAGGAAGGAAGTAGAGAAGAGAGGGAGAAAAGAAAGAAAAATAAGGTGGTGTTACAACAAGGCGGAAGGGATGGTAAATAAAGCAACCCAAACTGTATATTATAACCTATTAAATGGAATAACAAATGTATAAGAATGACAAATGTAAAGAAGAATAACAATTATGTGAATGTATACTTAAAATGATATGTAAGAGAAAAAAATAAAAAATGGGATTTTTTTTTTCTGAAAAGCCAACTTTTCTAGATGTTTTTAACTCCTTAGTTTAAGGAGTACCAGCCACCAACTCCTTAAAACAAGTACTTTTTTCCAGTTGGAGACAGTAAGGACCCAATAACCTCCAAAGTCTTTTTGCCTTCAAATCCAAAATACGGCACAGCCTTATTCATCACCATGTTTTCGTTATTTGCCTTCTTATAGCCCTATAGTCTCTATAACATCCCCAGATATTACTACACAGCCCCATTATTTTCACAATATGTCCCCTCTATTAAGATGTGAAAAGTATTTGTGATTTTGGGGTTATACTGTACTCTTCTCTTACCATGATGATGTCTCCTGGCTGGATAGTGATTTCATCATGGCTTCGGGATTCAAAAGGATACAGAGCTCGATAATAAACTATTTTTACATCTTCCTGAGCAGAAATAGTGAGTGGAGCCTTTTCTAGAGCCACAAAAACAGATACGTTGTTTTTGAATTATATCTCAAGAAAGAAATTTAATTACATGCAACAACATCATTTGTATTCACATTCTCAATGTAATCTAAATTTTTGCAGAAAGAGCATTTAAATATTCATTTAAACACAATTTACAATGTGAGGATCAATTGCAGATTGCAAAATACATTCACAACTTTTAAATTAGTGGGTTTTTTTCCTTGATATTACCTTTGCTTTATTTAACCAGTATACTGTACATAAGTTTGTTAACTATATTTTTGGATGGTGCTTTCATTAGTTGTATTTACTATTTTAATAAAAAAAATACATGAATAAAAAACTAATCACAACCATATTATAAAATTTCAGGAGGTATGTTAACTTGAATTGTCACTGTATATCAAAGTGTGTACACAAGCATGAAAGTGTGACATCAAATTATATTTAAAAATAATCAAACCAACTTCATCTAAATAGAAATTTGAGGAAGAGGAAAGAAGCAAAAATTCATTTTTTAATTTATTTTGGCTGTATCTCCTTTTGAGTGTGTTGTTCTTATTTAGTACTGCACTCAACCCATGTTGATTAAAATATTGTATTAGCATTGAATTGTATTTTGTTTTTAAGGTAAGTAGTTTTCATTGAACCCCCAAAAGAAGCTTCCATTATAGGAAGATAAGCATGCAAACAAATAGTTTGAATTACGGGGAAAAATAGGATAATAGAATTGTAGTTCTGAAATAGTAATATGAATGTATTCGAATATAGTTCTAGGTTTAGTTTAGAGATTTATAAATAAACACTGAGAATCTATTGTGCACTGGGGGGGGGAAACAATGATAAATTGTAGCCTGCTTCAAGTTTAGTCTGCTTCTAATTTGCTTCCAGTTTAATCTGCTTGGTTCATAGTAATAATTTTTTGAAAACAAAATATTTATTATTCATTGCCTCTACACTAGTTCCAAATGCATCTCAAAATGATTTACAGTAAAATTTTAAAATGCAATCATAAATATAAAAATATTGCTGGTTTGAAAATGAGAAAAACAGAGACAACTATCCAAACTTCACTCAACAGAATCTACCACAGTAGATGAAGAGAAGAATATAAGATTTTATGAGCATTTAATCAGAGTATTCTATTATTTTGTACCTGCAGTTGACCAAGGAGCTTGGATAGTTGGTTTTGTTGAATCTTTATGTTGATGAAAAAATTTATTCATTTTTTCTTGCACTTCCTGATTGTTCTTCTCATCACTTTCTTTCTTTTTGTTTAATTCTTCCCATTTTTGTTTTTCTTCCTCTTGATTTTTTCTTGACCGTGTATGTTCTTCTTCCTGTTGTATTCTGTCAAGCCACTGTCTTTCTCTGTCTTGGGTTTTTCTAATTAGTGAAAAACATATAAATGATATTTAGAAATATTCAAAGCAAACCATGTCATTGCAGAAATATTTCCTTGCCTCAATGGTTTCAACAATGGCAAAACTTCTAATATATTGCCTTAATTGGAAAAGTTCTTAAAAATTCAGGGAGATATTCAGACATGTTGGTGGGAGGGGTTCTTTGGCTGGGCTGTTTACTGTCAGCTTCTCTTGGCAGTTTGATTGGGGCATTGTTTATTTCTTGATTGTTGGTCCCAGCAACACTGGCAGGGTAAGCCACTAGAACAGGGATGTCCAAACTTGGGAACTTTAAGACTTGAGGACTTCAACTCCCAGAATTCCCCAGCCAGCATAGCTGGCTGGGGAATTCTGGGAGTTGAAGTCCACAAGTCTTAAAGTTCCCAAGTTTGGACATCCCTGCACTAGAATATAAGTTGAGAGCAAACCCTATTCCTTACTAACACGGATATTACCTAGTTTGGGTAATGAAACGTCTAAAAGAAAACAATCAAGCTCAGAATGCACCAAGAACCCACACATACACAGAGTTATACTGTTGCTTGAATCTAATATAGCAAACAGATAATCAGCTATCTAATATTGAGGTTATTATTTCAAATAAAGTTAAATTCATCTTAATTGAATATAATTGTGTGCATACACACATATTAACTTACAACAATAAAAATATCAATACATTAATAAATTAAAATAGAACGTGTCATAGTTGGCAAGAAACATGCTTTGGATCAATTGTATAATATTATCTGGTTCCTCGGAAAAGCCATACTATAGCCAGGCACTTCCAGGAAAATACAACTTTAAGGAAGTGCTGCTAGTTTGTTAAATAAATAAAATAAAATGTTTCTATCAATACTTTTCTGGAAAATACTAAAATATGACACAATTTATTTAAAAGAAAGCAAAAAAAAAAAAGAAAATTATGCATCCATGCCAAAAGCCAAGCTTCTTCCAAACATATAGAAAATTAGTCCTTCCAGAGTATAAATAACCGGTTGTTCAAGATTTCGATTAGTTCCTTTCATGAAACAATATGGTTTCCAAATTCAAGCTTACCTCTGGTTTTCTTTCTGTTTTTCCAACTCTGTTTTCCTTTCCTGCTCCTTCTGTTTTAGTCTGTCAGCTTCTATATTCTTTTGCTTCTGTAGCTGCTGCTTGTTATGTATTTCCCTCAGGTCCTGCAATAACGAAATTGTGGGTTACTATATAGTGCACAGGACATTTTAATCAGTTCCGTTTCTCAGCATGAACAACAAAAGCTCATCCAAAATAACCAAATAAACTAATTTAAAATTTTATATAATCACCTTACTTCAAACTTGTTGTAGTATGATTTATATCTGATATTATATTTGTTTTAGTTATTCAAATGCTTTAGATTTCATCTTGACTATCAAACCTAAAAGTTTACTGCTTTTACTGGACAACCCAAAATAACAAGAATTGTTTATAAAAGGTCTACATGACTTATCATCTTAAATTCTAATTTACCAATAAAAGAGAATATATGTAGCAATAACCAAGCACCAAGGATTCCACAATTCAAAATTCAATTTGTTTGCTTTTGTTTCTGAACCTGAAGTGCTTGTACATCCTGAAACAGAATGAATAGATTTTCAAATTTCTCAAAAGTTGCATTGGCTTATCTGCAAAATGCTGTTCATTCCCTGCATCCTATTCTTATTGGTCACTTAAGATAATAATTTTGAAACATTAATTCTCTTACTTTTGAGATGGAAATCTAAAAGGTAGCTCTGGATCTGATGTGCTATCAATAACATCAGAATAATTTTTATAATCTCAAAAACCAAGCCTGATGTTCTAGAACAATCACTAATTTATGTTCATATAGGACAGGGTATGTCAAGTCTCAACAGTACTGTACTAAAATCTTCTTCCAACATGTTAAAAACAAGAAAAAAGTTAAGGAAACAATTGGTCCACTGCTGGGAGAAAATGGCAAGGAGATGACAAGCAACAGGGAGAAAGCAGAACTATTTAACTCATTTTTTGCATCTGTCTTTACACAAAGGGAAAAAAACAGTCCAACCAACCAAAAACAGCACCACAAAAATCAGATTAGGAACACAAGTTGAAATAGGGAAGAAAATGGTAAGCGAGCATCTGTCTGCCCTAGATGAGTTCAAATCACTAGGACCGGATGGATTACACCCCAGGGTTCTGAAGGAACTGGCAGATGAGATCTCAGAACCACTGAACTATTTCTTTCAGAGATCCTGGAGCACTGGGGAACTGCCAGAAGACTGGAAAAGAGCTGATGTGGTTCCCATCTTCAAAAAAGGAAAAAAATAGATCCAGGAAACTATAGATCCATCAGCCTGACCTCAATACCAGGGAAGATTCTGGGAAAGATAATTAAGCAACGAATTAGCAAACACCTAGAAGTAAACAAAGTAATAGCCAAAAGCCAATATGGGTTTGTCAAAAACAGATCATGCCAGACTAATCTTACTTCATTCTTTGACAAAGTGACAAAATTAGTGGACCAGAGGAATGCTGTCGATATAATTTACTTGGACTTCAGCAAGGCATTTGATAAAGTAGAAAAATGCGGGTTAGACAGCATCACCCCAGATGGATTCGTAACTGGCTGACCTACCGCACTCAAGGTGTAGTCCTCAATGGAACTGCATCTACATGGAGGTTAGTATGCAGTGGAGTACCCCAAGGCTCTGTTTTAGGCCCAGTACTCTTCAACATCTTCATCAATGATTTGGATGAGGGGATAAATGCGGAACTCATCAAATTTGCAGATGACACCAAGCTGGAAGGAATAGCCAACACTCCAGAAGATAGGCTTAAGATACAAAAGGATCTTGACAAACTTGAACATTGGGCACTATCTAACAAAATGAAATTCAATTGTGAAAAAAGTAAGGTTCTACATTTAGGCAACAAAAACGAAATGCACAGGTACAGTATAGGCGGTACCTTGCTCAATAGTAGCAACTGTGAGAGGGATCTTGGAATCCTAGTGGACAATTATTTAAATATGAGCCAGCAGTGTGCAGCAGCTGCCAAAAAAGCCAACACAGTTCTAGGCTGCATAAACAGAGGGATAGAATCAAGATCACGTGAAGTGTTAATACCACTTTATAATGCCTTGGTAAGGCCACACCTGGAATACTGCATTCAGTTTTGGTCACCACGATGTAGAAAAGATGTGGAGACTCTAGAAAGAGTGCAGAGAAGAGCAACAAAGATGATTAGGGGACTGGAGGCTAAAACATATGAAGACTGGGTATGTCTAATGAAAAGAAGAACTAGGGGAGACATGATAGCAGTCTTCTGATATCTCAGAGGGTGCCACAAAGAAGAGGGAGTCAAACTATTCTCCAAGGCACCTGGGGGCAGAACAAGAAGCAATGGGTGGAAACTAATCAAGGAGAGAAGCAACTTAGAACTGAGGAGAAATTTCCTGACAGTTAGAACAATTAACCAGTGGAACAGCTTGCCTCCAGAAGTTGTGAATGCTCCAACACTGCAAGTCTTTAAGAAGATGTTGGATAGCCATTTGTCTGAAATGGTATAGGGTTTCCTGCCTGGGCAGGGGGTTGGACTAGAAGACCTCCAAAGTCCCTTCCAACTCTGCTATTGTATTGTATTAAAATGATAGTTACAATTCTAGTTTTACCATCTTAACAATGCCTAACAAACATGAATTCCTAGAATGTTAAAATGTGTCAAAATACATTAACAGAATTTGAGTATAAAGTTACAGCAATATTCTGAATAACAACCAAGAAAATAGTTTCTCCTAATCTAATCTTGGTTATTTTTTCTGCCTACCCTGTTCACTCTTTTTCTAAACTAACAAGGTAAACACATTGCAAATTTTCTCCATAGGGAAGCTGCTCAGTCCCTTGATAAATGTTCTTATTATAAAATTAACATTCATATACTGAACATATCAATCAAAAACTCAAATTCCAAATTCCATAAAATTAAAATAAGTAGAAGTACACATCAAACAGCACTGAAGACAGAATAAGACTAATTTGTTTAACAGTTAATCTAATCATACACCAAGAACTTGCATTTTATGTATATTTACATGCTTTGGTTTGTTCAAAACTGAATGAGGGCATCATCATGTTAATTTATTGCTTATTGGATTCTTTATTTAATCTTTTTTTAACTTTTGTATTATGTGTTTCTTGTGTTGTGTGCCGCCCTGAGTCCTTTGGGAGAAGGGCGGCATATAAATCCAATAAATCCAAATCCAATCCAAATCTCATAAAAAATGATATATATTTATTACTCAACTAGGCTGGATGAAATTCAGTATTTTCTAGAGTTTGGATTATGGGGCTTATGTAGATATTTAAAAGGAAGGTAGCAAGCAGACAACCCTGCTTCACTCTTTCCTGAACAGAAATGGGCAACACAGAGGCAACCTGATTTGTAATGAAATACTGTAATATAATTTAGAAGTTGACAACTTAGGGCAAAATTTTTCCATGAAGTACTATAGATTATTATATAGATGTTAAGCATAAAGTTTGCTAATAGTGTTTAAAAGGTTTATAAGATGATAACGAGAAGTTAAGCCTTGATTGTCTTTTTGTAAATAGGCACCTAAGGAATCAGTGCAAAGCAATGTATAAAATTAAGCAAAGAGGTTAATACAGCTATCCGGCATTCCAACCTACTGCAGCTAAGTTCAACAGTAATAAAATACCACTGGATTTAAGCTATTTAATCAAGTCTGCAATTTCTGAGTATGTGATAAGAGCGCAACAAAAAAGGAGTCCAATTTGAACTAAAGTTCTGTTTTACGTTTGTAAAAATTCACTGTGATCTGTTCATATTGACTATATAACTATTTTTGCTTTTTTAATTTTATGTGCTTCAAACTTTTAGACTGTTTTAAATGGAATTTTGTTCAATGATCACATTCTCCTACAAGACTGCTGTTACTGATTATGGATTTCCCTGGCCTAAATCCCACTCACTCTTTGAAGAGAACCTTACTCTGAGTAAGCCAGCAAGCAGTTTTCCAAGTCAAGAGTAGTTACTGGACAGACAAGTTACTAAATACTTAGAAAGCTAAATGGGCAGTTATTGACCAGGTCAGGATTAGCTTTTTTTTTTTTTTTTTAAATCAGAATCGCAATTTCCTGGTTTAATTCTTCAAAAACATGGTTTGTCCAGGAATGCAATGATCCATAATTGTCATCATGCTTTAGCATCTTATCTAGTCATCTTCAGAACATTTTAATTTAAAAAAAAATTGCAGAAAGGAATGAGTATTGCAGAAATATTAAAAGCATGATGACAACTATATAGTAATATTACATTCCTGAACAATTTTGCTCTGATTGTACTAAGTACCTTAAATTCATATCCTTGAAGAATTAAATCAGTCAAATGAGATTCTGATATTTTTTTTAAAAAGCTTATTCTGACCTGATTAATAATTGTCCATTTAGCTTTCTAAGAATTCTTAATTCTTAGATTTTTATGAGAAGGATTTTTAATTTTCAAATGTTAGAAAATGCTAACATTTTTCTAATAATATACAATCAGCATCATTTTTTTCTGTCCTCTTACATTTTTGTCATGATAGCATATTTTACCACCAAAAACATATTCAACCTGAAAACAGGGACCAGGTCTTTTTTTAAAAAAAAAATTGGATATACATGCACACATCAATTTTCACAATTTATACTGAAAATGGTGAAGTTGAGGACTTGCTTAACTATAATATAACTTAAACCTGTTTACCTTTAGTTGGTTGTTGAAAATATCTATCTCCTGAAGTTTTGATCTGGTTTCTTTTTCTACTTCATCTAGCTGGTTACGAAGCTGCTGGCATGCTAACTCCTTTGCTTCTAAAGCTCTTTTGACAGTGAGAAATGAATCTCCTATTTAAAAAAAAATACTGACAATGAATATTAAAAAAACTCTCCAGACTTAGTGATTCTTAAATGGAATGACCTTACAATATACATATTTCTGCAAGCAGAGAACCGTTTTTAAATGAACTTACGATGCAAGCTGTTCTGCTGAACTTGCTTTAACTGGTCATTGAGTAACTGTTTTTCTGGAATCAATCTTCCAAGCATTTGCTGAGATTCCTAAAAGAAATAACATGAGATATTTATTTATTTATTTATTTATTTATTTATTTATTTATTTATTTATTTATTTATTTATTATTCATATTTGTAACCCGCACCCATCTCACCACAAAGGGACTCGGGGCGGCGAACAGAAATTTAAAATAAATATACATATATACAAAATATTAACAAACAACAACTAAATTAAACCAAAACCCTGCGTAAAATAAATTTAAAACCCATAAATTAAAAACTTTGATTTGCTACAAGTCAGTACGGTGCGGAGATGTTGTAGCTATAACCATAAGTAGCATATCACAATTGCTTCATCATTCGCCAAAAACCGCTTTTCTGAGAAAACAGTTCCTTAAGCCTGGTAAAAAAGAAAAGCCACTGTGTAGAATATTCCCCAAATATTTTCCCCTATTTTATGTCACAGCTTCCTCTCACAACGCAATAGAACAAAGGAAGAGGATAGAAGATGATGTCTAGGATTTCTACGCATGTTATTGCTATCACTTTGAAGTGACAGAAAAATTCCATACAAAATCTTCAAAACAAATTTGCGTTACTAATGAAGAATACCATCTCAATACCATTAGGATATTCCCTCTGAAGAAACCTGCTTAAATTATACCCACTTTTTCACATATCACGATTTTGAAGAGATTTTTCACACCTAAGTCTTCCTTATTTCACTAGAGTTCTTATTGTCGTCTTCCGGGTGCGCTTCAAGGTGTTAGTCATCATCTTTAAAGCGCTCCATGGCTCGGGACCTAGCTATCTGCGGGATCGGATCCTGCTTCATACATCCTCACGGCCGATTCACTCCCACAGAGAGGGACTTCTCCGGGTGCCGTCCACTAGACTTTGTCAGCGGGCGGCGCCCAGGGGAAGGGCTCTCTCTGTGGCGGGCCCAGCCCTCTGGAACGACCTTCCCCCCGACATTAGAACGACCACGGACCTCCGCTCCTTCCGTCTAAAATTAAAAACACATCTTTTCTGCCTGTCCGGCCTAGGGTAGTCTCTCTTTCTATGGGGTTTTATTATACTTAATTTATTGGGAATTTTAGTTTAGTTTAGTTTTAGTTTTAATGGGGAATTTTTAGCACAGGAATAAGGTTTAATCTGTTTTTAAATATGTTTGTATACTTGTTGTTTTTATTCTTCCTGTGCACCGCTCCGAGTCCCTATGGGGAGAGGGAGCGGTCTACAAATTAAATTATTATTATTATTATTATTATTATTATTAGAACCATTATCAGTAAGCCAGATATGAGTGCATGCTTTCAGGTATTGGGTAAAGCAGGGATGTCCAAACTTGGGAACTTTAAGACTTGTGGACTTCAACTCCCAGAATTCCCCAGCCAGCAACTTAAAGTTCCCAAGTTTGGACATCCCTGGGGTAAAGACATTTCATAGAAATTCCAAATCAATTTTGATGAATTTTGATTTTATAGGGTTTCACCACTATAACTATAATCGTTGCCATCTAACATAATTATTCTGCTTGAAAATTATATGAAAAATACATATTCTAATAGTTAATATTTGTGCTATGACAAATTAAAAGTATTTCAGTAATTCAACCACTAACGATTATCTGCAAAAGTTACTAAATATAGTCTTTGAAAGATACTTAGGGAAATGCCTGCAGTACAAAGCAGACAGCAGGAGTAGAAAAACATCCAAATTAAGAAATGACAGCATTTTAAAGTGAAAATTTGCCTGAAATCCCAGATGTTACATTTTTTGCTTCAGAAAACCAGGTGACCAACCTCAAGTATCTTGTGGGAATATTTTTTTAAGGTACACTTGTTCCTAAGCAGCATAATTTAACAGCTACTGAACTTAACTGAATTTCAGTATCAGAATAGATTCTGTGGGACGTGGGAAGAAAACTACCCCATCGTGTGCACTGGCTTCTGGAGAAAAAAAATGGGAAACAAATTAGTTTATTTCCCTAGGATACTGCTTATTTTCACTGTTGCCACATACTTATTGCCTAATATATATACTAATTAAGCAACTAGTATATTCACCTCTCATAAATTAAGCCCTATTCTTTCATACAAGAATACATAAGATCTAATTTTAAACATTTTTAAAAACGATATAAACTTACTTGTAACTGCTGTTGTAAATGTGTGATTTCTGCAATCCTCAACTCTCTAGATTTGTTTGTGCTCTCAATTTCTTGTCTTTGAATACTCAATCTGCATCTGATATCCTGAAGCTTCCCTTCCAGTTGATGTTTTTTATCATTCTTAAACAGGGAAAGAAAATAGTGGTTTATTCAGATTTTAATTGGAATGCAAAACTGGTTCCAATGTCTTTTAGTTAGACCTCTAAATTGAAAAAGATTCCCTTTTTTTAATCTTAAAGTTTAGTCTACAAAAAGAAAATAAACTTCTTTTAGATGAAGATTAAATAAAATGCAATCACACAAAGAAATAAATAGTAAAGAATTGTAAAAGGAAATTAACAGTATTTTTTTAAATCTATCTAAATAAAGATATAGATTTAAGGACAGTCCAGGATGCAAGTAAAACTTTTATTAGAGGACATTTCACAGAAAATAATCCTGAACTTATTCTTATCAAGAGAGAACTCAGACTGTTTTAGATGAGTTAAAAATAATTAAACAAGCCTGCAAGAAAGATAAATATCTCTCATCAAATTAAACTCTTACAGCAAGAGTTATAGATATCAAAGGTAAGAGAAATGAGAAATGTAAAGGGAACTAATGCAAAGCAAAAACAAATCTTCAATTTGCAAATAAATCAGAAAAACAGCATCCAAATTAAGAAAAATAAAATAAAATTATATTGAAACTTCAAGAGAGAAAGATACTGTATTAATGGATAATACAGCAATATGAAAAGCATTCTATCAGTACTATTTCGATTTATATAAAGGGTTTGATATTCCTTTTGAGAAAATAGATGAATATTTAAAAAAAACTCTACCAAAGATGATAAAGAAAGAAAGATTATGGATGGATCTACAACCTTTTATAACTGTAGATCCATTCATAATCTCTCTTTCTTTCTTTCTTTCTTTCTTTCTTTCTTTCTTTCTTTCTTTCTTTCTCTTTCTTTCTTTCTTTCTTTCTCTTTCTTTCTTTCTTTCCCTTCCTTCCTTCCTTCCTTCCTTCCTTATCATCTTCTCTAAGTTTCTGAAACTATAAAAACAATTAAATAAAAAAGTACGTGTACCAGATGGATTATTGGGGTCATAAATAATTTTAGGATGAATTTGTACTACCTTTGCAAAACACAGATAATCTTATTTTACAGAGAGGAAAGATGCTAGAAACTTGAAAAGTTGCAAATATAACATTTATACCTAAAGAGGGATAAGATTTGATTTCAAAATGAAATTATAGACCAATATTATTATTGGATAAAGACTACAATTTTTTCACAATAGTCCAGCTGCCAGAATGAAACTAATTTTACAACTTATTCATGAAGATCAGTGTGGATTTTTACCTAAAATTGTGCTGGATATTTTAGAATCTTTTGAACATCATAATGCATTATTTTTTTTAAAAAAGCTGCATTATTTTTTTTGTGCAGAAAAAACTTTTGGTAATTTGAATTTGACTTTTCTATTTAAAATTTTGGAAGTTATGAATTTTGGAGATAATCTTATAAATGAATAAAATTGATTTATATTTCATAAAAAGCACAAATAATCAATGGAAATTTAGCTAAATCATGTAAAATACAAAAATGAAGAAGACAATGTTTTAAGATTAAGAAACAGAAATAAAAAGATGCTGGGGAAAAATAAAAGAAAAAAGATCAAATATAATTAATCAACAAAGTGGATTGCCAGATTAAGAAGGTAAAATACTTGGGTACATGATGAATTTGAACTGTACACTATTTCAAGATAATTATGTTATAACTAGGAATGAAGTTCAAAAAAATATGTTAAGATGAAAGAAAATGCACTTGCCATTGGGGAGAATTTTTATGACCTAGATGAATGTTTTGCCTAAACACTATTTTTGTTCTAGACTATACCCATTTTGATTGATGCACCCCAAAAAAATAGTAGAAAGATATAACTAAATTTATGGAGCATGTTAAATACAAACTGTTACAAGATGTAAAATTAAAGAGGAGGATTGGGTTTACCTGATTTGAAATTATATTTTGTAGTTTATTGTTTAAACTACTGAAAAACAGAAGGCTTTTGGAATTAGAAGGACACAATTTCACATTTGTGTAGCATGGATATTTATGATACAACAAAACTAAGTTTAATGTAAACTATAAAATATTGCTTTGTTAGACATGCCATATTCAGAATATGGAATAGATCTAAAACTAGATTGTGTCCAAAAGTACCTTTGTGGCTCTCAGCACAAGAAGCATTTTGTATAAGAGAAATGATAGCAAACACAAATCGTTAACTAGCTCTGATATACTAGAATTTTGCCGAGGAGAATGTAAAAAATATTATTAAAAATGTATCTTCCTTTATCTTTAATCTTCAGTTGGGTGAAATAGGGCAACAGTTTTAAACCAAGGTACTACCAGCAGGAGAATGTTTGTAGCTCAGGGTTAAACTGTGGGGTTCTTGGAGCTCTCTGAGCTTGATGGTTTTCTTGCAGACGTTTCATTATCCAACTAGGTAACATCATCAGTGTACACTGATGATATTAGCTAGCTTGGTAATGAAACGTCTGCAAGAAACCCACCAAGCTCAGAGTGCATCAAGGACCCCATTCTTCAAGTGGGCTAATTTATAAAAAGTGTCCAAAATCTGGAACCATGGGGCCCAGGGGGGTTAAAATTTCACAAATTTGTGGCCACTTTAGTGCTGTTGTGTTGCTGTGTCAGTGCTGCCACCTGAAGGTTCAGCGGATTGATCTCTCCTTCAGATATTTGAGATTAGATAGACCAGTCCCATCCTAGCCCTCCTCAGGCCCAGCAACCATCAGCTGCTGGAGGTTAGTCAGCTGCAATCAAGCTGGCAAGAAATCGGAAGTCACACCTGCTTTTTTGCCCATGTTCATTTCTGTTTCTCTGTTTAGAAAAGAGATATTAAATGTATGAAATGATGCCTCAGTGGGTCATGGATTGTCTAGTGCAAAATAAAATCAAGAGAAGAGTTGGCAGTGGAAGGATACAGAACAGTTTTCCTATGTACAATTGCTGGAAAGATGTAAAGTAAATAAGATAACTTTTGATTCTGAACACTTTATGAATGAATTTGAAACAGAATTGTGTACAAAAAATAAACACACACACACACACACAAATAAATAAATATTTTGATGCATTGTGATGCATTGTTGGCATATGTCACCAGAATAATTGTTGAGAATTATAAAGGTACTTCCAATTTATGCCAGAAAGCCAAACAAGAAAAGATGCTTTATTATTCTTGATGGGTTATGGCAAATCCTAGAAAATTCTGGACTCAATTATATATATATATATATAAAAATACAACACAGGAGAGTTTAAAGACCAATATGCAATTGAAACCAGATGCCTTTGTTTTGGGATTGATGGATAAAAAGTTTACAGCAAGATTATTACTTGCACTAAGGGGGGGGGGGGGATTCAGCTTTACACACAATGGAGGATAGATGGTGTACATGAGGGAACTTGCTGGGATGACCAAATTGGCAGCTTTGATTACAGAAAATACATCGTCTAAGTCAGAGGTTCCCAAACGTGGCAACTTGAAGACTTGTGGACTTCAACTCCCAGAATTCTGGGAGTTGAAGTCCACAAGTCTTCAAGTTGCCACGTTTGGGAACCTCTGGTCTAAGTTTAATGCTGACTAGCAAACCGCTTCACTTTTTGCATGAAACAAAAACATGAAATTATATTTTGATGATTAGAAAAAAATTATAGAAAAAAAAATCTATAATTTTGAAAATATTTGGCAAATGTTTCTCACTTACTAAAGCTTCCAGTTCAAACTCCAAAGTTTTTTTCTTAGCTTTCAAAACAACTATATCTTCTTGTTCTTTGTTTCTTTGATTCAGCAATTCTTGACGACGATTACGTTCCCACTCAAGCTGTCTCTGCCTTTCCAGTTCTCTTTTAGCAGCCTTCGTTAGTTTAAAAATAGGAAACAAAATTGTTCACTTTTGTAGTTCTATTAAAACATGTTCCAACCTATATAATAATGTATAATACTGTATGTATTAATCGTTGTATTCATACAAACAGTGCAGATATATGTCTCCCTGTCATCTTCCTAACACAAAACTAGATATTAGGTAAGTCCCAATATTTCCAAATATTTCCTTGGAACTTTATTCTAATTAAAATAGATTTTAATTAGACACTTGTGTGGTTATGCAAATTAACTCTCCCCAGGAGTGCACAATTTATGAATGTAAGAAAAGTAGCCAGATTAGAAAGTTCCTATACATCCAAATATTAGTATGTTAGCTCAAATGTTATTCTACAGAAGAAAGATTATAGGTAGAAAAAAGGTTACAAAGCAGAAGAATGAAAAACAAAAAATGTTTTTATTAAAATGAACAGAGATTTATAAAATAACTAATAACTAAATTAGCATACTAATTTAAAAATTAGTAAATATTAGGAATATTAAAAAATTCAGGCAATTTGATAATCAGGCGAAACCTGTTTGAAAGACATTGATGAACATAAATTCAGTAACTAGCAATTAAATAATAATAAAAGCAACTATCAAATATTATTAGCTTAAAACTCACTTTTTCCATCTGGCTGGCCTGGCTTAAATTTTAAATAACAAATTGTTAGGGATTTTAGTAAGGGATTTTAGATGGGTTTTAAAGATGCTTTTAGCACGGGTTTAAATTTAATATATTTTTATTGTATTTATATTGTATTTTTGTATTGTTTTTAATATTTACCTGCGCACCGCCCTGAGTCCCTTCGGGGAGATAGGGCGGTATACAAATCCAAGAATAAATAAATAAATAAATAAATAAATAAATAAATAAACAAACAAACAAACAAACAATTCGATAAATAAGTTGCTAAACACTGTCCCCTGGTAGCAAGAAACATAGTGATAATGTGAGCTAAACCAGGGGTCTCCAACCTTTGCAACTTTAAGTCTGAAGGACTTCAACTCCCAGACTTCTCCAGCCAGCTTTGCTGGCTGGAGAAGTCTGGGAGCTGAAGTCCTTCAGACTTAAAGTTGCAAAGGTTGGAGATCCCTGAGTTAAACAATGTCTTCTTAGATACTCACTGTCCTTAAATTCCAAACTGGCAAGGACTTTTTAAAGTTTCAGTACCATTTATTTATGCTCAAAAGATAAGCAGCAGTAGTTTAGATTCGGTGCAACATAAAAGCCAAAGTTTACATGGTCATGATTTAGAGCCAAGTTAAGGAACCAATACTTATAAGTACCCTTCTGACAAAATGTTGCAAAAACATTAAATGATTCCTTCCCCGTTTGGCCAAATATCTCATTTATACAATTTTAAAAAGAAAAAAGAAAAGGAAATATAATATATTTATTTCCCAATACAAGTTTTCAACTATAATTTTGACAAATGAATGTTCCTGTGAAAATATTTATTTACCTCACGCCTTTCTATTTCTTTCCTCCTTTCCTCTTCCCTTTGGCGTTCCAATTCTCTTTGTTTTTCTAATTGTTTTTCTAATTCCAGTTGCCTTTTCCGCTCCTGCTCCTGCCGTTCACGTTCCTTCCTTTCCTGCTCTGCCCTTTCCAACTGTGCAAGGCGCTCTTGCTCTTTCCTTTGTTGTTCCAAAAGAGCTTGTCTCCGCTTTTCAAGTTCTAGATTGCCACGTTCAAAGTTCTCCCGTTTTTTATCTTCAAATGTAACTTTGAAAAAATGTTACAATTAGAATTCAGATGTGTTTTGTGCATATGTAAACATGAAGTTATGTAGCCTATCTGGAATTATTACTTTTTGTCTTTCTCTTTTTAATGACCCCTTGCATGGGGGTAGAGTCGGGGAAACTGAATGGAGTTGAGTGTTTACTGTACGCAGCAGATATTTACTCATTGTGCCCAGGGAGTGAAGTATCTGCCGCTACCTAGGATCAAACTCACAGCCTCCTGATTGTGAGGCAAAAGCTCCACCTCTAGGCTACTGCACCACTCATATAATCTATCTGGAATGTACTTTACAAATGGCCGATCTTTATTGTTCTTGTAAATGGATGGATGGAGATATATAATATATACAATATTCCTTAACACTTTACAGTTAAATAATGCTATGGGCGCTTCATAAGTCTTCCATGTACCACAGCTGGCAATCATAGACTTTAGGAAAAATTTCTTATCAAGCATTTCTCTCCTATATGTCATAACCATTATATATACTTGATGCTATCAAATGGAAATTGGCCTCCAGCAAACAGATACTATTAGTTATGACTTGTGGAGCAGTAATTGATTTACTAAAATTGGAATGATGAATTATACAATAAACACCTTTATTAATAAGGACTCCCAAATTGAAAAAATACCCCGGCATGATCTTCAAGATGCCAAAACTATTATAGTACAATTCTTTTGGTTGGTGCCAAAATAATGTTGTAAATTCTAAATGCTATATTTTTTGGAGTATAAGACGCAGCCTTTTCCCTCAAAAAAGAGGCTGAAAATCTGGGTACACTGGGTACAGCAATTTTTGCCTGCCAAAATCCCACCCCCTTCACCAAAATGGCCATGCAGAGCCTTTTGGAGGCTTATAGAGTGCTCTTGGGGGCTGGGGAGGGGAGAAATGAGCAAAAAACAGGCCATTTTTTTGCTCACTTCCCCCCCCCCCCCCCCAGGAGCACTCTACAAACCTCCTAAAGACTATTCATGCCACTTTGGGGGAGGGGAAACCAGGCCTATTTTCATGAAAAATGAGCCTTTTTGGGGGGAGGTCTGCAGAGTGCAAAAAGTTTTTTTTGTTAAATTTGTCTCTTCAAAATCTTGGTGCATCTAATGCTCCGGTGAGTCTTATACTCCAAAAAATATGGTAATGTTAAAAGTTGCCCTTTTCATGGCAATTTCCAGGAGTAGCGTCAATCTACTTTGCTGCTGTAATGTCTGTTTCTGAAATAATATGAGAAACAGTTGCATTGCAATCATGATGATAGAAAAGCTAAAGTGAAAAATAATATTGACATGACCTCTGCAAATATAGTTTTTGTGTTCTATTTTACATAAGCTCTTTGGGGTTTTCTCATACCAACAAACACTGTAATAAAGGGTTCTTGGTTCAAATGCAATCTATATATCAGACAACATATTTCTTAATTTCAAATAAACATTGGTTTTCCACACCATAGTATCTTTCAAAAATAGGTAGCCCAAATTTACTCATTTACATTTTCACTCACCGGGCAATTTCTTGTCCAGTTGCTGCTGTTCTTCTTCTAATACTGGTTCTTCTGGTAACCGTTGGTCTATAGATATCGAACTAGTGACAGATACACCACTGCCAGAACGAACTCTTCTATCAATAAAGAATACATTAAAATATATGCTCACACACAAAGCTGCTGTTATTTATTCTAATATTGTCATTTTATTTCCTACCCAACTATGCAGATAACTAATTTAAAGGTTAGAGTTCAAATCATTAAACCTAAATAAACTGCAGGGCAGGACATTCATTGGAAACTAATACAATAGATGAATTCAGCTTACTTTGAATTTCAACTTTGATTGAAACGGTGATATAAAAGTCTTGTCTGCAATAAGATTGTATGTGTTCGTGATTTGGTAGTAAACAAGCAGCATACAACTGAGACCTGGCAGAGGCAGGGAAGCAAGGCTGCCATCTATTAAATCTGCCCATCTGATTTGCAGTTTCTGCAGCAATTAAAATGTCAGAAAGGGAAGGTGGCATTGATCTAGTGCAGGGGTCTGCAAAGTTGGCTCTTTTAAGACTGGCTGGCTGGGGAATTCTGGGAGTTGAAGTCCACCAGTCTTAAAAGAGCCAACTTTGCAGACCCCTGATTCTAGTGTACGTCTCATCTATGATAAATACCTTTCTATACAGTTATGCTCTACGGAAAAGCTAGGAATCGTTTTGTGTACCAGGGTAAGCCGCCATACCAAGAAGCAACTCCACAGGAAATTTGTACTTTATTAAAAGTAGGTGACTCTGGTTCACAAAAGGATCCCTAGCTTTTCCCTACAACATAACTGCATAGGACTTGCTTTGGACTTAACCATATTTATCTTGGCACACTAGAAATGGATCTGGCCTATCTTCGTCAAGGTGATTTTTTTTTCTTTACAGCTGGCTGCATTGCTGCTCTTGAGGATCCCTTCCTGAATTCCCAGACCTGGTTGTCAACTTCGTGATGAATACCTCTCTTCTATGTTGATACTGTAGTTTAGTTCTTCAATCTCTAGGTGAATATTACTGGGTTGCATTGGAGACTGGGCTGTGCAAGTGGCAGGCAACGGCACAAATCTCCATTTGCACATCTGGTTCCTCCCCCCCCCCCCCGTCTGCAGAGCCAGAAAGGTTGGGGACCGCTCTAGTAGAGCTCAAGAGTTCATGGCCATTATGACCATGTCCCAGGTTATCCTGGCACCAACACACATGGTTGGTCACATGTTATACCTGGTTTTCATCTCTTAGCAATTGCTGTGTGATTTGGATGTGGGGGGAGACAACGATCTACCATTTGTAATGATCTGACCACTTTCTGATTCACATGCAGTGGACTATTACATGCTTTCCTCTGCCAGCCTGTACTCATTTGAATGACCCACACCAGGCCACTTATGGATCCATCTGTTTTCTGAAGTAATTGGGGATTTCCCCAATGATCTGGCAGGCAAATTGTTGATGGCCTAATTCAGGACTGGTGTGAAGTGGCATTTTAAAGTTGTTCCAAGAGACTTCTCTTTACTGGCTGATTCCAGGTGGCCCTTGGTTTTATCAAGGTCCTCTGGTAGAGGAAGAAGCAGAAGCAATGCCAGTGGTACAGAAGAATGTGGAGACTGAATTTGACCAAGTATAGACACATGCTTAAGTTGGGCCTATTCTTTGGTGATAAGGCAAGCAAAGCATCCTGCCTCCTCCTCTCTTGTTATGTTTCAGGCTGCCATCCAGAGGGCCTATTTGATGGCCAACTAATTTTTTTATAAATGCTGCTCTGCTGATTTACCATTTGACTGTTCGGACGAGTTTGCCAATAAAGTCACTCAAATTTGCTCTTATGTAGACTCCACTTGATTGGAGTATAGGTGATGACTGGGGCATCATCCTGCCAGATTATTTATTCTTTGAGGAAATAATAGGGTGCTCTTTAGATTCTCTAATACTACACCTGGGGTGTAGTATTGCCCCTCTTGGACTCTTTGAATAACTTTTGACTTCCGTGGATTTGGGAGGATGTCTCATTGTGGGAGGGGTCAATACTAGCAGTCTTTATAAAAAGGGATTGGTTCATCTCTTCTTTTAGAGACTCTAAAGATAATAAACTAATACTGTCCAGTCTCTAATCTTCATGTTTTGGCAAAGTTTGTTCAGATGCTGGATTTATGACCAATTACAGGGTCCACTAGAAGAAGGATAATATTTGGACTCTTCAGTCAGGATTCAAATCCAGGTACAGGACTCTAAGTGATGAACTCTGTTTGGTCCAAATGAGGGTAGTTCAATTGTAATAATTTAATAATGTATTTGACAACTATATGAAATCTTAAACAGGCTTAAACTTAACAGTAAGATAGAGTTATTGTTCTTCTGTGGCTGTTTTGCCTTTATATGGGATTCCACTGCTCTTGAAGCAACACATCCAAAATCTGAGGCTTTTGTTGGATCAGCAGATGGAGGTAGTAGTTTGGCCAGCTTCAGTCTTGTGTGCTAGCTGCCACTTCACTTGCGTCATGAGGCCTGACTCCAGTGGCTCATGACTTCATCACAGCCTGATTTAACTGTTATAACAAGCTTTACCTAGGTCTTCATTTAAAAAGCACTCAAAAACGTCAGTTGATGTAAAATTCAATGGCCTGTATTCTAACAAATGTTTGCCTGTGGACACGCATTACACCTGCCTTATGAGCCCTGCAATGGATTATTAGTTTCTGGGTGCAAGTTAGCATGCTGGCTTTAACCCATAAATTATGGCTTGCTGGCTTCTTTGCTTGCTTGTTTGTTTATTCCAAAGTCTTATATGGCTGCCCATCTTGTAAAAAGGCTGGGTAGCTTGATATCTGTTTATCTACACTACCACATCTCCCCATTAGTCAGCCTAACTGTGCCGCATTTACTGGTTAGGGGACCGAAACCCATTATCACTATTACCATGATGTGGCTGAGCCTCTCAAATAGCTTTCCATTAAACGTTAGTTTGTCCCCCAACCTTATCTGTCTTCTGGAAAAAATTAAAAACAGAGCTTTTCTTCGGAATTTTTTTTTGAGAGGGGGGAGAGATACTGGGCATTACATTCTTGGGTTTTATATAGTGGCAGTCTTGTTTATGATCACAGAATAATATAAGTTTAATGAATACATTTAGACCAAAAAAAACCAAAAACCCACCTCTCTACACTAGAAGAAATGACAGGCTTGGACATTATATTCCTTAGATAATAAAGCTATCTAAAGTACACCAAAATAATGAGTAGAATTCCAAAGATAAAATTCTGCATCAAAATGAGAAGCTCTAAATTTTACCTAAATGATGGGGGAATATATTCTGGGGATAACACAGGTGGCAATGGCTGTCCTGACATAGCCATATCGATTAAATGCATAGCTAGAATAAACTCTTCTGCTGTCAGTTTTCCATCTTGATCAATATCTGAAAGATTCCTATTGAGGGGGGAAAAAAGAATTAAATACATTTTCACTATTTCTTTTTCCATTAATGCTAAACTAAGGAGAAGGAAGAGACTATGTTCTTAGTGCTCCCAGTTATCTTACTGAATATTTACTCGTTAAATAATCTATGTGCCCATGCATGTTCTGCTTTTTACTTCCAAATTTAGAAAGGTGATTTAGGAGAGGAAAGCATAGCACACCTGTTGGCTTTATCTTTTCCTCGACTTGCATGGTAGCTATTCAATCCCAAGTAAATGTGCATTTGAATCAAGAAGGTGCAAACAATAAACTCACACACAGGCCAAGGCACTTTCTCTGTAGCTTTTCTTATATCTTTTTCAGCTTCAGATCTAAAGTGAAGCTCTCCCTTTATATTTGTAGCTCTTTTAAATTGGGAACATGGTGATAATTCATATTCTGTTACATAGGCAAGAGAACATTAAGAGGTATGTTTGGAACAAATTCTAAAATAATTTATTGAAATAAGCATTTTTCTGTTCAAAAGTCTATCCTAAAATTTGTTGATAATTTAAATTTGAAAACTAGTGAGATCTGGAAAACAAACTGATGATAAACCATTTTATGAAAAATATTTACCATATTGTAGCCAACTGAGCCTGTGGTAAACTTGACTGCATAAGGATAGTTCTTGCTTGTGGACCTAGTAAATGCGAAACATGCCACAATAATATATTTTAATACAGAATTTTTAAAATGGTTGCTTTGATTTTATTTATTTTTATTTATTTAATCAAACTTAGTAGCCATCCAAGTCCAGTAGACGCTGATGAAATATTTATAGAACCTATTCTTAAACAATGCAGCCCTTTGGAAAAAACTCTTTTCTATTCCAAAGAAATGTAAAAACAACTTTCCTGAAGATTATCAACATGTTTTAATGGCAAAGACAAATGTTTCTAATCGATGGCATGATTAGTTCTACAGCTTTCTATATAATATTTTATGTATGTATAAATAAAGATATTTCCATTAATAAAACTTACTAGTTAAAAAAGGTGTTACTGTCTGATTTCTGCTGCTATGTACTAAAATTTCCATATTATGATTTTTTGCACAGTGGCTCAATAAAAGGTATAGAGTGTTCACAGGGGGCTCACATATCAAAATTGATGAAAGCTAAGTAATAAGAGGCTTTCTTGAGAGCTCAATTTCTACGAATAAGTATTTCTAACAGCAAAAAATGAAAAGGGAAATGTATCACACTGCTTTCATATGCACAGCATGGATTCACAGTCTACTATTATGATTTGCAATTTAACTAATACTGTACCTTAGTAATGTTAATGCAAAATACTTAATTTTATTTCATCTAACCAAACAATATGTAAGAGGATTTTGGTCTGAAAGATTACAGTTAAATAAATAAATAAAATAGCTGAATCAAATCAAAGTCCCACATAGCACAAGACATATTTTCCAAAAGAGGCCAACAAAAAATGCTGGCTCACTTTTATTTCCCTAATAGTTAGCATTCAGAGACGTAGCACTTCTAAATCCAGAAGTTCCCCATCACTAATATAACTAATATCTCATTGATTGGCATGAGATTTTAACCGCTGCATTACACAAGTTCCAAAGTATTTAGCAGAATTAATCAAACCAAACATATTTTAAAACTGAATACATTTTAAATGTATTCTATTTAAACTGAATATAATTTTAAAAGTGTTCATTAAAATGCATGTCCTAGTACCTGTTAAATGTCCACTCATTGTTTTATCATGACTATTGAATAGCTGCCTGTATTTTAGTCTTGATGACTGAGGAACAGCCCATTCTACTGCCGGAGATGCACTGGAATAATAAAACAGAGACAATAAACCACAGCTCCAAGAATACTAAATTCTAGATTAGATTTTTAAGAAAAATAATTTTCTCTTTGTTCTTTAACATTTTAATACTATTGAAATGTCACTTAAGTTACCATTTTACATCTACCTTGGATCAAAAGAATTTATTTCTACAAAGAGAGATTAGCATTCTGAAAACACCTTAAAAAAATCAACATACCGCTTGCTAAATTCTTTTATAAGATATATTTTCATTTTTGCTTTCTATAGTGTGATTTTTTTTATAGTTTCTTTAGCATAATGCCACAAATGTTTGTTATAATGAACCTTCCCATTAAATGTTCCTTGAATATATATTCATACTTTTCTCTTTTTAAATCTTGGATTTTTCTTCATCATAATTATCTTCTCCTGAACATTTTGAAGCATCCATATCTTTCCAATATTACCAGTACAATACATGAACAGTATGTAGTTTATAGTAAGATCACATCAATAAACGCAGATTAAAGGCTTAACATGATGTCAAAAAGTAGGTCACACTTTGAACTATGAGACCAGTTCAAGACTCAAACCATGATGTGCTTCCTGTAATACTTTCAACATTCTTTCTTATACCGACTGTTTGTCATTATCCTTTCCCAATCTGTTTTACTTTTTAAGTTTCCATGTAAAATAGATTTGAAAGAGACAATTTAGCAGTGGTGGGATTCAAATAATTTAACAACTGGTTCTCTGCCTAATGACTCCGAGGCGGAGAGTGGTTGGGTGGGCGTGGACAGCACTCAGCCTCCTACAGCACTCTGCCAGCTAAAACAGGACTCGGGGATTAATTACAAAATGCAGGCTTTGCTTTGTGACATCCAGAACTGCATAGTGTGAACTGCATAGAAAATACATTTTTGTTTGGTTATGATGAAATATCCCAAAGTCAGATGTACACTAAATGTAAACTGACTTTTAGCTACACACCTCCCCAGTAAATAGCAATTTTTGAAGCTGCAGGTAAAGAGAATTCATTTTAGGATGAGGAGCTAGTTTGCATATTGGAGGTTCCTAAAGGTCACCTGCACCACCCTGGAAACCATAATGGGGTACAGGGGGCGCGTGATGGCCCACGCGCCTCATTTTGGCCCTGTAAGGTCTCCTGCACCACCCTGGAAGCTAAAACAGGGCGCATGGGGGAATTCTTGGGAGGGGCAGGGCGGGACCAGCCAGAGGTGAGATTAACCGGTTCTCTGAACTGGACAAAAAGTTAACAACCAATTTGCCTGAATCCTACCTGCCATTTAGGCTATCAAATCAACCGCTCCCCTCCTTAGTGCCATAATCCAAATTAAAACCTCTTAGTCAGTTGGCTATCTAACCTCCACAATGATAACTGATTTTACTGTGAACCTGCTTTTACTGCTCAAAAGATTTTTTTCTCATACTCAATTAGAATCTTCCCTTTGTAATTTTAATTCAATAGAAAGGGACCAACATGTTTCTCTTTAGTTTTCTCAAGCTTAATATAATCATTTCCTTTAATTTCTTCTCATGGGATTTAGTTACTAATCCGTGGATACTTTGTGGAATTTTTTTTAATGTATTCTAGTTTATTCTGAATCTTTTCTAAAATGTAGTACCCATAGCTGAATTTCAAGGGAAAATCTTACCAAAACACACTATATAATTTTCTGTTATTGAAAATAATATTTTTAATGGTGCAACCTAAAATAGACTTTGCTTTTTTCTTCTACAGCCACTTCATTCTACTGCCTTATTATCTGATTGTAGTCTACACCATTCCAACCTATATTTTTATAAGTGTTCTTATCAAGCCATATATCTTCAATATCTGTACATTTGAATTTGTAAGTTCTTTGTTTATCTCTCTAATAAAATATTTTCATATTTATAGATTTTATAACACACGTACACATTTATAAAGAACATTTTTCAAATATCTCATCCACAAAAGATATCACCCTTGTGTATCTCTAGCACCTATGTCATTTATTTCACAACCTCTCCAACATCACCTGGTCCATTATTTGAATATGTGAAAATGTTTTTCGGGAGTACTGTCCCATCTATCAATAATTTTCATAGATAGGATATTTTGTTTGTATCAACATTAGTTGAAGTGATTTAGCAAGCTGCGTGTGATTCCCCTCTTTTTTAAGCTTTGTATAAAAACACATTTCTTTTATTTATCCTTTAAAATTTTTCTGAAATATAAAAGGATTTTTTTAAAGATTATAGCCGTTCCTTTTGTAAATGAAGATCTTTAAAATTAGGTATTCTTAAAATGGCAGCTATTTATACAGTGATGGGATTCAAATCATTTAACAACTGGTTCTCTTCCCTAATGACCAGATGAATGAATGTGGCTGGGTGGGCATCACCAGGGGGCATGACAGCACTCCGCCTTCTGCAGCACTCCGCCACCCAAAACAGGGCGTGGGGGTTAATAACAAAATGTGCAGCAAACAGCAAAATTTGAAGCTCCAGGTAAAGAGGATTCATTTTAGGATGAGTAACCAGTTTTCATATTAGAGGTTCTTGAAGGAATGCTGGGAAACTCTGTATTGTAAAGAACATTTGAGGGAGGGGTACAGAATAGCCCTTTTCTGCCTGAGGCTATAGAGACCCGGCATCAATCAAAACACTTTTTGTGAAGCAACTGATCAACACTGACAGGGTAAGCCACTAATATACGAAGATAAGAGCAAACTCCACTCCCTTCTAGTTACTGATGATGTTACCTAGTTTGGTAATGAAACATCTGCAAGAAAACTGTTAAGTATATCTCTGTTAGGAGACCGAAAAATATGCAACGGAATGTAGCAAGAGATATGTATCCACACTAACAGTTACAGACACTGAAGGTAAAACAAGTAGACTTTTACTTGCAATGGAAAAATAAAGTAGGATACACTTCTTCAAAAACAAGTGATAAGTAGTCCTGAATCAAATACAGTCTATTACTCAAAGAGTTGGCTTACAGTTGCTCAACTCACAATTCTCTTTGCTTTGCTGATCTAACCAACATACAGAATCTTCATCCAAGAGATCAGCGTATAACAGTGATTCTGGCTCCCTCTTATGGCTGATTGAGGAAGCAGCAGCAAATCACATCTCACTGTAGCAGTTAAAGTTATAGATACCATATTCCAATCATGGCTTATATATATTGCCAACCCAACACTAGGATTACATTCCTAACAAAAACCATCAAGCTCATTGAGCACCAAGGAACCCACAGTTCAACCCTGAGCTACAAATATTCTCTTCTATCAATAAACACTTTTTGGTTAGAGGCCCTCAGAGCCTGTGTTATATGAGATGGCTCCCAGTAGATTTCATTCTAAATTTCTAAGGAAATCCTAAGGAAAACTGAAATAGAATGACTTCCAACTTTTTTTGGGTACAGATATAAGTAAAAAATATATCAAACTGTTACTCTAAGATTAACATTTGTTTACATTATTTCCATAATCCCTTATTTAATCTTCAAAGCCCAGATCAACTACAACTGATTTATTTAATTGCACCAAACTCTAAATAAAACAGGAATGGAAAATACTAGGCTCTACTATAGACCCATGCTTCTCAACTTTGGCAACTTTAAGGTGCATGGACTTCAATTCCCAGAATTCCTCAGGCAGCATGAAGGTCGCCCATCTTAAAATTGCCAAGACTGAGAAACACTGATCTACACATAGGGATTTTTCCATTCCTTTTTTACTGCTTCCTACTTACTTATGAGCAATCACAATGCAAAATCCCCATTCCCAACTCACCCCACAGTAATGATCATGCAAAATCCTCATTCTCAATTCACCCTAGAGCAGGGGTTTTGGGCTCTTCCAGCCTCCTGCACCACCCTGGAAGCCAAAACAGGCCCTGGGGGGCCACGCAATGCCCCCTGAACCCAGTTTTGGGCTACAAAAGCCTCCTGCATCAACCTGGAAGCCAAAATGGGCTGTGGGGGCTGCATAACATCCCCCTGTGCCCCATTTTGGGCCAGGAAGTTCTCATGCACTCCCTAGAAGCAAAATGGGGCACACAGAGGGACTCCCCTCCTGGGAGGGGGGGTGTTGGCAAAGGTGAGATTAACAGGAGGTGGGGTTAGCAGGTTCTCTGAACTGGGCAAAAATTTAACAACTAGCTGAATCCCACTTCTGTATTCATACCAGTAAGAAGATAGTATTAAATATCATATGACTTCCCCCCCCCCCCAAACCTTTTATATTAAGAGAAACTATTTTCAAGTCAACTGTCTATAAAGGAAGGTACATCATTACCATTATCCATATAGTGTCAGCCCTGATGGCCATCTTTTACTTTGGATCTTCCGGGCTGCCACACTCAGTGGATGGGCATGCTATGGGAAACGGGAGGGGGGTTGAATGGAGACAGGGTGAGATGTATAGCCATAAAAACATTCTTTTCCCTGGGAGTCAAGGATGCTTAGCCAGCACATGGATTGGGGTGACTGGGAAGCAACTCCAGTTGGGCCGGGGACATGATTGGACCATGTGATGGACATGTGAGTGCAGAAGAAGGAATTTTGATTTGTGTGGGGAAAACATGGATTCAGATTCAGAGTTCCAATAAAATGGAACTCTGAGGAGAATGCCTGCCTTGGAGTTTTACTTCTGCTAGGAGTGTTACTTGGAACCTTGACATATAGTTTGCCTGCATTTTTAAACTTGTTTTATTATATTTTAGTTATTGAATCTGTGGATTTCTTGTAAAAGAAATCCTTCATGTTCTTTAGAAGAATTGCAAAGTGAGATTGTTAAATCATAGGCAATACGCTGAACCCGCCAAGAATTGTAGAAAAGGAAAATGTTCCTAGATTTTTCTCCACATTGTTGTTCATGGTGAATTGTGAAGAACAGCAATACTTCCTCCCCATCAATAACACAATCTATTTTCAATATAAATAAGTGATAAAATGTTCTCTGGTAGAATTTTGGGGGGGGGAAAGGGCAAAGAAGAGCAACTAAGGTGATTAGAGGCCTGGAGACTAAAGCATTTGAAGAACGGTTGCAGGATTTGGGTTTGTCTAGTGTAGAGAAAAGAAGGACTAGGGGGGACATGATAGCAGTATTTCTGTATTTGGGAGGCTGCCACAAAGAGGAGGAAGTCAATTTATTTCCAATGCACCAGAGGGAAGGACAAGAAACAATGGTTGGAAACTAATCAAGGAGAGAAGCAACCTGGAATTAAGGAGAAACTTCCTAACAGCGAGGACAACCAGTGGAATAGCTTGCCTTCAGACTTTGTGGATGCTTCATCACTGCAGGTTTTTAAAAAGAGACTGAACACTCACTTGTCTGAAATGGTATAGGACAGTGATGGTGAACCTTTTTCTTACGGCGTGCCACATGTTCAATCCTCACCCACTCACCTGTGCATGGGTGCGTGACCCCTCTCCCGCACATGCACGCAGGGCCTCTCCCCAGGCTCTGGGGGCTTTCCTGAAACCTGGGAAATGCCCCCCGCCCCACCCCGGAGGCCCTCTGGAAGCCAGAAATGGATCATTTCCAAACTTCCAGTTGGCCCGTTGGGGCCGTTTTTCCCCCTTCCCAGCCTCTAGAGCAGAGGTCTCATTCTCATCCTCCGCTCCTTCCGCCAAAGTCTGAAGACGTATTTCTTCCATCTTGCCGGCCTGGCCTAATCCACACCATTAGTTATAGACTGATGTTTAAATTGTTTTAATTTGGCTTTTAAGGATAAAGTTTTTAGGATTTTAATGGTTTTAGGTTTTTTTAGCACAGGGCATTGGGGTTTAATTTATTTTTAGCACAATTTATTGTTATGTGTGTCTTTTTCTTCTATTTTAACTTCCTGTGCACCGCCCCGAGTCCCTTCAGGGAGAGTGGGGCGGTTTATAAATTTAATAAATTGAAATTGAAATTCATGGCCCGCGGGCCAATTGCAGCCCGCAGGACGGTATCTTTTGGTCCCCACCATGATATGAAAGTATAATATTAGTGCAGCCCGCAGGGGGAGTGGACCTCTGTGGAATCCCTTATGCGGCCCAGCCTCACCCAGACTCTTCCTCCAGCGGCCTCCCAGGTAAATTGACTTTGAGACCCCTGCTCTAGAGGCTTTCTTAAAGCCTGGGGAAGGCCAAAAACAGCCCCAACAAGCCAACCGGAAGTTTGGGGATGAACTTACGGTTGACCCATTGGGTTGGTTTTTCGCCGTCCTCAGCCTCCAGAGGCTTTTCTGAAGACAAGGTAGGGCAAAAATAGCCTCCCCGGTCCTTCAGAAGGCCGAAAAACAGCTGGCTGGCACACGCATGCCTTCCAGAGCTGATGGCTGGTGTGCCAACCAAGATGGCTCCACGTGCCACCTGTGGCACGTGTGCCATAGGTTCGCCATTATGGGTATAGGACCTCCAGCTTGAGCAGGGGGCTGGACTAGAATACCTCTAAGGTCCCTTCCAGCTCTACTCTGAGGATGAATTAAAGCTATGTTTTTTTACTTATACTGATAGTTCTTTTTAAATTATCTATTTTATAAAATTTTTCCTTGTCTAATATATTCAAGGAAAATGAGGTCCTAGGTGTTATTTGAGTTCTTTATGTTGTTGTTGCCAACTATTTTGTTGCTACTTCTTTGAATTTATTTTAGCTTATCTTCATCCTGCGTCTGTCCTTTTAGATCTACTCACTATAGCAAACCTACAGTAAATTCCACTTTAAGAACATTATTACTTCATCTCATTTGGTAGAAATGTGTACAGCTTCATTGTTCAAAATAATGAATTTCTATCCCATTTGTGGCTACTACAAGCATGATGCAGAAACTGTCATGTTAGTCTGGGTTTTATCGGTTTTCCAAAATTTTTGTTGCAATTTAATTGAGTTAACTTCTAGGAGTTTGTAGTTTACTCTAAAGGAAGTTATAATTAAATAAATAAGATAAAAACAAATCATGTCAAACCGATTCCAACAAATTCATGCTGACTTTTAGTAACAATTTTAAGGCATTTATGATTCCAAGGGCTGATGTCAAACTAATTAATCTATAGCTCTTGGTTTTATACCCTGGTCCCATTGCATCCTTGCAGGGGTGTGTTACCAACTGTGATGACTTTTTTTGTGTGTTTTATAAAGCACAATTGCATCATTTTACTGCTTAAGAATTTATCAGTCCAATATTCCATTCTACAGGGCAGCTTTTTATTCCCTTTGACATTCAGAGCCAGTTTAATTGTCAAAATTAACTTAAAACTCCTGTTAGCACTCGCTCAGTGAGCTCGCTCTCTTGAACCTAGCAGCCTTTAATTCTCTTACAGTCTATTTTCTCAGCAGGAAACAGTCATTCAGTCACCCATATTAGGCAAACAGCAAGTCACAGGAAAGAAAAAAAAATACATCATACAGCTGAACATGCAAACTCTAATAGCACACAGCCTCTTTGGTTACTCTCCTTTTCCCCTGCTTGTTTTCTCTCTGTTAACTTGGTTCTAATACAAATAGAGACTCTGCGAGACAGCTAAAACAGAGCCAGTCCCATTAATCTTAGACAACTTTAAATTCTTGGCAGCAGATTAATTGCTTTGTTCTATACAGAGACCTCCCAACATACTCTATGAATACTAGCATTGCTACGAAGAGGCTTCATTGAAACAAATGATAAAATAGAAGCCCATGTTGATCTCCAAAATAAAACTATACATGAATAGGAATTACTAACACCTTTCAAAATATGTCTGAATGGATATTTCTCAGAATTTAAATTACCCAAATTGAATAAAATATGACATATTACCATTTGCAACCCACATCTTTATTCTTAACTGGTTAAATTTCTCTATACTGAAATTCGTTTGTTTGGCAAAACAGAGTTTGCTTTATCCTAGGTCAGCAACTCAGTGTCCCCAAAAGTTATTGGATTGCAATTCAAAGCCTTCTCATCAAACTATGGACTAATTTGATGTCCGTCACATTTAAAGGAATCTGCTTAGGAAAAGCTGGCCTATAACATTTTGACAGTGACTCTTTAGGAAGGAAAGGAACTCCTGCGGATTTTACTCTGCTAGCAGTAGTCGACTACAGGGGGTGGCACTCATCTGTTTCAAGGGTCATTGAGCCAGTGCTGTCGGAAGATATTTCCATCGTCATGTGGCCAACATAATGTCACAGAGTGCTGCTTTTTTCCCAAAAAACAGTTTATCACTCTTTATCTACTTGCATTTTCATGCTTTTGAATTGCTAGTTGGCAGAAAATAGGTGAAGTTGGGAGCTCACCCTGTTGTGCGATGCTCAGTTTCCAGCCAACAAGCTCAGTGTCTTAAACACTGAGTCATCGTGCTACCCTTTAGGCATTATAAATATTTCCAGGATGCAAATTTATTACCATTTATGAATATACCAGATGTATTCAGTTATAAGCCTTATAGTCAGATCAATATTTCAACAAGATTTCAATTGCAATAATCCCCACTGCTCCATGCCTCAGGCCCTCCTGGTGGCCAACCAGCCTCTTTGGTCCCTGCTCTGACTCTGAAACACCCCCCCCCCCCGGGTCTTCCTCAGCCTCCAGGGCAGACTCATATTGTTCCTCACTATCAGAGTCCATTATCAGCTCAGCCGGTCCCTGCTGGGCCACAACACCTGAGTATCTGCAGAAGTTAAATTTTCAAGAAAGCTGCTAACATACTTTAGAACAAAACAGTCATACTTACCCAGCCACATCAAATGATTGTGCTTTTTGCAGCTTTGCATTTAGTTGGGATCCTCCACCAGATCTACTGAAGGAGGAACTCTTTGGCAATGTTGCTGAAACATAATAATTATGCTTTAAATTTGATGAAATTAAATGATTAATACACAAATTATTTTATCTTAAATTGCCATTATCAAATATACTTTTTGATATAAACAGTTTACAATATTGCTAATAACATTCTAAGTGATTTTTTAAAAGTAAAAAGGATCATAAAAATTAATATTAAAAACATATAGCAATACCACTTAGACTTCACTTTACAGTGCTGTACAGCCCCATCTAAGTGGTTTTACAGAGTCAGCACCTTGCCCCCAACAATTTGGGTCCTCATTTTACCCACTTCAGAAGGATGGAAGGCTGAATCAACCTTCAGCCTGGTGGGATTTGCTGCCAAATTGCAGGCAGCCAGCAGTCAGCAGAAGTAGCCTGCAGTACTGCACTCTAACCACTGCAGCACCAAGGCTATTAAAACATATATTTATCAATTAAACAAAATATGAATTGATAACAGATCTCTCTAATAATTAAAGAATCTGACTACAAGTGTATTAAACAAGGGCTAGAGTTATATGATATTGATCATGACATCCACAGCAAACCACAATGATGCCAAAATGATGTCATATCTAGTGTGAAGTCATCGCACAAATGCCATTATGGATATGCAATCTTGATATCTGATACAATACATTTGCCTGATTTCGTAATGCAGAAGTCATTTTCTATCCATACCTTCCTGGAGCATGGATATGATCCAGGGTATTAATGTATCTATTTATTAAAGGTATTTTATTTTCTGTGTGCTATGGACTGCACAATACAATAAAATTGTTTATACAAATTCCCTGTTCTTTGAATAGTTTTGTGCCAACGCTCAAGATAGATTTGAAATGTATAAGCAATATATTACATTACAAGGAGGAGAAATCAAACCTACACTGTATTAAGCTACAATTCATTTAACCAATTTATAGAATGAAAGCCAACTTTCATTCAACTTACAGCATTATGTGCCAAATTTTTGGCTTAGTTCAATGTGGAAACTGAATCACTAATTAGACGTTATTTATTAAAGTAGAAGACAATATAGGCCAAGCAACACTTCAGAAAGACATCAATCTGATATCTAGTATTAGGTTTGCGCAAATATGTAAATATATGCACTTGCCTTTATAATGTTTTAACATGGCTTAATCGGTACTTAAAAGACCTGGAAAAGCCAACCAGTCTAATTTTTCATGGGAAAAATGATATGCTTATTAAAATTAATCAAATTATCAAAGATTTAGTGATTATTATAAAAAGTTAATACAAATCTGAATGAATCAGGAGTACAACTTTGTAATTCTGAATACTGTTAAACTCATGAATATTTGATGTAAGATACTGTAATATTTTGCTATGCTGTTATACATAAAAATTGATAAAGAGTCATGTAAGTATATTGTAGGCACTAGGACTCTGCAGTCCTTGGATTAAATTGCATAGTAACAGTCTGATCCTTAAAAAAAGTGTTGTTTTAGTGTTGCAGACAGATGTTAAGTTCTATACACTCTCCAAAGAATCTTTTAAAAAACCGAATCTGAATACACTGTGTATACCTCTAGTATATACTATTCAATAAGAAAACAATGTATTATAAATTTAAGATAACTTAACATTCAGGATAGAATTTCACTGATGTCATACACAATGATTCCATTGTGAAACACAAATTACTTTTCTTTTAAATATAAAATGGAATACCGTATTTTTCCCTCAAAAAAGAGGCTGAAAATCTGGGTGCATTTTATACATTGAATACAGCATTTTTTGCCTCCTGAAACCCCACCCACCTCACCAAATTGGTCGTGCATAGCTTTTAGGAGCCTTGCAGAGTGCTCCTGGGGGCTGGGGAGGTCAGAAATGAATGAAAAATGGACCATTTTTTACTCAATTTTGCCCGCCCCCATCCCAGCCTCCAGGAGCACTCAATAAACTTCCTAAAGGCTATTCATGCCCTTAAAAAAAAAACCCAGGCCCTTTTTCATGAAAAATGAGCCATTTTTGGGAGGTCTGTAAAAAGTGCAAAACCTTTTTTTTTTTAAATTGCCTCTTCAAAACTTGGGTGCATCTTATACTCCAAAAAATAAGGTATGTCTAATCTCTGGAAATCTAAATGTTGATAATTCAGCATACCGGTATAAAGTGGTAGAGGTTGGATTACAGCTGGAGCTCCATTAGCAACAGGAGGCACAGCTGCTGTAGGAACAGAAGATACTAAAGGTGGAGACATTCCCACAACTGGTATGGATGCCATTGGCCCTGGAGCAACAGCTGAAAGAGGTGGTATATTGGAGAGACCGCTTATTCCTGTAAAAAAAGTTTTCATAATTATCATTGATGGCCAGCTACAAAGCCTTTTATTACAAGGATCTATATAAATTATCCTTCAATAAGTACAGGACCAAAATGGGAAAAAATGTTCTGATTCTGGAGAAAACCAGACTAAGGAAGATTTTCCAAAAGAATAGTATTTGAAACAATGTTTCTACATAGGGAACAAAATGTGGGGAAAAAATCTTGGCTCCTTTGTTTTTCAAGTTGGGATCACAAGAGTAGACCAAGTTGTAGACCAAGGGGGATTAATTTTTAAAAAGGTTTAAAATATTTTTATATTTCCCTTAACAAACAATGCAAAATGCAATCAAAATGGCAAAAATGCCCATTGGATCAAATGACTTTGCATTTACAATCATATGGTTCACTTGTGTCTCACTTAACCATAATAAAAATGGTTGTAAAACCAAGTCGACATTATGGTGCCTCAACTTACAACAATAATGACATACAACTGCAATTCCAGTCCCAATTGTGGTCATAAGTCCAGGATTACCTGTGAAAGACTGGAAACCTCTTATGGATATTTTTTTTTGCTGAAAATGGAAAAATGTCAAATGGTAATTTCTGGATTTGAGGACTGAAAAGGATTCAAAAAGGAACTGAAGGGATTATTGTGAAGTTAAAGGGGGAGAAGGGATAATTAATTTGTAACTTCTGTAAAGAAGGGTAGAACATCATTTATTATAATGTTCTTTAACTGCATTGTTTTTTCTTTTTTTTCTTCCTAAATTTCTGTATTTGTCTTGTATTCAAATAATAACTTAACAAAAATTAAAACTGCTAACCACAGACATTTATATCACAGGTGAAAAGCTATTTGATAATGTTCGTTACAATTGTATTAAAGTGATCTCTAAATAGAATGACAGTAGGTAAACAACATGAAATCTACAAAGTACTTCAGGAAGATGATATAATATAAAATATTCTTACCAAATCCTGGTGTGGTAGAAATAGCAATGGGAGGCTGCTTCATAATAGGAGGCAGTGCAGAAGGGAGCTGATAACCTTGTAGCTTTAGTTTGATAAGTTTCATAGCTATAGAAAATTCCAGTTGGTCCATTCTCCCATCATTGTTCATATCTGCCAAAGCCCTAGAATGATCAGCATTTTAAAAAATATCTTGTCATGTGATGTTTTTATCCTAAGGTCTGTAGACATTGGTCTACATAGTCTACTGTTATATAACGTGATAGTATCAGTTTTCAAAGAGTGATTTTAAAGTTGTAGAAGAAGGCTGTACAACATGCAGTCTGCCAAACAGCCTTGCGTGGCCCACCAGCATTAAAAAAAAAATTAAGTCTGCCATCACTAAACATTACCACCTCCATCTTGAAAGTCACACTGCTGAGCGTTTTTAATACCTCTAGGCTTCACACACATTGCCAACTCCATATTGTGGTGCTATTCCTGGATGCCTAACAGCTGATCAGCATCACAGCTATTCTTTAGTGGCCTGTGATTATTTCTAAGGTATTAATCGATTCTTTCCCCCCTAAGAGATGTACAAGCCAGCTCTTCCTCTACCCAAGACTCCTTAAACTAGCTTTTCTTTAACGTAATAACTCCAAATGTATTGGATTTCACCTTCCTTTATTCACCAATCATTCTGGTTAGCGGCACTGCAGTCCAACAGATCTAGAAGACACCAGGTTCAAAAGGTTGATCTAAAACACATTGTCTGAGCTAAACCTATTTTGATATTTATTCTTAACTAACATATCCTGAGAATTTAGTAGAAACCAGACTACCAAACAAAGCAGTATTATTAGAATAAATAACTACAGGTTATTTCATGCCATCCTCAAATTATACCACAGTTAATTGGAGAAAATATTTCATTTTGGTAAGCTCTACTAAACGTATAAAGAGCAAATTGACTGCAAAGGCTTAAAAGTAAAATTATGCATTATGAGTAACTTAGGTCTCTCATCAAAAGCTGTGTTAGTGCATCTATACACTTAAGTAGGAATTACAAATAGAGTGTTAAATTGGGCATTGTCTTTATTTGTATGAAATTCAGGTCTACTACTTCTTTCCATCTTTATCAGATGTGTTAGGTTAGGATCTTTGATAGCTTGGGTGCCTTCTAAGGCTGGGTTGAAAACTAAATGAAGTTTAATAGGCTAAAACGAAATCCAGATAATAAAGGAGGTTTGAAGATAGGGGAGACTTTATCTACTGTATATAGATGGACTTCAACTGAATAGATAGTCCCCAATTTACAAATAAAATTCAGCCCAAAATTTCCACAGCCATGAATGTAAAAACTGGTCATAAGTCACTTTTTACAATGTCGCTGTAACTTCCAATGGTCACAAATCGAATAATTATAAGTCAAGAACTACCTGTATTAGTGTCTTTCTTTTGGAGAGTACTTTGTGGGATCTTGTGCTATCATTGACTGCTCTAATCAGTGCAATGATAAGGAGCAGTCACTTTCAGATGTAAATAATGTACTATCACTATCCTTTCCTGAAAGTGTGATCTGACCATTTACTTGTATAGCAATTACCTCCTCATTTGCTATTATGCATTCTATGAGGGATACCCTTGAGGGAAAGCAAGCAACTGCAGTATGACCAGAATATAATAGCAAACTCCTGTGGGACATTCCCTAGCAGAAGCATTACCTGTTCTGGCAAAAATGCATTTGTTACGTAGATTTCCAGATTCGTTCAATTTAAGATGCATGTCTTAAATGGGACATTATTGGAAGCAGCAGCTTTTCCCTTGTGCTAGGAACTGGGAGCCCTGATTTTTTTTCTGAAAATGCAGCTGGAGGCTTAGTTGGAATTTAATACGTTTGCACCAACTCTTCTATCGCACAACTTTTCCTTCAAAATTCAGATGCTTCTTAGTGTATATTAAGATCTAAAATCTTAACTTTTATACTCTTATGGTTTTTCACTGAGGTTTTTGTTCTCAAGAATTGCATTGTATTTAGGAATATATAGGAAAGTTGTGATTTTATGGATTATTTTATTTATATGCTTAATTGTCATAGGTTGGAAAAGATATGGTATATGTTTATTTTGTTGAAAATGTCTACATACCTATGATAAGCCATTTATGAGTGGGTCCATCTGTCTTCTTTCATGAAAGCAGTTTAGAATCAACTGCTAGGGATCAAATATGATATAATCTATTTGTAGCTTTTAGGACTTCATATTACTATGAACTTTGAATGTTAACATTGAAAATCTCTAGTATTTACCTTTTTAACACAAATCTTAAATGAAATTGTTTCAAATAAATTGTAACACACTATTTATGCTAATGTGATACAGGACAGAGCCAATTATTTTCAAACATTACTCCTGTCTTTAATGTTTTGGCCAGTTAATAACCAACAGTAAGCAGTTGGTGATGGTTTTTTGTCAACACTAAAATTAATACCACTTGGCATATTATTGATACAGAATGAAATTATCTAAAATAATAATACTTTCTCTGCTTCTACTTGAAACTAACAAGAACTGAATCAGAGCCACAAGGCAGGGTTATCAAGCGTTACATTTCATTGGGGTATAAATTTAATAATAAAATAAATTGCAAAAGAGGGGATGAAAATAAAACTCTGCTGTCTTTTTAAGAGGACCCCTGTATTATTAAACCACACTGAATAAAGCAATTCTAAAGGAAGTCTGTTTTATCACCTTATATGCTCAAAACATTCTCAAAGTTGAACTGGACTGTGCCTGTGACAGGAAGTATGGAAATAATTACTCTGACAGTGCTAAAATATTTATCTCTTTCTCATAGGAAAATGTTATCAATTTCACAGAAATGCTAAGGTTGTGTTTACAAAAGGAACAGTATGAACTGTCTACTAATATTTTTCCTCCGCCCTCACAATTTTAAGGTAACTAAGTTGTATACAAAAGCAACAGCCACAGCTAATCCAATAACAATGACTGAACACAATAACATAATAAAAAGCTTAGCTATAGCCTAAAGGTCGATGCCTAATTCTACACTCGAAATATACAACATTGCATATGCTACATAGTATTTTATAAAAATCGATAGAAATGAAGTTGAAATAGCCATCTACAAAATATTACACAGTATATTCATCATCATCATCATCTCTACTAGTTATAGCATCAAGACTAATCAAACTGATCAAATTAATCGAAACTAAAATCCTAAAGAACATAATTTTCAGAAAATACGTTGGAACAGTACGGCTATTTAAATGTAGTTACTATTTCAAAAACCATTTGAGTTTCATTTCATTATAAACCTTAACCTTTATAATAAATTAAGTTATTAGAGATTATGTTTAAAAGACTAGTATTTTACCACTTTTTTCAAAGCTCAAGAAATTTAAACATCCCGTTACATATTCCAAAATATTGTAAGATCCAAACAAATAATATTACAATACATTGTTTTTATCTTCCCATATTACCAACATTTACATCAAAATTATATCAGAGTACACAGGCTGAAAATAAATACTTATAATAAAGAATTCTTAAATTTTCTTAGTGATTTTTTAAAAACAAATTAGAATATTCATTATATATAATCATATAAACATTCTAACTACAGGCTTTTAAGTAACATCTTATTATTTCAGTATCTATTATCTCTAGATAATGAGAAAACTCATTCTATCTGCTAAATTTATTTCCAATCATAGAATCAAACATTTATATTTACGTTTATTCTGAAAATAATTCTGATGCCAAATGAAAGAAGCTAGCTACAGAAAGATTAAGTTGCTAATGTACTAAATTGATATTTTTATATTTCCCCTAATTCTTTACAAGAGAACAAATTTCTCACAAAAACATATTTTATCAAAAATACTGTTCTAATATTAATGCAGTATTAATATTAATATTAATGTAATATCAGGTTTTCAATTCTATTGTATAGAATGTGAAAGATGTGTGTTTGTTATAGATATAATGTACACTGAAGATGGCATTTAAATTCGTTGTATGAGGCGCAATGACAATAAAGTAAACTAAAATAAAGTAAGAACTCATACTATAAAGCAGGGGCCTCCAACCTTTGCAACTTTAAGTCTGAAGGACTTCAGCTCCCAGAATTCTTCAGCCAGCGAAGCTGGCTGGAGAAGTCTGGGAGCTGAAGTCCTTCAGACTTAAAGTTGCAAAGGTTGGAGACCCCTGCCTCCTTCAAATTAGGGTCATCTATTGGTAACTTCACTTCATGTAATTATCTTCCAGGATATATTTTTGAATTCTCATTTAAGTCTACAGCCTTTGTATTTTATAGTATATCATAGATAAATTTTATTTTATTCATTTTATTTAATATTTTTATCTCATCTTTATTACATTATTACTTTCAAGGTGGAAAACATACAAAGTACTCCATTCTCCTCATATATTCCCCATAACATTCCCCCTGTGAGGTGGGTTGGGCTGACAGAGAGTGATTGGCCCAAAGTCACCAGATGGCTTTCATGCCTAAAGCGGGACTAGAATTCAGTTTCCTGGTTTCTAGGTAAAATTGTAAAACAGAATGTCACTGCATCACCATATTTTAAAAGTATTATGCCCCCAAAGCAATAAAATATCAAACTTACCATATCTGTGCTAAAATTGGTTGAGGTAAACCAGACTGGAAAAAAAAATTCCTGGCTTGATCACCTGCCAAGAAGAAATGTATTATTTCAAATGTAAACTCATACGAATATCAATAAAAAGTATTGATAAGAATATCAATAAAAAGTAAGAAACCTGTGGTGTCTAATGCTATTGAACTATAGTATACAGTGATCCCTCGTTTTTCGCGGCTTCATGTTTTGCGGCTTCAGTGCTTCGCGGGTTTTTCAAAAATACTGTACGAGTGGATTTATCGGCTCTCATAAAGGCGCGTGATTGGTTTCCGGTGCGACTGGTTTCCGGTGCGACTCTCATAAAGGCGCGTGATTGGTTTCCTAGCGAATCCTACTTCGCGGTTTTTCAGCTTTCGCAGAAGGTTCTGGTCCCCATTAACCGCGAAAAACGAGGGATCACTGTATTCACAAATTCTCTATCATCTGCCCTGCTAGTTAGAGCATCTAATTCCAAAGGAACCTGGAGCAACAAAAATTCCCTTCCCCACAGTAAATAATGTTGTTCTTTTATCATATAGATAGAATAGAATAGAATTCTTCATTGGCCAAGTGTGATTGGACACACAAGGAATTTGTCTTTGATGCATATGCTCTCAGTGTACTTAAAAAAAATACATTCGTCAAAAATCATAAGATATAACTCTTAGTGATAGTCATGGGATACTAAATAAGCAATCAAATCGTACTAAGAAACTACATAAAACAATATAAATTGTAAATATGCAAGCAACAAATTTTTGTCGTAAGTGGGAGGAGATAGGTAATAGGAAAGATGAGAAGAATAATAGTAATACAGTTTTAGTAATTAGTTTGACAGTAATTAGTTGAACAACAATAGGGAACTTGGGAACTAGCATTTTCAATTACTGCATCTAAGCTTAGAATTAGTTGTTTAGCAGAGTGATGGCATTCGGGGGGGGGGGGACTGTCCTTGTGTCTAGTTGTTCTGATGTGCAGTGCCTTATAGCATCTATGAAGGTAGAAGTCAAAACAATTTATGTCCAGGATGTGAGGGGTCTGTAGATATTTTCACAGCCCTCTTTTTGACTCGTGCAGTATACAGGTCCTCAATGGAAGGCAGATTGATAGCAATTGCTTTTTCTGCAGTTCTAATTATCCATTGAAGTCAGTAATTCTTACAACAGTTATTGTGATAAATCAGGATTATTCCTTCTACCAAGGTTTTCCATGTTCATTATGGAACAGCTTTAGCCATTTTTGAGCATGCCAAAAAACTCAATATTACCAGTTTGCAAAATTACAAAAAAATATTTCGTAAAAGAAAGTAAGTGAAACTACCATGAAAATGGTATCCCCCACCCCTCCCAGTGGGTGGGTTTTGGGAGGAGACTGAATAGTTCTATAGATACTCAAATGAACCAAAAAAAATTAAGAAACATTTTTAGTATATTAAGTAGCAGATATCAAGAGCATAATAAAAAGGTATTCATGAAGTCTATAGTTGCTCTAAAACAAGAGCCAGAACATTCCTGCTGGCTCAGATCTAGATTCTCCCTACGTTTTGAAAACTCCTATAGTCCTGGATTATTACATATCTCTGTTTTTCCCCAACATCAGATATTTATAAGCACAAATAATAACCAAAAGCTAACATGGTTTTGTCAAAAACAGATCATGCCAGACTAATCTTATTGCATTCTTTGATAATGTGACAAAATTATATAATGAATATAAAGATTCCATGTAACTGTCAAAAACAGAACTACGATAGGGAACTTGGGAACTAGCATTTTCAATTACTGCATCTAAGCTTAGAATTTCTTCCAATGGAGGTGCCTCATATTTTTGATAATAGTTTTCTGGACATTTAAAAAAAAATCTTTTTGAGGGCCACTTTCAATGTACTGTATAATACTGCCATTGTTTTGTCACATTATAGAATATTGTGAATACATTTTATTTTTGTTGTGAGTTATTCATTACCACTGTTTTAGATTTTCATTTGTATTGTATCCATTTAAAACAAACCCTATCACCCTACGCGTATTTAACTGGAGGGTTTGGGGTGGGGTATGAGTTTCATGGGGGTAGAAGAGGGACTTGGCACTGAAGGCTCCACTCCCGAGACTTTTCCTACCTATAACAGTAGGCATTAAAAGCCTGGCTTTCTCACAGCAAGGCTGGATAGAGAGACAGCACTTCAGTCCTTCTGGACACTGCCATCTCATTCCTTCATTTCAGATCCACTGTCTTCTGCACGCTCGGTTGAATTCCACCACCCTCTTCCCTGCATATTCATGCAACAGGACAGCTTTATCATGACAGCCGTTTGAATGGGCAGTGAACTGTCTCTGCTTCTGATCATGCTCCACCTGGATGGGGAAGCCGCTGGTGATGGGCTCCAGCAGGTTGAGCAGAGCCGCCTGCTCCATGGAGGAACCCCCCACCCCGCGCCTTTCTCTCCCTCTCCCCTTTGTGGTGGGGAAGAGCTCGGAGGGGAGCCTGGAGGGGGAGAAATAGAGTATGGAATGGAGGGGTCTCTTCCTCCCAATCCTGATCAAACAGTCCTCAGTGCTTGATCAGCAGTCCTCAGTCCTCATCATTTCACAGGAACTCAGTGATATAGGTTGTTGTGGGGAAGGAGATAGGCAAAACACCAAAAAGTAGCAATAAATTTAGAATTCTAATAATTTAGTGATTCTTTTAAAATTACACCTCTGAAAGAATATTTTGAACGGAACATTATTTTGTAGGTATGAATAAATTGACTTCTGCATTACTATAAGAGTGAATTTTTGCAACACTATCAGTTTGGCTGTTGGACAGAGGCTTTAGGGAAACAAACATGTTGCATGTCTGAGAGATTTTCAGTTACCCAGGTCATGGTTGTCCCAGTTGACTTTTAGCTATACAATTTGGGACGAACGCCCTTTGAATGGTGTGGGAATATGAATGGATTTCCAGAGGAAAAATTGCAGACTACAGGAACCAGGATCACTACTTGGGTGACCCCGAGGACACAGATAAACCTCCAAGTGCTTCAACAACCCTCTAAAACAGAGATGTCAAACGCAATTTCATTGAGGGCCGCATCATTCTTGTGTTTGTCCTTGGGGGGGCCAGATTGGATGTGGCCAGGGTGGGCGTGACCAGCTTGATGTCACTCGTGTCAGGATGCCTGTGGTGGCCCGAGCACTCTGCCAGTGAATACGGGCTCCTGAGCTCTGTTTTTGGCTGCAATGGCTTCCTGCAACCCTCTGCCAGCGAAAATGGAGCTTGGGATGACAGCCCACAGCCCTATCAAGTCTTGTTTTTGCTGGCAGAGGCACTGCGGGATGGTCCTTTGCTGTTTCCAGGGTGGCCCCACAGGCCAGAGCTAAGCACCCAGTAGGCTGGATCCAGTCCCCCAGCCTTGAATTTGACACCCCTGCTCTAAAAGGATTCAAATTACCAGCTGTCTGCAAGGAATATAAATCCAATTGCCTCTTGAAAAAGCACCTTTGGAAAACATGATACATGATACTATGGATGATCTTAAACAAATAGAATGACTATGGCATTACCAGTGATAAATCCAGATATTGGTTTCAAACTGTGGAATTGCTGATCATGCTTTGCTCTCTCTTCCACAGTTATGGCCCAAATGTCCAGGCTACCTAATTCATAACAAAGACATTGAAATAGGAAAAACAAGTATTATAAATAATGGTGTACCTTCTTAAGGAGCTATGGAGAATTTAAACATTGCCAAACTTCTTTTTAAAAGCCACAAATTAAAAGAGGTTTAAACAATGCCTTCTGCCTCAGGTTGAAGGAAGCAAAGCTCAGTAATTAAGCAAAAAGAAAATATTCACTATAATAACCTAAAGAGCACCATAAATACAGACTGAAGAATTGGAGTTCACCATAAATGAAGTTGCGGAAGACCAGTAGAAACCAGCCATGGATATATTTCTGCTGATCAAATGCCTATGCATTTTAAAAATCAGAGACAGTAGAGAAAATGTTCTATCACTACTATGAATTGTGTTACGATGGCATAGCCGCCTTCACCGATGCCACCCAATATGTTAAATCTTTGGACTTTAAAATTATTTCCCTAGCTTTTGTTAGGCTGCTTTTATCTCCAGCCATCCTGATGTCCTTTCTCTAAGGTATTTTGCTAACTTCTACAATTATTCTAAAGAATGAGATACTTTTGGCTCTGCAAATCAGAGCCAAATTGTGTTTCTAACACAAATGAAATTGTTTTCTCCCTTAAAAAGAAATGTCATAAAAATATTATAATGCTTACCTCCAAAAGGTGTTGGAAACTGAGCCATGATTCAGCTACTTTAAGTAGCTAATAGATGTCTGAAATAAATGCATGCATAAAAACAATTTGGAATTATTAAAAATATGAAAAATTGAGACATAAATACAGGAAGGAAAGAGGGAGGGAGGGAGGGAGGGAAGGAAGGGATTCCATTATATTTTTCTTAACAGCATTAAGTCTATCACAAATTTTGTTACAAGTTTATTCTAAAGAATTTACATAGTTGATTATTTTAACAAATGTCTTAATATTATAGATTATAATAAGCAAAGATAATGTGATGAAAAAACAAATGCTATAAATGTAAAAAAATAAGCTTGTTTAATTAGAATGATAATATTTGATTTTATATAATTGCAAATCAGCATGCATGGAGTTTTACAGTGCTTAAGAAGACTAATTCTCACTGAGGCTCCTCATCAACTTAATAGCTCTCTTCTGATCTTATACTAGTTTATAATATCTATTTTTACCCAGAATAAGAGACAATATTCCAAGTGAGGTCTCACAAAATAGAGTAAAATGGAATAATTACTTCCTGTGATCTGGATTTTATGTACATCACAAAATAACATTGCCCTTTGGCAGCTGTATCACACTACTGGTTCATGATCAACTTCTAAAAAGTAGGTATAAATATAGCTGCCGGCAATGAAAACCTGCTATGACTTTGTGCCAGTCACTCTCTCTCAGCCCAACCCACCCCACCTCACAGGGTTATTGTTATGGGGAAAATAGAAGGATATGTTGGCTGCCTTGACTTATTTATAAAAATAATAAAGGTGGGATAAAAATAAATAAATCTGTAGGGAATTAGGGTCACATTGTCAAACCTGACACAGGATATCTGATATATGTATAATTATGTTTTCAATATTAAATCACATTTTAGATTAAAAGAATTGTTAGTTTATAGTTTATAAATCAATCATATTAATTTGCAAGAACAAGGCAATATTTTAAATATACTGTAATTAGTATTGATCAATCTACATTTTTCAATTTCTTTCCAAACTAAGTAACCTGGAAACTTTAATTTTTTTCAAAGTTTATTTAGTCATACATTAGCATAGAACTAATATAATAATTATGCTAAAATAGAAATAAAAATAAAAATTCATATTGATAAAATAAGGTAAAGAAAATTACAGAATACAGGAATTAAAATGCAAAATCCTGTAACATTAATTTTACAATAAATAATGTAATGCTATAAATATCTAGTATACATAACTATAAAAGAACTTATATAATACTAGAATTTAAAAATATGGTGAGAATGAAATATGAAGCAGTGAAATCTAATTAACATAGAAAACTTGTCAAGATATGGTTAAAATAAATAATATAAAGGTATGGTCAAGATATAAAAATATGGTGAAGATATGGTTAAAAATCATAACCAACATGGTTAAAAACCATGACCGATAAAACAGTCAAAAAGCATTCTAATAAAAAGTATTCTAACTTAAAAACAGTCAAAAAGCATCAGACTAAGTTTTAATTTTTACAAATGTTTTAAACATTCAATAGTTAAGCCAATCTGACAATACTGTTGAATATGAGTGTCAATTTACTTCAGCCATTTTAAAATAATAGCCATAATATATTAACCATAATAGCCATAATAGCCATAATAGCCATAATATATTAACATTTAAAGAGTTGTTCAAGGTGATCCCCAGTGGAATTAAATACCTTCCCTGTTGAATCCAAAGACATCTTTATCTCAATTTTGCATCAGTAAAACTAAATGCCAACAAAAGGCATAAAAGCTCAGAAAATTACATCCATGTGAAAGCTTTGGAAGATTTTTTCCAAAAAATTCCAAAAGGAGAATCAATGCAGAGTTTATACTGTCAACATGTTGAGAAAACTGTCTTGAAACACAGTCTCAATTAAAAAATTCCCAATGTATTAGGATAAAAATAGAATAATTATTCAAATATCTTGATATCAAGTCTGATATAGCCCAATTTATAAAATAAGTAGGCAGGATGCCAAAATTTCATGTTAATGAAATAAGATTATGAAAAGAAGTTTTTAGTAAATTTATAAAACATAAGGCATAATCTCTATCTGATACACTCCTACTACAGTACCTTTAATATTGTCAGGGTTTCAAATTTCAAAGCAGACATTCTAAAAAAAGGAGAATGAGGGGATTCTTTTTTTTCTTTCTAGCATACTTTCATGTTTTTATATGCTAATATAGGCATATACTTTGCTTTACAATACGTTTATGAAACATAACAAACAAATAAAAATTATGTTAATAAAAACTAAAAAATACAAAAGGATAAAAATAAAAAACACAAAGTACAGAAAATAAGAGAAAAAAATGAAAGGAAAATAATAATGAATAATACAAGAACAAAACAAAAAAAAAGCAGGAAGGCAGAGATTGACACCAAGGCCCCTAATTTGTGGGGTGCCCCAGGGCTCGGTTCTCTCGCCTCTCCTGTTCAACACCTATATGAAGCCGCTGGGCGAGATGATCCGTGGTTTTAGGGTAGAGTACCATCAGTACGCTGATGATACTCAGCTGTACCTCTCTACCCCGAACCACCCCAACGATGCCGTTGAAGTGATGTCCCGGTGTCTGGAGGCCGTGCGGGTCTGGATGGGGAGGAACAAGTTCCGACTCAACCCGTCCAAGACCGAGTGGCTGTGGTTTCCGGCGTCCCGATATAGCCAGCTGGTGCCATCACTGGCTATCGGGGGCGAGTCATTAGCCCCCGCGGAAAGGGCCCGCAACTTGGGTGTCCTCCTGGACTGTCGGCTGTCCCTGGATGACCAGGTGACGGCCGTGGCCAGGGGGGCATTCTATCAGGTTCACCTGATACGCCAGTTGCACCCCTTTCTAGATCGGGACTCCTTTCGCACAGTCACCCAAGCCCTCGTTACTTCCTGCTTGGACTACTGTAATGCTCTCTACATGGGGCTCCCCTTGAGGTGCACCCAGAGACTGCAGCTAGTTCAGAATGCAGCCGCGCGGGGGATTCTGGGAGTCTCTCATTACTCCCATGTAACACCTCTCCTGCGCGAGCTGCACTGACTGCCTGTGGCCTTCCGGGTGCGCTTCAAGGTGTTGGTAACCATCTTCAAATCGCTCCATGGCACGGGACCTGGGTATTTGCGAGACCGCCTCCTACCACATACCTCCCTTCGACCTGTCCGCTCGCACAGGGAGGGCCTCCTCAGGGTGCCATCTGCCAGTCAATGCCTGCTGGCGGCCCCCAGGGGAAGGGCCTTCTCTGTGGCAGGTCCGGCTCTCTGGAACGACCTGCCCCCCAATATTCGCACCATCACGGACCTACGCCTCTTCCGTCGGGAGCTCAAATCACACTTTTTCCATCTAGCCGGTCTGGCTTAGAGTTTAATAATGTAAATTTAATTTTTAATAGAGGGTTTTATAGTTTTAATCTTTGTAGCACAGTTATATTTAATTAAATTTGGTTTTAAATTGTGGATTGTATTTATACGGTGTGTATGTTGTTGTTTTTACTTTTTATCTTCTGTGCACCGCCCCGAGTCCCACTGTGGAGATGGGGCGGTATAAAAATATGATTTAAAAAAAATACGGTACCTTCCCTTTTCCTTACACTGATTACCTTCTCTTAAAATACAACAAATGATCTCTACTTCCCATACCTCATCTTTTATCCATAATAAAATCCTCATTGATCAATACTGGTCAGCAAAACTCTACTAAAGGTTACCAGAGATAACAACTTATTTATTTTAATCTTGGTAAAATAAAACAACGAATGGCTGTGGCTTCCGGTGTCACGGTATAGTCAGTTGATACCATCTCTGACTATCAGGGTCGAGACATTGGCTCCCCAGAGAGGGCTCGCAACTTGGGCATCCTCCTGGACTCTCGGCTGTCTCTAGAAGATCATATGACGGCCGTGGCCAGGGGGGCTTTTTATCAGGTTCGCCTGATATGCCAAGTGCGCCCCTTTCTGGATTGTGACGCCTTACGCACGGTCACCCAAGCCTTCGTCACCTCCCGTCTGGACTATTGCAACGCTCTCTACTTGAGGCTTCCCTTGAGGTGCACCCGGAGGCTCCAGTTAGTTCAGAATGCGGCCACGTGGGGGATTCAGGGAGCTTCTAGATGCTCCCACGTGACACCTCTCCTGCACGAGCTGCATTGGCTGCCTGTGGCTTTCCAAGGTACTAGTAACCATCTTTAAAGCGCTCCATGGCAAGGGACCTGGTTACCTGCAAGACCGCCTCCTGCTACCAAATACCTCCCACTGTCCAGTTCGCTCCCACAGAGAGGGCCTCCTCAGGGTGCCGTAGGCTAAACAATGCCGGCTGGCGACCCCCAGGGGGAGAGCCTTCTCTGTGGCAGCTCCCGCCCTCTGGAATGACCTACCCCCTGGACTAAGGACAATCTCGGACCTACATCTCTTCCATCGGGCCCTGAAGATGCACCTATTTTGCGCTGCCGGGCTATCATAATTTTAAAGGGATTTTTAATAGTGATTTTAGTTTGGAATTTTAAATATCGGCCAATTATTTAATATTTCTTTTTAATACTGTTTTTTAAATTCTGTATTATCATTTTTATTCTGGCTGTACAGTATAGAAATTAAAGAAATAATAATAATAATAATAATAATAATAATAATAATAATAATAATAATAATAATAATAATAATAATAATACTTCCTTATAACAATATTGATCTTTAATCCATTCAAATAATGTCCTAGAACATAGTTTCTTTTTATTTTTCTTTGTCGCTTCTTTAAAGAGCCTTTAAATTCCTTCTAAGTACCTCATGTTCAAGCTTCAAAGTCCCATCATATCATGTTTTGTTTTAAGAATTCAAAATAACAGCATTTTCCTATAAGAAGGATTCTTACAATTTCAAAATCTTACTCTAAATCCATCTGAATCCTTAGTCCATAACTTCCAATGTCAATGTTCTAATACCTTTTGCTGTTTATTAAAAAAAATTATCCTTAAATTTGCATTTAAAATTTATTTTACTAAGGATTGAAGGAAACTCACCTGGTGCTATAAAAAATATTGGTCCAAAGGTTCCTAACACTTGAAAAGCAGTTAAGAAACTATTTCCAAAAGTGATTAAGAAATTAAGAAAGCTACATTACAGTTGGGAGCTTGATAGAAATCCCTTGACTCAAGTACAAGAATAAGGGAATTTGTAATGATACCACAAAGTTAATAAAAATACCCATATCACTGGTAATCCACCTATGAGTAAGTAATTGGATAAACAATGCCAATGCAAAATATAAAATTTTAGGAAAATCTCCAAAAAAGGAAAACACTATTGAGAAATTGTGATTGCCAAGAAATCTCTTCAAAGCAATTTTCAGCACATCTAATGAAATGAACATTATACAATAATTACAAATGTAATACTATCAGAACATCTTCGTCTTATAAATCCATTGTACATAAGATGAACAATATTCATTTATTATTAAATTTAGATATTATCCATCCTATTCTCAGAATGACATTGAGCAGTTTATAGATATAAAGATAAAAGCATAAAAATTATATGAACACACAGTACACATCAAGTTCACTAAAATAGGAGCCAAATAAAAACAAAGATAAAATAAATTATAAAATTAAAAGCTGGCAAGAGCCCTTTTAGGGTAGCTTCATGTCAAATAGAGCTTTAAAAGCAATTGAGCAAAAACCTTCCTAGCCACAAGCGGGAGTGAGGAATCCAAGAGAATCCCCAGGTTATGCACTGGGTCTGTCTGGTGCAATCCTACTCCATCCAAGTCCAAAGATAATAAACCTCCAGATACAAAGGAACCTCACATCTTCAACCACTCTGTATTACCAGGGTTCAGCTGAAGCCTGTTGATCCCCATCAAGACACTTACAGCTTCCGGGCATCGCGAAAGGACATCACAGCATCATTTCATTCACTGGAACCTCAGAGATACAGTATGCTCATGATACCTCATCCTGTGCTGATAGATGATCTCACCCAGCAGTTTCATGTAAATGTTAAAAAGGTGTGGACACATCCCCAAGTCCTGAAGGACCCTACAAAAAGGGGGCTCTGGACTGGACTTCTCACTTCCTATCAACAGCAACTAGGACGAGCCTCAAAGGAAGTAGATGAATCTCCACAAAATTGTGCCCCACCCCCAACTCCCTGAGTCGATCCAAAAAGATATCATGGTCATAGTACTGAAATTCATTGAGAGATCAAAAGGATGGATGAACTACCCCATTCCACTTTGACCAGAGATCATCTAAAAATATGACCAATGCTGTTGTCCCATATCAGGGCCTATAGTCCTACCGGAAAGGATCCAGATAATCTATTTCATCCCAAGAAAAATTGTTGTAGTGTCATCACTTTCCCTAAAAAGTGGGTCCAGCAAAGGCTGGAGAAGAGGGCTCACCAGCACCCTCTTAAAGGGAACTGCAAACAACCTTTCCAGCAAAGAAGAATTCATCATCACTCAGACCTATCCACATGCCATTTCTGGGGACAGCCTTGAAGCGTATGGATCTAATTCCTAGGAGTTGGTATTTACAGTCTGGAGGACCCTGTCCATTTCCTTAGCTTCAACAGGATCAAATTGTTCCCAGATTAACTGAGTAAGGCATCTCCACAGGAATTGTCCCATTGCTGGCATCCAAATGGGATCAATTTTATCTGCAAATTGCCCACCCTCTGACTCCTGCTGAACTATCCCCTGCTTATCACCACCTGAATATTATAATTCACCCTGAGCTCCCAGAACCTTCATCCTTTTCCCAATACTGGCCTTCTCGCTTCCTTAGCTGGGGATCCAGCCAGCCAGCCACATCCATCCAACATCCTACAACCAACACAACATTTGCTCTCAGCACCTCTGAAATCCTAACCACTCATCCAAAAGTCACTCTCCCCAGCTTGTATAACTAGTTTTTAGCTAGAAGTTCAAGATGTAATTTATTTATTAAACGGATATCCCACTTTTCTATTTATAAATCACTCAAGGTGGTTTATAGCAATTGAAAATAAAAGTAAAATAAAAAACAATAAATTAAAATCAATATTAAAATTGTATCATTAAAATCTAAATTAACTGAACTGCATAAAGCTTATTTAAAGATATTGATTTTCACTATTTTCCTTAATGTTGACAGTATTTTTTGCAGGATTTTTCATAACCACACAGAACAAGGCCCTCTATTCAGTAATAGAGAGCTGACCTTCTGAAAATAAAATCATCTTCAAGTGAATCCACTTAATAAAATAACCAGGGGATGAGCCCTAAAGGAGTGAATATTATAAATAAATATCCTAAAATGATATATTTAGGTCATATTTATGCAGAAATATTTAAAATTCAAATGGGTTCACAGTTTTTCAAGCACCACTGTATTTCTAAGCTTGAGAGTACATGAAGAGTAACACAGATTATAAAAAGCACCAGTCTGTTGTCAATTTCCTGAGCTCTTCTTAATCGTCTAAAGGCTCTCTTGCCAAGATGTTGGGATAGAAGCCTGCCAAGATTCCTGAAGATAATGTTCTGAAGCAATTCAGGCATTTGCTTGCTACATGGCCTCCAATTCCACAGGTGGGCACTTAGCAACTGGTATTTTAGCAGTGCAAGTCTTGGCTATGTATATAAGGGCTTTACAGTAGCATCACAAACCAAAGTCTCTCCTGTTTATTTCTGCTGCGCAGGGGTTTCTATTTGAATGGTTTCTCTGGTGTTCAAGGAGGCTAGAGAGAAGAGAACTATAAAAGCTCTTTCCCTTATTCTTTCTTCCGTGTCTCAACTCCTCTAATTGCCCGTCAACTACAACACAACATTGGAACAATTCCTCCAATCTCTCTTGTATGCCAATAACTCATTACTCAATTTGTCAGCAAGTCTCTTCCAAAACTGGTCAAAGCAAGTTTATTCCATTCCCTATTCCTGACAGTGTCTAGAAATCCAATATATAAATGCCAACTCTGCAATGACCTTTCTTTAGTTTGTGAATTTCCCAAATCACTGTTGTTGTTCTTTTCAGTTCATCACAAATCTTTGCATGGAATTTGGGTAATAATTCAGCAATTGATTTTTGCCTTCAATAAGGAGCATATCCCTTTCAGTAGTCCTTTCTTTCAGTTGACTCAAAACAAAGGCAAACCTGGAGTGATCTGTAGATAATTCCGCTTGTCCCAATAAGAGGGACCAGAATGACTTGGGTTAGGGTGGGTCCTTGGCTAACAACATAGAATTTATTTAACACCAGAGACAAGGATAAGTTAAAACCATTACAGTCCCTCAGTCACATGATCAAACTTCAGATGATTGGCAGCCTGCCTGCACTTATGGCCAGAGGAGTGCTTTAACTCAATCACCTGCCTATCTTTTCCCCATTTCTGCCTTTTAGTTGCCCTGCATAGCAACACTTCTTGGTGGAGGTGGCAACACATGATGTGCTGGGGCTGAAATAGACGCAATCTCAGCTGGCTGCTATCCCCCCAGGTCTCTACATTAGCCCCAATGCCATCCTAACACCACTGACAATGAAGATCACTACTTCAAGATCCACATCATGACATTGGCCAGCCACCCCATGCCATAACACAAAGCTGCCCTTGCCCGACACTCCACTAGCTCTGCCACCCTCACCATCACAAGAAATCAATGTGCAAATGCAGAAGTGTTGGCACAGCCTTTTTGCAAAGCCTCAGAAGCATCACAAGATGGCAGTGTACAATTTGGTGAAGGGCATGTGCAGCCTCAGGATGTTTTTTACATTGCATCTTGTAATTTTATGTTGCATCTAGTACTTATAATTTATCTTAGAATTCTGCAATAATTTATTCCAGAGTCTAAAGTAGAAATAGAGGTGTGTTTAACATTGATGTTTGCCAATACCTATTAATCAGTAATATATTAACTTTTAGATATCCTATCATTTATTATATTACAGATGAACGCATACTCAGAACCAATATTTATATGCATCATTGTCACTTTTTATTGTTTCATGCCTCAAGTGAAAATCAGAAGAAATCTGATATGTTTTTTGACTAAGAAACTTGATTACAACTCATAAGCTTTCATGAGATGAAGTATTAATATGCCTATATGTGTATATTCAAGCTGTAGTAAAAAGAATATGCCTTTTAATCAATTTTGTTAATTGGAAAAGATGTTACCACAGACTTTTGATTTTTTCATTATTACAATTCAGATGGTTTATACTAGCACATTACTATATGAGATAAAGCAAACCAATCTAGCCCACCTAAATTCATTCATTCTCAAAACATCAAACTCGTATGATTCATTTTTGCTTGATAATTTCTAGTTATTCTCACATTCCATGTGCCAACTATATATGATCTTATAAAGCAAGGAATACAGGTAGTCCTCAACTTAAAGTAGATCATTTAGTGATGGTTCATAGTTACAATGGCACTGAAAAAGTGACTTATGATTTTTTTTCATATTTATGAGTGTTCATGGTCACGTGATCAAAAAGTACTTGACAACTGACTCATATTTATGACTGTTGCAGTGTCTCAGGGTCACCTTTTGCAACCTACTTACAAGCAAAGTCAATGGAGAAGCCAGATTCACAATAGCAACCATGTTAACCTCAGTGAGTAACTTAACAAATGTGGCAAGAAAGGTTGTAAAATGGGGCAAAATTCACTTAACAAATATCTCACAGAGCAACAGAAATGTTTTTCATCAGTAACTACAGCAGTGCTTTTCACTTTGGAGGTTTTAATCAACTGGCATCTAATTGACCTAAATGTTACAGCCTTGTACATATTGTACAGTTTTATTAGCAACAATATCTGCTACCTTCTTCCAGGCATGATTTACTGTATATTGCCTTCTCTCCTACGTGTACTGAATTTCCTCATGCTTCACTTGTTCTCATTCCTGTTGCAGATTGCTTTTAGCTTTAAATCCCTATTTAAATTCTTCTTGCAAATATGACTCTATTAGAGTCCATGATCCAACCAGCATCACTTTTAGAGCCATTAGAATAGTCAGGCCTCTCATGTCATTGATATTAATTTGTTCATTCATTCACTCCCTAGAATTTTACTTAATAACTACAGGTAGTCCTCTACTTATTAACACAATAGGAACCAGACCTTCTGTCACTAAACAATACAGTCATTTAATCAAATAACTGTGCCCAACTTTACAACCTTTTATGTTGAGCGCCTTAAGTGAATCCAACTTCCTGCACTGACTTTTATTGTTGTAAGTGGCTGGGAAGGTTGCAAATGGCAATCATGCAATTCTGGGACACTGCAACCATCATAAATATATGCCCTTGCCAAGCATCCAAATTGTGATCACATGACCATGGAGACACTGTGATGGTTATAAGTGAGAGTACCGGTCAAAATTACGCATTTACAGATTTTCTCCTGGTCTTCTCCTTTTTTAGAATATTATTTCCAACAAGTAAAAAAAAACACATTTCATAAATGTGTAGCATGGGGAAAAGGGAAGCTTTTCTGCTAAAACTTGCAATTCAAGGTTCATAAAGTAAAAACGTTGAGCATGGCTCCAAATTTTTGCCAACTTTTATTATTTTTTTCATCTAATTTCCCTGAGTGACAAGAGAATTGTTGTGTTTAGGATAAATATGGCACTTAAACTGTAATTGTCAGTTATTCTACAACAGCAAAACTGGATGGAGACAGACTTTTGCAGGCAACAGAGAACCAAGGCCCACAAGGAAGTATCCTTTGCATTTTGGAAGCTCAGCATAATAGGGCAAAGGCAACAGGAGCAGATATCTCATACTTGTGTTTTCTTCCCTTTTTCCTCCAAACACAGATCTAGCCAAAATAAAACTGTACATGATAACATGTCAGCTGGCAGAACAGATGGATTATGGCAGGACTTTCAAACTAAGCTGAATCAAGCCTGGTAGTATTTGAGCTGCAACCAGAGCTGCAAGCTAGACTGAAACGTTGAAAAACGTAAACAAAGAAACAAAAAACTTTGATATGCTCACAGCAAAATCATATACAGTGGTACCTCGGTTCACGAACGCCTCTCTTCACGACCAATTCGGTTTACGACCAAAAATTTCCCAAAAAATGTGCCCCGGTTCACAAACACCGTTTCGGTTCACGAACGGAAAAGTGGAGATGGAGCAAACCGCGTGCGGCTGCCAGCATGACTTTCGCCCGTCTCTTTCTGGGCTCTGCGAGTGAAGGGGACGGGTGTGTGTGTGGAAGCGAGGGCAGGAGGGGAGGAGCCCGGCCGGGCTCCGCAACTGAGGGGCGATGGAACAAACCGCGCGCGGCTGCCAGCATGACTTTCGCCCGTCTCTTTCTGGGCTCTGCGAGTGAAGGGGACGGGTGTGTGTGTGGAAGCGAAGGCAGGGGGGGAGGAGCTGCCTTCCCGGCCGGCCCTCCGCAGCTGAGGGGCGATGGAACAAACCGCGCGCGGCTGCCAGCATGACTTTCGCCCATCTCTTTCTGGGCTCTGCGAGTGAAGGGGACGGGTGTGTGTGTGGAAGCGAAGGCAGGGGGGGAGGAGCTGCCTTCCCGGCCGGGCTCCGCAGCTGAGGGGCGATGGAACAAACCGCGCGCGGCTGCCAGCATGACTTTCGCCTGTCTCTTTCTGGGCTCGGCGCTTCTGCTTCTCGGGACACTTCCCGAAGCCAGCAGCCCCGCGGCCAGCCACTCCGCTTCTCCGTCTTATTCGTCGGTCGCCTCTCGGGGTCCGGACCCGCCGCCGCCGCCGCGCTCCCCGCCGTTCCACCCTCACCAGCCCGGCGGCGGCGGGTCCGGACCCCGAGAGGCGACCGACGAATAAGACGGAGAAGCGGAGTGGCTGGCCGCGGGGATGCTGGCTTCGGGAAGCGTCCCGAGAAGCAGAAGCGCCGAGCCCAGAAAGAGACAGGCGAAAGTCATGCTGGCAGCTGCGCGCGGTTTGTTCCATCGCCCCTCAGCTGCGGAGCCCGGCCGGGAAGGCAGCTCCTCCCCCCCTGCCTTCGCTTCCACACACACACCTGTCCCCTTCACTCGCAGAGCCCAGAAAGAGACGGGCGAAAGTCATGCTGGCTTGCTCCATCGCCCCTCAGCTGCTTTACATTGAACCCTATGGGAAACTGACTTCGCGAACAGAGTCAGTTCAAGAATCACGACCAAAAAACAAGGTCAGAACGGATTAACCGGATTTACATTGAACCCTATGGGAAATTGTGCCTTGGAGCACAACCAATTCGGTTCGCGACCAGAGTCATTTCACCAATTAAGTTCGTGAACCGAGGTACCACTGTAGTATGGTTCACAATTCAAGTTTAACTTGACAAGAATATTTATTTTATTTTTATTTACTGCATTTGTTAAGGCCACTGATCTCCGCGATGACGTCGAGAGGCTTACAATATGTCCAATAAATATGCTAAAAACACAACTAAAAACCATATGACTGCCCCAAAAATTTATTTTTCTATAGCTATATCTAATATTCTATACTTTCTATATACTATTCTCTTGTAGAAGGCCAGTATGTTTACAAGGATTTTAAAAATAATCTCACGATAATACTAATAATGCTTAAAAACCATAATTTATAATTCATATAAAGCAGAAAAGCAAAACGATGATTACAAATCAGTCCTAAAGCTTTTGTTATCCCTACCCTTGGCTGGCCTAGGGTAATTTTAATTAGTTATAGTGTTAAGGGGTTTTAGGGACAGTTTTTAGTTTTTATAGATGTTTTTAGCGCAGGATATGTTTAATTGTGATTTTAAATTTTGTACTCTGTTTGTGTTTATTGTTTTTTAATTTTCCTGTGTCCCGCCTCGAGTCCCTCTGGGGAGAGAGAGCGGGCTATAAATAAAAATTTATTATTATTATTATTATAAACTAAGAAGTAAACAGGGACTGATTGATTTCTTTAAAAAAATAAACCCTAATCCAAACTCTCACATTTTAACATGAACTATAAGGAGCTGCTTTTGAAAGGAGTTCAAATTACTAATCAGGGCTAGTTTTAGTTAGCAAGTTAATCATACATCACAACAGCATTATCAATACAAGGTAATCTGACAAAAAAAAAAATTAAAAATAATAAATACATAAATTTAAAAAAACAAAAAACCCTCAAAGGGCAGTCTCAATGGACCACTATGTCTTTTTCTGCTGCTAATTTTCTATGTTTCTATTTCCTGGCACAATTCAGGAAGATATTCATAAAACTTTACATAATTTGACCTTATTTGAAATACCAACTATATAAAAGTTTTGTAAGGTTTTATATATAAAATCCATATTATTTGAAAAGCCGAATTTAATATCATCCTGCCTGGGTTTTCAGACTCTGCCTTATGAAAAGCTGCCTACAGTATTCGAGGTTGGTTTAAATTTATCTTATTGGCTTCTTTGTAATTTACTGGATTTTGTATTCATACTTTATTAACAACTATGGGGAGTAGCTGTGGTTGGAAAGACAAGATATATATTCAATAAAATAGTCGAAACTCAGTGCATGGAGTAGCTTTTGCTAATTTTACCAGCTAGGCAGCATGGATTCAATTTAAAGGGCTATTTAAAATGCAGGGTGCAATGTTTAAAATCCTAAACAGACTACAGAAAGGTGCAAAATCAGAATGCCCTAATCTGAGGTACTGTAAATATTTCAGACTATAAGCACCATAGATTTCAGCCAAGGATAAAAATGCTGATTCAGCCAAACAAAGTTTGTTCAACACATACTTTGGGCTTCTGCTTGAGAAAGGATAACTATGTTCTGCAATAAATCTTCATAAAACTCACTCAAATTTAAAAGACAATTGCTAGATGTAACAGTGTTTTAGCGTTCAAGTGCATCATCTAGAATTCCCTATTCAAGAATAGTTTCCATTTCCATTTTAAAACTATCAGCGACTTTGTATTTGCTCTAAGTTTTATTTTTCATAATTTATACTCAAACTTACTATTGTTCAGTTTTATTTTAATATATGATACAGCATTTGAAACTTTAGCTGAAATACATTTAAGCTTTCCTACTGGTTAATTTTTCTATGTTGTTACTTTATATGCAGTTTAATGGTTTTTTTTATATTGCCTGTTTGTAACTTTTTGTACTTTTTGAAAGTTGCCAGATCCTGCCTCTCAAACTTCATTTTTGGAGCAGACCGATGGCTTCTTGCTTGCCTTATCATTACAATCTAATTTCTGTATGCTATACTATCTCGTTTCCACTCAATTAACAGTATAAGAAATAAGATGTTTATAAAAGATAAGTTCCCTGGAGGATCATTTTGAAAAAAATGAGAAACAATAACTTGTTTAACGCATGAAGGAAACTGACTTAATCCCTAATGCAGCAGATGCCATGTTTTCTGTCTGTTCCATCTAACAGTAAAGTTAGATTCCTGAAGAAAGAGACAATTCTTAAAACTGGAGGCAACAAGATGCTCTGCATCCCTATGCTAAATCATGCCCATAGGTACTTACCCCTCTCATAAACGCTGACATTTCATCTTCTAACTTTGGAACTATACTATTGAGCACAAGATACACTGCAGTGCCTTTCATTCATTGGATATTACCATTCAACTAGTTATCTGGGGTTTTTCATTTTTAATACCCGTCATCAAAATCAAATCTGGCCACAATACGTGTTGGAAGCATTTTCACTAGAGTGAGGGGTGTGTGTGTGTGTGTGTGTGTGTGTGTGTAACTTTCTTGGATACAGGCTGGGGGGGGGGGGGCGGTACCAGACAGTGCAAGGCCAGGCAGATGCAAAGATGCAGAGGCTATTTTTTTTTTACTAGTATTTCTTTGGCCAGGAAATGCCAGAGCCTAATGTAAATGAGATTCCTCTCCATGAGCCATGGCTGTTAGGGACAACAGTTCATGGATTTACCCAGCACTGTAGTCTAGGAGGCTTATCCAGTTATTTGCCTGCGTTACTATCATCTATCTATCTATCTATCTATCTATCTATCTATCTATCTATCTATCTATCTATCTATCTATCTATCTATCTATCTATCATCTATCTATCTATCTATCTATCTATCTATCTATCTATCGGGTTATATATATATAATCTTCCAGGGAGTTGATCAGAACCGATACAATACAAACAGGCTGATTCATAAAGCCACGCAAGAGAGGCGTTGACACCCTTTTCATAGACGAGGCAGGGCACTCGCTTGTCCGAACTGGCCACCAGCCATGCAGAGAGCGAGAGAGAGAACAGGGCCCGTCTTTCCAGCACACCCTTTGGCTCCGGCTCCTTCCATCTATTCCCCCCCATCCCCGCACTAGAGAGTCAAAAAAAGGTTCACCCAGCGGGACCCGCGCCCGCATCGTCCCTAGTCATAAATAAATGAATGAATGGATAAATAAAGCAATCACGGCCACCAGAGAAGAGCTCCAGATGCGCGATAGAGGTCACTGTCCACTTGGGGGGGGGGGTGATGCGATGAAGAAAGAGCGGGGCTGGGAGGAAAGGGGACGAGGCAGAAGGCGAGAATCTGGAAGCCATCGGGAGGAAGGGATGGGGGGGGGGGGGAAACACAGCCCCGGAGACACAGAAGGCAGAAGGGGGACGCCGTCTGCGGCCCCAACCGGGCAGCCCTGGGAAAGACCCGTAGCAAAGCCTTGGGGAAGGGGCTGGGTGCCCCCCCCCTTTCCTCCTCCTCCTCCTCCAAAGCGCCTGCGCTCACCTCCCCCGATTGACCCCTGCGCTCTCCCCCCCCCCTCCCCGAGTCCAGCCCTTTTCCCTCAGCCCGAGTCCCTTCCACTCCCTGCCGTTACCTCATTCTCTATCGGTCTCGGGGGTCCTCCTCACAATCTCGGCCAGGGCGGTGTGGAGACGGCTGGGCAGCAAAGGCCATCGCCTCCGCCAAACGCACCATTCCCGTCCCTCCCGCGCCCGCTCCTCCTCCTCCTCCTCCTCCTGCCGCTGCTGCTTTAACCGCCGCCGCCTCTTTAGAGCCACCGCCGTCTCGGGGAGAAAGGAGGGGGAGGGAGGAGGGAAAAGACCCGCCTTCCCGGCTTCTTCTTCTCCCTCTCACCCGCCCGCTGTATTACTGCGCAACGCGGAGAGAGAGAGACCAATCCGCGGACAGCCAACCGAGTTTTCCCCTCCCCTTTCCCAAATGACGGACATTCCCTTCCACCAGTAGGAAAGGCGGAAAGGCCGCCCAATGGATCGCTGTGAGCGCCGATTCAGACGATGCCTGAGGGGGACTTTCGACTTTTGCACGTATCGTTCGCTACGGTTGCAAAACGGTAGCCGTAGCGAACGTGGGAAACGATAGAAGGGAAAGGTATATAGGGCTGACGTGCCAGCCCAGGGAAGGTCGTTAGAACTTGTTTGTCGATCAGGAAAAAAAGTACACATAACCTCGAATGCCATTCAAACCAAAGCCCTCGGGTTTTCAACGTGTCCGCTCCGACTTTTCCACCTTCAGCAATTGGCGGGGGGGTGCTCAGAACTGAAACCAGATGATTAGCCAGAGTAACCGGGAAATGTAGTCGTTTTTAATTCAGAGACTCAAAAAGAGTCGGGGAAACGCTCCAAGATACGTCTGAATGGAAGATTCTTGGCCGACGGTCCCGCCTCCCCTCTGAGCGACGGTCGGGTTGGCCAATTAAACAGTGGCCTTTTCAGGGAACCCTTATTTGTAGGATTTGGCAATCGGCGTTTCCGCTCCCGCGAGAATAAAAGAGGGGCCTCCAAGAGGTAATGGGCTTGGCGAGGCAGTCGCGGACTCTTTTTCTCGCGTGGGTGAGGGGTGGTAGACGTGTGAACGGCAGGGAGGGAAGGTTGCGGTGCAGCTGAAGCCGTAACCCTCTCGTAATCACAGATAAGCCAAATCTGTTACGGCGTGGCTTCCATCTCAAAATTTAGGTGAACAAAAATATCTTTTAGGTAATAGGAATCCACATATTACGCTAAGCTGTAACATAAATGGTGTTTACCCTTAGCTTACAATAGGATTGTTTAGGATTGGCCTGGTGTATTGTGTGAATTCAGGTTTTATGATTTGTAAACCATGGTTTAGGGCAGGGGTCTGCAAAGTGGGCTCTTTTAAGACTGGTGGACTTCAACTCCCAGAATTCCCCAGCCAGCCATGCTGGCTGGGGAATTCTGGGAGTTGAAGTCCACCAGTCTTAAAAGAGCCAACTTTGCAGACCCCTGATTTAGGGTTATCTTTTGATTCAGCGAAGAGTAATGTGTTAATTCAGACGCTGAATGGTGGTTTTGTATAGTAACCCCAAATATAAACTCACAAAAATATTTCCTCGTTGGCCCAATGAAAAGTTGCGCGCGCACACAATGGATTAATCTGTAAATAAAGTAACTGATTTATTCAAACCTATTTTTGAGTTATTAGGTATCTGTAAAATCGGCTCAGCACTATAAAAACCGGATATCCCACAACTCAAAAATAGGTTTGAATAAATCAGTTACTTTATTTACAGATTAATCCATTGTGTGCGCGCGCAACTTTTCATTGGGCCAACGAGGAAATATTTTTGTGAGTTTATATTTGGGGTTACTATACAAAACCCCCATTCAGCGTCTGAATTTACACATTACTCTTCGCTGAATCAAAAGGTAACCCTAAACTATGGTTTACAAATCATAAAGCCTGAATTCACACAATACACCAGACCAATCCTAAACAATCCTATTGTACGCTAAGGGTAAACCTAGCTAGATAGAAAAAATACTGCTAATTTATGTAATTGTACAGAAAATGCACTTTGGATCCATTGCTATGTTGCTTACTATTTACCATTTTGAAAGGAATAACACTGATGCATAGTTAATAGGTTTTTTTTGAATGAATCAAATTCTTTCGATTTGCACAACAGGCAATCATAAACTTACCATGTTGGATGTATTGTGCAGCACATTGAATCATAAACTAATCACAGATGCATTTTTATAACAGTTGCTTTTGGAGAGAGGGATGGCTATACAAATTTAATAAATAAAATAAATAGCATCACAAACTAGTGTCCAATGAGGAGGTAACATACTTCTGTGAGCATGTTATTCGACCTAACAGATGTCGCATAACAATTTGGCATCAGTTTTGGAATGGGAAATAATACAGAAATACCACCTCTTTTACCTGCATATGTAATGTGTAGGCAGGGGTCTGCAAAGTTGGCTCTTTTAAGACTGGTGGACTTCAACTCCTAGCTGGCTGGGGAATTCTGGGAGTTGAAAGCCACCAGGCTTAAAAGAGCCAACTTTGCAGACCCCTGGTGTAGGTTAACAACCACAAACTTTTTTGGGGTAAAACTTTTAAATTTACCAAAACTTACCAAAAATTTTAGATAGAAATTGCTTAGGGCTACTGTATCTTACCTGAAGATTTTCTAACATCTGAGTTTTATAGTAACAGATACTTTATTTTCTTCTCCCAAATTTTAAAGATCACTATGAAAGGCTTATTTTGGCAGCAGAATTCTGAAAAGGAAAGAGAGTTCATCTTCCTGGAAAAGGTGAGTTACGTTGCTATCTTACCCATCTATTCAGAGTTCTTTATTCAGTCAGGGACTGATATTTTCCCAGTGTTAAATTGAAGCTATCTAGCCACCTAAATCATGTCTTTTTGCTTGTTTGATCTTAAGCAGCCCTTTGATTGCAGCTCTAAATCTTAAGCTTAAAGCCTCTCCAATCAATAGTTACCCTACTGTATGCACTTCACAAGAATACTATCCTGAAAATGTAATATACCTAGCAGCCACCTCTCCAATTCAACACCAACTAGTAAAAGGATAAATAAGGATGCATTTTGTACCTGTTATTATTCAAGTTTTACAGCAGTGTGGTGGTAGGTTATTTCATCAAAACTGGGATATAGACATGCTTAGGGTATACTACTTTATATGCATATAATACTATCTACCCGTGATGGCGAACCTATTTCTTAGAGCATGCAAGGCGTTGCCCTGCCAGCTCCAGCACGCATGTTTTTTGCCCTCTGGAAGCTTCAGGGAAGCTCTTGAAGCCTCTGGAGGTGGTTTTCACCCTCCCCAGGCTCCTAGAAAGCCTCTGGAGCCTAGGGAGGGCAAAAAAAGCATGCCAAAAGTAGGGGGTCGCGCACATAGCATTAGGGGTGTGGCACGCCCACACACAACCCCCCTGTGTTCCCCCCACTTTTGGCACGCAAGCCAAAAAAGTTTAGCCATCACTGCTATATACTATAATAATATTGCAGATACCAGTTGGCCATATGGGAACACACCTATTTCTATAAGGAACACTTTTTACAGATTAACTATAAGAAAATAAAGGTCATGCATTTGTGTTTAAAAAATGGACTTTGAGCCTCGGGAAGCATATGTTCCATTTGTTAACACTCTGGGCTTATTACTGCAATATTTGGAGAAATGACAGGCTTATACTGCCTAGGTTTATTTATTTATTCAATTTATATCCCGCCCTTCTCCAACAGGACCCAGGGCGGCGCACAGGAATTTAAAACAACATACAAAAATAGTACCAAATATATAAAATTAAAAAACCTATTAAATGACAAAAAACCTGCACTAAAACCAAATTAAAATCCCCCATTTAAAACTGTCTAATATTTGTCCCAGCGGAGGCTATGTTAGGCCGGCTTGATGAAATAAGTGTGTTTTTAAACACCGGCGGAAGAGGTGGAGGTCGATGATAGTGCGGAGTTCAGGGGGTAGGTCGTTCCACAGGGCAGGGCCCGCCACAGAGAAGGCCCTTCCCCTGGGTGTCGCCAGCCGGCATTGTCCGGCCGATGGCACCCTGAAAAGGCCCTCTCTGTGGGAGCGTATCGGTCTAAGGGATGTATGGGGCAGGAGACGGTCTCGCATATAACTAGGTCCCGAGCCATGGAGCGCTTTGAAGATGGTCGTCAAAACCTTGAAGCGCACCCGAAAGACCACAGGAAGCCAGTGCAGCTCGCGCAGGATCGGTGTTATCGGTGTTATCTGGGAGCATCTAGGGGCTCCCGTAATCACCCGCGCGGCTGCATTCTGGACTAGCTGTAGCTTTCGAGTGCACCTCAAGGGAAGCCCCATGTAGAGAGCATTGCAGTAGTCCAGTCGGGATGTCAAAGGTTGCTTTGGATGTTCAGAAGAGTTCAGAAGTAGGTGTACCAGATGCAATGAAACTTTTTGAAACCAAGACATTGACACAAGTCCCAGACAAAACCCAACTAAACCCAGGCATCAACTATTACAAACCAGAAAAACTATTTCTAAGATAAATGAAACAATATTGTCCATGTTTAGAGGCAGAGCTCCTAAAATTGAAACAATTGTGTCTAACTATTTGTGTTTAAATATCAAACAAATTTAAATTTTCAAGCTCAAGATCTGATGCATCCTATTCTGACAGGCATTTTTTTCTTCATGGAAACAACAAATAAAGGATAAATGACAAAAAATTGAATTTTTACCTGAGGTGCTGATGAGCTTGGGACAAGAAAATGTTACTTATTTCTCAGGCAGCAAAATCCCAATGCAGAATTACAAACTGAATATAGTATGCTCTCACACACATGACAACTAGGTTAGAATAAAATTTTGTTTATGTTTCAACATACTTTAGCCAACCTATAAATAATACATTTAATAGGGGTTTTATGCTATTGAAGTTCAATATCTTGCCATCAGCTTTGCTTTCTAATTTTATTTTCTAAATTTCAAAAAATTATCTATGCAGAAATGTTTTGTCCTTAAAAGGATAAAACTATCAAATCATAGACTCATATTTTACTCTATTGTAATTCTGTCTGAGTTATTAAAAATTGGCTCCGAATACTTCTGTATGCTCTTTGGACAGACTTGTATATACGAGACCGCCTCCTGCCCCATACATCCCTTCGTCTGATCCGCTCCCACAGAGAGGGTCTTCTCCGGGTGCTGTCGGCTGGGCAATGCCGGTTGGTGACACCCAGGGGAAGGGCCTTCTCTGTGGCGGGCCCGGCCCTCTGGAACGACCTACCCCCCAACCTTCGCACTATCTCGGACCTCCACCTCTTCCGCCAACGTCTTAAGACGCATTTATTCCAACAAGCCGGCCTAGGATAGCCCCCCGTTTCTGACTTTTTAAACATAAATTATAATTTGGTAAGGTTTTAATATGGGTTTTAGCACGGGTTTAATTAATTAATTTAATATATTTTAATTGATGTATATTGTATTTTGTGGTTTTAAATAATGCCTGTGTGCTGCCCTGGGTCCTAACAAGGAGAAGGGTGGGGTATAAATTTGATAAAATAAAATAAAAATAAAGTATATCCAGGAAGTTATAGATTGTATATTTGGTGAATAAAGATCGAAGAATAACTCACAGTAGCTAAATAAAAGCTAAATTGTAGGTTGTAGGATTTTGCTTTCTTAACAGCAACTCACCCCAAAAGGATGGTTTCAAAGACTAAAAAAATGGTTCGATAGAGACTGCGTGCAATTAAAAAGGACATATAATATGGAGTACAGGAAAAGTAAAAAGGCCCCTTCTGAGGATCACACTCACTACTTAAAGCAGCTGAAAGCACAATACAAGAACCTTCTAAAACAGGGGTCCCCAACCTTTTTTGCACCAGGGACCGGTTTCATTTTAAAGAAAATTCTGCGGACCGGCTGAGTGGCTCAGCAGTCATGTGACTGGGTGGGTGTGGCTAACTTGGAAAATGTGAAACTCACTTAACAATGATCTTGGTTAGCAACCAAACTTTTGGCCTCAACTGTGGTCATAAGTTCTTTCTTTCTTTCTCTCTCTCTCTTTCTTTCTCTTTCTTTGTCTCTGTCTCTCTTTCTTTCCCTCTTTCTCTCTCTCTCTATTTCTTTCTTTCTTTCTCTCTCTCTCTTTCCCTTTCTCTCTTTCTTTCTTTCTTTCTTTCTTTTTCTCTTTCCCTCTTTCTCTTTCTCTCTCTTTCTCTCTTTCTGTATCTTTTTCTGTCTCTTTCTTTCCTTTCTGTCTCTTTCTCTCTGTCTGTCTTTCTCTCTCTCCCACTTTCTTTTTCTTTCTTTCTCTTTTTCTTTCTTTCTCTCTGTCTCTCTCCTTCATCCGCCCATCTCTGTCACTCTGTTTGTGTGTGCGTGTGTCTGTCTGTCTGTCTTGCATTCACTCAATCACTCATTCTGTGTCTCAGTCTATCTTTCTCTCCCTCCCTCCCTCTCTCTGTCTCTCTATGTGTGTCTGTCGTCATCGTTGTCGTCCCCCAGCCTCCTCAGCCCGCCTGCCGTGCTTGGTCGCTCGTTCGCTCGGTCAGGCTCCGTGGCTGGGTAGGAGCCGGGCTGGAGAGGAGGAGGAGGGAGGAGGGGGCAGCCCATTGGGCAGAGTGTGCGGGAGAACGCAGGAGGATGGTGGGGGCTCTTCCTCCACCCTCGTCGACGGAGGGACTCCTGGCTGCCGCCAGAGGCTGCCAGTTCCCTCCCCCGCCCGCGGAGCCTCCGCAGCCCCTGGAAGAAAACGAGTGGCCGGCATGCCAGCAGGGGAGGGAATCGGTGGCCGGTCTGGTGGCGCCCAGGAGTCCCTCCGTCAACGAGGGTGGAGGAAGAGCCACACTCCAACGGCGCGAACAGCCGCGCCTGCATTGTCCCGTGCGCTCTGCTCAGGGGGCTGCCCCCTCCTCCTCCTCTCCAGCCCTGCGGCCCGGCTCCCACCCAGCCACGGACCGGCACCGGTCCGCGGACCGGGGGTTGGGGACCCCTGTTCTAAAAGAAAAGAAAAGTGCGGCTCTGAAGGAGTCTTGGCACAGACTAATTATGGCAGTCAGGACAAAAAATACATCCCTTTTTTGGTATATCACCAAAACCACCCCTACCCCCAACAAATCAGGTTCCGATTCATGCCTGGGAAGAATATTTTAGGGAGCTTTACACAGATCCCGACGTTGTAACCAATGAGAGCCAAACTAGTTTGGACCAAACTCCGTGCTGGCCCCCTGTCACACCAGAAGAAATATCCCGGTTGATCGGAGCCCTAAAGGCCAATAAGGCACCTGGTGCTGATAATGTCCTGCCAGAAATAATCAAAAAGAATGTCAGTTGGTGGGCCCCACTTTTAGCTTCATTGTTTACATTTATAGATAAAACAGGCCATATGCCAAGAGACTGGGGAGTAGCAATTATTATACCAATACATAAAAAAGGTAATAGAAATGACCCAGGCAATTATAGACCCATTAGTCTCCTGAGCGTTATTAGTAAATTGTATACCAAACACCTAAACAATAAACTTCAGGACTGGCTAATTTCAGGGGGGATAATCAAAGATGAACAGGCCGGATTTAGAGAAGGAAGATCAACGGTGGATCATATCTTGGTACTCCACCACTTAGTAAAAAAATACACGTAAAAAAAATCCTCTCTTTTTGTGGCCTTCCTTGATTTTAAGCAGGCCTTTGATTCAATATCCAGGGTTACCCTCTGGGATAAATTAAAAGGTACCACTATAGACAAACGCCTCCTTTTCCTCATACAAAAATTGTATGCCAACTCCACTTTGAGAGTGAGATGCAACCCCCAAGGGAGTTTAACCGGCCGTGTAAGGGTACAAAAAGGGGTACGGCAGGGATGCATCCTGTCCCTCTCCCTCTTTAACTTCTATATCAATTCTATGGTTGATCTCCTACAGAACCCTGACTTCCATCCCCCTAGCCTAGCACAACGCAAAGTTCCAATTCTCTTATATGCTGCTGCTGCTGCTGCTATTATCTCACAAACCCCCGTAGGACTGAAGAGAGCCATCAGAGCAACACTCAACTATTGCAAGCAAAACAAGCTGGTCCTGAACTTTGAGAAATCAAAAATTCTAGTTTTTGCTAAAAGACCTAGCCAATACCCCTGGAAAATAGAAGGACATAGTCTGGAACAGGTTAGAACATTTAGGTATCTGGGGGTAGTTTTCCATGCACAAGGGACGTGGAAGGCACACCTGGATAACATTTTTCAAGTAGCCACTAGGTCCTCAAACGCAATTAAACATTTCTTTTACACAGGTGGCGGCCAGTTAGTACCCGCTGCCCTAAAACTTTTTGAGGTCAAAACATTGGCACAAATACTATATGGGGCACAAACAGGAATCCTCATAAAGAAAGACTTGATAGAAACCATACAATCCAAATTCCTGAGAGCCAACTTGGCTGCACCCAATGGAACTCCAAATGCCCAGTTAAGAATTGAGGCAGGTATGCCTCAAATTCAGGTAAGAGCCTGGAAGATGATGATCATCCATTGGCTTAAAATGCAATTCTTTCCAGAGGGGCTCTCCCCACTAGTGTTGATTGACAACTTCCCCTCCCCCTGGAATCAGGCAATTGAGCACAAGCTGGGCACTTATGGGCTCTCACCGGTACTTTTAATGTCCCTGGACTTTGATCAAGCGAAGCAAGCAGTAATTAATAGAATGAAGGACATGGAGTTCCAAGAAGAACTAAATAGATTGCCTTTCCACAATAGGAACAGAATCAAACAGGGTGTGTGGGAATCGGCAAGATATTTAAATGACCTCATCTTCCCAAAACAAAGAATAGCTTTCTTCAGAGCCAGATTTAACATTCTACCTTCAGCACTTCTCCAGGGCAGGTATAAGAGAACACCTATAGCAGAACGGGTTTGTATATGTGGTAAAAGAGAAGTGGAAGATATCTCACATGTTCTACAACTACACTTAGCTATACAGAGCTTGCAGGTCTGCATATATTCTCCCCTTATTAGAGAGATTACCAGGGAGGGCTTTCTTAATAGCAAAATAGATTAAGCATGATCACAGGCCTTTTTATTATGTGTATTATTTCATGTTATTGTTAACTAATTTTGTGATCTGTGTGTATTTAAATTCCATTTATTTTAATCTATTTTCAGTCAAAAGGCCTTTATTTCCTGAAAGGAAGCAGGCAAACAGAATCAAAATTTGGAACAGATTTCCAAATATTCTGGTGGAGTATAATTGTGTAAACCTGGGGTTCCCGGTCTTGGCAATTTTAAGATACATGCTGGGGCTGGGGAATTCAGGAAGTTAAAGTCCATCCGTCTTAAAGTTGCCAAGATTGGGAACTCCTTGTGTAAACTATAGTTAGAACAGATTTAATGGCATATTGGATTGTTTGAACTCAGGAGAAGGAATAAAACTATATTATGATAGGAAGAAACATAAAAGCATGTAGCACAGTTTAAGCAGTCAAACCATGTTTTAGCCATTAAGAACCAAGCCTAGGCTTAGTGCACTTAAAGTTATGCAATAATTTGTATCTTTAAAGTAGAAACCTCTATGTCCAGCAGTTTGTTCTTCACAGCACAGGAAAAGAAGTGCATCTGTCAGCAAAATCTGTCACTTTCCATTTTAAAAAAATGATCTAAAATAGTGAAGAAACAGTGTAACCACATGAATTCAAGGAAGTCAGCATTGCATTTTAGCAGGAATTGCTTAGTAATATTAAAGTCACAATGCATTTATCTTTGGCATAATTTTAAATCTTTGCTGAAGACAGCAAAGGAAAGAAGTGATTTCCAAAACTCATTAAATAAACTATTTCAACATGATACAAGCCCTCTTATATTAGGTATAAATGATGTGTTACTATTCTGAATCTACTGCATTTCAGCCAGTTTTATTAAACTGGCTGAAATGTTTTATTAACAGTTTTATTAATTGTTTTGCCTTTAATGTTTATAGTACAATTTTATAAAATATCTGCATATCATTAGATTTGCAGTATACCATCTTTTTCTTAGAGCAGGATTAAATGTTTCTGGGAAATATGTGCCACCGTTGATTATTTGTGGGAAAGCAGATGGAAGGGGTAAAAATGAGAGATGTTTCATTTTTCTATTTCACTTAGTTTTTGTAACATTGCTATTGTTCAATTCTCTATTTTGTTGTTCCAAAATTACAATTCCTTTTCACTATTGTGTTTTCTGTACATGAAGAAAAGCGCTTTACAGATTATAGAATAAAATAAAGTGACAGATTGGAATAGATTAAGCATCCCTGCTTGCCGCTGCCTCTCGGCTCCAATTAATATTCCTCCCTTCCCCCGGTTGCCTTTTTAAAACACAATATTCTGCTAGAATTTGTTACAAATCTTTGCATGTAATGTAACTGTGCATTTCTCTTTTCTTGCTGTTTCTAATACTGCTTGGATTACATGCTACGTTTTAAACATTTATTCAGCAGTACAGGTAGTCCTCAATTTACAATTGGGATAGGAATCTTGGCCATTGAGGGAAATGACTCACTCAATAACCAGAATTCTGGCATTCACAGTTGCAGTTGTTAAGCAATCTGTCAAGTTGTTAAGAAGACAGACAAAAGAGCTTTCAGCTCCCCTCTGTCTGTGGAAGGGAATTGTTTCAAAACTGCAGAAACACAGCTGGGACGTTCAGGATCTGAGCTCTGTTTCTCCATCCTGTTTCTTCCTCCTGCCTCTTTCCTGACTGGAGCAGTTCCCTTCCACGCTGGAAAGCAGGCAAACTCCAATGAGGTGCAGAGCACAGATCCTGAAGATCCCAGGTTTGTTCCTGCAGCCCACCGAAAGAGTTCCTCTTCTCTCCGTGTGTGGAGAGAGTCCTTCAAAGGGCTGCAGTATTGGAGGCTTGATCGTCAGGATCTGACCTCTGTTTCTATAGCCCTTCGGAGAAGTTCCCCTCCTCTCTGTTTATGGAAAGAAACGTATTCGAAGGGCTGCAGTAACTGAGCTCAGATCTTGGGGAATTGAGCTCCATTCCTGTTGTCTGTAGGAAGGTATCAGGAAACTCATTTTACAAATTAATTTTAGAAATTAATAAATACATATGGACAAGAGCCATAGCCAGGAGAAAACCATACATGTAGCCAAAATGGGTTGAGTGTAATCACAAAAGGAAACATAGATAAAAGGATTAAGAGTAACCAAAGCACAGGAAAACCCTGAGTCTGGCGATGACCACTAGACATAAAATCTAATCTAAGGCAAGACAAACATCATAACCATTTACCTAAAGCTGACACCTACCCTTCCTTGCCTTCTCTGACAGGATTAACCCCGAGGACCAGACACCAGACGAACAGAATCAAATCAGAGCAATCATCCCAAATAAATAAATCTTTGTTAATCAGAAGCTTACACCAAGGCCTCAAAGGAAGAAAAGTGTATAAGAGGGAAAACCAATGCATATATGGGTTGCCGCAGACCCGGGAACGTCAGAGCTGCGTCTCGTCCTTCCCGTCTTTTCTTTCCTTTAATAAAGCTCATAACTTCCAGGCAGCTGTCTTCACGAAATTCTCTTTTAGCGTCGGTGGTGATTCCCGGCTAGGAATGAACCCTGAACTCTTTACTTCCAACAAGTCTTTTGAGGAGTTTCTCCCCCCCCCCCCCCCCCAAACAGCTGCCTGCTGGGAGGAAATCTCAGCTCCACAGCAGCACCTTGCAATATTCCTTGTTGACTTCCCATTGACTTTCTGGGGAAACTGGCAGAAGGCTTTGTAAATGATGATAACATGATCAATGGGTGCTTGACCATTGGTTGTAAGTGCAAACTGATTGCCAAGCACCCAGACTGCAATCACTTGAGCACTGGAGGGGGTCGTTTTAAGTGCTTTGCAGGCCACAAAGCAGTCTTTCCAAGGCTATCATAACTTCAGGGGGTCATTAAATGACCAGTCATAACTTGAAGGCTACCTGTATAAGCTTTCGGATACACAGGATCCAAATTTCAAAGAATGTTTCAACGGGTAACCTTGATTGTCCTAATGTGCCAATGCTATTTCTCTGAAATGCTGTATGTTCCTGACAGTTATTTATTTCTTAGTGAAGCTACAGGTAGTCTTTGATTTATGACCAAAATGTATGGTCTTGAGCCCAAAATGTATTGCTAAGTGAAACATTTGTTAAGTGAGTTTGCCCCATTTTGCCACTTTTCTTGCCACAGTTGTTAAGTGAGTCTGGCTTCCCCATTGCCTTTGTTTGTCAGAAGTTTGCAAAAGGGGGTCACATGATCGTAGGACACTGCAAGTGCCATAAATGTGAGTCAGATGTGAAGTTCGATCTTGTGACCATGAGGGTGCAACAAATTATAACTGTGAAAAAGGGTCATAAGTCATTTTTTTCAATGCTATTGTAACTTTGAACAGTCACTAAAAGAACTGTTGTAGGTCAAGGACTATCTCTATTGAATTTGCTTTCTAAAAATATGTAAGAAATTGGATCTACACTTTCTCTTAGGATAACCTTCCTATTGTGAGCGACCACCATGTGAAAGTGCAAGTTAAAGCCTGTGCTCTTAGCTGGATTGATAAAAAGGTATTTATATACATACATTTATAAATTTGTCAAATGATTATGAATGTATTCTGTGAATAAACTTTATGCACATTTATGCAAAAAAGTTCAATATCTTGACCCTCTTATCTGTATTTTATAAATTCATATATGAATCACAAACCAGTTCTAGACATATTATTTTATAGCAAACTCAACTAGCTACAAAGCTTGAAACGTAAGATTATTTGTAAGCATATGGTTTCTTTTAATCCTTTACTTTGTTTCCTAGTAGATAAATTGGTCTAGGTTTTTAAATTTATTTACTTGTTAATAAAATTTCTGTGCTATTCATCTTACTCTCTAAATGACTCTGAGTGGTTTACAAGTAAAAAAAACAACCCCATAATAATCCTAAGATCCTTACAAATAATAACAAAAGTCGAAGATAGTGCCTTCAAGCCATCAACTATCCCCAGGGGTTTTATATCGTTCTTGGATTCCCCTGCCAGATGAGAGAGTCTGGAATGCTCTTCCAGAAGGTGACAGGAGTGGAGGCTAACCTCACAACGGGGGGGCAAAATGTTCCATAAGGTAAGGGTGACGGGAACAAAGGCTCTCCTAGACCCCCCTCCGGTCAGAATTCTTTAACCGTTCTTCCTGCCTGACTGGATGAGATGAGTTGATACAATTGAGACAAAGTGGTCCTTCAGGCAACCTTTTACTTTGTCAAATACATAAAATGTTACATTAAGGGAAAAAAATAATATTGTATCCTAAGGCTCAAATGATTAGCTTCTCAGTCATAATAGTGAATAGGCAAGATCTTTGCAATGGTCTATTGTACACATGATAATTGATTCACTTACCACATGCTGTATATGTTACTTCAGACTTTCACATGAGTACCATTACACCTACATTGACACTAATACAGGTTTATGTGAGTGCTACCTTGCTTAAATTAAGCACTCTTTTGGGTACATTATCTTGTCCTGTTAGTTCGATTGGCAGTATGTACATAGAAGTAGAGCTACAACTTACAATATTATGCATTCAAAAGTATATGTTCCATATAAAAAGCTAGATATGTTATGCTTTGATACTGATTTTAATAATTAAAATATAGCATATAAATCTTATAAATAATTACAAATAAAGTACTTGCTACTAAACCTATGCAGATTCCTTTTAAACATGATAAAATTGAAAATGTATATGTATTACATACTTTTATGGTGACACAGTGGCTAGAATGCAGTATTGCAGGCTAATTTTGCTGACGGCTGACTGCCAGCAGCTTGACTGTTCAAGTCTGACTGGCTCAAGGTTGATTTAGCCCAGGGGTTCCCAAACTTGGCAACTTGAAGACTTGTGGACTTCAACTCCCAGAATTCTCCATCCAGCTGCTGGCTGGAGAATTCTGGGAGTTGAAGTCCACAAGTCTTCAAGTTGCCAAGTTTGGGAACCCCTGATTTAGCCTTTCAACCTTCCATGGCTGGTAAAACAAGGACCCAGATTGTCGGGGGCAATATGCTGACTCTCTAAACTGCTTAGAGAGGGTTGTAAAGCACTGTGAAGTGGTATATGTCTAAGTGCTATTGCTATTTTAGTCAAACTTTCAAGTGTTTGTAATTTACGAAATTAAATTGGTTCTGGAATGTAATCATTATGAAAACTAGACTTTTATATAAGTTTATAGTTTCAAGAATGCTAGACTTACAGTTCAGTGCATAACTTAAGAAGGATTTCTTCATGTTCAATATTTACTTGGTAGACAAAATGCATTTTATTGCAGCCGTAGACTCCTTTTATTTTTTCAAATAATCAGGGTCTCATTTTTGTTAGTAGCAAGAATCCATATTAGTATTTTATAACTTCCTGTGCAGATGTATTAATCTTGACAATAGACATTGTGTTATTGTAATTAGTTTTTATCAGAAATAAAAAAAGAGAAGAAAGTTCTACCTGTTGGAAGGGAAATTGCTGGTGTTGTGTTGGAAAGTAAGTATACTAATTTGCATAGTATTTCTATAAAACAGTGATGTACTCTTATATTAAAATTACCAGACCCTAGGTTCAGTAATCCTCTTACAGATCCTATTACACTCTAAGAACCTACAACAATTCAGAATTACAACTGAATTACAACTTCTTGGCTACTAAAAGTTGTCATTCTGCAATATTTAAAGGACTACAGATTCTCCACCACACCTCTAATATTAAAAAAATGTATGCCAACTGAGAGGTATTTTGCTTTTAGCAAACGTGAATGCTAACGGCTTATCAGGATTAAAGTGCAGGATCACTTTATTTAAGAGCCTCTTAAAATGCATTTTTACTGGTCCTGTATAAAAGGAGACAGTAGTTGCCACAATTACGCAAACATAAGCCATTATTTTATAAATGACAAAAACATGTTTATCTAACATATTAGGCCAAAACTTAAAGAAGCCATATGTTAGTTTGCCATGATAAGTTCACTGAATGAAGTTGAGTGAGGATGTTAGGGAATTTAATTTAAAATATTTGTGCCAATTATTATTTCATGTACAGGCCAATAATTTATGGGATTTTTTTCACTAAATTCATTCTCAACTATCCAATTCTTTTTATATTTACAAAACTAGTTTGTCTATATAAATGCAACATTGAATTGTTTGAGAATAATAGAGATTCAGAAGACATTTGTTTCTTTTTAATTTGACCATTCCTTTTTCTTAATTCTGTAGGACAGGACTGGCAGACTTTTGACTAGCAAATCAAGTCAGTAGTAATGAACTGTATTCTGGTAGATATCTATGGAGATCTGTAAAACTATGTTCAAGTAGATTTAGAAGTCCCAGACAACATAAAACTGGTAAATTGCTGCTCATATAGTAGATTTTCTTAGTTCATATGTGCATCTAGAAAATGAAGTTGGATGCAGAAACATCCAACTTGCATTAAGATACATTATCTTGATTAACTATGAATTTATTTTGTTTATTGCTTGCATGTTATTGATTGACCTTTGAGTCTGGTTGTTGTGAAGCTATATATGAAATGGATATGTAAATTTAATAGTCTTTTTCCCCCCTTCATGCATTTGTTTTTATTCTTGGGAATGTAATGTTCAGACTTGCTTCCCTTTTCAATCTTCTATTAAATTCTATTTCAAAGAAACTTTTTTCTTGCCCTTCTCAGAAATTTTTAAAACTGACTATAGTTATCAAGTTGTGGATCACATATTGTATTAGAAGACTTTATAATAACATTATTTTAAGTGCCATAGTTCTTTTATGTGTTTTATTGTCCCTTTATTTCCTTTTTTCCAGTTGGAAATAAAGTGTCTTTCTTTAAGATTCAAGATGAGGTAGTAGGTAAGTTTATCTAATTAACTAAAACATTTAAATTGTAGAAAATTACCAATATTTTTTTTTAAACTGTTATTTTGGACCTTCCTGTTTATGTACTTTCAAATAGCCCATAGCTTAACTTTGTTGGCATTGAACATTATAATTTATTCTAGGAAAACTTTAATCCTTTTGGATGGTTAATATATAATGAATATATTGACGGTTTTTTTCTAATCTTCCTTGAGTGGACCATATTTAGTGATCTTCTCAATGCCATTGTATCTGAGTAGGCATGCATCTGAAATAAAACGTTTTGTTTTCGACCCAGAACTAATAATCTTAGTCCAAGAATTCTGCCATGCTCTCTTGTTCAGTAATAGTTTTCCAGAAACAAAACCTAGAACATCCTGAGTATTCCAGAACAGGGTTCTCCAAACCTCAGTCCACAACCCAATACCAGGCCACTGCCTTTCGGGAACAGGGCTTTCTAAGGGATGGGTGAGAATGCAAAGCTGTATTTGCACAAAACAATCCCCTTCTCCGTCACCAGTCCGCAGAGCGAGAAAGGTTAAGGAGCTCTATTCTAAAGTTTGGACAGAATGTAGGGCAAGACTTTCTCTGCGATCCTGTCCTTAGCAGCTATCAGCATGATATATCTCATTGGTCACCTCTTATCTTCCCTGTACCTTTTCCTCCCTCCTTTTACATAAAAACAAAATTCCATAAGATCTTTCTATCTGTAAACCTAAAAAGAAAAATCTTTGGTTTCAATTGCACACTTTTTAAAATCTTCTGAATCAAATACCTATTTGATCCCAGCATTTTCTAGCTTTCTTATATGTCCACCAAAGATGAAAAATATGTTCTCTGATTACAATTCCAACTAATATTTGAAATTCCGTCACATGTTTGACAATTTATCTAGTGCCAAATATCAGCAATATGTAGTCTTTAAATTGTTATAAGTTATTATTATAAGTTATTAAGATTATAATTCAGTTTAAATTTCAACACTTTCTTCAAAATATCCTCACGTTGGTCCAGCTATATATCTATTTTGCACATTTATTTTAATGTGTTATTTTACAGAACATGATTATTAAAGAAAGAACAAAGGAAGTGGGGGGTTTATTCAGATTATTTATGTCTACATCAGGGACAAATTACAGTAAACTTCTCGGCTATTCACATTCAGGTGCATTACATGGAATTCAAAGGTTTGCAGGTCAATTATTGTGCTTGGATGTTGTTCAGCTGATTGTACTCTTCTCTTAAGCTGGAGGAAATCCTGTTTTTATAGGAATTTTACCATTGGATTCAGAAGAATCTGGATTGTGTGAAGAGATTTTGGTTCATGAGCATTATTTAGGTATGTAGATAGAAAACAGTAATACATTTTGAAATGTACCTGCCTAAAGTATTCAAAAATTGTTCAATTTGCAAATAATAAACCTTGTTTAATATGAAAATGTTACCTTAGATCAAAACATTATCATTTGGCTTTTTCTAAATAATAGTAGTATTAGTTATTATTCTCTTTAAACAGAAACTACAAAAGCTGACTCATTTGTTTCTGCTAAACTTCTCTTATTACTTCATTCACTCTTCCTTTTGACTAACCCTTAAAGCAGTATTTCTCAACCTTGGTGACTTTAAGTTCTGTGGACTTCAACTCCAAGAATTCTGGGATTCTGGGAGTTGAAGTCCACAGGACTTAAAGTTGCCAAGGTTGAGAAACACTGCCTTAAAGTGTAAAAACAAGCACTTTATCCTTGATTTGAAAGCTGCATTTTTTATATGTTATTTTAAGATGTTCTTGGTTTCTTTTGGAAGCATTTACTCTCTAATAAGAAGGAAAATAGCCAAATCTCCCACTTGCCCCCCCCCCCCCCCAAATCACAACAGGTAGAAATAGAACATTGAGTTGTGTCTGGAATTAAGGTTACCATTACATGAACTGGTGTATACAGTGAACTCAGGCATGGTGATTTTAGTATATTGTAGAAAAGCATATTTGGAAATCTTCCACATTGCAAAGCAAAACACATAAAATTTCAATTGTAAAATTTATTCTGCAGTTGGAAAATGTGTCCCATTACAAGGGCTTGCTTTGAAATACGGAAATGTTTGCATTTCAATTTGAAGCTATGTTTAGAGATTTGTAAGTGTTGTACATATAGAATTCACAGGAAAATATGACGTCTCATATAATCAGATGGCATGTATAGTTTGTATAGCATCTGGATTTCAATTTGCCCTTGTACTTCTATAATTTTGAAACTGGTTTTGAACATCTTCTGTCAAATTTTATATTAAATTCTGAATGTAACTTCTAGATTTCCAATGTTAAAGTATATTGTTTCTAAAATATGTATTTGAAGCCTAACCTAGCACTCAAAACAAGCTAACCAATAATAATACAAATTGTTATTTTACAAAACAATTTACTCAACTACTTTTGATTTTTTTCAAATGTTCATGTCTTGGCATCATTGTCAAATCAACATTATTCTATCAAATCTCTGGTAGTTGATCAGCTAAAATCAATATATCAGATTTGTTAATAGAGAAACAAATGGAAAAGGGAAGATGTTGAATACTTTTGTGCGATAATGATTTCATAGGTATAGCAATTTGAATGTTTCATTTCAGTTGTTTTATTTCAATTAATATACAAATAGCTCTCGACTTACAATCACAACTGAGACCAAAATTTCCAAGGCTAAGCAAGACAGTTGTTAAGGCAGTTTCATCCCATTTTATGACCTTTCTTGTCACAGTTGTTAACTGGATCTCGGTTCCCCCTTGACTTTGTCAGAAGGTCACAAAAGGTGATCACATGATCCTGGGACACTGCAGTTGACATCAATATATGCTAGTTGCCAAGCATCCAAATTTTGATCCTGTGACCATGGGGATGAGGCAACTGTCATAAGTGTGAAAAATGGCCATACGTCCCTTTTTTCAGTGCCATTGTAACTTTGAATGATCACTGAACAAAGGGTTGTCAGTCAAGAACCATCTGTATGCTTCAGCACTGCTATAAAGTCTATCACCAAACTTTCTTTCTTGTGAAATAGTTCACAAACCTGACAAAATCTCCTGGATGGAATCAGCTGGGACCATTTGTGACGGTCTTCGTGCATATACAGCTCTACATTATCTGTCCTATGTTTCTGATGGAAAAAACGTGTTGATAATGGATGGTGCAAGTGTATGTATAAAAATGCCACTGAACTGAAGTATTCTGAAAACTATTTATTAGAATCAAACATTCAGTGGGTTAAATCCAATGTTGCTAAAGCAGCCTTCTGTTCTGGAATTATTCTTGTTCTTTTTTCCAAATGATCACCTTAGTCTGTGTTACGTAAATGGATGGGGGGAAAGAAATATTCTACTAATATCTATTTTCTAGGGGGAGGGCTTTTATGGGGTGATTCTGTAAATTCCAATGAAATATGACATGCTTTTTTTCACAGAAAACTAAATTCCACTAATTTTTACAACATTATATTTCTTACGCTTGCCTCTCAGCCAAGCAAAATATGAAAAAATGCGTATGTTTCAAAAATAGGATGAAACAATAAAATAGGAAACTTGGCTGAAATTAATGAAATGAAATAGGCATAAATGCAAGAAAATGAAATATAACATTGCAATGGGATACAGTAACTCAGTTTACCAAGTAGATTTTTGAATTATAGTGAATCACAAGTGTCACCTGATAATGATTTTTTAAAAGTACCTGTTCTGTGGCTACATTAACAGAACCACGAGTTTCAGAAGCATGGAGAAGCAATAAGTTAATCTTATTTGCATCTGTGTGTGTGCGTGCTTATGCTTATGCTTATTTATTATTATTATTATTATTATTATTTATTTATTTATTTATTTATTTATTTATTTTTCGAATTTATACCCCGCCCTTCTCCTTGTTAGGACCCAGGGCGGCGCACAGGCATTATTAAAAACCATAACAAAAGACAATATACAATATTAAAAACATATTAAATTAAATTAAAACCCGTGCTAAAAAACCCATTTAAAACCCTGAAAATTAAAAATTATAGATAGAGTCAGAAACGGGGGGCTACGCTAGGCCGGCTTGTTGGAATAGATACGTCTTAAGACGTTGGCGGAAGAGGCGGAGGTCTAAGGTGGTGCGTAGGTCGGGGAGGTAGGTCGTTCCAGAGGGCCGGGCCCGCCACAGAGAAGGCCCTTCCCCTGGGTGTCGCCAACCGGCATTGCCCGGCCGACGGTATCCGGAGAAGACCCTCTCTGTGGGAGCGGATCGGACGAAGGGATGTATGGGGCAGAAGGCGGTCTCGTATATAGCTAGGCCCCGAGCCATGGAACGATTTGAAGATGGTCGTCAACACCTTGAAGTGCACTCGAAAGGCCACAGGCAGCCAGTGTAGCTCGCGCAGGAGAGGTGTTACGTGGGCTTGCCTTGGGGCACCCATAATCACCCGTGCGGCCGCTTATGCTTGCACATGCATGGAGGGATGGATGGACCGAAGTATGAATGGTATGGGTCCATAGTAAGGCACCTGGTGAAAAGGCATGATCTTTTTTATATTGGTTGACAGTTACCTACCATCACTATGAATTGGACAGCCATAAAATTTGTTTAAATAAATTAAAAATTTTAAAGTCTCAAAAGTCAGGATCTTCTACCTTATGAAAAATGTAGCAAATTGGAATAGATGCAATGGAAAGTAATGAAAATGTTCACGGCTAAGAAAAAATATTCCATTTGGGAAAAGGTGAAGGAACAGGGTATATTTACTTTAGAGAAGGTAAAACTGAAATCATTCTAGTGCTTTTTTAAATATCGAAGAGCTGACATGTTAAAAACACAGAGAAGGCTTGTTCTGTGCTGTCCCAGAATAAAGGACTAAAACCAATGAGAAATATAAGAAAAAAGATTTTAACTAAATTTTTGGAACAGTGGAACTAGGTTCTGGATAATGTGTAGGCTTTCTTTTGCTAGCATATCATGCAGAGACTAGTTAATTCTCTGGGATGTCGTAGCCTTGGATGCATCATGTAGAAACAGGTTAATTTTTCTCAAGGCATTTTTTATGCTCTCTTATGCTGCTAAACATGAAGAAAAGTACAAATTTCAAGGTTTCTGATGTTCCAGATAGAGCTAGAAGCTCTTTTACACTGTGAATGTAGGATTGGAAAATTTAAGTTTCAATAGGCGCTGTTGCAGCTAGATATAGATGTATAAATAAATTTACATAACCATTTTGTTTTGTCTACAGTCATTTGGTACAATAGCTATTCAGTTAGCACAACACAGAGGAGCCAAGGTGATTTCTACTGTGTCTAATCTTGAAGACAAACAGTGTCTTGAGAGGACTGTTCCTTCTGCAGGTAAGTTAAATTATTTTATACTAAACCTCATGAGAAGACCCAATTCAGACCATTATTTAAGTTTATAAATCTTGATAAGCTCATAAGGGCTGGCATCTAGAAAACCTGAAATAGAGGATTATTCTATGTCATCTATCCAAACTATATTTTTCAGATACATCCTATACTTGCGTACACACATTACCAACATTTTAACATCTGGCCACAATCACCCATAATGTAAACTATAAATTTTGACGATAAACAGAATGAAAGTATTTAAGTTATCAAACTAAAAAATTAATATCTAGAATTCGATCTTTGAATAAAATTTACCCTAGCTAACAATGAACTTTCATATCTGTTCGAAGGGGGGCGGACGGGGGCGGACACCAAATTGGAATCTAGTAATTCTGTCCAGTGCTTACATATAGCTATAGTATTAAGACAAGAAGATAAGATTATCTAAATAAGTATAATTATGAATGCAGCAGTGAGTTATTCCATTCTAAAGAAGAGAAAGCAAAATCAAGGTTTGTCTTTTAATATTTGCTAAGGGGTTTGTCTTCTGGCTTGTTTTGGACAGGCAGTTTGCAACATATTATGGTGAGCTTTCCCAACCAAGGCTGATTATTGGCCTCACCTATTCTTCATAGCCAGCCTTATAGACTAATGTATCGTGTGAACTGATCCAACATGTTTGACTCAGACATATACTGTTAAGGTAGCTATTCCACCCGCACACCCCCCCCCCCAATAATTTTGGAAAAAGGCTGATCTAGTCTCTGCCTGGAACTAACAAGGGAAAAAGTAGTGGAAAAAGATGTCAAAATTTGAGTGGTTACATTGTGTAGACTTTGATTGTAACTTTAGGTAAATTCCTGCTATGTAAGAAGTTGTTTATAATTATAAATACCTAATGATGAGAAATTTGCAATATTCTAATAAAAACTTTAGGAACCCAGAATTGTAAAAGCTCACAGAATTGAATGAGAACTGCATATAATATGCTACGTTCATCTCTTCCATCTGTTATTTAATTTTAATATTTATCTTTTGTCTTGGCTATTCAGATTTAGTGTAGCAACCTGTTCTGACTCCCTCCTTAACACGACTAATCACTAAACTGACTGATACTTGGCAGTTTGCCCAGACTGACCTCGACTAGACTTGACACACACGAAAGCTTTGACTCTTCAGATGATACGTTGTTTCCTGCAAACCTACTCTTCACAGAGGATTTATTTTAAAGCCTCTTAGGAAGGGCCGGTCAATTAGGCAGCTGATACTCATTATCTCCTCCGGTTGCATCTTTCTGCTAATTGACGTTGCCTCCTCTCGATCCTTCTTAGCCTGACATCAGGGACAAACTGGGTTTCCTCCTCCCCACTACACCAAGCCCCAGGTGCCTCCTAATGCCTAGCCGGGCTCTCTGCTCTCTCACTCTCGGCCTCCTTCTCCTCTAGAGCAGACTCATAGGATTCCTCACTAGAGGAGTCCATCAGCAGCTCCTCTAGAGCCAGCTGGGCCACAACACAACCTTAGACTTAATGACATTCCAAGTTTACATATGGCTGATTTATGAATGCAGGTAACATTTTCTGTAATATTGCAAGCTCAAAAATAAAATATTTTAAAATATGTTTCCCTGAAAGAAAGTTCATCCTTGAGGTCAGAAAGGATACATTTCTTGTTTGTCATATAAAAACAGTATTAGAATGTCACCAATACTTTGAGAGACATGTCGCAGTACAGGTAGTCCTTGCTTACTGAGTGCCTCAATCTGTGACCATTTAAAGTTAACATAGTGCTGAAAAAAAATAACTTTACAACCATTGCCTGCACTTATCACCTTTGCAGCACGCCTATATCTTGTGATTGCCATCATAGTCAGTCTACATTGTCTTGTTCCTGTTTTTTCCCCCTTCACAGAGCAGAGAGATTGGGGAGGATGGATAACAAAAGAGTAAGCAGAAACACAATTGGGAATACAATCAAAAACAATGTGCTGATACCAATCGCCATGAGCATGCCCTGGAAACAGCCCAGGATATTCCCATTGCATGCCTGGTTTACTCTCTTGTAATCCCTTCCTCTCTAGTCTCACTGCTCTGGGAGATGGGAGAGCGAAATTTAAAAAAGCAAGCAATTTCTGTAGGCAATCTCTGGAGATCTTGTATTTCATATGCCAGTAATTACTCTCCCAGTCCTCTACTAAAAGTATAAACCTAACCTTTAAATTGGCTCTCTGTTGACTATGGAAAGGCCTATCAATTTGATTCCATTTAATACATACATTTTTACATATCTGTTTGCAATGTGTCTTTTGTGATGTGTTTTGTTTTCTGCTTTTGTTCATGTTTTGGTTGGGGGCTTATTTTTATGCCTTGCAAGAAGTTTCCATAAAAGGGAACTCTGATTTCTCCTTGAAACTCCTTTATATGTTTCCCAAATAGCATTTTTTTAAAAATCAGGAAACTCCAAAGAATACAGTAGAGCAAGGATATTCAACTTTTGCCTGGGAGGTCTATGCTTACTGTGATGAGAAGGAGCAGCCCTAAATTTTTGATTTTATTTATTTATTTTTTATTTATTTTTATTTTATCAAATTTATACCCCGCCCTTCTCCTTGTTAGACCCAGGGCGGCGCACAGGCATTATATAAAACCATAAAATACAATATACATCAATTAAAAATATATTAAATTAATTAAGCCCGTGCTAAAACCCATTATTAAAACCTTACCAAATTATAATTTATATTTAAAAAGTCAGAAGCAGGGGGCTATCCTAGGCCGGCTTGTTGGAATAGATACGTCTTAAGACGTTGGCGGAAGAGGCAGAGGTCCGAGGTAGTGCGAAGGTCGGGGGGTAGGTCGTTCCAGAGGGCCGGACCCACCACAGAGAAGGCTCTTCCCCTGGGTGTCGCCAGCCGGCATTGCCCAGCCGACGGCACCCAGAGAAGGCCCGCTCTGTGGGAGCGGACCGGACGAAGGGATGTATGGGACAGGAGGCGGTCTCGTATATAGCTAGGCCCCGAGCCATGGAGCGATTTAAAGATGGTAGTCAACATCTTGAAGCGCACTCGAAAGACCACAGGCAGCCAGTGCAGCTCGCGCAGGAGAGGTGTTACGTGGGCTTGCCTTGAGACACCCATAACCACCCGCGCGGCCGCATTCTGCACTAACTGTAGCTTTCGAGTGCACCTCAAGGGGAGCCCCATGTAGAGAGCGTTACAGTAATCCAGCCGAGATGTCACGAGCGCTTGAGTGACTGTGCGAAGGGCCCCCTGGTCTAGTAAGGGGCGCAACTGGCGTATCAGGCGAACCTGATAGAACGCCCCCCTGGCCACGGCCGCCATATGGACAGCCGGGAATCCAGGAGGACGCCCAAGTTGCGCGCCCTCTCCACGGGAATAACTGGGTTATTCCCTACTACAGTTATTATGCATCTTTTAAAAGAAAATGGATGTTTTTCTTTTATGTATATTGATATTTGGATTGATTTTTAAGACAACACATGCCTAAATATTTATTGTGTTTTATCTTCCCACCCATTCAGTTCGGGTTATAGATGTCTCGAATGGAAAATATGATCTGACAGAAAGTTGTTTAGAGGAGACAGGTGGACTAGGAGTGGATATCATCATTGATGCAGGAGGTCTGTAATTATTCCAAAACTCTGTTTCAGAAAATACTTCCAAGGTCTATTAATTTATGTAAACAAATTACGGTTTTGTTGCAAAACCATATCCTCCTGTATAGCAGTTGTTTTGCTCAATGTTTGTTCATGGATCGCTCTTTGAAAATGATATTAAGCTTCAAGTTAATTCAGAATATGTCTACTAAGTTTCAATTTTGCTTTAGAAAATGTTGAGCATCCAGTGAAACCAAAGCATCTGGAGAAATGAATTCTCTCCAATTTAAATATCCTGGATTTAAATATCATTCTTGAATATATTCTTGAAATATCATTCTTCCAACCCTGGAAGTCTTTAAAAAGATGTTAGATAGCCATTTGTCTGAAATGGTATAAGGTTCCTGCCCACGCAGGGGGTTGGACTAGAAGACCTACAAGGTCCCTTCCAACTCTGCTATTGTATTGTATTGTATTGTATTGTAAGGTTCTTTGAATGTCTTTGCCAAATGAAGATGGTAAGTCACTAAAGGAAAGGGCCTGTTGATTTGTGATTCCCCATCTATGAGACACTCTTCAAGAAAACTTGATTATTTGCCAAGTGAAAATATTCCCCTTCTCTGAATCTTTTAAACAGCATTGCAAACTTTTACGAGACCATGTTACAATGTTTTGGATTATTGTTGTACATTTGGGGATGAATTGCATGTTTTTTCTGTCTTCCAGTGCTAACTGCAAATTAAAATAATAAAATAATCTTTCTAGGAATAGAAGTAGAATAGGCTAGATTCAGTGGCGTAGCGTGGGTTGTCAGCACCCGGGGCAAGGCAAGTAATTTGCGCCCCTGCACTGTCCCTCCCCCAGATAGTCCCTCACTCTCTCTTCGCACCCACCGCACCGCACGCCTGGCACACACACACCCCTCCACAGTGGGCGGCGACCCAGCGGCTCGGATCGGATTCGCACAGCCAGCACTGCAGAGAGAGTGAGTGAGCCAGGCAGGGGCAGAGAGCTGCGAGTGTGAGCGCACCCCCCCCCCAGATGTTGCGCCCGGTGCGGCCGGCCCCCCCTGCACCCCCCACGCTAGGCCTCTGGCTAGATTGCATAATGGAATAATACAGTTTAGAGCCATAATTGTAAATATAACTACAGGTAGTCCTTGACTTACAACCATTTGTTTAGTGACCATTTGAAGTTACAAAATCAGTGAAAAAGGTGACCTATGACTGCCATTCACACTTGTGACCATTGCAGTATCCCTGTGGTCACCTGATCAAGATTTGGATGCTGGATCATGTGATTACCTTTTGCAATGGGGAAGCCAGAGTCGCTTAATGTTAGTAACTTAACAACTACAGTGATTCACTTAACAACTATGGCAAGAAGGGTTGTAAAATAGGGCAAAACTCACTTAACGATTGTCTTGCTTAGCAACAGAAATACCTGTACTGTGGTTTTTTATTTGCTTCCTATAGCTACAGATCATGCAATTGGCAGCAATGTAGAATACTAAATACACAATAAAAGAAATAAGAATGTAATCACCCATAAAGGCAAATTATCAGTAAAAGAACCCCTATAATATCTAACGATATCATATATGAGTGCCATCAATGTAGGTAGCCTTAAGGCCATAATTGGACAGGTCAGTTTTTACTGCTTTGTGGAATGACTATAAAACCTGTGCTATCCAGTCTTGAGGTAGGACTGCTCTACAAAGCAGTTTCATAAGTAAGAAACACTGCTGACCTCACCTCTTATAGTGAGGAAAGATAACTTTCCCTGTTTGGATGGACACCCTTACAGGATGATTCTACCCAGAGAAGCACATTTTTAGTACAATGTATATCCTAAGGTTACAATTATATACACTACTAGCTGTACCCACCACGCGTTGCTGTGGCCAAGTTTGGTTAAATGAAAAAGTTTCCCCTCATAGACCCTCTCAGCAACCCTCTTCCTTCTCTGCCTCAGTTTTCCCTCTCTCTCCCTCCCCTCCCTCTCTTACTCTATCTACCAACCTACTGTATTTCTCCCCCCCCCTCTCTCTATCCCTCTACCTATCTACCTACCTACTGCATTTTCCCTCTCTCCCTCTACCTACCTACTTACCTACCTACCGACTGTATTTTTCCTTCTCTATCCACCTACCTACCTACCGTATTTTCCCTCTCTCTCTCTATTCCTCTCCCTTCCTCCCTCCCTCCCTACCATATTTTCCCTCTCTCCCTCTACCTACCTACCTACCTACCTACCTACCTACCTACTGTATTTATCCCTCTCTCTCTCTATCCCTCTACCTACCTACCTATTTACCTACCTACAGAGAGAGGAGAGAGATGCCGCTGACTCAGCAGCGGCCTTGTGGGGCAGGGGAGTTAGCAGAGGGGGCATCGGCGACAGCAGCGGCAAGGTGGGAGGGACGGAAGGAGCCAGAGGGCATGGTGAGAAGGGCGGAAGGAGGGGGTGGCAGGTGAGTGAGTGAGGAAAACACACAGAAGAGCTGCAGTTTTACATTTGTGTGGCGTGTACCGATGTGCCATCCACACAATCTGTACGTATCATCGATGCTGCACTTGTAAGGAACGTTGTGTGAAAATTTGGTGGCGATTGGTGCAGTAGTTTCTGAGGTTAGCGGTTTTGAACAAACTCATAGTTAACTTTTTATTTATATAGGTATTAGAATTTGCCATTTAATAAATGGAAAGCAAAGTCATTAAAAGTTGTGTTTTTATCCAAGTGGAAATTTAGGATTAAGATCTGTTGATTTTGTAAGGATCAAAGATTAAATATGGTGTGGCTGAAGGCAACCAATCAGGTCAATTCAGGCACAGAATGTTTTTGCATATTTGGACAGGATGCCTAGTTGTGCATAGCTCATGCTGATGTTATGCTTCACCATTGCGCCTTGTTTCGTAAGCTCGATAGAGTAGAGCACAATCTTCTGAACGCAGAGATAGCCTTTGCTATTCTGCAGTTAATTACTGTAGCAATAGCCACAGGATATTGCCAAGATAATTAAACTAGTTCACTCCTGTGGTTTTTGCCCTTTGACTGTGACATTTGGTTATAAGCCATGAAAAAGCACAAAATCCTTTTGGGAAAACAGTATTTAAAAAGGTACAGTGGGGCATTTGTACCAGTGGCACCTCAGAGCAGGTTATATACTGTACTAATAGCATAGATCAGGGGTCTCCAACCTTTGCAACTTTAAGTCTGAAGGACTTCAGCTCCCAGACTTCTCCAGCCAGCTTTGCTGGCTGGAGAAGTATGGGAGCTGAAGTCCTTCAGACTTAAAGTTGCAAAGGTTGGAGACCCCTGGCGTAGATTGAAATGCTTATATGGATATATATATTTAAGCTATGAATATTTATTCATCTATCAGCTTTCAAGTTATTGGGAACAAGTATACTTTTTATGGCAAAATACTGAGACTCACTCAAATGAGTGACATGTATGATATGACACATCATATTTATGTCAGAAATATAATAATTTGAGCCTGGTAGAGTAAAAAAGGACAAGGTTAATGTAGTACCAAGAAAAACCAAATCCTGAAAAAATATGAATTTATTGTGTGCAGTGTACAGCAGCAGCTGCCAAAAAAAGCCAACACAGTTCTAGGCTGCATAAACAGGGATAGAATTAAGTTCACGTGAAGTCTTAATACCACTTTATAAGGCCTTGGTAAGGCCACACTTGGAATACGGCATCCAGTTTTGGTCGCCACGATGTAGAAAAGATGTGGAGACTCTAGAAAGAGTGCAGAGAAGAGCAACAAAGATGATTAGGGGACTGGAGACTAAAACATATGAGGAACGGTTGCAGGAACTGGGTATGTCTAGTTTAATAAAAAGAAGGATTAGGGGAGACATGATAGCAGTGTTCCAATATCTCAGGGGTTGCCACAAAGAAGAGGGAGTCAAACTATTCTCCAAAGCACCTGAGGGCAGAACAAGAAGCCATGGGTGGAAAATAATCAAGGAGAGAAGCAACTTAGAACTGAGGAGAAATTTCCTGACAGTTAGAACAGCTTGCCTCCAGAAGTTGTGAATGCCCCAACACTGGAAGTCTTCAAGAAGATGTTGGATAGCCATTTGTCTGAAATGGTATAGGGTTTCCTGCCCACACAGGGGGTTGGACTAGAAGACTTCCAAGGTCCCTTCCAACTCTTCTATTGTATTATATTGTATTGATATATACATCTTTTCAGTTCTTGCTCTTCCATTTTTAGAAAGTGTTTTTTTAATTTGTTGTTAGTGAGACTGCATAATAAAGACAATGAAACAACTTCACAACAATTGCTACCCCACAAGCATGACATCATTACGTTACTCAGTGCTGGAGGGCACTGGATTACGACTGAAAAAAATCTTCAGGTAAGAAGAAACTTTTGAACAAATAATGGTTAGAAAATCCTTTCCCAGTCTGATATTTTCCAGCTGCATTGGACTTTAATTTGCATAAAATTCCAGATAATTGTGGAAGTTGAAATTCTACTATCTGAAATGCACCGTATGTCATCCTAGTCTTATATTTTTTGAATAAATAATAATATAGATAATATAGAAAATGATATTTTCTCTTAGCAAGAACTTTTGTTAACCTTCAACTAATGTTCTTTGTTTATGCTACTTTTATTCTAAAGTAATATAGCTTCACTATTATCCCTTTTTTAAAGTTGGATCCTCCAGATTGTCGATATCTTTTCCTGAAAGGTGCTTCAGTTTCTTTTCTGAATGAAGAAATTTGGAATTTGTCAAGTATGCAACAAGGAAAATATCTATATATCCTTTTAATTATATAATATTTATTGTATTTATGTGTCATAGTATTTATATATTTTGTATCAATTGTGAGGTTAGTGTCCATGTTTCGCTGGCAGAGAGGGCTGCAGAAAAGCATCTCTTGTGTCTCGGAACATGATCCCTTTGTTGATGGGATCCAGAGCATGCTATCTTTGCCAAATATTACTGGCCAGGCAGGAGGAATAAGAGAAACGTGGTCCCCTAGGTATCCACCCTCTAAGACACAAAAGCCTTTAAAAATTGAATTGCATATGAATCAACTGGTAGTCCTTGCCTTATGAACATTCATTTAACAATGGTTTAAAGTTATGGCAGTCTTGATAACATTGGTCTACAACTCATCCTCAAAGTTATGAGTTGCACCATCCCCGAGGTCACATAATCACTATTTGTGCCAGAGATGGGTTGCGGCTGGTTCAGATGAACTGGTGGTAGCGGTGGCAGGAAGCTCCGCCCACCCGCCTGGACGCTTCTACACGCACCAGAACCAGTAGTTAAAAAATTAGCAACCTACCTCTGATTTGGGCACATGGCAACTTGTTTCACTTACAACAGAATTTGAAACCTTCCCAGCTGGCTTCTGAAAAGCAAACTAAGGAAGCTGGATTTGCTTAATGATTATGTGATTCATTTAGCAACGATAAGATTCAATTAACTACCAGAATAAAAATAGTTGTAAGATCAAGCCCTTTTTTTACACCTCCAAATATCAATCAAACCTAAAGCATTGGTCAGCTTTAAGTTAGATTGATATTTGGATGTGTAAAAATGGACTAACAAAAGACTTTACCTTTTTTTTAGAGAGATTGTAAAATCAAGTCCCATCACTTTATTTATTTATTTATTTATTTGTTTATTTGTTTATTTATTTATTTATTTATTTATTTATTTATTTATTTATTTATTTATTTATTTATTTATTTGGATTTATAGAACTGCCCTTCTCCATCGAAATGGACCGACGGCGGTACACAGGGAATTAAAATCGATAAATAACAATAAATACAGGATAATTAAAAATAAATTAAACTAAAAGCCGGTGCTAAAACATCCCAATTAAAATTCTAAAACACATTTACTCATTGTCTAAGCTAGACCGGCTTGATGGAAAAGATAGGTCTTAAGTGAGCGGTGAAAGAGGGGAAGGTCTGTGATAGTCCGAAGTTCGGGGGGTAGGTCATTCCAGAGGGATGGCCCCGCCACTGAGAAGGCCCTTCCCCTGGGCACTACTAGCCGGCATTGGCCGGCGGATGGTACCCTGAGGAGGCCCTACCTATGGGAGTGGATCGGACGGAGGAAGTATGCGGCAGGAGACGGTCCCGCAAATAGCTAGGCCCCGTGCCATGGAGCGATTTAAAGATGGTAACAAGCACCTTGAAGCGCACCCAGAAGGCCACCGGCAGCCAGTGCATGATGACTTGCAAAATGAATGCATTACTTGGCAACCAAAATCGAGGACTACCTGTAGTGTAACATAAATAGTATTACTTGTACTGATGTTTTTAATTTAAATAATTTACCTATTTAATTATTTGTGAAATATTTATACGTTACATTGCCAAAAACAATGATCAAGCAGATATGAGTGTTTTTTTAACATCTTCAAGGTGCTTAATTGTGTTCATTGCTACTGTTGAAACACATACATATATAGAACCAGGCAGTGCTTTATACTTGATCACATACATAAATATTTTCATTTTCTTTCCAATTTTTCTGTCTGTCCCACCACATTTTAAATCCTTTAACATACAATACAAAAACTGCTATGTCATTTAATTTAATTATAATTGCATTTTCTTTCATAGAAATGCTTGAATAACTTTTCACGGAAAGTCTTTACAGTAGAAAAGGATTTTTTATAGCTGTTTCTTGACTGTGTGTAGAGTCCTTATTTATTATGAAACCGCATAAACTAATGCAGTGCTTCCCAAACCTGGGTAAATTACTCAAAATTGGGTAGGAGTAGTTTTTCTTTGGGTAACAACACACAAACCGATTACCCAATTAGAATAGGGATATTAAATTGACTTAAACTATTTTACATACATTGGATAAAAAGCATTGTCTGGTAAGCAATTTTGGAAAGCTTTGGGAAACATTGGACTAGTGGGCTCTCCTAAGGCATAGGAATACATGTTCAGTGAAGCATATAAATACAGGTTAGAAACAATAAAATAATTGCTTTCTCTCTCCACTCCACCTTGCTGGAAGCCTTGTTGCTCACTGAACACTAGTACAGGTGCTCCTCAACTTACAACCACAATTGAGATAGGCAACTTAGTGCTCATCAAAAGTGTTTATTCAGTGAGATAGTCACGTGACTGTTCTGTTCAACAACTGCAATCACAACTGTCCCAATTGCAGTCATTAAGCAACCACACGGGTTATTAAGAAGATGGCGCAACTGAGCTTCCTATTGAAAGAGGGCAGGCAACTCTCCTCTGTGTGCATAAGAGAACTCCCAACAGGTTGTAGGAATGGAGCTCAGCAACGCAGTTCTAGGCTGCATAAACAGAGGAATAGAATCAAGATCACACGAAGTGTTAATACCACTTCATAAGGCCTTGGTAAGGCCACACTTGGAATACGGCATTCAGTTTTGGTCGCCACAATGTAGAAAAGATGTGGAGACTCTAGAAAGAGTGCAGAGAAGAGCAACAAAGATGATTAGGGGACTGGAGACTAAAACATATGAAGAATGGTTGCAGGAACTGGGTATGTCTAGTTTAATAAAAAGAAGGACTAGGGGAGACATGATAGCAGTCTTCCAATATCTCAGGGGTTGCCACAAATTAGAGGGAGTCAAACTATTCTCCAAAGAACCTGAGGGCAGAACAAGAAGCAATGGGTGGAAACTAGTCAAGGAGAGAAGCAACTTAGAACTCAAGAGAAATTTCCTGACAGAATAATTAACCAGTGGAACAGCTTGCCTCCAGAAGTTGTGAACGCCCCAACACTGCAAGTCTTCAAGAAGATGTTGGATAGCCATTTGTCTGAAATGGTTTAGGGCAGGGGTCTGCAAAGTCGGCTCTTTTAAGACTGGTGGACTTCAACTCCCAGAGTTCCCCAGCCAGCTATGCTGGCTGGGGAACTCTGGGAGTTGAAGTCCACCAGTCTTAAAAGAGCCGACTTTGCAAACCCCTGGTTTAGGGTTTCCTGCCTAGGCAGGGAATTGGACTAGATGACCTCCAAGGTCCCTTCCAACTCTGCTATTGTATTGCATTGGAGCTTGGATCTTCAGGGTCTACATCCCTCCATGTCCTGAAGGGAGAGCCTGCATTGAGGATCTGAAGATCTGAGTTTCGTTTCTGCAGTCCAACCAAGGATTTTCTTCCCCTGTGTCCATGGAGGGGAGGAGAAATCCATCGGTTTGTGGCAGCAGTTTTCATCTTCTCTTGTCTTTCTGAGGAAGCTAGCAGAGAAGATTGCAAATGGTGATCACATGATCACAGGATACTTGGCAACTGTTTATACACACACATGTGATGTTTTATGATGGCCAGAAGTGCTTTATGGATCTTTGTAACTTTGAACAGTCATTAAATGCCCAGTCATAAGTTGAGGACAACCTGTATTTCAATGAAAAAAGGTTCCTCCTTAATTGTTCTTCGATGGGTTAATTTGTACTCCAGTTACTCTGACATGTGTTTGAATTAAAGTGATTGTGAGAGTACAGTTTGCATGACTTAATATATTATGAATCACATTTCTCCTTCAAACTCAGATCTTGGCACAGCTCTAACATTTTATAGTGTTTCACTTGACTATTCTCTTCTATACCTATTTTGGAAGATGTAATGGAGAAGTTATCAAGCGGAGTTTTCAAGTAAGGATAAATTGATGTTTGCAGCATTATAAGCATTTTAAAATATATTCTTTTAAGTATGTTATCAATTAACTGCTTTTAATTATCATTTTCTTGTTTTTTTTAAAAACTTTTAGCCTCTATTAGCTCTAGAGATTTTAGATCCAACATGGCGAACCTATGGCACTGGCCAGCTGATTTAGGTCTTCTTTTGAGGCCATTTTTGCCCTCTGGAGGCTTCAGGGAAGCTCCTGAAGCCTCTGCAGCTGGTGGGGCAGGCTGTTTTCACCCTCCCCAGGCTCCTAGAAAGCCTCTGGAGCCTGGGGAGGGCGAAAAAAGCATGCCAAAAGCAGGGGGTCACGCACATAGCATTATGGGTGTGGCACACCCACGCACGACCCCCCTGCGTTCCCCCCGCTTTTGGCACACGAGCCAAAAAAGGTTAGCCATCACTGTTCTAGATCTTCTAGATCAGGTCTGCAAAACACATAAAGGGGAAAGGGCCATATTGATACTTTAAAAATCCTTATGGGCCACAAAATGGAGTGCTGATGAGATGTTATGCACCTTCCAACTCTGCTATTGTATTGTATTATTGTATTAATTGTATTATAGTTTAATCGGGATTTTAGCACAGGGTTTATTTAATTGGTTTCTAAATTTTGTTGTTTATTTATTGTTGTTGTTATTTATTGTTTTTATGCTACCTGTGCACCGCCCCGAGTCCCCGTGGGGAGAGGGGGCGGTATAGAAATAATAAATTATTATTATTATTATTATTATTATTATTATTAATGGAGCAGTGAAAGTGCTGGATTTGGCAATGAAGTTTGGAGGTGCTCAGAAACATTCTTTTGGGGAGGCAGTCCCTGGAAATGTATTACTATTTAAAAAACAGGCTGCAGAAGGCTACTTGGCATGTCCCAAGTTGAGCAGGCTATTGTGGGCTCATTTCTTTGTCTAATTTTTGAAATTGGGAAATTGTCAAAAATCGTCCATGTATATTTTTTCCTGTAGGACCAACTGCAAATGATAAGTAAACCCACTTAGGATGGATGAATTATCTGGAAAATTGCCTTTACAGATGTTGCATTTGTCCACAGTCCATCTGCATATTCATTGACCTTGACAGCCTATAAATCAGAGGTTCCCAAACTTGGCAACTTTAAGACTTGTGGACTTCAACTCCCAGAATTCTCCAGCCAGCAGAGCTGGCTGGAGAATTCTGGGAGTTGAAGTCCACAAGTCTTAAAGTTGCCAAGTTTGGGAACCTCTGCTATAAATGTTTCCCAGGAATCAGGTTTAATTGTATGTGTACATTTTCAGTTGAATATGATTTTATGGCAGACATTCTCTTTGGGGCTCCTGCAGGGCAGGAATGACCTCCATTCTTGTGTGGCATTTTGAAATCTGGTGAAAACCTGAACCTTTAGGAAGAATTTTGGAGACTGTATTTCCTCTCACCAGTAATATTTTAATAATTTAATTTTATGTATTTTTGATACTTTTGAGTGATGGTGTCTTAATATTCATAAACTTCCTAAAGATTGCTAGGGGGTGAAGTAATGGATAAAGCAAATAAATAAATGCTGTGGTTATAACTTTTTGTTTTTGTTCTCAGACCTCATCTGGATAAACCTGTACCATTATATGAAGCTAAAGTTTCTATGGAATTAGTTCAAAAGAACCAAGCAAGAAAAAAACAAGTTATTCAATTATGAAGTTTCTAAGGCAATTTGAACTGTAAGAAGTGAAGTTAATATATTCTGCATATTTGTTAAATATTTATCAATTGGCTTCAGCCTATATCTGAAACAGTTCTTAATATCTATAGGCTGAGTCCCTTGTAACCCCAGATCTAATTCATATGTCTAAAAACCATAGGACTTACCTTTGACTATTGTGTTCTTTTGTTTGGCTTTTTTTTACTTTGAGGGGAGGGTTGACTACATGCTCATTCAGATGAAAAAAGGAGACTCACAGAAAACTACATATTTGATCCAAGTTTAGATAAAGCATGAAATTAGTAGGACAAGTTTATTAGTAGGACAAGTGCCGGCCAAGATTTTTCAAAAAAGACTTAAGTCTAGATTTTTTGTTTGACTGAATGTTTTTCTTTAATGTTCCATCATAAATGGGGAAGTATGAGCAACATATTGTAACTTTGTAATTTTCCCTTTTACTACATTTTGTTTCTATCTTTATTAGAATTGCCACATAAACTTCAGTTTCATTTACAAAGAGCAAGGCACATTAAAATAAACCTGAGTAAAGTTGTGGTCTTGGAAAAGCATTTCACAATACAATAAAGAGATTTCTCCAATTCAGATTTAAAGAATTGGATTCATTATTTGTATTCTGTTTTCTAATATTTACTTTTAAAGTTCTGCTGTTTAGAATCCGGAGGTACAAACCTGCATTTGTTTATGCAGAAGTACAGTACTTATCCCCAAAGGCAGTTTCAGAATGTCCAATGTTTAAGTCTACAATGTTTTATTTGATTTCTGATCATACTTAAAATATATAATTCTAGAATAAAGATTATTTCACCGAATAAGGAAGAAACTTGTAACAAAAATATGTTTATTTTGGCTTATGCTGTAATAGACCTGGGCTTGCTATGTGCAATTTTATTAGTTGGGTTAAATGCATATTAATTTGTTTTAATCTGATGGTGAAAAATTCCATTAAATCATTTATGTAAAAGATTTATATTGCCTCCCATCTTATGCAACTCTGAACGGTTCACAAATCTAGAAGTCCACACATTTTTAAAAGTGCCCGAGGTTGAGAAACACTGCACTAAGGAATCATGGGTGATAAAAACTGTATTTCTACTAGATCGACAAGGGAAATCCAATTTTCACCCTTCTAAAACTGGTAGAGAGCTGGACTGGATCTCAATACAATACAATAGCAGAGTTGGAAAGGACCTTGGAGGTCATCTAGTCCAACTCCCTGCCTAGGCAGGAAACCCTATAACATTTCAGTCAAATGGCTATCCAGCATCTTCTTGAAGACTTGCAGTGTTGGGGCATTCACAACTTCTGGAGGCAACTTCTGTTCCACTGGTTAATTGTCCTAACTCAGGAAATTTCTCCTCAGTTCTAAGTTGCTTCTCTCCTTCATTAGTTTCCACCCATTGCTTCTTGTTCTGCCCCCAGGTGCCTTGGAGAATAGCTTGACTCCCTCTTCTTTGTGGCAACCCCTGAGATATCGGAACACTGCTAGCATGTCTCCCCTGGTCCTTCTTTTTATTAAACTAGACCAGGGATGTCCAAACTTGGGAACTTTTAAGACTTGTGGACTTCAACTCCCAGAATTCCCCAGCCAGCATAGCTGGCTGGGGAATTCTGGGAGTTGAAGTCCACAAGTCTTAAAAGTTCCCAAGTTTGGACATCCCTGAACTAGACATACCCAGTTCCTGCAACCGTAAATCTCGATTGACAATTCTAAAGTCTTCGTCTTTTGTCCCGGGTGTTGAATAGTGGATCTCGTAATGAACATCACGTTTTCCAAAGCAAAAAAGGAACCAGTGAAGTCTCCCGTTATTCTCTCTTCTCTCCTTCCGAGCGGAGCTCCGCTTGCCTTATCTGGGCTTTAATATTTAATTAATTAATTAATTAATTAGTTCTTGGATTTGTATACCGCCCTATCTCCCCGAAGGGACTCATAAGGGGGGGGGGGGGAGCCGGCCTGGGCGTTGCGCGGGGGAAAAGGGTGGCGATCCTCGCGAAAGAGCTCCGCTTGGATTGGTTGCCTTTTTCCGCGGGCAAAAGGAAGGAAGACGCCCAGCTTTGCTAGGCGGGGCTTTCAAGTTACCCGCGGAATTGCTCGGCGCTGCCCAAGGCTCCTTTCCAGCCGCCTCCATGTGTTCCGTGGTGCCCGATTATTCCCCCGGCTTCAAGAAGCCGCCGGAGATCCTGCGCTTGAAGAGGAAGAGGGCTCGGAGGAGCGAAACGGGGGCGCCTCCCGGGGAGTTTTCCTCCGCGGCGACCCTCAAGGACTCGCCTCTTCCCCCTCGGCTCGGTGCGGGGAGCCGGCGGCGCAACCCTTTCACGAACGTGGCCAACACGCCTCGCTTTCTGCCGGAGCCCAGTCTGGTTCCCTCCTCTGCCCAGAGCCTCGCAGGAGCGGAGTGGTTAACGGCGAGGAAGGACGCGTTCAGCGGATCCGAGAAGCAGGTAAATGGGGCTCGGCCGTCACTGGGTTTTTGCAACCCTCCCATGCGCGTTGGACCGAATTACGGGTCAGGCGAGCGTGTTGTTGTGCCGAAGGAGTAGAAAAAAGCAACGGATCTGGGAGATTAAATGGGTATAAAGGGAGTGTAGGTGTTGAAATGAGTTTTAAATTTGAAGGGAAATGACAATCAATCAACCAATCAATCAATCAATTAATCAATCAATTAATTAATTAATTAAAAATTAATCAGTGGGACAACTTACCTCCAGAAGTTGTGAACACTGGAAGTTTTTAAGAAGAGATTGGAGTCCAGAGGTTCCCAGACTTGGCAACTTTAAGACTTGTGGACTTCAACTCCCAGAATTCTCCAGCCAGCTATGAAATGAGTTTTAAATTTGTAGGGAAATGACAGAACAATTAATCAGTGGGACAACTTACCTCCAGAAGTTGTGAATGCTCCAACACTGGAAGTTTTTAAGAAGAGATTAGGTTCCCAGACTTGGCAACTTTAAGACTTGTGGACTTCAACTCCCAGAATTCTCCAGTCAGCTTATTTATGAAAATGTTAGTCTCTTATAGTGGTTTCTATTTTTTCCTTTGGTTTTTTGAGAAAAAGGAAAAGATGGCTGCTATCAAGCCACAATTTTTCCAAGCCTTCAACATATTTCTTGACTGCTTGTTCCTTTACTGTTGTTGGTTGATCCTAAAAGACACAAGCGATCTATCTCTTTGACATCTCTATTGTTAATTTTAAGGCTGGGTGTTCTATCTGTTGTCAAAAGTTGTAACTTTGAGCAAATATACTAAATAAATGCATGGGCAAGAACTACCTGTAGTGTCATCAACATAGCACAGGTTATTGATATTTTTTCCTCCAACTTTAAAACCATACTCATCTTCCAATCCATCCTTGTTTAATATATATTCAGCATATAGATTGAATACATAGTGGGAAAGTATACAGCCGTATCCCACTTTTTCCCCAAGCTAGAGCAAGTCTTCCAATCTGCTGACCATTGTGTTATTCTCCAGGTTTACTGTCAAAGCTTGGTTAAACTCTTGATTGAATCATCTTCAATTGCTTGCCTATCTATTTCAGAAGGTATCCTATCAGTTCTTGTAGCCTTCTGGCGTGATAATGAATGGAGTGCTTATCTAACTTCATCTTCTAGTGCTAGAGATTATTACAAGTAGGAAATATCTTCTAAGGTATCTTGAATGTTGATAGTTTTGCTGTCCAATGTTTTATTATTTATTTTATTTATTTTATTTTATTAAATTTATACCCCGCCCTTCTCCTAAAAAAGGACCCAGGGCGGCGCACAGGCATCATTAAAAAACATACACAGTACAAAAATCCAAATTTTTTAAAACTAATTAAATAATTCCCTAACGCTCTAAAATTTAAAATTATCCCTATAAAATCAGAAACGGGGTTATGCTAGGCCGGCTTGTTGGAATAAGTAGGTTTTAAGACGTTGGCGGAAAAGACGGAGGTCCACAATGGTGCGTAGATCGGGGGGAAGGTCATTCCAGAGGGCAGGGCCCGCCACAGAGAAGGCTCTCCCCCCTGGGCACCGCCAACCGCCACCGCCAAATTATTAATATAATTTGCTCTCCTTTGAATTGATTACTATCTATCTATTGATGTCTTTTAGCCTACCAATTCAAGACTGAAACTCCTTTTGAATTCAGAGATCTTTTGAAAAACAAATCAGTCATCAATAAACATTAAAGACACTTATAGACTATGCAAAAGAGACAATCATCCAGCCTACTTCTCCACTAGTAGTCAGCACTCAGAGCAGCATAGATTAACTCCAAGGTCAACTTCAGACCAACAATCAAGTAAGCAATACCCCAATCCAGAAAGTGCCAAAGAGCCATCAGTAAACAGCCCAACCAAAGAATTTCTTAAGACCACCCCTGCCCACACAGACAAGCAAATCACCAGAATATAAGCTGACAGCAAATAGCATTCCTTACTAGCACTGAGCATGTTACCTATTTAGGATATTGAAACGTCTGCAAGAAAACAAACAAGCTCAGAGAGCATCAAGGATCCCACATTTCCTTGTTTTTTTCACATCTGCTTCCCTCTTCAATTTCAGTGCCTGTACAGATATTATAACGCTGCTCATTGTCTCTTCTGACAGCTCTCCAAAACTCCTTGTTAAGTTCCTTTCTGAGATTCTTGTTTTTCGTGACTGGCTTCTTTCCGTGGCAATTTCCACGGTTTGTTCTGACATTCAGTTTCTTTTATTCTCTTTATTTTTGTCAAATCTCTTTTCACATTCATCTTTAATGACTTCTTTAATTTCATTACGCACTTCATCTGGAGTTTTCTATTGATCAGGTTCAGGACTTCAGTTTCCTGATGTTGTCCATGAAAATGATAGACATACAATATGTTCAAGTTCATATTGTGAAAACTGTCAATTTCTTTTTTTTCTTTGTTAATTTGAACTTGCATATGACAAGATGACTTGCATATGACTTCTCTGGGTGCCGTCCACTAGGCAATGCCAGCAAGCGACGCCCAGGGGAAGGGCCTTCTCTGTGGTGGGCCCAACCCTTTGGAACAACCTACCCCCCGAAATTAGAACTACCACGGACCTCCGCTCCTTCCGCCAAAAATTAAAGACCCACTTTTTCCATCAGGCCAGCCTGGCCTAATTCATGCTCCTTGCCCCAGTCTGAAGCGCAAATTGTTTTAATCGGGTTTTAATGGGAACAGTTTTAAACGTTTTTTTACAAAATTTTAGTACAGGGTTAACTATTTAATTTGGTTTTAAATATTTATGTATTGTTATGTTTAGGAGGTTCTTAATTTCCTATACACCGTCCCGAGTCCCTTCGGGGAGAGGGGGCGGTTTAGAAATTAAATAAATTGAATTAAATTGAAATTGAAGATCATGATTTGTTCCACCTCTCCAATTCTTTGATGTTATAATTGAGCTCCTTTGCTTCCTTTTAGCAATAATACAGTCAATGTGATTTTTACATATTCCTAGTGATGGAATTCTAGTGATGTCCATGTATAGGGGGTTGATTTAGTTGTTTGAGGACATAATTTCTATGAAGAATTCACTAGAGTGGCAGAAAATAAGTCAATCTTCTGCCTCATTCTGGTTTCCAAAGCCAATACAACTACATTTTCTTCTTCACTATTTCCAGTTTTGATATTCCAGTAACAAGCAGCACATTTTGCTTGCATGTTCTGTTGATTTCAAATCAAACCTGATCATAAAATTCATCCACCTCCTCTTCTGGATTGTTGGTTGAATCATAAACGTGAATGATCATCATCTTAAAGAATTGTTCATGAAGTCTATCAGATATTCAGTAATTGATTGCATTGCAATGAAGTGCTGTTCCTGTTGTCCCCTCCTTAACTATAAAAGCAGAGCTATTATTTGTTTTTTATGTCCTGACTAATAAATGACCAATCCCAATCCATCTTGATTTTTTGATGCCTAAGGCAGCCAGTGCGCGAACTGCACTGGCTGGCTGTGGCCTTCCGGGTGCATTTCAAGGTCCTAGTGACCATCTTTAAAGCGCTCCATGGCATAGGACCTGGCTACTTGCAGAACCGCCTCCTGCCACATACCTCCACTCGACCTGTCCGCTCCTACAGGGTGGGCCTCCTTAGGGTGCTGACCGCCGGACAATGCCGGCTGGTGACTCCCAGGGGAAGAGCCTTCTCTGTGGCGGGTCCAGCCCTCTGGAACGACTTGCCCCCCGACCTCCGCACAATCACGGACTTTCGCCTCTTCCGTTGAACACTAAAAACATACCTCTTCCACGCGGCCGGCCTGACGTAGCTGTTTATATTATTGAATTTTAGCTGGGTTTTAAATTAAGTTTTAAATTACGTTTTAAATAAAATTTAAATTTATTTAATCCAATTTTAAATTTATTTAATTATCTGTATATTTATATTTTATTTTCTTATTCCTGTGCACCGCCCTGAGTCCCACTTGGGAGAGAGGGCGGTATAAAAGTACGATAAAATAAATAAATAAATAAATAAGATGATGATGAGCTGTATTCTTTTAATCTTTCACATTGCTGAACTTTCCCATCTTCCTGTTTCTTATGTTCCATGTTCCCATCATTCTTTGCATCTTCAGATTTCCTTTTCCTACATGGCAACATCAGCAACTAGATGTGGCTACATTAAGCCTGTGGGATATCTTAAACACCATAAATACTCTGAAAAATCCTCAGCTTTTTCAGTAGAATGTTGAGTGCCATCCGATCCAAGGGATCCATCATCTGACACTATGTCATCAGTCATGTTATTTTCTATCCATGTGGTTTTCTTGGTAAAAATCCAAGGGTGGTTTATCATTGCCTTCCCCCACGCAGATGTCTTTGCCATTGTCACTAGAGTGACCATCTGTTTCCGTATCTTCTTGCACTTTTTTGCTGCAGGGCAGGAATGGGAACTTCATGTTCTTATGAAATTTAATACGGACAATAGTATTAGGTTACAAACTGCAATACAGTAATCCCTCGTTTTTCGCGGTTAATGGGGACCGGAACCTTCCGCGGAAACTGAAAAACCGCGAAGTAGGATTCTGTATATCTATACCGGAAACTTGAGTTGGTGGACATCGTTTAAAGCAAGCACTAGGGGGCGCTTGCCTCCTACCAATGCATTTTTTTTCTATTCTGTATTTTTGAAAAACCCGCGACGCACTGAAGCCGCGGAACATGAAGCCGCGAAAAACGAGGGATTACTGTATATGGTTTTATCCATTATTTTTCTTTTAGTTTTTAAAAAGTCATGACAAGGATGGGTCCACATGGAAGGAAGAGCTTTCTGAAATAGCAACTGCTGAAACATTGGTAAAAGTAAGTATCATTTTAATTTCAGAATTTCGAAATACGAAGACGCTTAAAATTTGATAGTGTTTTGGGTCTTCCTTCTTGTGTTGGCTTTGCTTCGATATACCTGGAACTGGGCATTCGATCGATTGAATGTATGGCGTGGATTAATACCTTTAAATGGTGGTTTCGGGTGCTTTCTTTGGCAGCCCCTGGTAGCTACCTCTTTCGAGTGCTCGCGGACTCCCATATCTCTTGCTGGGGAAAAGAGCTGCTGAAGAAGCTACACCTGCTAGGCTTCACCGGGGATGATTTGGGAAACTATGGCCTTAAGGACGCCCAATTTAGAGTAGTCCAACGACTCGTGGACATTGATCTACAATATTTACGAGCCAGAGCCAATAAAACTTGCTCCCCACTGACCTTCAGTCAATTCAATAATTACAGACTGAGGATGGCTTCCTATTTCTATACTTTAACCATCCCTAAGTATAGAAGAGCTTTCTCCCTAGCTCGCTTTAATGTCTTGCCCTCAGCACTTTTGGATGGTCGCTTCAAGAGGCTCCCGATTAACGAGCGGCTATGCCCTGGCGACAGAGCCGAGGTTGAAACTGCGGAGCATGTCCTCCTATCTTGCCCCATGTATGTTTCTTCCTGTAGTACTTCTGTTTTTGGTCTGTGACCGTAAATAAAGTATAAATTTGATAGTGCAGGGTTTACTCTTGGTACTTGCATGTCCTCCATGTGCTGCTCTGCATACAAGACTGTACCCAGTCACCCTTCATATAAATAGACCCCTTGCAACCATGCATGGTTTCTTATAGTCAGATACTAAACTTACTTTCTTTGTTACTCTGCAATTTTAATTATATCTTACTTTTTAAAGATATCTTAATAACCAAGCTCAGAGTTATATGCGAGACCGTCTTCTGCCCCATACATCCCTTCATCCGATCCGCTCCCACAGAGAGGGCCTTCTCAGGGTGCCGTCGGCCGGGCAATGCCGGTTGGCGACACCCAGGGGAAGGGCCTTCTCTGTGGCGGGCCCTGCCCTTTGGAACGACTTAACCCCTGAACTACGCACCATCTCAGACCTCCGCCTCTTCCGCCAGTGTCTTAAAACGCACCTTTTCCAACAAGCCGGCCTAGCGTAACCTCCCGTTTTGACTGTTTTTAGATAGATTTTAATTTGGGGGATTTTATACTATTTTAGCACAGGGTATGATTTAATTGCTTTTTAAAATTTTGTACTTTTGTGATATTTGTTATGTTTTTTAAATTTCCTGTGCGCCGCCCTGGGTCCTTTTTGGAGAAGGTGCGGGGTATAAATTTGAATAAAACTAAAAACTAAGAGAGTGGTAAAGCCTCCTCAGAGGTCTATTTTTCTTTAAAGGAGTACTGTACACTTCACACACCTACAGCAGCACTGAAGTGTGCTTCTTTTATAAACTTCAGAAACTTTTTCTTATGCAGTTTGATCTAGATTTATAGAACAATGCTATGCCTACTCTAAATCCAGAACTAAAATGATAATGCTTAACGTTTGCAAAAGTAGGACATGCTTCTTTGTATACCTAACTGATGGCCTTTTATTGACTTCATTGCTTACTTATAATTTGTTCAATTTTTTTAAGGACCCTTGTCTGGCCGTTTCCGATACTGAAGTTCTTTCTTCACCAAGTCATGAATTCCCTGCAGACTGGAGTATTAAAACTCGTCTTCTGGTTACTTCGTCTCAGTCATTTGCATGGGCAGATCACTTAAAAGCTCAAGAAGAATCCCAAGGATATATCCAGCATTGTAGGGCAACATTAATAAACTTACCCCAAAGTATCCAGGTAGTTTATGCTATTTAATATTGTTGGATTAATGAATTAGAATCTGGGATCGATATAAAGGTCAATTCAAATTGCAAGTGGTTTACTTATTTTGAATTGTTATATTTAGTACTTTAAACCAGGGGTCTCCAACAATTGCAACTTTTAAGTCTGAAGGACTTCAGCTCCCAGACTTCTCCATCCAGCAAAGCTGGCTGGAGAAGTCTGGGAGCTGAAGTCCTTCAGACTTAAAGTTGCAAAGGTTGGAGATCCCTGCTTTAAACACTTTAAAATCTGAATGGCCAGTCATATCTTTCTAATTCACCTCTATACTGCCTGTTTCTCAATGTTTAGAGCTATCTGGTGAACAAGATAATAAAATCTCAACTGTGCTATGTTTAATGCTGATGAATGAATTTCTCAATATTCTGTGAGTCTGAGGGAAATGTCTTAAGGGTCCTTAATGAGTTATCAGTGATATTTAGGATGTTACATCGTGGAGAAATATGCCTGGGTTTCAACAAATTGTGCCAGTTCCTGGAATCACTATCTTTTTCTTAGTCAGTTATTTATTTATTTATTATTATTATTATTTATTTAAATTTCTATACCACCCTTCTCCCTTCCGGGACTCAGGGCGGTGTACAGGCAGCAATAAATTCAATCATAAAAAATACATGAAATATATATTTAAAAATGTATTAAATAATACGCCTGTACTAAAACTATTAGTTATTACTATAAGTTGCTTATGGAGGATTCAAACCATGCTAATAGCAGACAGATTTATACATTCTTGGGGGGAGGGAATAAGCATTGGGAACTATTTTAATTTGGATAGGCTAGGCAAGCCACTGTATAGTGCCTTGGTAAGGCCACACTTGGAATACTGCATACAGTTTTGGTCGTCACAATGTAGAAAAGACGTGGAGACTCTAGAAAGAGTGCAGAGAAGAGCAACCAAGATGATTAGGGGACTGGAGGCTAAAACATATGAAGAACGGTTGCAGGAACTGGGTATGTCTAGTTTGATGAAGAGAAGGACCAGGGGAGACATGATAGCAGTCTTCCGATATCTCAGAGGGTGCCACAAAGAAGAGGGAGTCAAACTATTCTCCAAGGCACCTGGGGGCAGGACAAGAAGCAATGGGTGGAAACTAATCAAGGAGAGAAGCAACTTAGAACTAAGGAGAAATTTCCTGACAGTTAGAACAATTAACCTCTGGAACAGCTTGCCTCCAGAAGTTGTGAATGCCCCAACCCTGGAAGTCTTTAAGAAGATGTTAGATAGCCATTTGTCTGAAATGGTATAAGGTTCCTGCCCACGCAGGGGGTTGGACTAGAAGACCTACAAGGTCCCTTCCAACTCTGCTATTGTATTGTAAGGTATAGGATTGAGTAAATCTTAGTTGCCATGATAAACTGTTTTGGGAAAGAGGCGATTCTCCTAATTTCTCAATACAGTGTTGTATTCTTTGTTGGTTTGAATTGCTCAGCAATTCTCAAAATGACGAATGCTCAGCTCTGTGGCAATGAAGTTATAGAATTCATCAAGAGTCCAACCTATCTTTGGTTATTTTTAACATCTATAGTATATGTAGTTATTAGCATATTGATTAGGAGCCAACATGTCATCAGTAGCTTGTTGACGGCCAGATCTATTTCTCTGTATCATCTGTGTCATAAAAGACAATGTGGTTTCTTGAGTATTTGGACATGAAATGAATCCTGACAAGTTACTGAATTATGTTTGCCTGGGATTAGATATTTTCCCATTTTTTCAAGGGATCGAAAAGCAATTCCTAGTATTCAGTTTTAAGTCCACAAATGTTTATAATGTATAAAACAAAGTTAACATATTTAACATTTTTGCACCATGCCATAATCTGCAACCAACTCTACCATGGTTTCAATTTATTTACACAGAATATAATTTATTTAAATAGCTTGTTTGTATTTAAATACCAATTATCCTGATAAAGGGATATAATAAAATAATGTGGAAGCTTTGCCATGTTTCTTGTAAATCTACAGCTGGTCCACCATGAAGCAGAATATGGCATTCTTCTTAAGTTTAGCCTTTATGTAGTTTTTGTTTATGATGATTCAGAGCATTTCTTATAAGTAGATTTTATATCAAAAAAAAATATCTTACAGTGTACCAAAACATGTTGGGAGAAGTTAACAATAGCTATTTTCCGAAAGAAAATATAAAGGCAGCAATTATTCATACTTGTAGTATATGGAGGTATTTGTGGGCCTTTTAAGACGCATGGCAATATGAAATACCTTATATTAATAAAACTAACTTTAGATAACGATGTATTTAATATGTAGAAACTACTTGTTTATTGTAACCACAATAATCATAAATCAGGGAAAAAAGGAGACATAGCAATATAGATTTAATTAAAAGTAGCTGAAGAAATGGAACCTTAGCTGGTTTTTCTAAAAAAGTATGTGCGCTAATACCAACTGCAATAGAATAAGGAGCGAATATTTCCAAAATGTTATTTTAATATGAAATATGTACATACATACATACATACATACATACATACATACATACATACATACATACATACTCCTCCTTCCGTCTAAAATTAAAAACACATCTTTTCTGCTTGGCCGGCCTAGGGTAGTCTCTTTTATTATGGGATTTTAGTAATTTAAATTGGGAATTTTAGCGCAGGGTTAATTGTTTAATTTGCCTTTTAGTTATTTATGTATATTTATTGTATTGTATTTTTAACTTCCCTGTGCACCGCTCCGAGTCCCCCCGGGGAGAGGGAGCGGTCTATAAATTAAATTATTATTATTATTATTATTATACATACATGAGAGAATATTTTCACAGCTCCTGTTCAAGGGCCCCTTTAAGGGAGGAGACTTAACGTCATCCCTCTCTGTCCTTCGACTCAACCCAGAGATCATCCAGACAGAGAACCAATTAGATTACTGCTGTGCGACATTTTTTAGATATGTGTTAGATTTTTAAGGGCTGATTTAATAAATAAGGCTTCTGTCTGTGACAGCCTGCCCGATGATGGCAAGTGAGATCTTGCCGAAACGTTGCAATAACATCTCCATGCTATATACACGGGAAAATCCACGAAGCCAGCAATGCCAGCATATATATATATGCTGGCATTGCTGTCTGGATGGTCTCTAGCGATGAGCCGATAGGCAGTAAGGGAAACAGTATGTAAAAATTGAATAAATAAATGTTGGGCTTGCACATTGTAGATTTTATATGGTTAAAAAATAATTTTGCATTTCATTTGGCAGCAAACTATCACCTAGTACAGTTCTTTCTTACACAGTGTAATCTACCCAAATTAAGTTTTCCATGAAGATGCAGCATTCTACATGGGCTGCATCGTCTGGGGTAACCTACATTTTATAGATCAGGGGTAGTCAACCTTTTTATACCTACCGCCCACTTTTATATCTCTGTTAGTAGTAAAATTTTCTAACTGCCCACTGGTTCCACAGTAATGCTAATTTAGTGGTCGTCAATTAAATTAAAAAAAAGGAAAGTGCTTCAGTATCGGACAAAACCCCTGCCACCCACCATGAAAGCTGGAACGTCCACTAGAGGGCAGTGGGGACCAGGTTGACTACCACTGTTATAGATGGTGACTGTGAAGTTAACAGTATGTCAATTGCTATAAGAAATCTGTACTGTCCCAAAATTGCACAGTGTGCACAGGGTTAGGGTTAGGGTTAGGGTTAGGGTTAGGGTTCCTTATTACAGAATCACACAAAATGGCTTCTGGAGCAGTGCTATATTGTGCACTTAAGTTTTCAGAGGGTATGTAACTTTACACAAAATAGGTAATTTCTCTAGTTCTCTGTGTTTTATTCCATTAACTTTTCTAAAAAAGTCTTTTCCAATGTTCTTATTGACTCTGTAAATAACTTAAAAGTAGCCCTTTAAAAATGGATGTTTTGATATTTAGGAGCCGAAACTTTCCACAGAACTTCGATGTGCCTTCCAACAAAATCTAGTATATTGGCTTCACCCATTCTTCCCATGGCTACCGCTTTTTCCTCGGATTGGAGCTGACAGAAAAATGGTTGGAAAAAGTCATCCTTGTGCCTTTAATGAAGAACTCCAACAAATGTTCATGAGCGAATGGTAAGTTGAAGTTCTTGGAAATATAAAAAGCTAAGCATAGAAATCTTTCTCCTAACCAAAATCTGCTTGGCTTCAGACACTTAAGAGCCGAGCCATGCTGTGGGAGGAAAGAGAGATTTATTTTCCTAGTTCTTATGCTTTTATGCCTCTTAAAAAGTATTTACTAATTACTAATGTGGCTTTTTGTAAAAGGTAATTCTGTGATTCTTGTGCACACTTGTAGAACATATTACTGGTTTAGGTTCTATAGATCAGGGGTCCCCAACCTTTGCAACTTTAAGTCTGAAGGACTTCAGCTCCCAGAATTCTGGGAGCTGAAGTCCTTCAGACTTAAAGTTGCAAAGGTTGGGGACCCCTGCTATAGATAGCTGCCCTTGTCTGATGCAAAATTTGACTGTAGGCAACTGTGTGTCCATCTAGATCAGCAGATGTTACGCCTCTGCTCTGTGAGATACAATGGCCACAAGTTTGCTTCTGGGTTCAATTCAGAGTGCTAGTTATGACCTACAAAGTCCTTCGTGGCATGGGATTGGATTATTTGAGGGGCTGCCTCTCCCCAATCACATGTGGTAGAAATCATGACATGAGCATCGTTGTGGGCGCTCGGGGCCCCTCACGTAAGCCTCATTGCAGGCGCTCGCAGCTCCACTTGTGCGAGCGTCGCCGTGAATGTTATAGGCGCTCAAGCACAATCGCACATGCTGTTTCCCCTTCCACAAAATCATCCCTCTTTCCCCCCCCTTCCCCCGCTCCGGGCCGCCAACCTGGAAATGTTGGGGAACTCTGCTTTACAGTCCTCTCTAAGCAGGTTACAGAACCTCTGGCAGTCGGCAGTCAGCATTAGCTGCAGAATTAGCCTGCAATACTGCAGTCTAACCACTGTGCCATGATCAGTTTCTCTATCCGTAGCCATTAGATTAAATTAGGCTTTTCTTTATTGGCAAAGAACAATTTAAGTTAATTAAGTTATTTTCCAAATGCCTATGAAACAGCTACTTAATTTTCCCATTATTTATTTATTTATTTATTTATTTATTTATTTATTTATTTATTTATTTATTTATTTATTTATTTATTTATTTATTTATTTATTTATTGAATTTCTATACTGCCCTCTCTCCCAACATGGGACTCAGGGCGGTGATGTTGAGAATAAACTGTTTTAATGTATGCAATAATTATCACATTGTTGTGTGGATTACCACTTATAGGATTTCACTTTTCCCTATTTTTACAATAGTGAAGTTGGATCAAGAAAGAGGAAAACAATAAACAGGCTGTTATAGAAAATAAAAGAAGACAAAATTAGCCAGTGAATCAATTCTTATTTTCTTCTAGCTTATTTGAATGATGTAAAAAAAAAAGAACTGTCCGTAGGTTTTTTTATTTTTTTTAAATGTTCTATATAACTGAAAAGAACCCAGAATAACATACGAAGTAGCATGAAAACTAGATAAAAACTCTGATTATTTGAATGAAATAAAGGAAGAATAACACCGGAATTGTTGTGGCTCAGCCGGCTCTGGATGAGCTGCTGCTGGACTCCTCTAGTGAGGAGTCCTATGGGTCTGCTCTAGAGGAGGAGGCCGAGAGTGAGAGAGCAGAGAGGCATCAGGAGGCACCTGGGGCTTGGAGTAGTGATGAGGATCAAACCCAGTTTATCCCTGATGTCAGGCTAAGAAGAGTCGAGAGAAGGCAGCGTCAATTACAAGCGAGACGAACCCGGAGGAGGTAATCAGTCTCAGCTGCCTAATTGACTGGCCCCTCCCAAGAGGCTTTAAAAGAAAGCCTCTGTTAAGGGAATGGTTGCAGGGAACAACATATAATTTGCAGAGTCAGAGCTTTCGTGTCTCAAGTCGTGTATACTTTCGTCAAGAAGCTTCAAGGTGAGTTCGGGCGAGCAGCCAAGAAGCAGTCAGTTTTGGTTATTAGTCTTGTTGAGGAGGGAGTCAGAACACGGAATTATGAATTCAGGTGAAATAATAGTCAGATTTGCATTATTGCTTAGAAATACATCAATGTGTCAGCTTAAAACAACTGGTTTAGGTTGTTCCCTTGTACTATACCAGGAAGTTGATCATTCTCTGTTTGTTTCTTTAATTTGCAGGACTCTCAGTTTTACCTCTCTTTATAACTTGCTGAGAGCCAAGCTATGTCCCTATTTCTATGTTTGCACTTATCAATTCACTGTACTGTTCCGTGCAGCAGGACTAGCTGGAAGTGATATGATCACTGCATTAATTTCTCCCACAACTAGAGGATTAAGGGAAGCCATGAAAAATGAAGGTAAAGAAAAGTTATGAACGATGTAAAAAAATCATGTTGTCCGTAACCAAGACATAAATCATTCTTTTTTCTTTTTATAGGTATTGAATTTGATTTACCATTTCAAGGAATTAGACAGAAGAAATCCAATGCTGCAGCTTCTCCTTTAGAAACCGAAGTTGAAAAAGATACTGAAATAATGGGCAGTGAAATTAAAGAGTATGTAATCTAGTGCTTACAGTGGCCTAATGTGCATTTCTTACAACTATTACAGTGGTGGGTTTCTGCAGGCTCGCACCTACTCGCAAGAGCCAGATGGTGAAATTTAGAGAGCCGGTGAGAGGGGGTTCCACTGGCGGACCCAGAAGTAAGTCTGGCCTGCTGCTGCTGGTAACCCAATGGGAAGGAAAGGAAGGCAGAAAGTAAGAAAGGAAAGAAAGGAAGAAAGAAAAGAAAGAAAGAAAGAAAGAAAGAAAGAAAGAAAGAAAGAAAGAAAGAAAGAAAGAAAGAAAGAAAGAAAGAAAGAAAGAAAGAAAGAAAGAAAGAAAGAATTTATCATCACAATTGAGCCCAAAATTTTGGTTGCTAAGCAAGAGCATTGTTAAATGAGTTTCACCACATTTTACAAGTTGGCCACTCCCACCCTGTCACATGACTGCCAAGCCACGCCCACAAAATAGGCCACACCTAGAGAGTAGGTTCTAAAAGAATTTGAAACCCACCACTGAACTATTAGCTCTTTTTCAGAAATTGGTAAATTTACAAGTTCTTCTATGTTTTGCTCCTCAGAGAATTGGAAGTGAGTGGTGGGGATGGCAGCGATGATGACGATGATGATGGAATTTTATGGCTGGTGGAAATGGGAATTGAAGACAAAATTAAAAAACCAGACACCATTTCTACCAAATTGTATCCTTTTAAGAGTTAAAACATTTTCCTTTAATCAATGGTTGAATTTGCATTATATTATATACAGTCTAAGTAATGTTAGGATCTGTATATAGGAATATTGTAACAGCTGTTGCTCAGGTAGGCAAAATGGCAGTGATCATTTTTCAGTTGCAGCTAGTATCTGGGTGTTTATTTATTTAGAAATTTCCTTCCTCCACCCTTTCCCTTAGAACCTGAGGTTCTGTGTCATACTTGTCCCATTTTTTCTTTCTTGGTTTTCTCAATTTCTGGGAATTCGTGACATAATTTTGTTAGTTTTTCAATAGTAAATTATTTTTTCTGGAAAGCTTTGAACTGTATACCTTCTATATAAATAAAAATGTAACAAGAGTTTGTTCAAAACCGCTACTCTCCAAAAGTACTGCACCGATCGCTTCCAAATTTTCACACAACGTTCCTTTCAAATAAGGCACCAATGATATATATATAGATAGATTTTGTAGATGTCACACCTGTGCCAGGTACATGCAACAGAAATGTTAAAAAGGTAGGTAGATGGATACAGAGAGAGCAGTGGGCCACAGGTATTGTCATCTTTTATGACATAAAATACTCTGTCCATAAGATTCAAGGAGAAATACAGTAGGTAGGTAGGTAGAGGGATAGAGAGATGGAGGGAGAAATGCAATAGGTAGGTAGGTATAGGGAGAGAGGAAGAAAGGGAGGAGGTAGGTAGGTTGGGGGTTATACGCTGGTTGTGTGTACATGTTTGTGTGTGGAGGTGTAGATCTACACACAAATTGGTTGGCCATTTAACCAGACTGGGCCACAGCAACGCGTGGCTGGGAACGGCTAGTATTAAATAGTATACTATTTAACTATTTCTATGGAAATCTTCACTTTCAGATTGCAGAAATATTTGGAATTCTTCTAAATAATAGCAAGCTTTGCTTTTACTATCCTTGCAAGCCTACTTTCACTTTTCCAGGTTTGCAAAGATAATAAAAGCATATTTAAATAACATTTATTTGGCTTATTATAATAAGTTCATATTAATCTACAATTACTATGTATGCGTGCATCTTCCTTAACTGTCTATGTAGCTACAAAGAAAAAAATGAGATAAAATTGGACCACAGACCTGAATCTGCAGTATTAGTAAAAGGGGCAAATACATTCACTCTGCTGAACTTCTTGATAAATTGTAAAAGTGTAGTGGCTTCTTCAGGTCCTCAAGCTGGCATCCCTCCAACATTGCTGTCCCCAGTTGTTTTTAGAGGTGCAACAATGCAGACACTCAAGGTAATGCATTATAATGAGATTTTATTATATATTGTACACTACAATCTATTCTAAATACTATGATAAAGTATATACACTGTCCAATTTTGGAGAAGAAAGGTAAGTTAGGATGGGTGAGGGATGTATCTATCGCTCACCAGAAGCTTCTGAATGAACATTTATTCTGGCAAAAATAAGGGATAAAGCTGAGTCTCACCAATTAATACCTCTTTCTCTGCTGTCTCATTCACTATCTGAAAATCTGCTTAGATTAGCTGGGAGACCTTTCAGAATTATGTATTATTATTATTTATTTATTTTATTAGATTTCTAGACCACCCCCTCTCCTCGGAGGGACTCGGGGCGGTGTCCAGGTAAAAATTAAAACTACTAAAACCATAATACATACAAAGTTAAAATCAAATTAAATAGTCTTCTGTACAAATTTATAAAAGTTAAAACTAGACCCATAAAACCGAATAAAATAATTTAAAATTACAGACTGGGGCGAGAAGCATGAAGTTAGGCCAAGCCGGCTAGATGGAACAGGTGAGTTTTGAGTTTCTGGCGGAAGGAGCGGAGGTCCGTGGTCGTTCTGATATCAGGGGGAAGGTCATTCCAAAGGGTCGGGCCCATCACAGAGAAGGCCCTTCCCCTGGGCGTCGCCCGCTGGCATTGCCTAGTGGACGGCACCCGGAGAAGTCCCTCTCTGTGAGAGCGAATCGGCCGAAGGGATGTATGGGGCAGGATACCATCCCGCAAATAACTAGGTCCTATGCCATGGAGTGCTTTAAAGATGATGACCAACACCTTGAAATGTAAGAGGGAGCAGAACGGACTAAAGAGTAGCCAAATAGTGGCTTTCTCCAAACTGTTTTGTAAAACGCCCTCTCAGAAAGCCCTGGCACAGGAAAATACAGGATCCAAATAGTTAAATATAACTCTTAGAAAGCATACATTATAATAATAGAATAACACTGATCCTCTTACACATTTTGCACTATTCAGCTACAACAGTTGCAAAGGTTGGAGACCCCTGGTTTAGGACACTAACATGACCTTTTAATGGTTTGTAACAGGTGCCTCCAACCTTTGCAACTTTAAGTCTGAAGTCCTTCAGACTTAAAGTTGCAAAGGTTGGAGACCCCTGGTTTGTAATGTATGCACTCTTTGCTGGCTGGAGAATTCTGGGAGCTGAAGTCCTTCAGACTTAAAGTTGCAAAGGTTGGAGACCCCTGAGCTACAAGACTGTCTCCTTTCCAGTTCTTAATTCAAGATAAGAAATTAATTTATACAGGGGCTCCTTACTTAACAATCATTCGCTCCGCAACTTTTTGAAGTTACAACATTGCTGAACAAGTTGAATTTACAAGCAGTCTTCAAAGTTGTAGCCCTTGCAGCACCACTACGGCCCTATGGTTGCAATTTGAGTGCTTGGCGATCAGCCTTCATAATATGGCAGTGCCCTGCAAGTCCCATGATTGCCACATGCAACTTTCCCTGCTGGCTGACCACAAAATCAATAGGAAAGCTGGCAGGGAGCTGCAAGCCTTTGGAAATGCCCAGGCTGTCCTCCTTTTTCCAGTTGTCCTTCTTCATCGTCAATCTGCTGATGGTCCAAACGAAGCAGCAGAGGATTAGAAGGTAGTAGAGAGGAAAATCCAGCCACTCTTGCTTCCTTGGATGCTGCCATCCCAAGACCCTGCCTGGAATGAAGCTTGTTGCTGTGGGGAAAGTGGCTGGGAGTGGTTCTGACAGGTGCACAAGGCTTTCATGGTCTGGGTCAGTCTGGAAAATACTGCACAAAGAGGTGCCATACACCTGACAGCCATCTATGCAATTGGGCTTAGGAGGAGCTGGCCGACAGCTTTCTGCCCTGCCCTTGGGCCCATCTGGATTGGGATTCATGCCCCAACCCTCCCTCCGCCACTACTCTGGCCACAGGATGCATGGGGGCAGCCGTTTTGCTCTCCTCCTCTTAGCTTCCCTGGGAGTTGATGAGGTTTGCTCCAAAGAGGGGACTTTCTTGTCTGCGGAATTTGGGCAGCCAGCTGAGCCTGTAACATTGTTTAATGATGGCAATTGGAATTGCTGAAACTGCCATAACTCAGCGGTTCTGAATTGTTTCACTTTATGATCAGGTCTGCTAGCAACTGAGTTGCCAGCCCCAATTGCCATCATTAAGTAAGAATCACCATTATTTTAGAAATGGCAAGTTGTCCTCTACTCACTTGGCAATTTGTTTCAAACAGTTTTAAACTGCTTCAAACTGAAATTATCTGTGTTTATTCAAGCACCTACGTTTTATATAAAATTGCAGGGGTTTTTAGAATTTAAAAGGAAGTGTTTTCTAGCACCAATTGGAAGATGTAGACCTGAAATATAAATGTATTTATTTTTCACATTTTTGAACCACCCATTTCTTGAAGAGGGACTGGACTGTAGTTGCTTGGTGACTTGACTTATACATTGTTTCCTACTATTGCTCACTTGTTTACTATTGCTAGTAAGAAAATAGTCTTTACTTTGTAGCAACTAAAATACTTCTTCCCAGCAGTGATTCTAACTTCTCAAACAATAACAGTCCTTCACCAAAACACAGAGTTATCTTACAGTGATGCAAAACAAATACTTCAGTCTTCAACGGCAAAAGTAAGACCAGGATTCAAATGGAATCGAAAAGGGAATGGACTGTGTTCCTGAGCTTCCTTTATGGTAGAGCTGAGAAGCACAGCCAATCAGAATTCAACACATAGTTCTTAAAGCTACATGGACTCTTTTAAGAACGTAGGCCCATATATATTGTCAACCCAATATAAGGCTAAATATCCTAACAATCCACATTAATTGGTATGCTCAGATGTAGATGCTGCTTTTTTTGGTGTAGATAGTAACCTTGCCTGGCTTAGTCAACCATCTCTGAGCACAAAGCTTTTTACCAGTAAGTCGCAAATATCAATTGCCCATGGTAAAACTCGTTTGGTAATGGGAGCATGTATACATTGCAATTAAGCATTTTTTTTCTTCCTCTTTCCTAGGCCCGAAGTATAAATGTGAGAACACAAGTCCATTCGCATTATAAAGATCTATTTAGCTTGGAGATTGCGGGCCCTATCATGCCCCATTGTCTCCATTCTTTGTCCATGCTACTGAAATCTGCTCAAAATGGAACTTTCTCAGCTACGTGTTATACGCATGAACCAACAGCTGTGTTCAACACAGTTATCAGTGGCGAGCAGCATATGAAGGTAAACTAATAAATGCATTTATTGGGGGGGGGGGGCACACTTATAGAGTTGGCCAAAAATACAACTAGTAAATAACATGTTTACGTTTCCCTCATGTAGTTAGAAGACCCACAACTTCAATTTATTCACTGCAAGATAGGCAGAGGAAAAAACTATACTGTCAGTACACCAAACTGACAATATAGCTGGTTGTCCATCCCTAAGTATAGAAGAGCTTTCTCCCTAGCTCGCTTTAATGTCTTGCCCTCAGCACTTTTGGCTTCAAGAGGCTCCTGATTAACGAGCGGCTATGCCCTTGCAACAGAGCCGAGGTTGAAACTGCGGAGCATGTCCTTCTATCTTGCCCCATGTATAACGCAGACAGATCTAAGTTACTGTCTCTCCTTGAAACCATCCCTTCTAGACTCAATGGTTGTAACTTGATGGCCCACTGCCTAGGAGATGGCTCTCCATATATCACTTTCCAGGTCTCAAAATTCTTCTTAAGAGCTGTAACCATTAGGGGAGAACGCTGTAACCTTCCTTAGTTAAGCTATTGGCGATCCATTGTTATGACATTATGATAATAATAATTATTATTATTATTATTTTTCATTGTACTACAGTATAAACGTTTCTAATATCTGACTTTTGAACAGGCTGTTGTTTTTGTTTATTCCATTTTTCACAGGAATCTTGTATCAAAGAACTTTCCAATTGTGGATTGCATCCCAACACTTTAAGTCAACTTGCTCATAATTCAACACTAGGAAAATCTTCAATACGGCTCCTAGACATGAGTGATTATCTCTACACATGGAAAACCTAAGCAACTCAATGATAATTTAAAACGGCCTATCAGGAACACTTCCTTGTGCACAATGATCAATTTTATTCATTAATAGACTTTTGTATATAGTCTGTATATTATCGCTTTGTTGTTTTTCTTAAACTTGTAACATCTGAAGTATACATTTTAAATTAAAATTTAAGAATTTGATGTAATTGTGTGGATCTAACGAAGACAGCAGGGTGAGGAAAAAATGTTGCAATACTCCCTTCTACTGTCCGTGGCTTTTTCCTTTATTATATATGTCACACTTCTTAATACAAATGCTGAGGCCTTCGGAGCATCCATACTGTGTTATACTAATAGTAGTTTACCGGATTACCCTTCAGTAAATGGCTACTATTAAATGGACTAGAAAGGCACCACAGCTTGCAGCATCATTTCAAAAATGAAGCAGATAGTAAAAATGGTAATCTCATATTTTAGGCACTGCCAAAAATCTTTCGGATGGAAAGGCTTTTAAAAATACATTTTTAGTTGTTACGTGTTCTTGCAATATCTTGAATGAGCTGTGAACAAAACAGAATTTGTTCTGTAAACTAGAATGAATGTGCAAATAAGCAAGGCGTGTTATGAATATGGACTACGGTTAAAGTATTCCTAATATTTGCAGTTCAGAGGTAGACTGAACTGGATCATTTCTTTTATATATGCTCATGGTCAGATTCTGGTTCAGGTTCTCAACTAGAAAAAAAAACTACACAATAATTCTGTTAATAGCTAACAGTTGCATACTAATTTCAGAATTACTTGGGGAGGTGTAGCATCTAAATTAATTTCTTCATTTTGAGATTAAATAGTGGGAAACTAATCTTTAAATGTGGCTATCTGATAGACATATTGTGATAAATATAGACATGATTTCACCTTCTGCCATATAATATCAACCTTTAATTAAAGGCCAACTAGAAAATAGTTCCAACTTGCTCTTAGCCACCTGTCCTTGGAAATATTCCCAATCCAAATGCATCAATAATGATTCTTTAGGTTTAAAAAATCCTATTAAATTATAAACCCTACATTACTTACTTTTTGTATTTCATATTATAACAAAATTGCAAATCGTTACTAATGACTCTTGTTCCCGTGATCAAAATGTACATTATAATATTCTGTTTAAATGGCTGGTGAGAAGTTATACAGCTTTATTTGACCAAGCGGAATACAACAACAATAGCATCATACATCCTCATCCAATTATGGCTGAATTATTTGTTTACTACAAATGTGTATAATCAACACCAGGTATTGTATATGAAATTAATTACAATTTCCTGCTTTTACGAAAACATGCAGACATTTCGTGTTGCAATTCTCATGAGTTCTGATTTACGTTCCCTTTGCATTTATATGCATTGTTCTTATACAATCATTTTCATATGACATTCCGATAAGAGAAATAATAGATGACATTATCTAGCAAAGTTGTTGGATTTTGCTTTGATTAAAAATTATTGAATTTTGGGGGTCCAATAATTATCTAACACAGGGGTCTCCAACCTTTGCAACTTTAAGTCTGAAGGACTTCAGCTCCCAGACTTCTCCAGCCAGCAAAGCTGAAGGCCTTCAGACTTAAAGTTGCAAAGGTTGGAGACCCCTGATCTAACAGTTGTAGGCTTAAAAGACTACATAGTTTTAAATAAGCATAACTGAACTTTTCCAAATCTATGGGAACTGCATTGTGCTACAAAAACTGTAAACTACCGTATTTATATTGAAGATAAAGCTAAAACGTTAAGCAAATTACAGATACTTTCAGACTCACATTAGATGTTTAGTAATTTAAGAAATGGTGGCATGACTGAGATCAATAATATACATAACTAAATGAATTAAATATATTTGCAGGTACAAAAGAAAAGCCTGAAGATGTGTGTCTGTACAGTTTTTACAATGAGATGTTGATGTATTTACAAAAGCAGAACGAAATACCTGTTATACAGAATAGAAATGTTTTGAAATGTTAAAAACAATAGTTTAGTTGTGTGAGGCACTCCTGAAGTTAGTGGTGTTTGCCAAGAGCTCCTTTGGTACTAGTCCCAATGCTTGGAGAGCCACAGTGGCTGCTGTGGCTTTAGCATGCTTCTTGTTTGGACTGACAAAACTAGGTTTATGTTCAACTCCATTGACCATCACCTATGAAGCAACAAAGAAAGGAAGAAAATAATACTTTCAAAGCGGAATTCCCTTTTTTATTGGTTTTTTTTTTTTAAGTGGGACCACCACCCTCCTCTTTGCAATATTCAGATGTCATCTGTTTTCCATTCAAGATGGCGGCGCGCTTAGGCGCCACGGCTTTGAGCTCCTGGTGTCACAGTAGAGTTAGGCAAAAACTAGTCTATACCCGCAGGGAGTTATTAAGTTATTATTAAATATTGGATCTTCTAGTCGACTCGATATTACCAGTGACTTCCAGCAGTCTCATAATATATCGAGTGACATAGTAAGACTGCCAGGCTCTCCATGGATCGTTGTTTGGCCTAGGAGGCAGCGAAGAGAGTGAAAGCAGAAGCGGGGATGCAGAGCAGGTTTGCTAGTTCGGTTTCGGAAGCAGCCTCGCAGACCAGCATTACCAAGCATTTCCTAACCAACTCCAGATCCTTTGTCCACAAAACCGATGAACTAGAGCTATGGATGGCAGCAAATAAGCTCATTCGTGACTGCTGTATGATGATCATCACAGAGACCTGGCTTCATCCACTTGTACCGGATGCGTCTGTGGAGCTAACTAACCGCACCGCACACCGCTTTGACAGAAACAACAACTCTGGTAAAAGCAAAGGTGGAGGACTGTGTATTTACACACATAATAACTGGTGTACTAACAGTAGAGTTGCTTATACACACTGTTCTGCAGACGTGGAATTCTCAACTATTTGTCGGCCATTTTATTCTACCTTTCATGTATTATAAAAGCATTTTTATATCTCTTGTGGTAATTAAAATTTACCTTAAACAGGAAATGTTTGCGATATTCAGGACGATTATCATTCACGAGTACAAATACAGGTGGAGACCATCTTCTTTTATTACAGACTTCCAGCAAAGCTGATACTGGATGTTTGCCTTAACAAGAAAAAACATATTTAAAAAAATCTTCCAGGTATACAAGGAAGACTGGTATATTTTTTATACAAACTGTTTTTTTTTTACTCTAACCAGAACAACTGTTGAGACCATTTCTCTCCTCAAATGCAAAGCAGATATCTGTTATCCCACATCTTACCTGAAAGATCTTTCCCTGTATTAAAAGGCCCATGTCTCTTTTGTGTTTTCTCTCCCACGGCAACCAAGCCTTGAAAAAAAACACCAGAATTAAATTTGTTTGTGTGCTCATTTCTTTCCTAATGCACTTGGTATTTAGTAACATTTCTATATTAAGATCACACCTTTTAAACCAACAAGTGTAAGTAAATGGAGAAACACTACTAACACTTGCAAAAAGAAAAATGCCATTTCCAATCATCACCCACGCCACTTTAACCAATAAATTCAAATCACCATAATACAATGCCTTAATCATTCTTTCCTCATATGCAAGTAATTTTAATTTCCATTAAGCTTGAGATTCATTAACAATTATCCATAGTGCATTCTTACATGACCTGCGTAGCTCTTAAAATTAACTAAACTATAAAATTACATTGGTACATTAATTGGTTCTGGGAGGCAGGATGAGTACAAAAAATAAGCACCAAACAAATGTTTCACATAAGGAATAATTTAGTGTGTCAGAAGGGAGCCAACAGCAAGTTCTAGAAGCCGTGGTGGTGCAGTGGTTAGAATGTACTGCAAGCTACTTCTGATAACTATCAGCTGCCAGCAGTTCTCGTCTCAATGGTTCAAGGTTGACTCAGCCTTCTATCCTTCCAAGGTTGGTAAAACAAGGACCCAGATTGTTATAATTCTAAGTGCTATTGTGTGTTGAGTACCAAACAATGAGTACTGGGGCAAAACTTTCATGTCAAAATGCATGAGTTTCAACACAGATGAGTACCAAGGTGTCATTGTACTTTATAAATAAAATTATTGAGATCATAACATACATCACTTATAAATCCTACACAGCTCAGGGCCAGTTAAATATTGGACTTCTGATCTCCAATTGTCTCTGCTTCCCCCACTAAAAGCAACAGAATTGCTCCAAGTCCCATCTATTCAACAGGATTATTATGCAGGACCTAGGAGTTGTACTTTGTTCCTGAGCCTGCCCTGTGGAATAGCATAACCTTGGAATCCAAATCACCCACATTCTGTTAGCCTGCAAATGGATCAGTGACTTGAATATGCCCATTGGCATTTGGGCCAGGAGGTTAAGCAAGGCGCACTAATCGTTCTGCTTGAAGCATATATTTTTTTGCACTCTAACACCATATACACACATTGTGTGTGTGTGTGTGTGAGAGAGAATATAAAAATGTAAGAACACAGAAAGCATAGAAAAATGTATACATTTGTAAAGTCATAAAATTAGGAGAGTATTTTTTCTACATAACAGTAATGGTAGCTAAAATAAAATTTTACATTTCTGGAAATCTTAGATTTCTGGTCAGACACACAAATGTAGCAGCCCATCTTGGAGCAGGCAAGAATCTGTGGTCTCACATACCAATGGAGCTGTAAGCACCACAGTAATTGTCAGTAAACTACTTAATACAGTTTAGGACAGGGATCTCCAACCTTTGCAACTTTAAGTCTGAAGGACTTCAGCTCCCAGACTTCTCCAGCCAGCTTTGTCTGGGAGCTGAAGTCCTTCAGACTTAAAGTTGCAAAGGTTGGAGACCCCTGGTTTAGGACACTAACATGACCTTTTAATGGTTTGTAACAGGTGTCTCTAACCTTTGCAACTTTAAGTCTGAAGTCCTTCAGACTTAAAGTTGCAAAGGTTGGAGACCCCTGGTTTGTAATGTATGCACTCTCAAACTGGGTTCAGCCAATCCATCCAGTTCATGCTTCCTGAGAGATTATGAAGTTCTCCTACCCCAATGTAAGAAGTGGGGACAGGGTGTTTTTTTTTCCTGTGTGCTCCCCAGGTAAATCTTTATCCCTGGAAATGTGTATGACATTCTCCTGGATGGGTTTTAGAAAAGTCAAGACACAATTGTTTCAAACAGCAGTTGACCGTTCATATTAGAATTGTAGACTGGACACTCACCTTTCCGATCCGTTTTAAAATCAACTAAAATTGGCTCCCTGTTTCCTTCTTTGTTTTTCCCCAAGCCCTCTCCTTCTCTCCATCCCATCTTCCTCATGAGTTGAGCTCCCATTCCTCCCCTAACAGGGGCAGCTCTGAGAAACTGATCCTACCCAAGCGGGGAAAAAAAGGGAAGAAAAACACCTTTGTTTAACACACTTTTAGAAAAATAGTAGACCTTTCTAATATTTTCAGTGATTGACTTCATTTGTTTCAACTTATTTTTCAGTTACAATTCAACTCAGATCTCAAAATATATGCATATCCTTCTAGAAAACCTCAATGGATTGTTTCAAATTAAAAGTATAATTAAAACAACCAAAAACTTATTTATATAAATATATTACTTACTGAGTAAAACATACTCCTTTACCAATTACATTTTCAGAAACAATCTGGGCCTTTGAAAACCAATTCCCTCACAAAACTCCTCATGCATGATAGAAGCATCTTTAAAAGAAAAAAGCTTAGCCATACAGTTCAACAGTAACACAGGACAAATGTTTGGAAATCCTTAAAAATCATACTATTAGTGAGAGTATAGCAACTGTACTAAAATGCTTTCTGCTTTATAGTTCTTTAAAAACTCCTTAAACGTTTACGTACCTAGGCCTCGATGGCTGCAGTGTTGTGAATAGTAGGGCTGGCATTGACCGTGGCAAGAAGGCAGCTACAAGGCAGATTTGGCCCTGAAACAAGTTTCCATATAGAGGGGTGAAAGTTCACAGGCTATTCTGTGAACTATCATCTCTCTTTCTGCCCCACCCAAGGACCCAACACAACAAACTGCTTGTGTAGATGTATGCGTCTATACACACACAAACATATAAGTACATACGTATATTTATGTGCCTGTGTGTGTAGTATTAGCACATCATTTTTAAAGCTTTAACATACCAACTATACATAGAAACCCCTCGGCTTTCAGTCTACATTTCAATGGCTGAAAATAGGCACTGAAAGGGAACTGAGTGTACAGTAAATAGGTTTGTTCTTCAGCACAGAAAATTATGACATACGCACACACACTGCAATAACTAATCCCTGTATTCCTGTTAAGAAAGCAAACTGTGGTGTTTCCGATAACATATGTAACATGAGTTCCTCAAGTATTAAATCAGCCCATATAATACAATTAAATAGATAATCTGTATTCCATGCAAATGAACATTACTTTGGAAAGTCTTTCTTTAGGTAAGAAAAGGCTAAATGAGGCAGACATTACCTCTCACAGAAACAGTTTGACTGGTGCAAGCCATGCAGTTTGTGTACACAGAAACATGTTAGCTGATGCCAGTTACCAACTGCTTCGAGTTGATACGCCTCTAGAATGGCTTTTACTTACTTCCATTTTCATCCTCCCCTCTCCTTGCCACGAACCTCTCATTAGAAAAGGGCAACCATGCAGAGTATGATACAAACCCCAGTCAATGTCACCCAGGGCTCCGACTCCTCTTTTGTACCTGCTTTGCAATGATAGAATGTTCATCAACAATGTCTGTTTCATCACCAATGTGTATCCAGTTCACAAAAATGCCAGGGACCCTAGTGTTTCAGGAAGGTCTTTGAGGTTGCCAGAATTTTATCAGAGACTGTCCTAATTATTGGGGGCAAAATTATAAGAAGACGTCTGGTTTGAAATGCAGGTGAGCACAATCCTAGTGTCTTTTTTTTTTTTCCCTACGAAGATGAAATATAACTTGGGAGGGTTTTAAAAAAAAACCTGAAGTACAGTATAACATTTTTGAAGAAGTACTGTTTTCTGATTGGGCATCAAGTTGGTTATAAAAGATTATCGAGTTGTAGAATTCAATGAGAGAACCCAAAAGAAAACATGTGCCAAAATCCACTGGAAAAAGAACAGTTTTTGTCTAAAATCCCCAAATCCTTTTCATCTGTAAATAAATCCTGGAGTCAAAGATTAATTGCGTACTGAAGTTTATGGTTTCTAAGGGGAATCTTAATTTTTCTTCTGTTGTTCTTGGATTGACCATTACAACTCCTGGTCAAATACTCCGGGCATTTTAATTCATGAGGTATGGATTGTTCCCAAAAGCCTTTATATCCTTGCAAATTACATCTAACAGTAGTTGATGTCAAATACAACAACACTGATTCATCTACATGAGAAAATGATATGAGCTATTTCCAGCCTTACATCCTCCAAATACTTTAAGCAAGGCCCATCTATTCCAGCCTGCACATATCTTTACTAGACAAACCACTTGTCTAGTAAAACCTAGCTAAAATAAACTGCCTGTTAAGTATATACATGTAATATGATATTTTATTTACAATGCTAAACAATCACTATCAGAAAGTACTTGAAATAACATTACATGTTGACTATGTTATTTCACAGTACGGAGGAACTAAATCTACAATACTATTAATATATTTTTCCAGTACAAAGGTACAATAAGTCAAGATTGGTTATTATTGAAATAGGCAACTATAAAGTCAACAAATGATATGGGAAACATGTAAAGGTTTTTAAATTTTGAATTATTTGTTTTGCTCTGACTCTATTGCTTCTAGGGCAATTTGTCCTTTGTGATTCTTTAAATCTCTCTAAATTAAACAAGATTTAGTGAAGTAGTAAATTTCTTGTCACTAGCTAGGGCAAGCCATTTCTTGTTCCTAGTGTAAAAAAATGCTGACAGATCTACAAATCAGTTTACAGGACAAGCAAAAGAAATCTAATAAAAGCACCTAGCAGTTAAGAACTCCTGACAGAGTAAGTATTCAACACCACTGTAATGGGAAAAAAAATGATATTCAGACTGGTGCAGGGATAGTTAGGAACGAAAGAGGTAAGAAATCACAATTTACCAGATTCATTCAATGCCAAGAAAAGCCCACACAAATGGGAACGCCAAGACCCAATCCTGGGTGCAAGGGTGAATACCTATAAGAAAAACACAGAACGGACTACAGTGAGCAGACCATGTCTGCCACTGACTATTTCTGCAAAGTTTGCAATTACTTCAGAAATGAAACTTCACTTAAACCAAGGTTAAGTATTTAAAGAATATTGTTACCAAATCAATATTTCTCACATACAGTAAACAACATTTCTTATGGCCATATGTAAGAGACAGTGGTGTTCATGATTTTTACTTCTAAATGGACACAAAAATGATGGGGAAATGGGAAGGGTGAAGTTGCCAGAGTTGCCTTTATATCTATACTTATAGCTATGAAGTAACAGCATTATGCTAAAGAAGGAGCAACAGTAAAATGAGGGGTAGGGGAAAGTAATGTGGATGGACACTGCAGCTAAACTGAGTATCACAAAAACTCACATTCACTGCTGAAACTGCTATGGGTGCTTGTGTGTATATGTGCATAGTATTTTACTATATTTGAAATGCAGAATATCAAGGCTACTCAGATGATAAAGGACTACAATAATATAGAAAAAGGAATTGCTAATGGAGCTGAAATTCTAATTTCCAATTACTGGAAATATATCTAACTCCATTCTCTTATCTGCATTCAGGGCAGACAACCCTTTTTTTTTTTTTTTTCCTAATCTGCATTCTGTAGCCACAGTGTCCACAACATCAGGAATATATCATTGAAAAATGTTTCCAGAATGCCAAAAGGCAGTTCCCGTGATTCTAATTTTTTTTCTACAGAGTTAAGAAGCCTTGCTCCGAAGCATATTAATGACAGAAATCAGATAATTACTTCCGTGGCAGAACTTATTAGCCCTTAGATGAAATCACTAATTACGTTCTTGTCTGCTTTCAAGTTGCAGATAAAATAAAGTGTATGTTTATCATTTCAGTGATCTAATACAGCAGTATCATCAGATGTTGGTTTAAGCTCCGAAGAAGGTCCCAAATCAGGAGTATTCCAACCGTTGCAAATCGGAGAAATCTACCAATCCTGTACTTAAGTGCCCCCTCCCCAATTGTTTTGTTATTTACACAAATGCTTACTTTGTTGGAAGATCTTGCATTGCTTTCAGGAGAGAGTAATATTGGCAGACACTGATTTCTGAAGTAAGGGAAGATTATTGTTATAGCATACCATTATGCTTTCTCCTATACATTTTTCACCTGGGAACTTCTGGTCGGGTTTCCTGTTCATTGTAGCAATCGTGTAAGATCAGCGCTGTCAGTCCCTCCAGATGAAATCTAGGTCCTCCTGAAGGGGGACAGAGTACTGGGACAGGGGAAGCTTCAGAAGAGCACAGCATTCAGAATATCCAAGGAACTCAACTTCCAAAAAACTCTCTTTATTCTACTTCAGAGCTCGACCTAGTAGTAATTCCTTAAAACACCAATCACGACCAGTTCTCCTAGATCTATCATGTTTATCCCATTTTCCTTCACAAGAACAGTCTATCCATTTTCTTGGTTGATGAAAAATGTAAATTAACTTTTTGTATTCCGACTTTTCTTTTTGGAGTAGGCAATAACTGACAATATGAATTTGGTTACCATTCTAAACTAAAAGACTATTTTTTATAATAACAACGGGACACTGTCTGAAAATCAAGTGAGATTTAGTTTCATTTGTTTTAAGGCTGTGCTCCTAAACACCTTTAGTTATTGAGTGAATCTCAAAAATATGGTGGAAAAAGGACTGCTATTTGAGACTGGACAATTAGTATTGTTTTCTTTCTATTTTGGCCTAATATTTAACAAATACCCTCTTCAAGAAATCACCATATATGTGATTCAAAGAGCAAATAAATACAGTAAGCCTAAAAAGAAATGTGTTGCACATGTACTGTGAAGAATTTAATATTTTTGTATTTGTGAACTGATTACATCATTGATAATGCAAACAGACTAAAGTTGTTCTTTCTTCAAAAATATCAAAAACCCTAATACCCAAACATTTTAAATTACATTGCTTAAAATTCAAGCAAATCAAAACACAAATTGCTTTTTTAAAGTGGCTTGCTTTCTACAACATAAAGCACATTAACAAACATAACCCTCTGCGTATCCTTCTTATTTTTAAGTGATTCTTAAATTTCAATGTAAGTTTTCTTTAAAGCTTGATACAATGTAGACTTAACATTTCATTTCTCAGAAAAATTACCAATAATTTACCAGAGTCACCTGACATATCCAACAACTGTTCTTTTAAGAAAATGGGGGATATTTATTATATGTAATAATAGTGAATTAATTTGTTTTTCATATGATTTTACTTGCAAAGAAATTAATAGCCCAATCATATGCAACATTCAAGTCCTACTTAGTGTCAAATGGTCTTATTTGCAAGAAAGAAAGCTTATCTTGACAACTGAACTTAAATGTTGTAAGAAAGACTTTTCATTTAGGAATTCTGTATGCATATAGGCTGTATCTAACATTTTGTATAGATTTTGCCATCTTTCTTACTTCATTCAAGAAACCAACATTTTCTGGGAATACAATTGAAAGCTCTCACATAAAGAATATTTAGGTATATTATACACTCAACAAAATCTAAAAGTTACTGCTTCAAGCTACTTTTGATTTGCCTATTAATTGGAGAGAGGGGGGAAATAATCATTCTTACAAGGAGACAGCTCCAATAACATAAGAGTAATTTCTTATATACCTAGCCCTCTATGGGTAAAAACGTGGAGACGTACAATACCATAGAAGTCTTATCTCATAATTCTCTGAGAAATCTTCTACAAAACTATCTTCAGACCAAAGGTGATAGAAATCACACAATATCAATTCACAAACAGAATTGCAAGAGCTTTATCTCCATCTATTTGTACATCCAACAAACACTTATTTAAAAAAAAGTAATAGTAACATACTACCTACTCTGTATCAGGCTCCAATAACTATTCTACTCAAGTAGTGAATAATTGCCTGAGACTTGTACGAGATGAAGGAAAAAAGCAATATTATATCTGATTCCCCTAACACAGGGGTCTGCAAAGTTGGCTCTTTTAAGACGGGTGGACTTCAACTCCCAGAATCCCCCAGCCAGCATAGCTGGCTGGGGGATTCTGGGAGTTGAAGTCCACCCGTCTTAAAAGAGCCAACTTTGCAGACCCCTGCCCTAACAGACTATATTATATAAGAGAGATTTATAATCCAAAGCATATAATATAAAGATTATTATAGGTATGAGAGACCTGAACAAAATGCTTGGGGTTAAGAAAATTAAGAGTCAATTTCTCCTATATTAGAATCCTAAAAAACAGAAGCAGTATCAGCTACATTTATGTACACTACATGCATTAATTTCAAAGCTTCAACCTTCTGTGAAGCATGGCTATGAACAGCCCTCAGCAGTCAACAATTTGAAATAGCTGGGTAGAGCTATTTAAGTAGTTCCAAAATGTTCACTGCTTAAAAAAAAGATATGCCTAGATGTGTCACTCAGGCATCTTGTAAAAAGCAAAGGAAAAAGGTTATTGCAAGATCTTCTGGGATGTCATGATTCAAGATTTTTCCATTTTTTTCAGATGTCATTAAAATTAGCATGTCCCAATTAGATACTCTGCCAATTATATTATAGAAAGTATGGCCTTTTTTGTGAACTGTACATGAATGCTGAATACCAGACATATAATGGAAGTGAACTTTTTGTTAAAATGGCTGCTGTAAGTTAATCATTACCAACAATTCTCCACTTTTATTTCATAGAGAAAACCCTTTCATGAGGAAATATTTACATATAGTGTATTTACAGTACTTCCCATATATTTTAATTACAAAAGTGTAAAAGTATATTATACATTTTATCAACAAACACAAATATAAACTCTGGTTACTGTATCTAAATGCACTGATTCATCTACAATGCTTTTAAAAAAACAAGCAGGGTCCCACTAATAGGGCTTTGAAAAAAGCCAATCAGAATTAAACAATCATAAAATTAATTGATAGATCAGCAAGCATGACAAATATATAAATAATTGTTTATTCAGACTGTAAAAATGTACTTGCCAAGCATATAATCCCACTACATAAGGGTCTTTTGAACATTCCAAAACTGTAAATCAGGGGTGTCCAAACTTGGGAACTTTAAGACTTGTGGACTTCAACTCCCAGAATTCCCCAGCCAGCTATGCTGGCTGGGGAATTCTGGGAGTTGAAGTCCACAAGTCTTAAAGTTCCCAAGTTTGGACACCCCTGCTGTAAATCGTCAAACGATAGTTCCTACAAACTTAGAAGCACCTTTATGATTTCAGCTATAGAAACAGCAGATGCAATATATGCTCTGTGAGCAGATCAGGATCAGTCATATAAAATTCAACTGCTAAAACTATCCAAACCATCTTTATTTTCATTATCTTTGCATTATTTCTGAGCAACTAGTAAATGCAAATAAATGTGTGTTAGCTCTGCCACTGCCCTATTAATATGCACAACCATATTCTGCAGACAAAGAAAAAAAAAAACCTCTCTTCTCAATTTGCAAAGACTACCTGTCTACTTTCATCAACTTGTCTTCTACTGATGTCCCCATCAAGTATGGGCCATTGTTCTTAGGATTTAATAAAGATAACGATAATAACTTCTAAATGTTGCCTTTGCAATCTAGAAAATCCTAGAATCTTCTCCTAAGAGCCAAGAATACTGTTAATTCAGGCCAGAGTTAGGCAAACTCCACTTTCAAAGATATGCACAACAGAAGCAAGCAAGTGAATTTTTACAGCCATATTGACCATTGAGTTTCTATCCAAATTGTACTGAAATCAGCATCAAGACTAAGCTTAAACTAATAGAAAAGCCCATAGAATTGGAACCACATTTCAAGACAATTTCAGCACAAAGTAACAGTAACCCTAGGAGAAATTAAAACAGTTATTTCTAAACAGGTGAGCACATATCAGTCTCCCAGTTTCTAAAGTCCGCCTATCAAACCAGTACTAACAGAGCTATTAAGCAGTGTAAATACAGAAGTCAAAACACATCGTGACAAAACACAAAAATAAATGTTTTTAATTTATTTTTCTGCATATATTTTAGGATGTTATTACTGTCCTAAGAGTATCAGTATCACTTCTTCCAGTGATTTCAAGGGAATTTAAAATGTTACATTTGGACTCATCTGTCTGAATATCATCTACCTTTTTAACCCACGCTTGGGGACCGCTGTTGGATAACTGTTCAGAAGTCAACACCTGTGCTCCAGTACTGCCTGTAAAATGGCCTGGTATAGAATTCAGCTCAGCCCAGGCATCAATCTGCAATTACAAAGGAGCATAATAATTAATTAAAACATTTCCAAACATTAAGAATATATCAAAATAACTTCCTCGTTGTAGTGCTTCTTGCTATATCAATTTAAACCTTGATACGTTCATTTCAAAACAATTTAAAACAATACTTTCTTGAAAACATCTCCAAGTGTTACCATTATCTTAATATTTATTTATTTATTTATTTATTTTTCACATTTATAACCCGCATCCATTTCACCACAAAGGGACTCGGGGCGGCGAACAGAGATTTAAGATCAATTATACATAAATACAAAATATTATTAAATAATAACTAAATTAAATCAATACCCTGCTTAAAATAAGTTTAAATTTAAAACCCAAATTACAATTTTGAGTTGTTATAAAATAATGGTTGTGGAGTAGATCATGCTAGGCCGGCCAGATGAAAATAATAAGTTTTTAGGTGCCGGCGAAACAAGCGGAGGTCTGTGATGGAACGGAGGTCGGGAGGTAGGCCATTCTAGAGGGTAGGGCCCACCACAGAGAAGGCCCTTCCCCTGGGAGCCGCCAACCGCCATTGTCCGGTCGACGGCACCCGGAGAAGACCCTCTCCCTGGGAGTGAGTCAGTCGAAGGGAAGTATGGGGTAGAAGACGGTCTTGAAGGTAGCTAGGCCCCGTGCCATGGAGCACCTTGAATATGGTCATCAAAACCTTGTAACGCACCCGGTAGGTCACAGGTAGCCAGTGCAGCTCGCGCAGGAGTGGTGTTATGTGGGAATGTCTTGAGATTCCCATGATCACCCACGCGGCTGCATTCTGGACCAACTGCAACCTCCGAGTGCATCTGAAGGGGAGCCCCATGTAGAGAGCGTTGCAGTAGTCCAGACGAGAAGTCATGAGTGCTTGAGTGACTGTGCGAAGGGTCTTAATATTAAAATGTTACGTTATGACTATTTGAAAAGCAATGGAACCATAGTCTTCTCTAAGGGGGAAAAAATCCCTCAGAACCTTTGAAAATGCAGAAGTTTCACTCTTTATTTTGACATAAACCTTACTCTGTACCTTAAGAGTGTGACCCTATCTTACTATTTCCTAAGGCTTTTGACTAGATATGCTACAATACAGGTAATCCTTGACTTACAACCACAATTGAGTTCAAAATTTCTGTTGTTAAGTGAGATATTTAATTTTGCCCCATTTTACAACCTTTCTTGCCACAGTTAAGTGAATCACTGCAGTTGATAAATGAGTAACATGGTTGTTACTAATTTAGTGGTTGTACGCTCCCATAGAGAGGGTCTCCTCATGGTGCCGTCGGCTAGACAATGTCGACTGGCGACACCATGAAAGTTTCCCAAAACTGAAAGGCATGGAGAGGTAGAGAAAAAGATTAGATTTTATCTCCTTTCAATTTTGCTTACTATTTCCCCCCCGCTTTTCTTTGCCTATGTTTCTATGGGAATATGTAAACAACAAAGCTTTAAAGAAACTGAAAAGTCTGAAATTAATACTTGCCAGAAATATGTAAAACTGGTAAGATTTTAAATTCCTCTGTTTTTTATAACATTTTCAAGATAAAATTGGGAAATAGAAAGAAATTATAACTTGCCCGTTCTTGTGCACGATTTAACAAGCACATTGCCTCCAGGTCAAATGTATTTTCCGTAAGTCTCTTTTGGGCTATCGTCCGTTCACTCAGTGCTGAGGAGATGTCCACGGGCTAAAAAAAATAGTAAAAACATTAGCCTTTTTCTATGTACTTAGGTAAATATTCTCCTACAGAGGAATACAAAATTTTATCTCATTGCAAGCCAATACTGTGGCCACTAGATTGGCCCATTACACTGCTGTTTTGCAAGCTGCACTGGTTGCCAGTTTGCTCCAATTCAAGGTGCTGGTTATCACGTTTAAAAGCTCTTTGTAACATGAGACCAGGTTATCAAAGGAACCATCTCACCCCAATGGGATTGGTCTGCCCCAACCACACTAGTAGAAAGGGTATGATTCCATTTGTCAAGGAATTCTGGCTGACGGGGTCCAGAAGAAAACCTTTTCTGCCGTGGCTCCTGTCCTCTGGAAAAATGCTCCCCAAGACAATCTTCCCCCTATCATTTTGGCCTTCCAAAAGGGCCTGGGGGCCTAGATCTGCCAATTGGTCTGGTGCCCCGATGAGGATGTGTCATACTGGAGGTGGTTAACTCCACTTTCATCCCCTATGTATCTTGCTCCCTTCCTTTTCAGGTTTGTTAATTTTAAGTTAATGTTAATGTTTTATCTTGTTGCATTGAGTTGGTTGAAAGCCACCTAGAGTCAAAAGGTGTTTCATGTGCCACACATGTTTATAGACACACACTCAATTTTTTTAATACATTTTCCTAGAATTAGAGTTATGATTCAAATATAGATTGTCTTGAGAAATAAGCAATATTGAAAATACTATAAATAAATTGTAGAAATAATATATATTCACAACTATATTAATAATTAACAATAGAACAAAAGCTAGCCGGTCAATGTTGAATCTGGATAGTGCACTCTGCACTACCCAAAGACGGCAGAATAGCAGATTAAAAAATGGAGAACCCACAAAATATTAAGACCTGCAAATGATTGTACAATGATTGGGGGGGGGGGGGGGGGGGGGGAGACAAACGACACAGTATCACTAGTAATATCCGTCTTAGGTGCTATTCCAAAACAGTCTAGAGTACTATTTGAACACCATCAGCATTGACAAAATCACCATCAGTAAATTGCAATAGGCAAGTCTACTTTGAACAGCTTTTATCCAGCAATACCTTTAAAGCAGGGGTCCCCAACCTTTGCTGGCTGGAGAATTCTGGGAGCTGAAGTCCTTCAGACTTAAAGTTGCAAAAGTTGGGGACCCCTGCTTTAAACCATTAAACATCTGCCTATGTCAGGTCTTGGATAAAGATGCCAACTCCAGTGTAAATATTTGACTGTAAAATCAGAAATATATATATATATATAACACAATATGTATAGCCTATTCTAATTGCCAAATTATATACATTGGGGTGATTGCTTTTTCTTATTTCTAAAAGCATACATTTTGTACAACAGAATTTATATTCCAACTTTCCTTTGGAATTTCTATCACTAAAATAATTATTTTGGCAACTGGACCGGAGTAGGAGAACAATCTAAAAGCAGCACATCGGTTCTATACTTGAGAATTGTTTGGCTTGCACGCTACATTATAATCTAATGTCTATACATTTAATGGAAGATTTTACAGCCAGGGTCTCTAGTCTCTTTCAACTTTTTACCTCCAAATTGGCTGGATCGGGAAACACATCATCCTTGTTCTCATCCTTGTTCTTCTCAACTGGAACCCATTCCCCATATGCACTATCTGCTTCTTTTTTCCTGTGTTGAGATCCTGAGGAAACTGGAAACTCTTTTGTCAGAGTTACCTGAGTTTTGGGAGCTGTTGGTTTTATTGTAGGAGTCTTTGGGAGGAGAGAAAGAAAGAATAAACAGACTTTCAATTATGAACCCACATACGACAAATACACATCTAAGTAAAGTCCTAGTCCTTGCTTGCATTGGCAAAACATGTGTGACAAACTGAACGAGCAACGAAAGTTTCCAACTTTGAAGTTTTACAATCCAGATAATTTTATCACATTTTTACCGTTTACTACTATCACAAATAATATATATATAATGTATCATTCCAAAGCCCATGATACAAAGCAAATTAAAGCTTTTTTATTTATTTTTTAGATTTTTTATACCGCGCCTATCTCCCCGAAGGGAGTCAGGGCTCACTTTTAAAATAAATGTTTCAAAAATAGGGGGGGAAAGCAGTGAAATAAATGGTGATATTTGAATTCATTCTTCATCAACTTTGTCAACAATCTGTGATGCAGAAAAAAGTCCCACTAAAAGCAGAAACAGCCTCTTTTTTCTTTTTCCGTTACACTCTCATGAGAAGAATTCTATTCAAGGAAAATCCATATAACATAAATTCATTATTATAGGAAACAAGGTTGTCTATGAGTATTTGCCATCCAAGTTATGAAAACAAATATCATAGGCAAAGACACACTTGTCTTGATCCGTTCTAAAGATTTACAGCAATAGTTTATTTAGATAATCATGGTAGGTCATACTGTAATGTAGATTACTACATTTTTCAGAGTATAAGACGCGCCTTTTCCCCCCACAAAAAAGGGTGAAAATCTGGGTGCGTCTTATACACTGAACACAGCATTTCTGGCTTCCTGAAACTCACCCCCTTCACAAAAATGGTCGTGCAGAGGGTTTGGAAGACCTGCAAAGTGCTCCGGGGGCTGGGGAGGGCAAAAATGAGTGAAAAATGGAACATTTTTTGCTGGTTTCTGCCCCCCCCCCCAAGTCCTCTCTGCAAGCCTCCCAAAGCCCCTGCATGGCCTGTTTTGCAAAAAATGGGGCCGTTTTCGCATAAAACAGGCTGGTTTTATCCCCCCCCCTGCCCCCCAGAACACTCTACAAGCCTCCAAAAGGGTATACATGCCCTGGGGTTGGGTTTTAGGAGGCATGTAGAGGGTTTAGGAGGCCTGCAGAGTGCAAAAACTTTTTTTTAAATGTACCTCTTCAAAATCTTGCTGTGTCTTATAGTCTGAAAAATACAGTAATTATGCTGTTTGTTTTCAGCCATTTATTTTTTATTTTAAAAAATAATTCTTTTCTTTTTGATATCAATATGTATTATCTTTTACTATTGCTGAAATCTCGTTTCCATCAAGATATTTTAAACTGAGTTGGCTAAACTCCTTATTTTACCCTGCTTACCATCATGTAAACCTTCTAATAATATGTCATGAATACAGTTTTAATTTTTATAACAGAACTTTGCTTAATACAATTCCAATCCAATTCCAAATCTCCAAAACAATTTTTGAGGAGTCTGGGACTTATGAGCGTATTAGAAATTCGTCTTCCCCATTCTGCTAAATCTTGTTCCATAAATTATATGAAATAAATCTAATAATCATGATCATCATCATTATTGTCATTGTACTAAAATTACAATGAAATTGGTTTTAACTTCACTGGTGCAATTACTGTGTGTTAACTAAATTTTCAGTAACCTGAAGGGAGGAATGTAATCTCTATCTTTTCATCACTTAGAACATCCACTTTTGCTTTTTAAAATGTTGGTGAAATCCATTTAAAAACCCAGAATATGCCTAAATGCTAGCTGTGGCTTATTACAAGTATTGATAATACTGTTAGTATTTGTCTGCAATTAATAAAACATTATACTTGTGCATTCCCCTTGTCAGTTAAGTATTTTGTAAAAAGTACTTAAATGAAACAAAAATGCAGCTGCAAGTGAGTTTACAATACGTACAGTTAAATTGAAGAAAATAGGTTTGGGTTCATTCAGCTTAAAGGGATGGTTAATAAAAGGATGTTCCTCCTCTTCTTCATCAGAAACATGAGGTTTATTTACAATGATATCATCTTCCTGGCTTTGGGCAATCTTCTTGCATTTCTGAAAATAAAATCAACATTATATAATATATGATGAAATAAGTATTATTAAAGGATCGGGGAGATAAATATATATAATGGCATTTCCTAAAATATGACAAGTTAAAAAAACTAGACTCAGAACAATCGTCCACTAAAACAATATAAACAAACCTGCTCTTACTGCCATTTAGAGTTACGAAGCCAGGTGATCTAGTAAATTTGAGAGCTAACCAGTTTATTTCTAGAATACAGGGATGCATAATTTTATCCCAGATAAAGAACAAAGCAATTTTATTATTCTTATCATGTAAAAGCCAGTTTGGTCTAAGGCAGAGGTCTCATTCTCGCGGCCCGCGGACCAATTGCAGCCCGCAGGATGGTATCTTGTGGCCCCCACCGTGATATGAAAGTATAACATTAGTGATATGAAAGTATAATATCCAATATAATGGAATCCCTTATGCCAGGGGTCCCCAACCTTTGCAACTTTAAGTCTGAAGGACTTCAGCTCCCAGAATTCACCTTCAATTCCTTTGATTCTTATCTACTGCCAATTTGCTTTGGCCATTAGTAGTTCAGATTCTGCCACTTTAGCAATGCAGTTATAAAGCATGATGTCATGTGACTGCATTGGTTAGTAACCAAAATCCTTGGAGTCTTATTTGCTGTTATAACCACAGGATGGTGTGGGTCATTAAATAGGAAGAGGTGAGAGTCCCTAGCATGGAGTGCAATGTGTGTGTGGGTCCTACCTGTGGATGTTAAGGAGCACAGTGAATCAGCAGGGACTGAGGTAGATTGACATGGGCCTTGGGAAGATACTAGAGTAGGTTGGTAAGTTGGTGGAGGCTGTGGTTGGGTGGGCATGTGCTACAGTTAACAGGCAGGAGCTGCTAGACCAACTAGAGCAGGGGTCTCCAACCTTTGCAACTTTAAGTCTGAAAGACTTCCGCTCCCAGCTCCCTGGCTGGAGAAGTCTGGGAGCTGAAGTCCTTCAGACTTAAAGTTGCAAGGTTGGGGACCCCTGCCTTATGCGGCCCAGCCTCACCCAGACTGCCTCCAGTGGCCCTCAGGGAAATTGAGTTTGAGACCCCTGGTCTAAGGGTTAAGGTAGCTGGCTAGAAAGTGGGAGATCATTAATTCTAGGCTACCTTTGGCACAAAGCCAGTCAGGTGACCTTGGGACTATCATCTTGTCTCAACTCTAGAAAGAAGGCAATGGTGAGCCACTTCTGAAATCTGTCAAGAAAACTTCATGATCTAATCCAGGGGTCTGCAAAGTCGGCTCTTTTAAGACTGGTGGACTTCAACTCCCAGAGTTCCCCAGCCAGCATAGCTGGCTGGGGAATTCTGGGAGTTGAAGTCCACCAGTCTTAAAAGAGCCGACTTTGCAGACCCCTGATCTAATCAGTCACCAAGAATCAATACTGACTCAAAAGCACACCCAGCCATCTACACAAATCAAGTTAAAAAAAAAAACCCAGACTTGGTTCAAGTTGCACTTATCTGTGTCCTTGTATTAGACCTAATGTTTTTCAAACAGGGCATGTTTTTTATTTTGAAAACTAAATATAGCACCAATTTTTTCATTACATCAGTGTTAAGACAGCATCAAATTCTCGATGCTCTGTTCTGTTTAAATTTTGGAATTGCCGTTTTATATTTAAAATAACCGGTTTGCACCTAAAAGTGCTTCAGATTTGACACCATGAAACACCTCTAGCTAGTTTTCATACATCGGTTTCATTTTGTTCTTCTCACCTCAGTCAGTTCCAATATTGTTTCTTTTGCTGACTTTTGAGTGACTTTCTCTTCCTTCTTCTCTGGAGTTATAACAGGCATCAGATTTGGTGGGAGTGGAACCCCAGCCTTAGCACACATTGCTGCTGCATTTGCCTTGGCTATTTCAAGTAACTGTGCCTTATCTACAAGGAAAAGGAAATTATTTACTTTTTGCCAGTCTCGTGGTGCAAACTTACAGAATTTGAATGCTGGTTTGACACTTGAACAATTGTCTACTTCTTTTCAAATATCTGTTCTAGCATTCTCACCCACCTAAGAGGCCAGTTATTAAGTCTGAGTGTTCAGTTAAAGTACAACAACGGGTGGTATAAGTTTTGAATAGAGATATTAGGCAAAATGAGAAAATAGCATGTATAAATATTTAAAAGGAAATTTATAAATTGAGGGCATTTGCTCCTGACTTGGTTATATTTTTGCAAGACCAAAAAATAATATAGAATATTTGATGAGGAAATTAAATGAGTTTGGGGGGTTTCGCAGGTTTTAAAATGAATACACAGAAAACAACAATGCTTATTAAGAATACGACCTCTCAGGATGGTGACATGTTGACTAAAAGGCTGGTTTTAAGGTTGAGAAAAAAGTGAAATACCTGGGGGGTTATATTGGTAAATAGAAACACAGAACTACTTCAAAATAACTATGTGCATCTTTAGAATAATATTGAAAAGAACTTACTGAGATGGAATAAATTGTAATTATCATTAATGGGTAGAATTTCTTTGTAATTAAGATGTTTTACCAAACATGCTTTTTATGTTTTAGGTGCTGCCATTACTTGCAACTTGCAACTGATACTCCATTTAAACAATGGCAGAGGGATATTTCCACGTTTATATGGTATATTTGGGGGGGGGGGGGGGGAAACAAAAAATTACCGTATTTTTCAGTCTATACGATGCACCAAGATTTCAAAGTGGTAAGTAAGGGGGGGGGTTTGTCCTCCCTGGCCCCCAGGAGCACTCTGCAGCTATTTTTGGCCTCCTGAAGCTCCGCCCCTGCATCACATTTGTTTTGCAAAAAATGGGCCATTTTTCACAAAAATGGGGGCATTTTTGCCTTCCTCCACCTCCCAGAAACACTCTGGGGGCTGGGGGAAGGGAAAATGGCCCATTTTTCACCAAAACGGGCATTTTTCCATTCTTCCAGCTCTGCTGAAGTCTGAAGAGTGTTTCTGGGAGGTGGAGGAAGGCAAAAATGCCCCCATTTTTGTGAAAAATGGCCCATTTTTTGCAAAACAAATGTGATGCAGGGGCGGAGCTTCAGGAGGCCAAAAATAGCTGTATTCGGTGTATAAGACACATCTTATACTCCGAAAAATACTGTAGATACAAATTACTGCAAGATGCTAAGGAAAGAGGAGGTTTGGGTTAATCAGATTTGAAATTGTATTTCAATGTTTGCTGTTTGGGTAAAAGAGTGTGGGTTAATCTTCAGTATAAGAGATTACTTGAGGCCATGAATTAAGATTTGGATGGCACAGATATTTATGGTGTGACAAGATTAAAATAAATCTCTACTTTAATAACCATTTTGTTAGGCGTGACCTCCTCCTAAGAGTTTGGAATAAATATAAAACAAGATTTTCTGTGAAGATGCCAGAATTTTTTTTTAGAAAGGAATGGTGGCAAAACCAGACTGGTGGATTTACGGTCAAATAATATCTTTTAGTTTAGTTCACTTTATTGTCACTGCACCTCGTCCAACAAAGTTTTGGTGATGTTAAAATCTAAAGAGGAATTAGAATCAGAATGACGTGTCTGCCACTGTTTTGCATATTTACAATTGAGAGGAAGATTTAAATCAGATAAAAAGAGATATGGGTTTGACTGCAAAAAATGAATTGGAAATCTTACTGCACGGTGTGGTGTTAAGCACATTATTGCTGAGGTCTATAAATTGTTATTGAATTTGAATTTGGACAATGAATATGTAAAGCATTACATTATTCAAGGGGCGAGAAACTTTGGATATAATGTAATGAACAATGGATGAAAGGTCTAAAAAGGTCTAAACTAAAATTTAAAAGGTATTTAAAATCAGATAAGTTGTCAAGAATGTATAAAGGCATTTCAAATGAATGTTGGAAATCTAAAGAAAGGGATCTTTTACCACTTATGGTAGACATGTGATAAAGCAAAGAAATATTGGAGCAAGAGTTCACATCTTAATACAGAAGATTCTCAAAGTGAATATATAGATAAAACCAGAAACTTTTATTCTGGGTTTATTGGAAAGACTTGGAAATATTTTGGAACTTTATGTTATATATGTTGACAGCTGCAAGATTATTTTACACACAATAATGAAGGACACTTTGATTCCTACAATGGATGAATGGTTGCAAAAGTTGTGGAGTTAGCAGAGATGGCCACATTGACTACTTTGATCAAAGAAAAAAATACAATTACTTTTGTTTCTACTTGGAAACTACTTCTGAACTTTGTCCTTGAGGTAGAAAAAAAAATGAAACTTTTGGCTTTTATCGATTAAATAGGTTTGTAGTTATAGAAATGGCTAGTTTATATTATGTCAAAGTATAAAGTTGAGGTTTGACGCTATTGTCTTAGTCCAGGGGTCTGCAAAGTTGGCTCTTTTAAGACTGGTGGACTTCAACTCCCAGAATTCCCCAGCCAGCATGGCTGGCTGGGGAATTCTGGGAGTTGAAGTCCACCAGTCTTAAAAGAGCCAACTTTGCAGACCCCCGTCTTAGTCTAATGCACCAAAGGGAAATCAGAAATCAACACCTTTTTTCCCCTTTGCCCTACACTTTTCCCTTCCCATTTCCCAATTTTCTTTTGTATTTTACATTTATAAATTAATAATATAGAAAAAAATAACAAAAAAAGTATAATGCCATCTAGCCAAGATATTTGAAGGCATCATATTGGCTGGGGGCGATTATAAAGGATGAAAGACTTGTTGTCAGGGTTCCAACCCTAATTAAACCATGAGCCTCAAGTTCAAGCTCAAGCCACTTATAGTAATTAATGAATTATCTTTTGTCTTCCAAGTCTTCCCACCCTTTCTGGTTATCTTGGATATTTTTCTTCCAATACTAATCAGCATCAAGATGCATATAAACGCAATGCAAAACCTAAACTGTGGAACCCAAAGGTGCTTTTTCAAAAGGCAACTGGATTTTGTTTTTCCTTAAAGATGTTTTGCTTCTCATCCAAGAAATTTCTGAAGGGCAGGGAATAAGCTTTGAATGCATTCATGATGTGAAATGAATATATGAATGCTAAAATAATCAAGATAGTTTTATGTAGCAAGAGGAAATATTGCTTACCCAAGTCAGTGAGACGTTTTGGTGATCTGCTTGAAGATCTAGACCGTCGATGATCAGGTGATTTACTAGTACTTCTTCTTCTTCCTGTAGAACATCTCAGACGGACAGGTGTCCGACTTCTGGACCGTAACCTGAGAGATATTCTATAACTGTCTCTTGAATCGGATCTTCTTCTTCTCCTCTCAGTTGATCTTGATCGATTTCTCCGAGATCGTCTATGTCTTTTCCTTGACAAAGATCGCTGTCTTGATACCGATCTTGATCTAGTCCTCCTCCGTCTTGAACGTGATTGTGAACGAGTTCGAGAGCGTGACTGTGATCTATGATCAGATTTAGATCTTGTTCTCTTCCGTGTTAATGATCGTGAACGATTTCTTCTAGACCTTGATACTGTTCTACGTCTACGAGACCTAGATTCTGGGGACTTGGAACCTTTACTTCTTGATCTTCTCAAACGTTCTTTCTCTCCTGTTTTATCTATAGATTTAGACCTAGATCTAGATTTAGATTTGTGTTGCTCAGGTGATTTTTCTCGATTATTCAAAGTTGCTTCCAAAGACTCAGTTCCATCTGTTTTCTCAAGGGACTTAGACTTTGATCTGCATTTAGAGTGTTTTCCTCTTGAGTCATCCACAGAATCTTTGTCTTTTTTTCTTTCAGAAGACTTTGATCTAGATTTTGATTTAGATCTTGGCTGATCTGATGACCTAGATCGTCCATGTCTAGAATTTAAGGTTGACTCCCTCTTTTCAACTGATTTTGTTCTGGACTTATGATCAGTAGATTTAGATCGCCTTTTTGATTTTGCTGCAGTTTCTGTGTTCTCAACAGATTTGGATCTAGATTTGCGATTATCAGAAGACCTAGAACGTCTTCTTTTTGATCTAGCTGAAGTGTCTCTTTTATCAACAGATCTGGATCTAGATTTGCGATCAGAGGACACAGAACGCCTTCGTTTCATCCTCACTGAACTGTCCCTTTTCTCAACAGATTTGGACTTTGATCTGCGGTTATCAGAAGACCTGGATTGCCTTCGCCTTATCCTCACTGAACTCTCTCTTTTGTCAACTGATCTGGATCTTGACTTACGATTATCAGAGGATCTTGATCGCCTTCGCCTTCCTCTCCCTGAAATCTCCCTTCTGTCAACAGATCTAGACCTAGATTTGTGGATTTCAGGGGTCCTTGATCTTCTCCCCCTTCTTCTCACTGAAAGCTCTCTCTTGTCATCAGGAGATCTTGACCTAGATTTGAGATTATCAGAAGATCTAGATCGCCTTCTCCGCGTTCTTACTGAAGAGTCTCTTCTATCAAAAGATTTGGATCTAGATCTACCACGATCAGAAGACTGAGATCGCCTTCGCCTTGTTCTCACAGAGGTCTCTCTTTTGTCACTTGATCGTGATCTAGATTTATGATGGTCAGAAGATCTGGAGCGCTTCCTCCTTGATCTTGTCAAAGTCTCTCTTCTATCAACTGATCTTGATCTAGATCTGCGATTGTCAGAAGACCTGGATAACCTTCGTCTTCTCCTAGCTGATTCCCTTTTTTCAACTGATCTGGATCTAGACTTGTGATCAGATGATCTGGATCGTCTACGTCTTGATCTTATTAAAATTTCTCTTCTATCGGGAGATTTAGATTTAGATTTAAGACGATCAGAGGTTCGGGAACGTCTTCGTCTAGATCTTAATGAAGTTTCTTTTTCATCTTTTTTATCAACAGATTTGGATCTAGATTTATGACGTGAAGTGGAGTGTTTTCTCTTAGAACTGGAATCATTTTTGCTTCTAGAACGTGCTCTTCTAGATACATGTCTAGAAGTAGAACGTGATCTAGATTTCTTTTTACGTTTCTTTGACTTGGAAGGAGATTTTGATCTGCTTTTTTTGGCTTTTTTTCCACTTTTACTTTTATCTTTACTTTTGCTACTTATTTTTTCACTTTTTTTGTCTTTTAAAATACTCCCTTCATTTTCCTTAACTATGTCTGAAGAATTCAGAGTAGCATCTGAATCCTGATATTTTAAAGAGTCCTGAAGAGAAACTTCCAAGTCTTTATCCTTTATTATAACCTCAGATTCAACAACTATTCCTGAATCTTTTGCCTCAATGCATTCTCCCACTTTGATGACTTCTTTCTCTGCCAAGTGCACAGGCTTTACAGCTTCCCCTGAATCTCCCAGGACAATGGTTTCCAGTCGATTCACTTCCACATTGCCTTCTGTTGTCATACAGAGAGGTTTTATAGTTGTTTGCTCCTTCGAAGAAATCTGTACATCTAAGTCTTTTCTGTTTGCCACACCTACAGTTTCTGATGTTGCTTCTGAATCTTTCATTTCCAAAGTGAACTGTGGAATTACAACTGCAGTCTTATCTTGCGTTAATATCACATGTTCTACGGTTGATTCCTGAGCTTTCTCTTCTGCCACAAATCCACTTTTTAAATTCTGTTCAATATCCTTTGTACTTGAACATTCATAAACTGATACAAAATCTTTAACAGGTTCCAGAGATGTTTCTACAATCTTTTGTTGTGGCAAATTTGAGTTTCTTTCCAAATTCTGAGTGCTTAAAGGTAACACTGATTTTGAGATTTCCTGAAAATCCATTTGCTCTTTCTCTCCTGATGTTTGTACAGCTTGGAGGTTTTTTATTTCAATTACAGACTTGCATACAGTAACTGTTTCAAAATCTTCCAGTTCTTTCATGTGTACAGATTCTGAAGCATTGTTACATTTCAATTCCATTTTATCAGTAAGTCCTGAATTTGATTTTGACTTATTAATATCTGTAGAAATGTCAGATGACTTTTTAATTAAATTGTCTAGTTCTACATTTGTATTGGTGGTCTGTATATCTGACATAGTTACACTTTCCCGAAATATTTCAGAACATTTTTCAGTTGTTTCTGGAACTATAGCTGATATATTTGATCCAGTATCTCTTGCTTTTGAAATTTGAGTAGTCATCTCTGAAATACCTATTATTTCTTCATATGTAAGACTGCCTTTTAAATCTTTGGCCACTGTGGTATCAAATTGGGGAGACTCTAAATCTTTTCTTTCCTGGTCACGTCTATATTTCAAAATTTGTTCTAGGTTTTCCATATTGCCTGAAGATAATATGTTTGAAATAGCTTTTGATAGTTGGTCTTGTGTCACTTTTTCAGATTCTGAAGCAATTTTGAATGGATGTATTCCTAGCCCATATTTAATTTCTGAAGCAGATTCCAAATTTTTTGCTTTCAAAATGTTTCCTTGTTGTATTTGTGAGTCAGAGTCAATGATTTCTAGTGGACAACTCTCTGTAGTTGTGTCAGAAGATTTGAAGCCAGTTACTCCTAAATATGTTCGAGCAGTTTTGAGCTCTGGGATGTTTGAACTGTCAGTTACTTTCAATGTAGAAACAGATTCTGAAGATGTTAATTCTGGTTTCTTTAACTGCACTGCAGTGGCCACTGGATCTTTTATTGCCGATAGCCTTTCATAGCTCATTGTTGCTCTTAAACCTTTTGGTTCAACTTTAGATCCAGACTGTGAAACATCAGCTGCATCTCTGGATTCCAATACATAAAGAGACTTAGTATATTTTTCTCTCTGACTAGCTTTAAAATTCTTCATCTCTTGTGCATCTAAAATAGTAGGGCTTTCTTTCAAATCTTGGACATCCACCATAACTTCAGGCAGAGTTGTATCAAGCTTCTCTCTCTCTTGACCTGTGATAGTTTCAGAAACTCCAGAATATTTTAATAATAATTCTGTAGGTGGTTCTGAAGTTATTCCAGAAACACTTTCTTTATCAGCAACTGATAATCTTTCTTCCATAATTTGTGTCCTTACCCCATGATTCGAAGATATAAATAGTTTCGAAACATTTGCATCATTTTCATTAGATGGCTGGACAGGTTCATCGTTCATCTTTTCTTTACCCATAAATTCTACATTTATTGACTTCTGACTTGCTTCTACCCTTTTCATATCTGTTCTGTAATTACGTTCAAAACTTTCTTCTGATACATCTGTAGATTGCACCGAGGCAAACAGAGATGTTAGAACATTTTGCTTTTCTGTTACATCCAATTCTTTAGACTTGGGAGGTATTTCTAGATCTTCAGTATCTATTATGTATAAAGGTGCTGGAGGTGTTTTCAAATGTTCATGTGTCAATCCTTCACTTCTGAGTATAGCATTTGAGTTTTGCAACTTTGGTACACTCTTTGACACTGGAAGCATTTCACTTTTTCTGGGAGTTTCTGCTGTAAATTCCACACTATCTGATGATACCACTGATTTGCATCCTGGAATGTATTCTTTAGTTTCTACACCTGCTTGAAGCAAAGGTTCTGAATCAATGTTCAAGTCTTTTATATTCATGGTTTTAGATTCTGAAATTTTTGAATCTTTCATTTGAATTTCATAAGGCTTTGGGATGGACTCTGAATTTGTTTTTGCCAAGTACACAGTTTCTGGACCATAGTCTGAAACTTTAGTTCCAGAATCAGAAGTAAGAACAATCAGATCTCTTTCTGTCAAATGCACAGGTTCTGGTGTTTCCATTAATTTTGTAGTTTCTATTTTTTCTTCCAATTTCTTGTTCTTCTGAATATTAAATTCATCTATATACAGAATCTTCGAACTTGTTCTTGCACATTTAACACCTAAATCAGGCACAGAATCTAAACATTCTTTTCTAATTTGTGTCCTTGTGTGCTCTAATTGTTCTTGCTTTTGTTCAAGAGATTCTGAAACTGATTCAAATTGTTTCATAGTAGTGCCAAATGGAAAATCATCTCTTGATTCAACCAATACTAAATTCTTCAATTTAAAAAATTCCTTAGGATCAATTGCAGCTCCCAAAGGTTTTCCAGGTTCTTTTAAGTCTTGTACTACCGCTATTCCTTTAAATGCTGGACTTGCATCAATTTCATGCAATGATTTTGAAATGAATAATGGACCTTGACTCTTACCTAATGACTTACTTTCTCCTATTTTACTGGAATTTGTTTCAATTAGTTCCTTACTTCTTGATATAAGTCCCAAATCTGTTGTATCTGAACTACTTTGGTTCTTCTTTACAGTGGAATCACAACTTTTCTGCTCTATTTCTGGCACAAAATGAGATTCGGTTTCACTTTGCTTCTGATTGGACGTACCTTCAAGTGTCTCCATGTATGTCACAGTTGGTAATGCAATTGATTTTGATGCAGTTTCCACATTTTTTACATGTTTTTGCAATGATTTTAAGTTTTCCTGTAAATCATTTGCTGCTTCAGTCACTGCTTCAGGCTCTGTACTTTTAACATATCTGATTTCCTTGGCACATGGTAGTTCAAAATTGTCAGCATTCGACTTATGCAATGATTTCAAAACTTCATCTGAATTTTTCAACTCCATACCTTCAGTTTCTGTATAAAGTTCTAGATTATGTTCTGAATAGTTTGCAAATATCATCTGCAGGGATCCTGAACCAGCATCAACATCTCTCTCTTCAGGTTCAAGACCAGTTTTGAAATCTTTTTTGTGTGCCTCCACATCTGATTGTGAAGTTTCCTTCACTATTTTAATTTCTTCTATGCACTGCAACTGTGAAGAGGAATTTTCTAAATTGTTTGCAAATATCAAAGATTCTGGAATATTTTTCAACTTCTCTGCATTCTTGTTTTCTTTATTTCTTAGATCTACATGTTTTGAACTTTCCAGATTTCGTATTTTTCCAACCTCTGTTTGTATTATTGTTTCTGAAATATTCACATCTTTTAATTGCGAAGCATTTTCAGGAACTTTCACATTAAACAGTGCCAGAGAACGTTGAATGGTTTTAGAGTTTCCTCTATTTTCTATTATAGTTTCTAATGAAGTCTCCATATAATTAATCTGTTCAGCCTTCTCAAATTCCTGGACGCATTCTAAATTCTTTGCTTTAGAAGATTCTGGAGCAGATTTCCAATTTTCTGATTCTGTTACACCATCAGATTTTGCTTTTAAATATTTTGGGTCCATTTGCGTAAACTCAGAACTAACTTCTACATTTGTTTTTTCCAATACAACTGAGAGATGTTCTTCTGAATCTATTCTAGTCATATTTTCTAACAGTGGAGCTCTTTGTAAAGCCGTTGCACCTTTTTGGATTGGAAGATATGCTGCATTTTTTTCTGATTCACTCAGTCTTGTCATGAGGGTAGCAGTTTCTTTTAATTCTTTCATCTCTTTTGGAATCTCTGTACCAAGGTTTGCTCTATTATATTTTTGTGCATCAAATTCTGAAACTTCTTGCTGAGGTTTCAGCTGAACTACCTCAGCTAGCTCAGTATCTTTTTCAGGGATTGTATGGCTAGCTTCTGGAGCAGTTTCCAAATCTTTCTGTTCGGTTCCAAACGGTTGTGGTTTGTGCAAATATTTCATTGTGGGAGTTTTCTCAGAATCGTGCACTAAATCACTTTTTCTACTGGAATGTTTAGGACTTCTTTCTGAAGCTTTCACTTTTGCAGTATTTAAAAATTCTGAAGTTGCTTCAAAATCTTTTCCTACCACCATAGCTAAAAATCCTAAAGTTGTTACTGAATCTTTAGCTTCGGCATTCGATTCCAAAGGGAGAGTCATAAATTTATAGCCAGTTGGTTCAAAAGATGTAGATACTGTTTCTTTCAAATTTTTTGAAGCCACAGACTCTGTAACAGAACTTACACATGTTACTTTCATTGCAGTAGATTCCAGCCTGGCTTCCAATTGCTCTGGTTCCCCTCTTACACAACATGGAGTACTTTCAGGAATGTTTTCTTGATCTGTTGTCTCCAACATTAACTTAGCTTGCTCTACTTCACTTATATCCGACACTCTTTCTGCAACTGTGCAAATAGCATCACTTAAATATTTATCCTCTGGGCATATATTTACAGTTACATTAGGACGGGAACTGTCTTCTTCCAATTCTTTTTCATTTGTAAGCTTGACTTCACTGACCTCCTGAATACTTATGGAAGTAGAATCTTCTTCAGATTCTAATGTATCCAGTTTGCTGGTATCTGAACTAAGCATATTATTCAACATAGTTGAGTTTAGATTTTCATACACATTTTTTTCATTAATCAAAGTAGAAACTTCTTTCAAGGTAGACTCCAAGGGTGTATCTATATCATTATCTTCACTTAAGAGAGAACCTGAATTTTCTAGATTTGAATGAGAAATAAGTTGCGGAACATCTGTTTCTTTGGCATGCTTTTTATATTTCTTCTCTTTTTTTTCCTTCTTTCGTTTTTTCTTTTTCTTTTTATCTTTATGTTTCTTGTCCTTCTTAGACTTTTTCCTTGGAATTTCATCTTGCACATCTTCAGATAAGCCTCTCTTAATGGAGCGTGAATTATTCCTTTCGATCTCATCTCCATCCCCTTTAAAAAGATATTTTGGTTAAAATTTAAAACAAAAACTGACACAAAGTTGTACGAAAATCAAAGGCTACATTTTACAAGACTAACCAACAAGCAGCTTTGCTATATTTGCTGGAATTGCCAGGTTATAGGAATCAACAAGCAACTTTTATTAAGAATACTGATAAATACCATGAATTTCCAAAGAGCTATGGTCCTATATAGGTAGTCCTCAACATACCACCATAATTGAGCCCAAAATTTCTGTTGCTAAGTGAGAAAATTGTTGTGAATTTTGCCCCATTTTACGACTTTTCCTCCCACAGTTGTTAAGTGAATCACTGCAGTTTTTTAGTAACATGGTTGTTAAATGAACCTGGTTTTCCAATTGGCTTTGCTTATCGGAAAGTCACGAACATTGATCACATGACCTTGGGACACTACAACCTTCATAAATATGAGTCGGTTGCCAATTGGCTGAATTTTGACCATGTGACCATGGAGATGCTGCAACAGTAATGAGCATGAAAAACAGTTATGTCACTTTTTTCAGTGCTGTTGCAACTTCAAATGAACTGTTGTAAGTCAAGGACTACCTGTATTTACTGATTCCTTTATAGCATATTCATTTATGCCTTAGGTTTAGGGAGTTTATCTTCACCATAAAGTGGGGCCATTTTTGCTCAAGTTCTTTTTAAATTTATATATTAATTAGATCTTGTTCTTTCTAACCTACATTTTCATCTTCTTTTGGCAGACGGACTCCAATTTTAACATATCTGGTTATTCAGCAATATGTGGACATTAGAAAAGCACAGAAGTCCCTATCGGTCTTTTGTAACACTGAAATGCTGCTTATTAACCATCAGAAAACCAAGACAACACACTTTGTTGGGGAAAAGACAACAGTTATACACCTGACATATATTAATAGAAACAGTCTTTTGTATTTTCGTGGACAGAATAACTCAAATATTTTGTTCTCTATGCCCAAAGAAAAAATCCTTATTTTTTCCCCAAACAAAGGGGAAGGTGATCCTATATCAACAACGGATAAAATGTTTGAAGGCAAAATCTTCCCTCAACTTCTTTATAGCCTGGAACTCTATTCAGAAGATTATCTCTACTATAAACTATTACAATTTAAAATATTGCTTTAGAACACATTAAGTAAACATTTATACGTATGCTACTTTAATTTATATAAATTGCAAACAATATGCAAAATTGATATAACTATTTTCTCCAAATTTCAATTTAATCCATCCTTACATACGTAGCAAATGGTACAGAAAGAGTATAAACAACACATTTTCCAAAACAGTACATTATTCTTCTCCAGAAGGCTATATTAAATGTACCCATTCTGGAGATGGCATACTATTTTGCAAGCATTATCTATTTTAAAGACATAGATATAAATAAAATTATGAACTGAACTTAAAATGTTTTTTTAATTTACCTGATTTGTACCGTGGTTCAGTACCCAACACTTCTGATAATACTTGTTCTATCTTCTGCACTAGTGAATCATTTTGAAGACTTTCTATAGATTGAATTGTATCATCTGAGGAGTTTACTTGTTCAGGTGTGTTTATTTCACCATTGTGCTGATTTCCTAGCTTTCCACTAGTCAGGAAAAAAATTTAAACATCTCAAGCTCAGACATATTTCAAGAAAATACAGTCAAATGTGCCCTATACGTTTACTACTTCAAAATTTGCACATAAACCTTATAGACCAAAACTGTATAAATATAAAAAATATTTTCACGGTGAAATTAACAAAGGAAAAGCGCTCAACAGGTAATAATCACATAAAGCTTACTACAATAAAACAATGAAGTCATAATTTATGTCAGTCAAATATATAGAACATTACATGTCCTTTGATGTATGTTACATATAATAATGTCCAATGTTCATGTTTTTAACAGATGAAACAAGAATGTCAGGCATTGTACCATACATTTACTCAGAAGACTAGATTAAAAACAGTGGGAGGACATACATTTCCTTGCAGAAAATAGTATTTACATGTGATATTTTAATCAAATTTACAATTAAGCATCTATAATAAAGCCTGCATAATCTTGAGCCCAATTTTTTTAGTATTATCTCCTACTATAGGTTGTCAAATCTTCAGTGCTATTTGTTTTTCTGTTGTTACCACTTGAAACAAAGGCACTGTATTTTTGCGTAACTATGTATATACGTTTTTCAGCCATGTGCACTGAGCTGATATAGGTAAATAAAAGCCATTTACAAATCAACATTATACAGCATAAGAAAATTGAGTGATCCTTTCAAGTGCTAACTTGTTGATAATTATATTCCTTTCCAGAATATAACATCCATTTTTTGTAGTTATCAGATATGATCTGATTATTTTTACCCTAACTAAAGTAAATCTGAGTTACATTTATTTGTTTCATGAAAATGAAAGAAATATGTATAAGAATTATTCTGTATACTGGAAAGCATTTCAATGCATATGTTCAATGGAATTTGAACACAGTTGGGATACTAATTCAAAGGCACTGATGTCATTGAAATATATGAAGATAAAGATCTACTAACATTAAAAGTAAACAGCATCAGACAATGTTTTCAAGAAAAACCAAGTATTTTAATGAAGGATTCCTCATTAAAAAGAAAAAGAAACAACAACAAAAGGGATTGATGTGTCTGATATTTGAGTATTATGTGTATGTTGTTTGTTATATATTGTCTGTGGAGTTTTATGTTTCTGTACGTTTTTTTCGTTTGGTGTTGGGTGTGCACATAAAGGAAGAGGAGGGGTCAGAAATAAAACAGTTACCGCTTAAATGCGGTTTATAAAAATAATGACATGGAATGTGAAGGGTACAGGAAATCATATAAAAAGGAAAAGGTTGGAACTTAAATTTAAAAGGGACTCTCCAGATATATTATTCTTGCAGGAAACTCATCAAAAATCTGAGGATGTTAATAGAATGAACATTAAAGGTATGCAAATTTATGAAAAATCTTTTGGGACTTCCAAAGCTAGAGGAGTTGCGATATTGATATCAAATAGGGTATACTTTGAAAAAAAACAAGTAATTAGAGATGAGGAAGGCAGATATTTAATAATTATAGGGAATATTAACGAGCAAAAAGTGACATTGGTTAATTTATATCTACCGAATGAAAAACAAAAGGGATTTTTGGACAAAATTACTAAGATTTTGGAAATAGAAAGTGAAGGGAAAGTAATTGTGGCGGGAGATTTTAACTTAATTAGGGATAGAATTGATAGTAATAATCCTACCCGCTTTAGTCAAACAAATAAAGGGGAAATTTTAAATAAATGGATGTTTCAAAACAGTGTGGTAGATGTTTGGAGGGAGTTGAAAGGCTCTGAAAGGGTGTATACCTTCTGTTCTAAGGTACATAATACTTATTCAAGGATTGATTATATTTTTGTTTCTAAAGATTTGCTGAATAAAGTAGATAGAATAGATGTGGGAATTTTTAAGGATTCTGATCATGCAGAAGTTATGATGGAAATAGATTTTAATTTTGAGAAAAAGGAAAGAGGTTGGAGATATGATGAAAAATTGTACAAAAAGGAGGAGGATAAAATATGGATATTCAAAAAATGGAAGGAAAGTTGGGAATTGAATGATAATGAAGAGGTAAAATTTGAAATTGTTTGGGATACGATGAAAGCTATATTTAGAGGAGAAAGTATTAAATTGTCAAGCAGGAAATATAGAGAATATAAAGCTAAAATTGATCAGGATACAAGACAAATTAAGATATTGGAGAACCAATTCTCACTTACGAAAGATAAAAAATGTTTGGAGGAATTGACCTTATTAAAAACTAAACTGATAGAAGAAGATATCGAATTGGTTAAAAAAAATTTAAGATATTTGAATAGGGATTTTTTTGAATTTAGTAATAAAAATTCTAGGTTATTGGCAAAGATGGCGAAAAATAAAACTCAAAAGAGAGAAATTGGTTCTCTGATAGATGAAAAAGGTACAAGGTGTTATAAGAGATTGGATAAATGTGAAGTAGCCAGGAATTTTTTTCAAAAATTATATTTAAAGAAATCAATTGATTTAGAAAAATTGAAGAATCATCTTGGAAAATATGGTATGAAAATAGATCAAACATACAAAGAGTTGATGGAAAGAGATATAACACAGGAGGAAATCAACGAAATAATACAAGAGTTAAAATTAGGGAAGACCCCAGGAGAAGATGGATTACCTGCTGAATTCTATAAAGATTTTAAAGAACTAATAATACCAAAACTGCAAAAATTATATAATGGTATTCTACATGGAGGAGAAGTCCCGATGTCATGGAATAAGACAGTAATATCTTTAATTCCTAAACCGGATAAAGATCTTGAGAGGATCGAGTCCTACCGACCTATTTCTTTAATCAACCAAGACGCTAAAATATTTACAGCAATTATAAGTAATAGATTAAACAGTTTTATAGACAAATATATAAGTTATAATCAAGTAGGGTTTGTTAAAGGTAGATATATGAGTGATATAATTAGAAGAGTATTGAATATTATAGATGTAGCAGAGAATAATGGAGATGAATTAGGTATAATATCGTTAGATATTTTTAAAGCTTTTGATTCTGTACAATGGGATACTATAAAAGTAATTATCGAGGCATTAGGCTTTGGTAATAAATTTATACATGTTATTTCAAAATTATATCAAAAAAGCAGTGCAAAGGTAAAGGTGAACGGAACAATGACGGAAGAGATTAAATTGGAAGCAGGTACGAGACAAGGGTGTCCCTTGTCTCCAACATTATTTTTGTTAGTTATGGAGGTCTTGATTAAATTGATAGAAGTAGATGAAGAGTTGGAAGGTTACAAGGGATATAAGATAAATTTATATGCGGATGACACTTTGATTATTTTGAAGGATATAGAGAAAGATTTAAAGAGGATAAATAAACATTTGATAGAATTTGAAGAAATGACAGGTTTAAAGGTAAATTGGTCAAAATCTGAATTATTAATAAATAAAGATGGTAAGGAGTGGGAGAGTATGCAAGAACAATTTGGGATAAGAGTTAAGAACACACTGAAATATTTGGGGATAACACTCTCATTTAAAGTTAGAGAATTAAAAAAAATTAATTATGAGGTGATGTTGAAGGAAGTAGAGAAAAAGATAGATAAATATAAAGAGATAAAGTTGTCTTGGTTTGGTAGAATTGCAATGTGTAAAATGATGTTGTTACCAAAGTTTAATTTTTTATTTGAGATGCTACCATTAAATTTGACAGAGAAAGATATAGAAGAATATCAGAAGAAATTGGATAAATTTTGTAATGGTGGGAAAAGACCAAGATTAATGAAGAAACTGTGGTATCAAAATCAAAAAGAGGGTGGATTGGGAATTCCCAATCTACTTAATTATTATCGGGCGTATAATATTAGAACTGTGATAAAAATACTTAAAGGTGGGGATGGTCATTGGAGAGATTTGGAGTTAAAAGATATTAAGAGATTTGGGTCTATATGGTTCCTAGATAGAGCAAAAACAAAAAAGGTAATTAATAGTTATTGGTTAAAGGGGTTGAGCAAAACTTGGAATAAATTTGTTAAAAAATTGATTCCGGATATAACGTTTTTGGGAAAGACAATTGAAAGTTGGCCGATTAAAACTAATTCAAGTCGGAACAAAGTAATTGAGGATGAAAATATAGGAAATATAGTAGATTGGTTAAAAGCTTCAGGAACTGAAAGTAGGAAGAAAAAAATAATTCAAAAACTGGAGTTAAATTGGTTTGAAAAAATACAGGTAGAAAAATGGAATATGAAGGCAAGGGGAATATGTAACATAGATAGAAGTAAAACTAAATTTGAAATTTTAGTATCTCAAATTATTAAGGATGAAGTTGGGTTAAAAGGACTTGTCAGTAAGATATACAAGATTATAAATTTTGATGGAAATCCACAAATGGTAATGAAAAGGAATTGGGAAGAAGATTTAAAGATTAAAATATTGGATTTGGATTGGAATGAGAATTGGAAGAGTCGGATTATGAAGACTTTATCTATAAGGATTAAAGAACATAATTTTAAGGTTGTTTGGAAATGGTATTGGACCCCTTTAAGATTATCACAGATAGATAAAAAAATGAGTGATAAATGTTGGAGATGTAATATGGAATTGGGAACTTACGAACATATGTGGTATAAATGTGTGAAAATTAAAAAGTTTTGGCAGCAATTGGAAACAACGATGTGTAAAATGATGAAAAGAATAATAATATTGAGACTGGAAACTATACTGTTATTGATAATTAACGAACTAGAGTTAACAAAATATGAGAAAGAACTGATTAGAATTATGATTATAATAGGTAGAATTGTAATAGCAAGATATTGGAAAATAGAGGTAAATATTAAAATAGAAGAATGGTATTGTGAAATGTGGAAATTAGCCTTAAACGATAAAATGACGTGTGATATTAAATTTAGAGAGGGGGTTTATAAAAATGATATTTTTTGGAAGACTTGGAAGCCATTTGTGGACTATGCACTTGGAACTTTGGATGTCTCGACGCCTGTACCGAGAGAACGTGGATTTTGGAGATTTTAAAGACAATAGACGACACTTGAAACCAACTCTTCCTTTTGTTTTGTACAGCACCGGGTGATATATTGTAAAAATTAAAAAACAAATAAATAAAAAAATAATAAAAAAAAAAACAATCAAACTCTAAAAAAAAAAAAAAGAAAAAGAAAAAGAAACTATTTTTAATTAATTTCCCGACATACATTGGTTATACATTTTAATGGAATCCATATGTATTTCACAAATACATGAAGTGCATGTTTTTTAATAAAACAACAACAAAGTTTTAGAGTTGCTACCTCATTCAGCCTATTTCAGTATTTCTTCCTGGCTACAATACTGAAAATCTATTTTCACAAATATATGCTGAAGAAAGTACACTTGGATCTACAATGAGTTCACTCTGCAAGTTCATATTCTTTGGAAGTTCAAATTATGTTTAATGAAACCACTTAGGGTAGAAATCTCAATATTACTTCTTCATTCACAAATAGAGTGCTGATTTAGTTAGCAAAACTGGCTCCAAAACCTAGAACATATTTACATTTAAGCTACTGTCTTCCAAAGAACAGAATTTAAGACAGTAAACTGCAGGCACAATTAAAATGTAAACATTTGTTTACTGCTATAGAAGTCAATTTCCAATTTGCATCTTTTGTTGCAATTGCCAAATTATAAAATTTAAAGAATATCTATATCCTTTATACTAGCTTATTGACGAAACGTCTTGGCAAAACTCTCTTGTATTAAGAATACTTTCTTCTGACATGTGGCATTTTATTTACTGCCTCTATAATCGGAATTTGGTGTTTTAAAACAATTAGCATTGCCAAAGAAACCCCTATTATCCATCTTGTCCAATAGATCTACTTCAGTATCATATACAGTAGTAATAATGAAGCAAATACAAGTAAATAAAATAAAAATAGAGGCAAATTTGGTCTAGTGAGTAAGGCACCAGGCTAGAAAACAGAAGACTTGAGTTCTAGTCCTGCCTTAGACATGAAAGTAAGCCAAGTGACTTGGGACCACCACTCCTAGAAAGATGGTAATGGGGAGCCACTTCTGAACTCTTGTCTCAAGGACTCCAGTCAGTCACCAGGAGCCAACACTGATTCTATGATAACTAAGTTTCATCAATAAAGAATTATCTATTTTAAATGTTATAAGCAATCCAATAGGTAAAATCAGTTGGATAATCTTTCGTTGATATTCTTAAGCATGATATAGCTTCATAACCATTTTAAAAATGTTTAATTTTACTTTCAAATAATCACACATTTCCAAAAAAAAAATTCAAAAAGACATTCTTGGCCTATTGATTTCAAGCTATTCTTTAAAAGAGTACAGGGTCTACAATTTTCTACGAACAGTAAACTGCATTTATCAGTGTATTTCCATGGAACTCTCGTCCCTTTCTCTTTCCCGGGCAAGGATACCAAATAAGCACCTTTCTTGAACGCGTCAACTTTTTAAAACACTCGACGATGTGCGGTAATTTGGGAGGCGGGGGAGGAGCCGCGGGTAGGAGGCAATTAGATCGTCCCAGGGTTTAAAATCCGCTTTCAAGCTCTGAAATCCACTGAATACTTCCAACGATCCGATTTCGACATTTCCAAATAACGAAGGATTGACCTTCTTTGCGGCGCCAATCCAACTACCAGGCCGCATATGTCGGCTTCTCTCTTTCCAACCTTCTGACTCCGCTCCCCGCACCCTTTCCGTCTTAGGGAGGCCCAATTTCTCTCCCGTACTTTCCCGTGACTAATTCAAATCGATGCTCCGACTAAACTTGCCCTCGGCCTCGTTCTCGCCCAGCTGTATCCCCCCCCTCGATGCCCCTTCCGGTCTCTCGGGCAACCCCTCCCCCACTCCATCCGCTTCATCCGTTACTCCGCGTACCGACCGACCGAATCTACCTGCTTCCCAGGCAATATAAAGCCCGCTCCTCTTCCGATTTACCTGCCGAATTGCTGCTCCTGGATCTCCCGGAACTTGGTAACGACGAAAGAACGAAAAATTTGCTCGATGTTAGTCGCCATGACAGCCTTTGCGCGGCACAAACCCCCTCTCTGTCCTCGAGACGCAGATCCGCCTGCGCTCTACAATTGCAACGCCGGAAGAAGATGCCGCTCTTTCCTGCCTCTTCCTTTTAACTTCTGCGTTCTCTGATTGCTTGCTTTGAGGCCGGAGGTGGGGACTGAAGCCGTCTGCGTGCGGACGCTCTGTCCTCGATGGTAGCCATAGAGTCCCGAACCGCCGACTTCCCCACAGCCTTTGCTGTTTTCTTTTTTTATTGGCTGCAACCGGCAGTTATTGTTCCGTGGGAACTATATATTCTAGGAAGGGAGAAACGTATAGACGATTATAACGGTGACTTCCTAGGTTAAAATTTAATTTTTTTGATGGTGGAAGTCACTTCGTGGGCGCCCCCTCAGCTTTAAACCTTGACTGAATTAAACGGTGTGTCCCGTGTCCCCCCCCCCCCTCTCCCAGTCCCAAAGGTTCATGCCAGGCGGTGCTCGGGGCTTGGAAGAGCTTCGTTTTACCGTTGCCTCGCTGTGCACAGCGGCCATATTGCGGCTGCGCTTCAAGGCGAGGCGGCTGCGCTTCAAGGCGAGGCGACTGCTTATCGCTGGCAGTCAGGAGAGCTCGGCTCGGCGAGGAAGTGGGAGCTTGTGTGGCTTCGGGGGAGGGGGGGGGGTTAGAACGGCTGGTTACCTGTCCCGGGAAGGGAACATATCGAGACTCTCCTAAATAATATTGCTGGGAAAGGTTCAAGAAAGTAGTTTGGAAAGTAGCCCGGTATGGTGGACTGCTTGTCATGGCCCGACAAGCACAAAAATATCTGCGTTACATTTACATAACTGCATAGTTTCCTCCGCTTAATCTCTGGTGCGCAGCAACTTGAAGTCAATCGGTAGCAATCCCTAAAGCGCCATTTTAAGCGTCCAAGCAACATTATCCGCTCTGCTCGCGTCGCAAGATGGTTTTAACGGAATAAGTTATAAGCCAGGAAGGGGGCAAATGAAGAATGTCATTGGTAGTTCAATGCGACATCGTGGAGTCTTTGTTTTGTCACTTTGATGTTGTGAGAAGCTAAGGAAGAAATGGACTTCTAACAAAAGCAACATTAATTTTAGCCTATTACATCATACAATAACTCAGTAACTATATCAAGGAAAGGTCAGGAGCATTTTAATTGAATTAAATGGTTACTTCAAACTATAATTCAAGGGTGGGGGTGGGTGTAAGAAAAGCCATAGCATCCGTGCTAAGAAAACAAAATACAACGTTGGGCATGCTAAAAATCCTTGGTTCACACAGTTGTTTCTCTAGACACATCTGGAGAACCTATCAGAAACACGGTTTATATTTACACAATTCTGCAATGCTTTGGTTTCATTTTAAAAAGTTGCTTTGGAATGTTAGGAGTTGGAATGCAGCAGCTGGGTGTGACTCATTAAAGCAGCTAGGTCAGGGGTGGGCAAACTTTGCAACTTTAAGTCTGAAGGACTTCAGCTCCCAGACTTGCTGGCTGGAGAAGTCTGGGAGCTGAAGTCCTTCAGACTTAAAGTTGCAAAGTTTGCCCACCCCTGAGCTAGGTGCATTTTCACTTATGGATGTTCCAAAGAACCTGTCCCACATTGAATCTAAAACATTACCCAGCCTTGTTTCTACAACTGATAGTTAAACAAGAATTTGCTACCATCAGTTATGAAGGCTGTTTTCCCTATCGCACAACACTAGAACTAGGGGGCACTCCATGAAACTTTTGGAAGCTAGACCTCAAACAAATAAGAGGAAGTACTTTTTCACCCAGAGGATCACTGGTCTATGGAACTCCCTGCCAGAAGAAGTGGTGACAGCTGTCAGCCTTGACACCTTTAAGAAAGGATTAGGCGAGTTCATGGAGAACAAGGGCATCCATGGCTATCATGATGGATGCCTAAGGACACCCTCCGGGATGGAGAGATAGGCAGGATATCTCTCAATGCCATTTGCAGGGAATCATAAGCAGGTGAAGACATCTGCTTGGGAATACCCTGAAGCAAATGGTGAGCCACTGTGTGAGACAGAATGCTGGACCAGATGGGCTGTGGCCTGTTCCAGCAAGGCTATTCTTATGTTCTTAAGGCTACCAATTTAGATTATTTCAAATGAGATTGGAAAACTTCACGAATAAAAGGCTACCAATGACTCCTAATCGGAAACAGGGAAATATACATTGAATAACACCTTAAGAACAAAAGTGGAAGGTATTAATTCCCTATTCATGCTTAAGAACTTCCGTAATTCTTGATCACTGATAGAATACTAGGTTAGGTAATCTGCCTTAATTCAGCAAGACTTATATTTTCAGCTGATGCCCCATAACTAAGCTTAGATTATGATATTCATAAATATAAAAACAATGTAAGAGCTAACTAAAATTTATCTTTAAAAATAGCATATCCAAGGTAAAATTGTGGCTGTTCTGGTTATGGTGCAGCCCAAATAATTGAGCTGAACACACTTAAAACTGAGTGGATTTTAGAAGGAGCCCTTTTTTATTCTATCATCTCTTACAATATTAGACAACACAGTATCAACAGTAGAGACCTTCAAGTTTCTGAGTTCTATAATCTTGCAGCACTTGAACACCTAACATTAGAACCATCGTTAAAAAGGCAGTTACAAAGAATGTTCTTCGGCATCAACTCAGAAAGTTCAGACTGCCCAGAAGCTGTTAATACAGTTCTACAGAGGAATGGCTGAGTCTGCAATTTGTACTTCTATAACTGTCTAGTTCAGGGGTCTGCAAAGTTGGCTCTTTTAAGACAGGTGGACTTCAATTCCCAGAATCCTGGGAGTTGAAGTCCACCCGTCTTAAAAGAGCCAACTTTGCAGACCCCTGGTCTAGTTCATTACAGCAACCAGAAAACGACAGGTGCAGACTTCAATGGATAATTAGGACTGCAGAAAAAACAATTGCAACTAACCTGCCTTCCATTCAGGACTGTATACTGCATGGGTCAGAAAGAGGGCTGAGAAAATATCTACAGACCTGTCACATCCTGGACCTAAACTGTTTCAACTCCTCTCCTCAGGACGCTGTTATAGAGCATTGCATGTAAAACAATTAGACACCAAGACTCCTCATGCCATCACTCTGCTGAACATCTAATTACCACAATACTGGTTCCGCCCCAGGCGCCTGATGGACCCGGAAAGGTCCATCAGGATGGTTCCGCCCCAGGCGCCTGATGGACCCGGAAAGGTTCCAGAGGGAGCTTGGGCCAGTACCTGTATCCCTGCCCCGCGGCTCGACTGAGGACCTAGTGGCCGCATGGTATAGTGCGGCCACGGGGGCCTTAGACCGAGTCGCGCCCTTGCGGCCTCTCATGCGGCGTCGAGTCACCCAGGCTCCTTGGTTTACCGAGGAGCTTCGGGAGATGAAACGCCGCAAGAGACGCCTAGAGAGTAGGTGGAGATCTTCTCGATCCGAAGCTGACCGAACACTAGTGAGAGACCATATTAGGACTTACCTAGTGGCGCTAAGAGTGGCCAAACGTGAGTATTGTGCCACCCTTATCGCGTCCGCGGAAAACCGCCCTGCCGCCCTGTTTGGGGTGACCCGCTCCCTCCTTCATCTGAGGCCGCGGGAAGCCCCTTTGCAGGGTCGAGCAGAGGAATTTGGAGTTTTCCTGCAGGACAAAATCACTCAGATCCGGAACGAGCTGCCCTCCACTAGTGGTCCGGTCGAGGTGCCCGGTGCTGGTCTTGAGATAACACCTTGGGAGGAGTTCGACTTTGTTACTACCGAGGATATGGACAGGTTGCGGAGGAACCTTAGAGCCACCACATGTTTATTGGACCCGTGCCCCTCCTGGCTTGTACTGGCATCCTGGGAGGTGACACGAGGCTGGCTCCAGGGTATTGTGAATTCATCTCTGAGTGAGGGGTTCTTGCCTACCGTCTTGAAAGAGGCGGTGGTGAGGCCCCTCCTCAAGAAGCCATCCCTGGACCCGGCTTTATTAGAGAACTATCGTCCCGTCTCCAACCTTCACTTTTTAGTGAAGGTTGTTGAGAGTGTGGTGGCTCAACAGTTCCCTCGACATCTGGAGGAAGTTGATTATCTAGACCCGCGCCAGTCCGGCTTCCGGCCCGGTCACAGTACCGAGACGGCATTGGTCGCATTGGTGGATGATCTCTGGAGGGCTCGGGATAGAGGTTGCTCCTCTATCCTGGTCCTGTTAGACCTCTCAGCGGCTTTTGATACCATCGACCATGGTATCTTATTGCACCGATTGGGGGGGTTGGGGTTGAGAGGCACCGTTTTACGGTGGTTCTCATCCTACCTCTCTGGTCGGTCGCAATGGGTGTTGGCAGGAGGGCAGAGGTCGGCCCCGAGGCCCCTCACATGTGGGGTTCCTCAGGGGTCGGTCCTCTCGCCACTTCTGTTCAACACCTACATGAAGCCACTGGGCGAGATCATCCGTGGTTTTGGGGTGGAGTACCATCTGTACGCTGATGATACTCAGCTGTACATATCCACCCCAAACCACCCCAACGATGCCGTCGAGGTGCTGTCCCGGTGTTTGGAGGCCGTACGGGTCTGGATGGGTAGTAACAAACTCAAGCTCAACCCGTCCAAGACCGAGTGGCTGTGGTTTCCGGCACCCCGGTTTAGCCAGATAAATCTAACACTGGCCATTGGGGGCGAACATCTTGCCCCCGTGGAGAAGGCGCGCAACTTGGGCGTCCTTCTGGATTCCCGGCTGGCCATGGATGACCATGTGGCGGCCGTGGCCAGGGGGGCGTTCTATCAGGTTCGCCTGATACGCCAGTTGCGCCCCTTACTAGACCGGGGGGCCCTTCGCACAGTCACTCAAGCGCTCGTGACATCTCGGCTGGATTACTGTAACGCTCTCTACATGGGGCTCCCCTTGAGGTGCACTCGAAGGCTGCAGTTAGTGCAGAATGCGGCCGCGCGGGTGGTTATGGGTGCCCCAAGGCAAGCCCACGTAACACCTCTCCTGCGCGAGCTGCACTGGCTGCCTGTGGCCTTTCGAGTGCGCTTCAAGGTGTTGACCACCATCTTTAAATCGCTCCATGGCTCGGGGCCTAGCTATATACGAGACCGCCTCCTGCCCCATACATCCCTTCGTCCGGTCCGCTCCCACAGAGCGGGCCTACTCCGGGTGCCGTCGGCTGGGCAATGCCGGCTGGCGACACCCAGGGGAAGAGCCTTCTCTGTGGCGGGCCCGGCCCTCTGGAACGACCTACCCCCCGACCTTCGCACTACCTCGGACCTCCGCCTCTTCCGCCAACGTCTTAAGACGTACTTATTCCAACAAGCCGGCCTAGGATAGCCCCCCGCATCTGACTTTTAAATATAAATTATAATTTGGTTACGGTTTTAATAATGGGTTTTAGCACGGGTGAATTAATTTAATATATTTTTAATTGATTGATGTATATTGTATTTATGGTTTTATATAATGCCTGTGCGCCGCCCTGGGTCCTAACAAGGAGAAGGGCGGGGTATAAATTTAATAAAATTAAAAAAAAAAAAATTTGTCTAAGGATATTTACCTATGTAGTATGGCTATATTCTTATCTTTTCTATTAACTTCTCCTATTGGTGTCTTTATGATATTATCTAGTTGTTTATATGTACATGTTATTTGTCGATTTGTATGTGATTACTGGTATATTACCTCATTTATATGTACACTGAGAGCGTATGCACAGAGACAAAACTTTCTGGGTCACGTGGAATACTACTTTCCCAGAATGGTAGATTTTCCACATACAGTAGTAGTATGATCCTTAAATTATTTATTTATTTGTTTCGATTTATATACCGCCCTATTTTCCCCAAGGGAACTCAGGGCGGTGCACAGCAAGATAAAACCCAACAACACATACAAAATATAAAAGACAATTAAATTATTGGATCTGTGCTAAAACTTAGATAATATAATTAAGGTGCTAGTTCTCATCTTTAAAGCGCTCCATGGCTCGGGACCTAGCTATCTGCGGGATCGGATCCTGCCTCACACATCCTCACGGCCGATTCGCTCCCACAGAGAGGGACTTCTCCGGGTGCCGTCCACTAGACTTTGTCAGCGGGCGACGCCCAGGGGAAGGGCCTTCTCTGTGGCGGGCCCGGCCCTCTGGAACGACCTTCCCCCCGATATTAGAACGACCACGGACCTCCGCTCCTTCCGCCTGAAATTGAAGACTCATCTTTTCCGCCTGGCCGGCCTAGGGTAGTCTCTCTCTCTATGGGTTTTTAAATGTATTTATATTTAGTGGGGATTTTTAGCTAAGGGATTTTAGCACAGGAATAAGTTTAATTTTAAAATTTAAATTTGTATGTATTCTGTATATTTATTGCTTTTATTTTCCCTGTGCACCGCCCCGAGTCCCTGTGGGGAGAGGAAGCGGTCAATAAATTCAACATTATTATTATTATTATAATATAAAAGTTAAAATCAATAAATGTCAAAATTTAAAATTATATCCTTAGTCTATGTTAGGCCGGCTAGATGAAAGAAATGTGCTTTTAACATCCGACGGAAGAGGCGTAGGTCCATGATGGTATGGATATTGGGGGGCAGATTGTTCCAGAGGGCCGGACCCACCAAAGAGAAGGCCCTTCCCCTGGGAGTCGCCAGCCGGCATTGACTCGCTGACGGCACCCTGAGGAGGCCCACTCTGAGGGAACGGACAGGTCGCAGGGAAGTATGTGGCAGGAGGTGGTGTCTCAAGTAACCAGGACCCGTGCCATGGAGCGCTTTAAAGATGGTTACTAACACCTTGAAGCGCACCCAGAAGACCACAGGCAGCCAGTGCAGCTCGCGCAGGAGAGGTGTTACATGGGAGTACCGAGATACTCCAAAAATCCCCTGCACGGCCGCATTCTGCACTAGCTGGAGTCTCCGGGTGCACCTCAAGGTGAGCCCCATGTAGAGAGCGTTACAGTAGTCCATAAATTATATTGATACAGATTTAAAAGAATATTGTGGATTATTGGACCTGTTATACAGCGTAGTTAGGAGGAAAGCAGGTTTAAAATTTAAAAAGAAACAATGTCCATGTGCTTGATAAAGGTACAAAATATTTCACATGTGGCTCATTTCTCCAAATACTGGACAAAAACCAAGAGCTTGAACATTGTAGTCTTTCCTTAGGTATGAAAACTGGTAGGGCGATTTCGAGATAATTATGCTCTCTCAGTTCTACTCGCCTCACAGGGTTGTAACTGTGGGGAGAATAAGATGTATTATATTTGCTGCCCTGAGTTCTAAAAAACTAAAACTAAATTTGTTCCAGAAAAGCAATGGTTACTTTATTTATTACATTTTTTATCCTGCCTTTATGGTTTTATAAGTAACAATAAAAGGTTAACTTTTTACTTCTCACATTTTTGGTCAATACATTAATAATACTTTCAACAATTTTATAAAACACTTAGTGAACCCTTGGGTGTGTCTGAATATTTGCATGCAGACATGTGTGCATATGCTTTATGGCAGGGGTCTCCAACCTTTGCAACTTTAAGTCTGAAGGACTTCAGCTCCCAGACTTCTCCAGCCAGCTGCTGCTGGCTGGAGAAGTCTGGGAGCTGAAGTCCTTCAGACTTAAAGTTGCAAAGGTTGGAGACCCCTGCCTTATATCAAAACATATGTTCAATACGGAAAGTTTTAACATGGTCAATATAATTTCCTATCTGATTAGTTGGAGGTCTGTGCAGCTATCACCCACATGATATTCAGAAAACTAGTGAAAGCATGGCTGTTCTCACAGGTCTTGGGACAGAGTGGTGGTTGAGTCCCTATTTATGATATTTTATCATTATTCAGACTTTGCTTTCTGGATGCGTACACTCTGTTTCTTGCTTTACATTGCTTATATTTTCAAATATAAGCCACCCAGAATTATTTGGAGTTAGGCAACACTGGCTGGAGAAGTCTGGGAGCTGAAGTCCTTCAGACTTAAAGTTGCAAAGGTTGGAGACCCCTACTTTATGGTACTGTACTATTCCCTCCTTCAAAGACTGAAATGAGCCTGGAAACAGACTGGAAACAAGTGCAAATGGAGAAGCATTAACATTTATAAACTTATTTATGGTTTAAGGCAAATTTATAAATGTTAATGCTTCTCCATTTGTACTTGTTTCCAGGCTCATTTCAGTCTTTGAAGGAGGGAATAGTACAGTATCTATTTACCTACCTATCTACCTACCTACCAACCAGTGGTGGGTTTCTGCAGGCTCGCACCTACTCGCGAGAGCCGGTTGGTAAAATTTAGAGAACCGGTGAGAGGGGGTTCCACCGGCGTACCTGGAAGTAAATCTGGCCCGCCGCTGCCAGTGACCCAACGGGAAGGAAGGAAGGAAGGAAGGAAGGAAGGAAGGAAGGAAGGAAGGAAGGAAGGAAGGAAGAATTTATTATCACAATTGAGTCCAAAATTTTGGTTGCTAAGGAAGAGCGTTGTTAAATGAGTTTCACCACATTTTAAAAGGTGGCCACTCCCACCCTGTCACATGACTGCCAAGCCACGCCCACAAAATAGGCCACACCTACAGAGTAGGTTCTAAAAAATTTGAAACCCACCACTGCTACCAACCAACCAACCAACAACCAACCAACAAAAAAATACTAGGGATTCAATAATGTTTCAACCAAAGTTTAAGTGAAAAATACTGCATATACAATGCAGTTTTGAAGTATTATTTCTGATGATATAGTATCTTCCAAACTTCCGAGGTCAGGAAAATGAGGACCCAGATTGTTGGGTGTAATATGCTGACCCAAAACAGCTTGTAACTGTAAAGCACAGTGAAGATGTATATAAGTCTAATTGCTATTGCTCCGTTTGCCACGCTCAAAGTTTGCTAGTATCTACCGATGCAAATACACTATCTTGTTGTTTTATTATTAATGTTGTTTAATCCAATTGTTTAGATTCCTATATATTCAACATCAGTTTTGAGACTTAATAAATCTGTCATCATAAAATCAGTTCTATTTCTCCTTCCCTGAGAAGGGTTAAAGTTCGCTGAAACTGCAGCATTCTGGGAGAAGTAGTTTTTCGCTGGTGGGGAACTCTATGCTCGCTGTTTAAAAGTTGTCCGGCAAAAAGTAAGTTATCGATTTTTCTTTGGGGGGAAAGAAACAAAAAGAAAACCCTAACACATGATGATGGTGTGCTTTTTTAAAAATAAATGTAATTGTCTGCTTAATGAGTTAGGAGACTAATTTTTGACCTCGTGGTCAGCGTTTGTAAATTTCTTTCTTGCTGTTTTTTTCTCCAGGTCCGAGTAGGTTCCCCCCCCCCCCCAATTTCTTCATTTAAATGATTGCGTTTTTCGTGGATTCCTTGTGCATTTTTTTTTAAGTCAACCTATAAGATTTTACAGGAATTTGAAATCTCTGTATGCAGTTTCGCAAAACTAAAAGTATTCCATTAATGCTGCATGCATGTCTGCTGCTCGTGGAGAGTCATGGCTTTATATTTTTACACAATATCGAGAAATTTAGGGTGGATATGCTGTGGTGGTGTGTGACGCGATATGCTCTGGAATCCTCTTAATAATAAGCAATGATATAGAATGGAAATAAAACCACAACAACCAAAGCTGCAGTTTTCTGGATGTTTTTTAATCCTGTAAAAAGTTGGATTGCTAACATTTAAAATCATATGGAATCTTACGCCTGATGTATACAAGTCTTTGCCTCACCTGGAAGCTGTTTTTCTTTTTCCAGATAAATCAGATTTTCCTCCCTATGTCGATAACATTGGGACTAACGAATTTCCAATAAACATGAGCAGCTGGAAATTATGGGACCATAAACCTAATCTGTGTTAGAAAGACTATCAGTACATATTTAATAATCATTCTATATAATTCTGATTTGCTATGTAAATAGGTAAGCTGTTCGTAGGCAGGAACACTTCTCTGTGAGAATCGAGTGAATCCAATGATGTCTTATTTTTCTGCATTCTGCTATGCAGCAAGCATGAGTTGAGTGATTTTGAAACAGTTTTGTTTCAGGGTTGTTTGCATTTATTGAAAATAAATTTCTCTAATTTTCATGCTAGACTGTTAATGTATGGATTTTCTTTAAAAGAAAATCATAATCATCCAGAGCTACTTCAGTTTATTGCAGTACAAATGGCTACTACAGCATTACAAAATTTCTATATTGGTCTCCCGCATTGTACTCATGGGTGTGATTTTAAAGCAAGTGTTACCAGATGTTTTCAGAAAAAAATCATAGAATGGTTGTTAGATGTGTATATTACAATAGTTGTTTTGTCAAGTTGTTACAAAGAATTTTAAAAAAATAGATTAGTTACATGAAAAAACAATTTAATAATTATAGAGATTTTTTTCTAAGTCATAGTTGTGGTGAATGGCAGGCCCAATGTAATTTTTTTCAGTGTGCAATTATTGATTTTTTAAAATTTGTTTGCTTTTATTTCTTTTGCGTCCCTAAAGTTATTTCAAAGAACATGGATTGCATTGCTTACCCTAGTTTTAGTATTATTAAACCAAGTAATATTTAATATTTCCAGTATCCCAGAGATTATTATTTGGAGAAGTATTCAATATAATTGAAGGAAGAATAACAAATGAAAACTTTATTGCAACCGGTTGACAATTTTTGTTGCTGATATCAAAGGAAATTTTATCAACAGATTCCTTTGCATTCCTTTAGCTTGAGTTTCCTTCTTTTATTGCACCACAGCTCCAATTGATTTGTCTTCTGTCAAGTTATTTTATTCACTTATACAATTTGTATATCTGCTCATAAGAAAACAAATAAGTGCAAACAGACAAAACATAAAACTGTAACATATTCAGCAGCCAAGTTAATAATAACAATAACAATAACAATAACAATAACAACAACAACAACAACAACAACAATAACAATAATAATAATAATAATAATAATAATAATAATAATAATAATAATAATAATAATAATAATAATAATTTAATTTGTAAAACCGCACCCTCTCCCCACAGGGACTCGGGGCGGTGCACAGGTAGAATAAAAACCAAATACATACAACAATTCTAAAAACAAATTAAATATAACCTGCGCTAACAGTTACCAACACTTTCAGCAAAACCAGTGAACAACTTCACATTGCAACTAGGTCCTCAGGCCTGATGACAAAGTTGTATATTCAGGGCCTTCCTAAAAGCCAGTAGGATCAGTCCCAATCTGATCTCTGGGGAGAAGGGATTATATTCCAAAGAGCAGTTGCCTCATCAGAAAAGCTGGTCTTCCTGGGTTCTATCAGATGACACTCCATAATAAGTAAGAAACACGGCATGCCTCTTCTGCCAGATTTGATGGGATTTCTAGATGTAACCGGGGGAAAGAAGTCCTTCAAGTACTCTGATCCCATGTCATATAGAGCTTTATAGATCATTACCAGCGCATTGAATTGAACCCAGAAGTATACTGACAACCAGTGTATCCCATGGGACAGAATAGTCAAATGTGCTAAACAGCGAGGTCTCATAAATGCTCACGTGGATGCATTCTGCATCAATTGCAGCTTCTAGATCTGTGATGGTGAATCTATGGCATGCCTGCCACAGGTGGCACGCCGAGCCTCCTGCGGGCACTTGAGCCATCACCCAGCTGATTTTCTAGTCCCTGCGGTGCATGCAGGAGACGTGGGGGCATGCACCGCAGGGACTAGAAAATCAGCTGGGCGATGGCTCAAGTGCCCGCAGGGGGCTCCACTCTTTTTGGTGCCAGGAGACTTCAGGGAGGGCTCCCAGAGCCCAGGAGAGGCCATTCTCGCCCTCCCTTGAAGAAAGTCTCCGGAGCCTAGGGAGGGTGAAAAAAGAGTCTCCCGGAAGTCTGGAAACAGGCTTGCTTCTGGCCTCCAAAGGAGGCTTTTTTCGTCCTCCTGGAGGCTCAAGGAAAACCTAGGGATGGCAAAAACACCCCCCAAGGTTCAAGCGCACATGCACTGGGGGTTCACGTGAGCATGCGCGGGGGGAGCAGGGCGCATTGCATTGTGGGTGTGGGCCAGTGGTGGGTTTCTGCAGGCTCGCACCTACTCGCGAGAGCCGGTTGGTGAAATTTAGAGAACCGGTGAGAAGGGGTTCCACCGGTGTACCTGGAAGTAAATCTGGCCTGCGGCTGCCAGTGAACCAACGGGAAGGGAAGGGAAGGGAAGGGAAGGAAGGAAGGAAGGAAGGAAGGAAGGAAGGAAGGAAGGAAGGAAGGAAGGAAGGAAGGAAGGATTTATCATCACAATTGAGTCCAAAATTTTGGTTGCTAAGCAAGAGTGTTTTTAAATGAGTTTCACCACATTTTAAAAGGTGACCACTTCCACCCTGTCACATGACTGCCAAGCCACACCCACAAAATAGGCCACACCTACAGAGTAGGTTCTAAAAAAATTTGAAACCCACCACTGGTGTGGGCACATATATGCTGTTACACGCACAATTTCAGCACGTGAGGACATAAAGCTTAGCCATCACTGTTCTAGATGCTCTTCATAAAGTGTGATGTCATTTGATCACATTAGTTAGTGATGGCAGTCCCTTTTGACGCCATTAAAGGAGGATTGTGCAGGTTTTCGTGAGGACTGTACATGATACGAGACAAGATGCTGAATGGATGGGTGGGTGCCACAGCAGGCAGGGGCTGTGCCACAGAGAGAACTCTGTAGTACAAGATCCCCATGCCACTTGGAGGCTCCTGGAGTGGGGGGGAATGAAAGCAGGAGCAATTTACGACTTCCTGCTAACTTCCCCATTTACCGTATTTTTCGGAGTATAAGACACACCTTTTTTCCTCTAAAAAGAGGCTGAAAATCTGGGTGCGTCTTATACATCGAATACAGCATTTTTTGCCTCCTGGAACCCCGCCCCCTTCACCAAACTGGCTGTGCCTAGACTTATGGAGGCTTCCAGAGAGCTCCTGGGGGCTGGGTAGGGCAGAAATTAGCCTAAAATGGGCCGTTTTTTGCCCCCCCAGTCCCCAGCAGCACTCTATAAGCCTCCGTAGAGCTATGCATGCAATTTATTTGACACAAAAATGGCCCATTTTCGTGATAAATGGACCGTTTGTTTGCTCATTTCTGACCCCACCCCCGTCCCCCCAGGAGCACTCTGCAAGCCCCCCCCCCCCAAGGCTATTCATGCTTTTTATTTGAAAAAAACCGCCCCGTTTTCGCGGGAGAAACAGGCCATTTTGGAGTGGTTTGCAGAGTGCAAAGGCTTTCCCCTCCCCTTTCGGAAGGCTCTTTAACTGTTTCTGTGCCAGCAGAAACAAAGTCCTAAGGTTTGTCAGCAATTTCCTTCTGCAGGACATGGATAAATACACCTGGAAACATCAACCTACCTACCTACTCTCTCTACCTACCTACCTACTGCATTTCTCTCTCTCTCTCTATTTCTCTCTCACTATCCACCTACCTACCTACACACACTCTCTCTCTCCCTCTCCCTCCCTACTGTATCTCTCTCTCTTCTCTATTTCTCTCTCATTCTTCTACCTACCTAGCTACCTACGCACACACACACTCTCTCTCCCTACTGTATTTCTCGCTGTCTTTCTATTTCTCTCTCTAGCCTTCTACCTACCTAACTACCTACACACACTCTCTCTCTCCCTACCTATCTACTGTATTTCTCTCTCTTCTCTCTTTCTATTCCTTTATCTACCTACCTACCTACACACACACTCTTCCTACCTACCTAGTGTATTTCTCTCTCTCTCTCTCTCTATCCCTTTATCTGCCTAACTACCTGCTGTATTTCTCTTTCTTTCTCTCCCTCTCTATCCCTCTATCTACCTACCTACTTTTTTTTGTAATTTGCCTGTTACAAAACCTTGGTGCGTCTTATACTCCGAAAAATAGTAGTTTGCTTGTGGGAAGCCAGCAGAGAAGGTGGCAAATGGCAATTGCTTGACCATAGTACACTGCAGCCATCATAATTGCAAGCCAATTGTCAAGGGTCTGAATTATGATCACATCACATAGCAGGGATGCTATGACATCTGCAACTTCAAGCAATGGCTTGAAGTTGTTCATCACTGTCATAATTAAGAATGATCACTGAATAAATGGCCATTAAAAGAGGACTACTCGTAGAGCCCTTTTTAAACATTGCTAAGAAGGTTTTTTCCCCCCAAAGCAATTGTTTGGAAGACATCTATAATGCAAGACAGTAGCCACAATGAATTGCTGTTTAATGTCACATTCCAATACATAGCATACAGAATAGTAGGCAACGTTGAAAAGCTCATATATGTTTTATTATTTCTGGTAATATTGATCAGGGCTGTTTGTAATACAGCATTTGTAAGACAAATGAAAGTCTTACTGCCACTGCTGTTTCACTTGCTTTAATTCATGTAGCTACATGTTGTAGACAAACATGCTTACATTGCATTCTTATGCAGGTTACTTGTGTTGGTACTTCACCCTATAGTGGAATCCAGTGTGTTTATTTTTTGTTGCTTCTTTTCACTGGAGTCCAATGAGTGTAAAATGTAGGTTGTACTGGCTTTTTGAAAATCCCAATAAGAACACATAAGCATCTGTAGCTTCTGAAGAATTTAGGTTTTAAAAATATATTGTATGGTTATCACTGGTGTGCAGTTGTGTATGTATGTAGGGAAACAACAAGAAAAAAACAGCTAAGCATCTCCAGTACTTTCCTACTAGTTTGAGGTCAAAGAAGGAATGGGGAAGGAAGAATATTCAAAGATAGTTCTAAATTTTAAAACAGGGCCCATGAATTTAAATGTTGATAACGCAATTCCGTGTCCAGGGGAATCGTAATTGTCTTTGCCTCACAGATAAATAACATGAGGAGAATAGGTGTTGGCACACATTATTTGCAGCAAAATCAAACAAACAATACAGAAAAATTCCAGGCATAGATTTTGTCCCTGGTTTAAAGAATGTGGACTAAAATATTTTGCCTTTTTCTAGATTGTTCTTCAGCTTTCTAGTTCAACCTACCACCAGGGATTCCCTGATGGTTTTTCATCCAGGTTTTAACTAGTAACTACATGTAGTCCTTGACTTACGACCACAATTGAGCCCAAGATTTCTGTTCTTAAGTGACATTTGTTAAGTGAGTTTTGCCCCATTTTACAACCTTCTTTGCCACAATTGTTAAGTGAATCACTGCAGTGGATAAGTTAGTAACACAGTTGTTAAGTGAATCTGGATTCCCCATTGACTTTGCTTGTCAGAAGGTTGCAAAAGGTGACCACCTGACCTTGGGACACAGCAACAGTCATAAATATGAACCAGTTACCAAGCATCTGAATTTTGATCAACTGATCATGGAGATGCTGCAAAGGTCATAAGTATTAAAAAAGGTCATAAGTCGCTTTTTTCAGGGCTGTTATAACTTTGAACGGTCACTAAATAAACTGTTGTAAGTCAAGGACTACCTATATAGTATTTGGATGATCTAGTCTGGGCTCAAAAGCTATCAAATGCTAAACTCAAATATGGCTGGAATCCAAAAAGTTTCATTTCATTCATTTCATTTATTAGATTTCTATCCTGCCCTATCTCCCAAAAGAGGGACTCAGGGCGGCGCACAGGGACTTAAAAACCAACAATACAAATAGTACAAATTCTACAAAATTTAAAACTACTATTAAACAATTTAACCCGTGCTAAAAAGGAGACAGATAATTTAAAACCCAAATCTAATAAAATATGGTTGTAGCAGCTATGCCAGGCCGGCCATATGGAAAAAATAGGTTTTTAAAGTCTGGCGGAAGAGGCGAAGGTCGGTGATAGTCCGGAGGTCTGGGGGGAGGTCATTCCAAAGGGCGGGACCTGCCACAGAGAAGGCTCTTCCCCTGGGCGTCGCCAGCCGGCATTCTCCAGCGGACGGCACCCTCAGGAGGCCCTCCCTGTGGGAGCGGACAGGTCGAGTGGAGGTATGCGGTAGAAGGCGGTCCTGCAAGTAACCAGGCCCACTGCCATGGAGCGCTTTAAAGATGGTCACTAAAACCTTGAAACGCACCCGGAAGGCTACCGGCAGCCAGTGCAGCTCGTGCAGGAGACGTGTTACATGGGAGTATTTTGAAACTCCCAGAATCCCCCGCGCGGCCGCACTCTGCACCAACTGGAGCCTCCGGGTGCATCTCAAGGGCAGCCCCATGTAGAGTGCATTACAGTAGTCCAGGCGCGAAATGACAAGAGCTTGAGTGAGTTGCTGCAAAAAAGACAAAAACTGGCACATCTAATGGGATCTTCTTTTTCTTTGAACTGTAAATCTCCTTTTTATCCTCCATGCTGTTCTACATTTGAATAGCATAGAATGTTGTTTAAAATACTGAGCAAACTTTTGGATGGGGAGGGGTGAAGGACAATTGTCATGGCAGTTAGCTGTAAATTAGATTATTTTCTGCTTGGTTTGGAAAGGGCATATAAATTATCAGTCGTAACCGCCCTTTCTTTTGACGCTGAACTGAACTCTTCTTTTCATTGGTTAGTTGCCTAATGTCATCAGTATGGAGCTGATCAACTTTTAGCCGAAGGCACCTCTCTATTTCTTTCCTTTTTTTGCCTGCCTTTTTGGAATTTGATATCCCTCTGCAAATTGCTACTATCACAGTAAGTATTATGCGTCATTGTTAGCTCTTAGACTCAGTTATAAGGGAGTGATTTCTTTGGTCACTATAACTAGCACTATCTTTAAAGGGTTGGATATTGTATTATAATTGTAAACACCTTTACCTGAAAGTGTCTTCCATAATTCTTTAGCACCACAGATCTTTTCAAAAAAAGATATATTGTATTATTAAATAGAAATTTTTATAGTTATTTTATAGTTATTAAATAGAAATTTTAAAAAGGGGAATTTGTACTTGTAATTTCTCTAATCAAATTACAAAATTACTTTCCACATACATTTTTTACTGCATTTTAATTATACACAGTTCTCTCTCATTTGAATTGCTCCAATTTAAAGTCCTTACAACAATTAAATAAGATGAACTTTCTTGACAATGTGCAGTTGCAAGTAATTTTAAGTTATCGCAATGTGGCCACCAACTATTGTGATTTAATCAGCAAAAGACCATCAAAAAAATCTACTTTTTTATGATAAGTGAACTCATTTCATTGCTACAATCCAGTCCCTTGGGTTTCATGTACATTGAATGACAAGTCTGAAACTGGATTTCTTAAGAAATAAAATCAACAAAATTCTATAGGATTTAATCTGATGTGTGCGTAGGATTTGTAAACTTGTAATAAAATTCCTTATATATTAATTCAGCATTATATTGTCTTAAATTGTGCAACCAATTTCTAGGAAAATATATATATGTACATATTAGGATTTCATTTACTTTATTTTTCATCTTTGCAAAGCACAGTAGTTTTTATGAATTCTGTATCAAAGTATTTTTAAACTAAACTTCAAAGGTGATCAAATGGGTAGTAAATGGCAGTCGTACAAATTAAGAATATCCAAAAGAAGCTTGGTGTTTTTTAAATATGTAGCTCTACATATCCTAATTTAGATTTTTTTTTGAAAAAAATAACTTTTCTGGAAGCTATGCAGTCTAATCTTATTCATGCCTATTTGAAAACAAATTCCTTTATTAAGTTTATTTTCAGATAACTGCACACATGTTCAGGTAGTCCTCAACATGATCGTAATTTCCACTGTAACTCATCACCTTCATAAAGTGAAGCATCTATATCAGGGATCCCCAACCTTTGCAACTTTAAGTCTGAAGGACTTCAGCTCCCAGAATTCTCCAGCCAGCAAAGCTGGCTGGAGAATTCTAGGAGCTGAAGTCCTTCAGACTTAAAGTTGCAAAGGTTGGGGACCCATGATCTATATGACTGAACCCAGTTTTATGACACTTTTGCAGCAGTCATTAAGCACATGTTTGATCATTAAGTGAATCAAACTATTCCTATGGTCATTTTTTGCTGGAAGCCAACCATAAAGGTGAGCTAGGTGCTAAATGCCCAAAATGTGGTCATGTAACTGTGGGAGTTTCTGCAGTTATTGGAACTCCAGAACCAGGTTGTAAGTAGCTTTTGGGGGTTTGTCATAACTTTGAATGGTAACGAAGTAACTAATTGTCAGTTGAGGACTACCTGTATAGACTAAAACAGTGATGGCTAACTTTTTCCAGACTGAGTGTCCAATGCGCACGCATGTGCCCAAATCAGGGGTGGGTTGCTGCCGGTTCACTTCGTGTGCGCCAGACATGCGCTGTGCACGCCAGACACTTGCTGTGTGTGCATGCGCAGTTGACTATACATTTTTCTCCGCATGCACAGAACATAAAAAAAATTACTAAAAAAACCACCGGGGAACTGGGTTGGGGGCGTAGCCAGCCTGGGTCGCTGCCGGTTCTGCGACCCAGCCCAAAATATCACTACCGGTTCGCCCAAACCAGTGCAAACTGGTAGCAACCCACCTCTGGCCCAAACCCCCAAAATGCAATGCACACATGGTTGTCCCACATGTGCCCCAATCCCCACTTGTGCCCCGGCCCAGCACATATATGCATGTATGTGCCCTGCGTAAGCGCGGCAGAGACCTGACAACTAGCTGGCTAGCGGGAGGTGCAGTGTAGCTGAACTAGGGTGACAGCTTGTGTGGCCACAGAGAGAGTGCTGCGTGCCACAGGTTCCCCATCACAGGACTAAAATGTTTCATTGCTGTTTCCTGAGTTAAAGAGCTTCACAGTTCTATAGAGTTTGTTTAAATTTATTCTGGATAGAAGTAAAAACTGTTGCAGCAGAAGGGCTGTGATTCTTTTTCCTTCCCTTCTTTTCAATCATCACTCTTATCTTTTAGTTGTGAAAAGCCCAGTGAATAATATATATGTCTTAATGGGCAAAATTTAGGTGAACCAACTAGTCCATGACAGTGGTCTGCCTGGGAATAGGAATGTATGCTTATTAACAAAGAAAGTTCTGCTTCAAAGGAGGAACGACCTACCCCCAGAAATTAGAACAACGACGGACCTCCGCTCCTTCCGCCAGAAGTTAAAAACTCACTTATTTCAGCAGGCCGGCCTGGCTTAACTCTTATACCTAGCCGTAAAAAAATAAATTTGTTTTAATTTGAATTTTAAGGGTATTGTTAAGGTTTTTAGGGATTTTAAATATGGTTTTAGCAGTGGGATAATTTAATTCAGTTTTAATATTTTGTATGTTGTATATTGTTATAAATTTCATATTTCATATTGGATTTTTAATTTCCTGTGCACCGCCCCGAGTCCCCATGGAGGAGAGGGGGCGGTCTATAAATTTAAATAAGAAAGAAAGAAAAGAAAGAAAGAAAGAAAGAAAGAAAGAAAGAAAGAAAGAAAGAAAGAAAGAAAGAAAGAAAGAAGGATCTTATTTAAGTCAGTATCTTCCTTGCCATTCCATGGCCATTTGACATTACATTTTACATGGGCCTCTTTGTAACACCTGCCCCCCATGAGCATCTAAAAGCAAGATTTGCTTTTATCTATGCTTTGCAATAGAAGGAATTGTTTACATTGACAAGGGAAAGGTAAGTGACCTGGATAAGGATGATGTCACAGGGGGAGGGGAAGGGCAAATGCCATATTTGCAAAGATTGCAACAGAGGTACAGCTTTGCTGAGTGAATTTTTTAACTAAATGGGAAGCTATTTTCTTGGCAGCATTGCAGTGCATAAAAACTTCCATATTGCAAAGACAGTTTATTGGTCTTGTCAGTCTTACCTTGTCTATTTAAAAAAAATCATATAACAAGAAGTGTTTCAGATGCATAAATAAGTATATTGGTAATCATAAGTGCTTAAAAATATAAAAGCGTTCTCCATTACAAAATGTCTCTTCAAAATGCACAAGTGATGTTTGATTGGGATTGGTTAATTCTAAGGATGAATATTCTTTGATATGTAAAATTGGTCTTCAGCTGCTAGAGAAATCCAGATTTACATCCCCATTCATACTTGGAACTCACTGGGGAACTTTAAGCCAGTCAGTCTTTTTTCTTAGCCCAACCTAGTTTCATATTGTTGTTGCAACAATATAATTAGGAAAATCCAGGGCAAGCTATATTTTGCTGTAATTATTAGTCATGATCAGTGTTCAGTAATTGCTAATATGGCAGGTGGAAGCACTTGGTTCTACCTTCCATTTAACTGAAAAAAGAAGCTATATTACACAGAAGAGGAAATGTTCCTTACCCAGCCATTTTATTCATGAAGAAACCTATGCCTTTGACATCGCCTGCAGCCAAAACTTAAGTTTGCGGGAGTAGTGGTTAAGGTTGGGTTAATAGAAATAATTATTACAATGATTGTTTTTGAATCTTTTTCTCTATATAAACTCTGCTCTTATTAGAAGTGTAGGAGAAATATTGAAAATTAGGGATTTATAAGACGACTGTAAGATGTGTATAACAGGGGTCTCCAACCTTTTTTGCACCAGGGACCGGTTTAATTTTAAAGAAAATTCTGCGGACCGGCTGGCGTAGAGGAGGAGCAGGGGGGAGGGGGAACAGGCGGCGCATGCGCACACGGGGGGGGGGGAACAGGCGGCGCATGTGCACGCGGCGGGGAGAGTCAGCTCACTCGGCCCTCTAGGGCCTCCAACAGAGCGAATGGCCGCGCCTGCGCTCTCCCGCATCTGGTGCGTGCTCTGCCCAGGGGACTGCTCCCTCCTCCTCCTCTCGGGCCCTGCGGCCCGGTTCCTATAAAGCCACAGACCGGCACCGGTCCGCGGCCCGGGGGTTGGGGACCCCTGGTGTATAAGACCTATCAGCTTGGGATGAATTAGACTAAAATTGGAGGAGGCATTAAACTCCTCAGTCTTTGTTCAATGTTTATGTGAATTATTGTTCAATAGAAATTTATTTTAAGGGAAAATATATATTAAGTTTGGATTGCCCCTCCCCCGAACCCATCAGAGAAAATAAACAAGCAAAGGCAACAACGGAAACAGGAGAGACGAGGAGGGAAAGGAAGAAAGGGTAAAGTAGAGAAAGTAAGGGTGGGGAATTAAGAGTAGGAGAGAGGATAAGAAAGAAGAGAGGAGAGAAGGAGAGAGGAAAGAGAGGGGGGAAAGAGAGAAGAGAGGAGAAATGAGAGAAGGAAACAAGAAGGCAGAGAAGGAAGCTTGAGAAGGTAGGAGTGAGGCTGTTGCAAAATATGATGGAGACACGGGGTGGCAAGAAAGCGATCCAAACTGTATCATATAGTATATATGTAAGAATGTGTATAGATATTAATGATGAATAGATCAATGTTAAATAGCATTTATAAGAATGCATATCAATGAATGATTTTGAAATGGGGAAAAATAAAAAAAAACTATTCTTCATAAATCAGGGTTTTTCAAATGTGGCAACTTTAAGATGTATGAACTTCAACTCCCAAAGTCTCCCAACCAACCAAAACACTGCTCTAAATAGAGACTCTGCAAACAAGATGATCCACCAGTTTCAATTCTTTGTAGTTTTGCTAAGGAAAAAAAGACAAAATGTACATGAAATAAAGTAGGAGGCTGTGCAGTTTGGCTGATTAGAAGTAAAAGGGTGAAAATGGACTCTTATGTCCTATCCTGGGGTTCCTGTTTTTCCTGTGCATGGCTCAGGCAGCAATCCAAAATGTATTTCTTGAGGTGTAGCCCCAATTAACTGTATGGATTTTTAATGGGAATGTATGCACATTAAATTCTGGTAGTAACTGGAAAGAAGTTTTGATATTCGTTTTTCATTAAACCTATGTACACTTTCAAAGGAGTATGAAATATATTCTTAAATGCACTAAAATAGAATAAGAGGCTCTCTTATTGCATTCCTCTTATACAATGTTTTTCTTTAACGGTATTGTTATATTTTGCTATATGAATAGATTGAGAAAATTGGTATTTTGATGTTACAGTATTGTGATAAATGGGCAAACCACATTTTTGAAGCAGTAACTCAGTGTGATATCTATTGTTTGTACGTTTTCCTTCTCCACAGACTGATGGCTGATCGAGTGCTTGTGATTGGCAGTGGAGGCAGAGAACATGCATTGGCTTGGAAACTGGCACAATCTGCACACCTGAAACAAGTACTGGTTGCTCCAGGAAATGCTGGTACAGCCAATGATGGGAAAATTTCCAATTCAGGTAAATATAGAAAACTGAAATAAGATAGATAGATAGATAGATAGATAGATAGATAGATAGATAGATAGATAGATAGATAGATAGATAGATAGATAGATAGATAGATAGATAGATAGATAGATAGATAGTGATAGGTTTTTGTGCTGATAAATAAATAAATGGAGACTAGTATAGATCTATTTCAAGCTATTTAGCTCTCATCAGCTAGCCATACCCTTACTGGGATTCGAACCTGGGCTGTTTTACATGTGAGGCAGTTGTAATTGCCACTAGGCCACAGGTTCTCATCCTGATCAGCTGAGCTAGGAGAATAAGTATATATTGTGTCACAACAACAACCGGGAAAGCCCCAAATAGGGGAGGGAGCAGAGCTGCTTCCCTTTTCTGTCTTTTGGCTCAACACAGGAAACTATCCAGACAGAAAGCTATTTTTTTGCTGCCTTTGTTATATTTGTGATACGTTTTTGTGCTGATAAATAAATGAAGGGAGACTAGTATAGATCTATTTCAAGCTATTTAGCTCTCATCAGCTAACCATACCCTTACTGGGATTCGAACCTGGGCTGTTTTACATGTGAGGTAGTTGTAATTGCCACTAGACCACGATATATGTGTGTGTGTGTGTGTGTATTGTGTTTCCCCAAAAATAAGACAGGGTCTTATTTTCTTTTGACCCCCGAAATAATCACTTCGCCTTATTTTCAGGGAGGTCTTATTATTTTTGAGGTGCAGGAGGTGGCGAGGGTGGTCACCTCATGGCTGCTGCTGTGTTGCAATATTTTCGGGGAGGGCTTATTTTAGCACATGTGCTCAAACGCCCGATTGGGCTTAATAGCCGGGGAGGTCTTATTTTTGGGGGAAACAGGATAGATAGATAGATGGATGGAGGGAGAGAGGGAGGGAGGCAGAGAGAGAGAGAGAGAGAGAGAGAGAGAGAGAGAGAGAGAGAGAGAGAGAGAGAAGGGGGGGAGAATTTAAGGATCTGTCTTTCAGTCTTTTGTGTTGATAAATTTGTGGCTTTCCTGCATGCATTATTCTTTTGTAGATTTGCTGGAAGAATGAATGAATGAATGAATGAATGAATGAATGAATGAATGAATGAATGAATGAATGAATGGAGATAGATGATAGATAGATAGATAGATAGATAGATAGATAGATAGATAGATAGATAGATAGATAGATAGATAGATAGATAGATAGATAAGCATAGATTTTTCTTATCCAGAAACCTGAATTCTTTTTTTCAGCTTCCACCGGTCTTCCAAAATCCTCACCATATTATTTGTTTTTGTGTATTCACTAGCATTTATAATGATTAATTGGATTAAACTAGCATTAATAATGATTAGCTTGGATTCAAAGTTCCTCCTTAACTCTGCATGTTGAGAATAATTGCAAAATATGTGCAGAAAACTCAAAAGTTGTTTAAAAGGGAAATAATTATATATGCATTTTTCCCACTCCCATATGTACACTTTTATCTGTAGTGAAAGAAGGCTATCTCAAGAGTTCTCTCCTGGGCCCAGTGTTTTCCACCATTTTTATAAATCATTGGAACATAGGGCAAGATAGAGAATTGAGAAAATACAATTAACATTCAAAAGGATCTTGACAGATGTGAACATGAGCCTTTTCCAACAAAACACAATTTAGTGGCAAGAAATTAAGGAAAGAAAAAAAAGATGGACAGGAACAAGATAGATAATACCTACCTAAGCAGTGATACTTGTGAGAAGGATTTGGGTATCTTGATAGACCATAGATTAGGCATGAACCAGCAATGTGTTGCAGCTACTAAAATAGCCAAAGAAGCCTTAGGCTGTATCAGCAGGAATACAGTGTTGTGATCATGGGAAATTATGGCTATACTCTATACCAGGGGTCTCCAACCTTTGGAACTTTAAGTCTGAAGGACTTCAGCTCCCAGAATTCTCCAGCCAGCTTTGCTGGGAGCTGAAGTCCTTCAGACTTAAAGTTCCAAAGATTGGAGACCCCTGCTCTATACAACATTTATCAGACTACAGCTGGAATGCTGTGTTCAACTTTAGTTGCTACAATACAAGAAGGCTGTTGAGGAACTGTGAAGACGTCAGCAAATCTGGAGGCTAAATCCCATGAAGATAAGTTTAAAGAACTGGCTATGTTTAGCCTAAAGAAGGGAAGCCTTAAGGAAGCCTTAAAAAGCTTTTATAGGCAAGAGGTTGTGATACCTGAGGATAGAATAAAAAGCAATTCAGCGATCTACATGTGAAATAAAGTGTAATTTTCTGCCTGTGAAAGATTTTAAGCAGTTAAGCCGTCTGACTTCTGGAGTCATAGATGTCTTCCACTGGAGATTTTTTTTAAAGTTGGAAACAACCCTTTCAAATTGGACAGCCGTTTGTGTGGGAATGAGGATTCATGTCCAAGGTTGCTTTCAGCCCTATGATTCTATAAATGTTAGCAGAATATGAATATATCAGAATATTACATAGACTTACATGTATTTCCTAGTTGGTGGTGTACACTATGTTACTAAAAAAGTAGCTTCTATATTAGAGAGCTTAGTTTACATAGCATGATATGATCATACTTGGAGCAAAGCTGGGCTTTTGATCTACTTTGATCTATTTATGGCATATTGACCAAATAAAATTGACTAATTCTTACCATCAGCAGGTCAAGATGCATGTAGTACAGATGTGACTAAGGCAGAGAATCTATTTTATATCTTCTCAATATACCAAAAGCATAATGGAAGAGCATGATTAAGAGAAGGGAAGGCTAGTGAAGCCAAGAGAAAGAGAAAGGAAGTAATAGACCTGATTGAAGGTGGTTAGATCTAATGGAATAGAATTAATGAATAGTATTTAGTATTTATTGAATTTCTAAACCGCCCCCTCTCCCCGAAGGGACTCGGGGCGGTGTACAGGAAATTAAGAACATCTAAAACATAACAATACATACATATTTAAAACCAAATTAAATAGTTAACCCTGTACTAAAATTTTGTGAAAGACATTAAAACTATTTCCCATTAAAACCCGATTAAAACAATTTAAAACTTCAGACTGGGGCGAGGAGCGTGAATTAGGCCAGGCCGGCCTGATGGAAAAAATGGGTCTTTAATTTTTGGCAGAAGGAGCGGAGGTCCGTGGTAGTTCTAATTTCGGGGGGTAGGTCGTTCCAAAGAGTTGGGCCCACCACAGAGAAGGCCCTTCCCCTGGGCGTCGCTCGCTGGCATTGCCTAGTGGACGGCACCCGGAGAAGTCCCTCTCTGTGGGAGCGAATCGGCCGAAGGGGTGTATGGGGCAGGATACGATCCCGCAAATAACTAGGTCCTGTGCCATGAATACATGTATAAGAGCAAAAATATAGGCTTCATTCAGAACAAAATGACTAATATGTACATTATAAAATATGAATTATCCTTATTTAGATTGTGGGTCTCAAACATGCCGCTTGTGTGCCTTATGCAGTTCTACACTTCATCTTCTATAGTCTGCAACAATTGAAATAGTTTCCCAATCAAGCCAATGTTCTTCTTAGAGACTGAGGCTCAGCATGGGGCATGCTTCAGGAAAAAGAGCAACTTGATGCTTGTGACTTTGCAGCTGGCCTCAGTCTGATCCAGAGAGACGTACAAGGCCATCATGCTGGGCTACATGATTGATGTACCTAAGTCCTCTTGTACTCCATGGTGGGTAACCTCTTTTGCTTGGCCATAAAAGATGATCCAAGAGTGAGTTGCCTGAGGGAGTGAAGAAAGAGGAGAGGAGAGGAGGGGGAAAGTGAATGAGAAAAAGGCTGAAGGGAAAAAAGGCAGTTTGGGATAATTTTCATCTAATATCCATATTTCCCTTTTAGATAATGATATTGAAAAGATGGTTGGACTCCAACTTCAGAGAATTTTGGAGGACATAGATTGGGTTACAGCAGGTATGTCCAAACTTGGGAACTTTAAGACTTGTGGACTTCAACTCCCAGAATTCCCCAGCCAGCATAGCTGGCTGGGGAATTCTGGGAGTTGAAGTCCACAAGTCTTAAAGTTCCCAAGTTTGGACATCCCTGGGTTACAGTATGGGGGACAGCACTGGTTGCTCTTGTTGATGGCCTGTTGCAAATGACCTTTCTTGAAGATAGGAGGTTGGGAGTGTGCAGACCCTAGGAGGGGAGGGAATACTGTTACAGACTTCTAAATAAACTTATTCACATATACATAAGACAAAATATGAATCAAAATAAATGATTGGGGATATGCAATTATTTGGATCCAAAGTAGGAAAGGTTCTTAAAGGCAAATAGTTAAACATTCCTATGCATTATTGATTGATTTGATGATTTATGATGAAAGATAGAGATTGTGAAGGAGACAGTGATGAAATGTTGAATAGTTTGGTAATCAGGAATGGATTTTAGGGGGGGGGGAATGGACTTGGAAATAATTAGAAGGGTTTTTAAAGCATGTTTAAAAAGTATAGTCTGTTAATTCTTCTCTATGTGTATACCGAGCCTTTCTCCTATCTTGAAATTGGAGAGATATCAATTTTTTGAGCCTTCCTTTGAAATGAAAAAATGATGTTTTGGTATTTTTGCTTCATACTGGATTACAAGAACTGCAGTTTGGTTAATCAGTGTTTTGACCTTTCTGGACTTAGAATCTATGCAGATTCTCAGATTACAATGAACCCTTTGGAATTTGCTTCCTGCTGTGTGTCTCTGACTGAGTTTCTGGGTTTTTTTCTGTTTAAAACATTGAATTTCATAAATTTGTTAATATAGATGGATGAAACATTATTGGTGTTGTACATTTAGGTCCAATCTAGTTGATTACTGTATACCCCCCATCCTGAAATATATCCTTGCACTTAGCCACTTTATCTGCTTTTCGGACTTGTGTTTTTTGCCTTCCTGGACTTGGACTGCCTCGGGGGCTTTTATCATGTACTCTAGGCGCGACCTCCTTGGCCTGCGGGAGTCTCCCCTCTCGCAGGCCTGGCCCTCCTGTCTAACACGGGCCCACCTCGATGACGGATTGATTATTCCTGAGAGGTGGGCGAAGCGCAGGTTGAGGGGGTTTTTAGGGAGGTTTTTAATTCGGATTTTAGGGGGTTCCAGGGAGGAGGGGAAAAATAGTCCAGGGAGGGGACAGCAATTGAGGCCGGCGGGCGGAAATAGGGAAACGGAGGAAGGGGAGGGGGGGTCATTTCCTCGGTGGCTTTTTCCATCGATTCGGTCTTGGGGAGGGGCAGGGGCGGAGGGAGACGAAATGGCCATCATCGGTTGGAAGACCGTGGCCGCTGGATTCAGGCGGTCACGTGCTCCAACTCTCCGCTCTCCCATCGCAGACTAGGTGGGCAGGAATCACAGACCCGGGGCCCGAGGCTGATGTTATGCAACGCCAGGTCCGTGGTTCAAAAAGCCCCCCTCATTCGTGACCTTGTGTCAGAGGGGGACCCGGACCTGGTGGGTATAACGGAAACCTGGTTGGGCCACGAAGGGGGTATGCCCCTCGTGGACATGTGCCCACCAGGTTACCGTGCCTTCCATCAGCCAAGGGCCCTAGGGAGGGGTGGGGGGGTGGCGATTATCGTAAAGGAAGGTCTTGAACCGAAGGAGACCACAGTCCCTCAGACAACCGGGTGTGAATCTCTCTGCGTGAGATGGGGCCTAGGGAGGCAGTTGGGCGTGTTAGTTGTATACCTGGCTCCTCGCTATGCAACAACAGCCCTGCCCGAGCTCCTAGAGGTGATAGCCGAGGCGGCAGTTGAGACCCCCAGACTGGTAGTCATGGGGGACTTTAACTTGCTGTCGGCAGGCGAAACCTCTGGGGCAGCTCGGGAGTTCATGGCCTCCATGACGGCCATGGACCTGACCCAGGTAGTTTTAGGCCCCACTCACGAGGGAGGAAACACACTGGATTTCATCTTTGTCTCGGGACAGTGGAGTTGTGATCTGGGAATAGGGGACCTAGCCATCACTCCCTTGTCATGGACAGATCACGCTCTCCTTCGGCTGGACTTTCCAATCGCTACACCTCACCGCGGGGAGGCGGAACCGGATATTCCTATATGGTTCCGCCCCAGGCTTCTAATGGACCCGGAAAGGTTCCAGAGGGAGCTTGGGCCAATTCCTGTGACCCTGCCCCGCGACTCGACTGAGGACCTAGTGGCCGCATGGTTAAGTGCGACCGCGGGGGCCTTGGACCGAGTCGCGCCCTTGCGGCCTCTCTTGCGGCGGCGAATCACCCAGGCTCCTTGGTTTACCGAGGAGCTTCGGGGGATGAAACGCCACAAGAGATGCCTAGAGAGCAGATGGAGATCCTCTCGCTCCGAAGCCGACCGAACACTAGTGAGAACCCATATTAGGGCTTACTTAGTGGCGATAAGGGTGGCCAAACGTGAGTATTGTGCCACCCTTATTGCATCCGCAGATAACCGCCCTGCCGCCCTGTTTGGGGTGACCCGCTCCCTCCTTCATCAGAGGCCGCGGGAAGCCCCTCTGCAAGGGCGAGCAGAGGAATTTGGGATTTATCTGCAGGAGAAAATCACTCGGATTCGGAATGAGCTACCCTCCATCGACAGTGGTCCGGTGGGACTGTCCGAGACTAGTCTTGAGGTTCCTTCTTGGGAGGAGTTTGACTTTGTTACCACCGAGGATATGGACAGGTTGTCAAGGAAACCTAGGGCGACCACATGTTTATTGGACCCGTGTCCCTCCTGGCTTGTACTGGCATCCTGGGAGACGACACGAGGCTGGCTCCAGGGCATTGTCAACGCATCTTTGAGTGAGGGGTCCTTGCCTGACGTCTTGAAAGAGGCGGTAGTGAGGCCCCTCCTCAAGAAGCCGTCCCTGGACCCAGCTTTATTAGAGAACTATCGTCCGGTCTCCAACCTTCACTTTTTGGTGAAGGTTGTCGAGAGTGTGGTAGCCCAACAGTTTCCGCGACACCTGGAGGAAGTTGATTATCTAGACCCGCGCCAGTCCGGCTTCCAACCCGGTCACAGCACCGAGACGGCATTGGTCGCGTTGGTTGATGATCTCTGGAGGGCACGGGATAGAGGTTATTCCTCTATCCTAGTCCTATTAGACCTCTCGGCGGCTTTTGATACCATCGACCATGGTATCCTATTGCACCGACTGGGGGGGTTGGGGTTGGGAGGCACCGTTTTGCGGTGGTTCTCATCCTACCTCTCTGGTCGGTCGCAATATGTGTTGACGGGAGGGCAGAGGTCGACCTCGAGGCCTCTCTTATGTGGGGTTCCTCAGGGGTCGGTCCTCTCGCCCCTCCTTTTCAACACATATATGAAGCCGCTGGGTGAGATCATCCGTGGTTTTGGGGTGGAGTACCATCTGTACGCTGATGACACCCAGCTGTACATATCCACCCCAAACCACCCCAACGATGCCGCCGAAGTGCTGTCCCGGTGTTTGGAGGCCGTACGGATCTGGATGGGTGGTAACAAACTCAAGCTCAACCCGTCCAAGACTGAGTGGCTGTGGTTTCCGGCACCCCGGTTCAGCCAGATTACACCAACTCTGGCCATTGGGGGCAAAACACTGGCCCCCGTGGAGAGGGCGCGCAATTTGGGTGTCCTCCTGGATTCCCGGCTGTCCATGGAGGACCATGTGGCGGCCGTGGCCAGGGGGGCGTTTCATCAGGTACGCCTGATGCGCCAATTGCGCCCCTTACTGGACCGGGCTGCCCTTCGCACAGTCACTCAAGCTCTCGTGACGTCCCGACTCGACTACTGTAATGCTCTCTACATGGGGCTTCCCTTGAGGTGCACTCGAAAGCTACAGCTAGTCCAAAACGCAGCCGCGCGTGTGATTATGGGAGCCACTAGATGCTCCCACATAACACCGATCCTGCGCGAGCTGCATTGGCTTCCTGTGGTTTTTCGAGTGCGCTTCAAGGTTTTGACAACTATCTTTAAAGCGCTCCATGGCTCGGGGCCTAGTTATATGCGAGACCGCCTCCTGCCCCATACATCCCTTAGACCGATACGCTCCCACAGAGTGGGCCTTCTCAGGGTGCCGTCGGCCGGACAATGCCGACTGGCGACACCCAGGGGAAGAGCCTTCTCTGTGGCGGGCCCAGCCCTTTGGAATGACCTACCCCCTGAATTACGTACCATCACCGACCTCCGCCTCTTCCGCCAATGTCTTAAGACATATTTGTTTCAACAAGCCGGCCTAGCCTAACCTCCCATGGGGACTTTTAGGTAGTTTTAAATTGGGTTTTTAAAATTTGGTTTTAGCGCAGGATAGGTTATTTAATAGTTTTTTAAATTATATTTATTGTATTTTGTATGTTTTTAAATTTTCCTGTGCGCCGCCCTGGGTCCTTCTTGGAGAAGGGCGGGATATAAATTTAAATAAATAAAAATAAATAAATAAATACAGTACATATGTACCTGGATCCGCATTCCAAAACTCTGGTTGCTAGGAAAGAAAGGTGAAAAAATTATTTTTCTCTCAAAATATTAGATTCAGAAACAATGAGATGCAAAATACTTAATTCTAAGAGAATAATAGTGGTAAATAGCTGTGCTTAACTCTTTTATTGAATGCACCATAGTCATCCCATTGGCCACCGAGACAAATAAATTTCTAATCTAGAAGTGAGCTTTCCTATTTCATTAATAGGAAAGCTCACTTTCTTAACATTTCAAATATAGTGAAAGTTTCTTAGCATTCATTAGCAGCTGGGCTAACCCATATTCTGCATCCATAATATGTTACATTAGGAGTACTTATTTATTTTAATGGGATACTCTATGATTTAATTACTCAGTATTCTTCCAGGATGCATAATCAGGAGCTCTTCCTCTAACAAGGGTTCCAGCTAAATAGAAACCTTCAAAAGTGCCACTATTTTTTTAGAGGTTTTGGAAAACCAGGACAATTATTAGCTAGTTCCTTATCCTCTTACATCTATTTCCTAGATTAAGAAGAATTTTTCAGTCCATTACACTTGGTGGTAAGCACCAAAGCATTCATCCTAGCAAGCCAGCAAATTGAATTTCTGCTTGCTGTTTCTATGTAAGAAAAATCCAGACATAGAATCTCTTTTGCCCATTGTTTTATCTGCAATGTTTCCAGTATGTGTAATAAAGCAGTCCTGTTTCTTTTCAGACTACTGCCAGATTTGTAAATATGTATTTGTTTCATTTAGGTACCCTTTTTATGAGGCGAATAGGATGTCCCATGACATTCTTGTGATGGTCATATGATATGATGGGTCCCTCGTGGAGAAGGGCGGGATATAAATCGAATAAAAATAAAAATAAAATAAAGTATAGTTTTTTGAACAAAAATGTTTTTTTCTTCATGTTCATTGAATTAAATTTAAGTTTGCTTTCATGATAAGACTAAAATTTTAGTCATAGCCACATATTCTTTTTTTTTTTTTAGACATCTTTATTGGAACGTGAAGAAAGAAGCATAAATGTCATGTGTAGCTGCTTAAAATATTAGGAATGAGGAAGGAAAATTCAGCTTAGCTTTCAAGCACATGGTCTGTCTGTATAACCCCTCGATTTGAATAAATGACTTGCAAGAATTTTAATCAGAAGTTTCCATGTGTCTTGTAAATACACCAGACAGCAATTCGCTGATTTCTGAGCCAGACTTTTCTTTTTAATGTCAAAGATGCCACTCACTTCAAGAAAAACTAGCTGTTCTTGGGTATTTGTTATATAGTAGTGTTTTTTAAGATGGATTTGAAAATTTTAGATAGTTTTAAATTGGGGGTTTTAATTTGGATTTTAGCATAGGACAGTAATTTAATATGTTTTTAAATTTTGTATTTTGCCATTTTATATGTTTTTAATTCCTGTGCGCCGCCCTGGGTCCTTCGTGGAGAAGGGCGGGATATAAATTTAATTAAATAAAAGAAGGGGAAGAGCAGTCCAGAAGCCACATGACTCTCAGAGCTATTTCCATCTATGTTATATTGAAAGGATCCTAGAAATTAGGATTGTTCTTTAAAAAAAAAAAAAAAAAACACCTTTTTTGCATAGCAGAATTTTTGTTCTGAAAGGCAGGTACAGTTAATCATAATAAACAAATAGGTTATAAACCTAAGCAGGAGGAGAGAAAAACAGATTCACTTGATAAATTACATATTAAAAACCATAGTTTAAATACCTGGTTGAAGTTTAAAAGGGCATTGTGGCATTCTGGGAGTGTTCAGCTTCAACATCAAACCTGGTAAACCTGGGTTGAATTCTGGTGATGTTTAATCCTGGTTTATGATAAATATCTATTTGAAACTGGAGGGTTGGTGTTACAATGCCAAACTGCTTTTTATGTTTCAGCTGAACAATCTTATTGCATAAACAGTTTATATGTGTTTGTTTTTGCTTTTATAAACGTTGAGCCCTTTAGAAGAGGAGTCTCGATATTTTTTATGCATACATGTGTATATATTTTATGCTTTTCATGTAGTATCCAACAAAGGAAATAAATATTTCACTTGTTTCTGTTCCGGTTTCCAATGTCATGGTCAAAAAAATATGTCAAAATATATATATAATGGCATCTCACATATATATGACATATATATGTCAGATGCCATTTCAGAAGTTTGAAAAATAAGATCCATACATCAGTCATACATTCTGTCCAGTGGTGGGTTTCTGCAGGCTCACACCTACTCGCGAGAGCCGGTTGGTGAAATTTAGAGAACCGGTGAGAGGAGGTTCCACCGGCGTACCTGGAAGTAAATCTGGCCCGCCGCTGCCAGTGACCCAACGGGAAGGAAAGGAAAGGAAAGGAAAGAAAGGAAAAAAGGAAAGAAAGAAAGAAAGAAAGAAAGAAAGAAAGAAAGAAAGAAAGAAAGAAAGAAAGAAAGAAAGAATTTATCAATTGAGTCCAAAATTTTGGTTGCTAAGCAAGAGCGTTGTTAAATGAGTTTCATCACATTTTAAAAGGTGGCCACTCCCACCCTGTCACATGACTGCCAAGCCACGCCCACAAAATAGGCCACACCTACAGAGTAGGTTCTAAAAAAAATTGAAACCCACCACTGATTCTGTCACTGGAATGTAACGTTTAGCAAGATTTCCAGAGATACAGGCACTTTTCAGTTTCAAGAGCTCTGTGAATATAACCAGTCCTACAAGGATCTTTTTCAGGCATAACACAAATAAGACGATTTGTTTTCTAATGTATCTTTGAAGTAGATACATATTTGTATCCACAAGTAACAGCCCATTAATATTCAATTTTCAAAATGTGTATTTTTGCTATTGCTCTTTCTTTTATTCTGAAGCAGGCAAGATAGAAAATTAGTTAGGAACAAAGAATTTAATAAATCTGGACTATAGAGATTGTCTATTACCCTCTATATTTTTCCATTAGCCCATTAAAAAGACTCTATTCCCATGTTTTTAAAAATGGTGAAATTGTAAGAGACAAGACAATTTCTTGGTCTGTCAGTTTGATTATTTAAAATAGAATGCAAGAGTCTTACAGATATTTGGTCATCAGTACCAAATTGAAGCAAAAATGTTGTCACAATATAAACCCTAAAGCCTGCCCTAAAAACAGCAGTGTGTTTGCAAGGCTTTTCTGATATGAGAATTAACTTAGGTGAGCCATTAATTGGATTAACTGGATGGGTAGCAACAAACTCAGGCTCAACCCGTCCAAGACCGAGTGGCTGTGGTTCCCAGCACCCTGGTACAGCCAGATTAGTCCAACACTGGCCATTGGGGGCGTACAACTAGCCCCCGTGGAGAGGACGCACAACTTGGGTGTCCTCCTGGATTCCCGGCTGACCATGGAGGACCAGGTGTCGGCCGTGGCCAGGGGGGCATTCTATCAGGTACGACTGATACGCCAGTTGCGCCCCTTACTGGACCGGGGAGCCCTTCGCACAGTCACTCAGGCATTGGTGACATCCCGGCTGGACTACTGCAACGCTCTCTACATGGGGCTCCCCTTGAGGTGCACTCGAAGGTTGCAGTTGGTTCAGAATGCGGCCGCGCGGGTAATTATGGGTGCCGCAAGGCAATCCCACATAACACCTCTCCTGCGCGAGCTACACTGGCTACCTGTGACGTTTCGGGTGCGCTTCAAGGTGCTGACGACCATCTTCAAAGCGCTCCATGGCTCGGGGCCTAGCTATATTCGTGTCCGCCTCCTGCCCCATACATCCCTTCGACCGATCCGCTCCCACAGAGAGGGCCTTCTCAGGGTACCGTCGGCCAGGCAATGCCGGTTGGCGGTGCCCAGGAGAAGAGCCTTCTCTGTGGCGGACCCTGCCCTCTGGAACGACCTTCCCCCCGATCTACGCACCATCGTGGACCTCCGCCTTTTCCGCCAACGTCTTAAAACCTATTTATTTCAACAAGCCGGCCTAGCATAAACCCTGTTTCTGACTTTTATAGGGATAATTTTAAATTTTAGAGTCTTATTAATTTTAGCACAGGGAACATTTAATTAGTTTTTAACAATTTTGTATTTTTGTATGATTTTAATGATGCCTGTGCGCCGCCCTGGGTCCTTTTTTAGGAGAAGGGCGGGGTATAAATTTAATAAAATAAAAATAAAATAAATAAATAAATTAATTAATTGGAGCCTTTCTGACATGAGAATCAAGTCCTTTCAAGAATAACCTCCCAGTGTGATGTTAAATGTGCCTGGTTAATGAAACACTTTGCATACATTTGCCAAAATTCTTGCCACAGTAATTTAACATTACATTTCACAGCTCTCCAGAAATAAAGAAGGAGAGGTTAGAGATGGTCTTGCCTAATTGGCTCACCTTTGCCAGTTCACTTTAGACTTTGGAGTTATTTATTTTTGATGAAAGTGTGGGAGTAATAATGTCTTTTTTATCACATGCTTGGCTTTCTATCGTTTCCAAGCAAACATTACATGTAGAATGAACTTTTCTCTATGAGGGTTTTGCTACAACATTAGTCTCCTAGACCAGGGGTCTCCAACCTTTGCAACTTTAAGTCTGAAGGACTTCAGCTCCCAGAATTCTCCAGCCAGTAAAGCTGAAGTCCTTCAGACTTAAAGTTGCAAAGATTGGAGACTCCTGTTCTAGACCATGCTCTAGAATCATTTGGTTTGAAGAACAATATGTGGCATGACTTCAAAAATTTGCCTTTACAAACTGGACATCGTTACATGAATTAGTCCTGAAGCATCTTAATTTTATTACTGTAGAATACCCTTTTCTTGGAATATGGTGTCATAAAAATACTCTGCAATTTACCAGGAAGGGAGAGGCTAAATTGTTGCATCAGTTCTTAAGCTAATTGTACACCTTTGGGTTATATTGGAAACTGAACAGTTAGCTTACAATAATTACTAAAATGTGAACAATGTCAGATGCAGCAACGCAAGGGAACCAGCTTGGGCTAGTGGTTAAGGCTGGGCAGGAGCTGGGTAACTTTAGTTTTACAAATTTTTTAACAAAAAAGGGTAGGGTAAGGTGAATTAAAAAGATATTTTGAGAACTTTCACGTCGGGAACGTTGGCCCTCCCGGGCTTCTTAACAAGACATTGGTAATGCATTTTTCAATAATACAACAAGGTGAAAATAAATGTATACATATAAATTCTGAATTCTATGCTGGCAGTTGTGTACAAACATCCAGACAAAAATTATACTGTATTAATAAAAATAATCATTTTTTAGATCTAAGTCTCTTGGCAATTGTGTCTTCTTGTTCTCCTTCCTGGCCCCCAGCGGGCGGGGCCGCGGCCCCCTTCGTCCCCCCTGAATCTTCCCCCAGGATAGAGGAATGTTTTTTAAGAAAGGCATCCGCCTCAGCAACTGTTTTAATCCTTACTCTTCCTCCGTCCCAGAACACCAACATCCCTTCTGGCATCGCCCACTTAAACCAAATCCCGTGGTTAAACAATTTTTTAGATAAGAAGGAATATTTCCGTCTCATCTCTCTAATCTTTTTTGGGATCTGCTTCAAGATGGCGACTTCCTTTTGTTGGTAAATTAACGGACCCTCCCTCTGTGCCTTCAAGATTCCCTCCCTTGTCGACCTTCTAACAAATTTAATATGTATCTCTCTGGGTACTTCATTCATCCTGGCATATGCTGAATTTATTCTGTCAACTAGGTCAATGTCCCCCCTGATCTCCTCTTTGGGTTTACGTAAATAGTCTGATAAAATTGTACTCATGAGATCAGGAGGGCATTCACCAGATTCCTCAGAAATATTCTGAAATCTTAAGAAAGATGCTGGGTAACTTTAAACCAGTCACTCTCTCAGTCCAACTCACCTCACAGGTTTATTGTTGTGGGGAAAATAGTAGCAGGAAAGTGTGTAAGATATGTTTGGCATTTGGAGTAAAATCTTGGATATTCCAATAAGAATTTCTCAGCTTCTTGTATAGTGAGTAAGATGGTGTTTCTTTGCATGCTTTTAGATGTTTCTTCTCCGTTTTCTTCCCATCTGCCCTGTTCATAAAATAAGCTGTTAACAGATTCAACTGCTATCTTTTACCTTCCTTCCACAGTGGCCCAATAGTCTCTCATATCATGCCTGTAATTATTCTTAAGAAACAATTGTGTTTATAAATTCTTTGGTTTTCTCACAAAAAATGGAATGGGGGGTGGGTGGGTTAGAACCATATTATAAATAATAAATAATCGCAAGTTTTCTGTTTATCTTCTGATAGTAATCTCAATCAGTGATCATGCAGCCCTTTCGACATACTGCAAAAATCAGAAGATTGGCCTTGTGGTGATTGGTCCAGAAGTCCCCCTTGCTGCTGGTATGTCCAAATGAAATTATTTTGTTTTGCTGTTCTAGTCTCCTAGCCCAGGGGTCTGCAAAGTCGGCTCTTTTAAGACTGGTGGACTTCAACTCCCAGAATTCCCCAGCCAGCTATGCTGGCTAGGGAACTCTGGGAGTTGAAGTCCACCAGTCTTAAAAGAGCCGACTTTGCAGACCCCTGTCCTAGCCTACTAACTTGTTGCTGTTTCATAATTGTACAAAATATTCTGGACATCTAATATCTAATTATTATATTATATGCTAATGGGTTCGAAACATGATAGGTATTTAATCTGCACGCAGTCCAGAATATTTTTCAGTCAGAATATAATAACAGATGTAACAGAACATTGTTATTTATTACTTAATGGGCTACCTTAGCCTGCTGCCATGATTGAATCACAATTCAGAAATATTTGGTGAGTCAGTTCTGTCTACGGTGTAGCATTTTCTTTTTAAGCAACTCATAGTTTGACTTATGACACTGTCAATTTTTTTTTAAAAAGCAATAGATGTCCATCATATTGATAAATCTCATCCCAGTTTGTAGGGTAAGCTTTAGCCATTAACGATTTAAATAGTAGAATTTATAGAGATACAGTTCCCTCTTGAGACCATGGGCATCCATCTGTGTCTTTTAAAATGTAATCCATTCCTTCTCTTTTCTGGTTTTCTGATCCCCCATTCCAGCATTCTGGCAAGTGTTCTGTGACTGCTAGACATGCTCACGTTTTCATTGAATGCTTATAGTAGTATTTTGCAATGTTGAGTATGTTGAGTTTGCTGATTGTTTGTCTATTTTGAGTATGGATTATGCCATTTGGTCTACATAAAAACATGCACTTGGAATGCATTTGGCAGTTGTGCTTCACTGTGCTGATATGAAAGTCTGTTTGACTTGGAGGCATGTTTTTTGTTAGGAATTGTCGATGACTTGGCAGCTGCTGGTGTGAGATGCTTTGGTCCTACAGCAAAGGCAGCTCAGCTAGAGTCAAGTAAGAGTTTTTCAAAGGCCTTCCTAGATCGTCATGGCATCCCTACTGCAAGATGGAAAGCTTTCACTAATGAGGAAGAAGCTTGCACTTTTATTAATAGGTATAGTAGAACATATTTTATCCCACTGTCCCAGGATTTGATAAAGTGTTAGAGTTTGCAGTTTATAATATATCTCCCTCGCTTACTTAATTTTTTTATTTCATCCCTCCACCCTCACCCCTCAGTGCCTCTTTCCCTGCTCTAGTTGTAAAAGCAAGTGGTCTGGCTGCTGGAAAAGGTGTGATTGTAGCTGCTAATAAAGAAGAGGCCTGCCAAGCTGTGCATGAGATAATGCGAGTGAGTAACAAATAGTCAAGCTTGAACAATGTGCAAATAACATAAAATAACTATGACCAGAAATATTTTACTGTAATAAAAAGAAATTGTCCTCTGATTGATTTGGAATATTTCATTCCTCAAATTACCCAGGAATTGTGGGCAGGATTTGGTTTACATTTTACTATGTTTAGAGGTTGCTAATTGGCTTAGAATGCACCATTCAGTTTGTGTCAAATAATAACTAACTTGTGTCAAATAATAACTTACGTCTAAAAGTAACAACACTATAACCGTTTGACGTTAAATATTTATACGATATTTTAGAATCTTTGGTAGTGACAATCAGGACATTATTTGTAAGGTGAAAAGTATACATTTTTATAATTGCTTGCATTTGCAGATTTAATTTGGACTGCCAAGAACATATAAGTATTATCCTAAAAGAAGAAATGTTTTGACTTGGATAAAAAAAGTTATAATGTGTCATTGGCGCTCTGTCAAAATATAGCATCTGAGTGTTTACTATATTTCTTCTAACATTTTACATCACTGCATTTTAAGGACCACTAACTAGTTTGTTTTTTCATTGATATACATAATTTTTCATCTAAAGTGTTTTCAGGAAAGCTAATATTGCAATCAAATCCGTGTAAAGGAAACAATCATATACTCTTCACGGGACTAAATTCTACTGAATGCACTGTGGCATTCTTCTGAGCAAATACAGTCAGGATAATCTTTTAACATCCTTCGCAGTTTGGTGCCCTTTTAGATATGCAGACTTCAAATTCCAGAATTCTCCAGCCAACCTAGCCATTGCTAAGTGTTCTAGGAACTGGTCCATGTATCTTCGAACACTATTTTTGAAGAAGATTCCCTTACAATTAAGTTGCTACATATGTTATTTGAGATTAAGCCCTCAATGAAAATGTTGAGTATTTTTTCTAATATGCATGTGAAATGAGCAATAGAGATGTGATTTAAGACAGCTTTCTTGGCCTACTGTATCCAGATGAGTTGATTACAACATCTATCAGCCCAGATAGCATAGGCCAGGGGTCCCCAACCTTTTTTGCACCAGGGACCGGTTTCATTTTAAAGAAAATTCTGCGGACCGGCTGGCATAGAGGAGGAGCGGGGGGGAGGGGGAACAGATGGCGCATGCGCACGCGGAGGGAGTCGGCTCACTTGGCCCTCTAGGGCCTCCAACAGTGCAAACAGCCGCGCCTGCGCTCTTTCGCATCGGTGCGCATTCTGCCCAGGGGGCTGCCCGCTCCTCCTCCTCTCTGGCCCTGTGGACCGGTTCCTATCAAGTCCCGGACCGTCACCGGTCCACGGACGGGGGGTTGGGGACCCCTGACGTAGGCAACAAAAAAGCTGTCATAATAACAAATCTGGAGAGATAAAGAAAGGGAGGGAGGGAGAGAGAGAGAGATCCTTCAGATTTGAAGAAGATATGTTATTGTGCAATTCATATGGGGATACAAAGGTATTACAAATTTGAAAAGCTACTTAAAAGGTTGTCTATGGTTTGTTTCTGAAAAATTCCAAACCGTTGTTTATATCTGAGGGAGTTATGACTTGGAATTTGAAATTAATGAAAAATTATGATATTTTGCAGATGACTAAACCAAGGTCAGTATTTTTTTTAAAGGAAAAAGCAAAGAATTAAAGGGAAAAAATATATTATCATTGCTTGGAATTCCAAAAAAATTACTTCATTTTCTATATAACAGATTTACAGTTTGCATAAAATATGCATTATCTTTAATACAGGATAAAACTTTTGGAGCAGCTGGAGAAACTATTGTGGTTGAAGAACTTCTTGAAGGAGAAGAAGTTTCTGTAAGTAAATAACATAATAGAGGAGTCTGTTGAAGTCCATCCTATAATTTTATCATTCATGCACAGCGCAACTATCCCTTCTAAAATTTGTAATGTAAAAGTTTTCAGAAATCCAGTCAAGATAATTATTTTTATGCTTCTTTATTTCAGTGGAATAGTTTACGAAACACCACTGCTTAACTTTTCCTTATTGAAAACAATTGAAATTATATGTATTTAACTTTGACTATATTATTCCCACTTTGAACTTTATGCAAAAGTTTTGATTAAAAATGTAGAAAACCAAGTTCTTCCTATATGAATCACTGAAACAAAACAGGTGATCAAATATTGCCTTTTTTATCAATTAATCTTTACATTGGCTTTCTCTTGAATGTTTCCTATGCTGCTGGTGAAGAATTACCTTGTGGAAAGTTGGACAGCCAAGAAATAAATAAAATAAAATAAAAACATAAAATAAAATAATATAAATCCCTAAATGAAATCAAACCTTGGGTTTTCAGGAAATCCAGTCCAGTCTTTATTTTGGTCATTCACAAGCATAGCACAGACAGTCCAACAATTTGAAAAGAACAGTCAGAACCAGAATATTGGGCTTATCAAAATGAATATAAAATAAATTGATATAGTTTTGATATTGTATCAAATGAATGAAAATAAAATGGATTATGATTTTCAGTATTTATGCACAATTAGTGCTTACTTAGCCTTTCTCTGTAAGTACCATCTATTTTTTATTTTATTTATATTTTTTATTTTCGAATTTATACCCCGGCCTTCTCCTTGTTAGGACCCAGGGCGGCGCACAGGCATTATTAAAAACCATAACAAAAGACAATATATATTATTAAAAACATATTAAATTAAAATTTTAGACCCCCTATTTAAACCTTGTTAAAGTATGTGGGTATTGGACATTTTCACTTGTCAGTAATAATTCCTTAGGTAAAATATTTGAAATTATCTCAGAGTCTAATGAATTTTTTATAAAATGTGTTTATTATTTATGTATGTTGACTTTTATTCAGAAATGCCAGTGGAAATAAATCAAGAGTATATAAATATACTCTATACCAGGGGTCCCCAACCTTTTTTGCACCAGGGATCGGTTTCATTTTAAAGAAAGTTTTGCGGACCGGCTGAGTGACTCAGCAGTCATGTGACTGGGTGGGCGTGGCCAACTTGGAAAATGTGAAACTCACTTAACAATGGTCTTGGTTAACAACCAAACTTTTGGACTCAATTGTGGTCATAAGTTCTTTCTTTCTTTCTTTCTTTCTTTCTTTCTTTCTTTCTTTCTTTCTTTCTTTTTCTTTCCCTCTTTCTCTCTTTCTTTCTCTTTCTTTCTCTTTCCCTCTTTCTCTCTTTCTTTCTTTCCCCCTTTCTCTCTTTCTTTCCCTCTTTCTTTCTTTCTCTTTTTCTTTCTCTTTCTCTTTTTCTCTTTTTTCTTTCTCTCTCTTTTTTCTCTTTCCTTTCTGTCTCTTTCTTTCTCTCTCTCTGTCTGTCTTTCTTTCTCTCTTTCTTTCTCTCTCTCTCCCACTTTTTTCTTTCTTTCTTTTTCTTTCTCTCTTTCTATCTGTCTCTCCTTCGTCTGCCCATCTATCACTGTGTGTGTGTGTGTGTGTGTGTCTCGCATTCACGCACTTAATCACTCATTCTGTGTCTCTCTCTTTCTCTCCCTGTCTCTCTCTGTCTCTTTGTGTGTGTCTGTCACTCTGATTCCCCCTTCCCTCCCTGTCTCTCTCTGTGTCTGTGCCTCTCTGTCTGTCTGTCATCGTCCCTGCCCTGCCCCCACCCCCCGCGGAGCCTCCTCAGCCCGGCTCACTCGCCTTAGCCTGCCCCGGCCGCCCGGCCACCCGCTGTGCTTGATCGCTCGTTCACTCGCTCAGGCTCCTTCCAGGAGCTGAGAAGCCTCCGTGTGTGTGCGTGCGCGCGCGCGCGTGTGAGGAACGACAGTCCCTGGAAGACGACGAGTGGCCAGCATGCCGGCTGTGGAGGGAGGGAGGGGGAGGGAGGAAGGGAATCGCAGCACTCGGGAATCCAACCATCGAGGAGGGTGGAAGAGCCATACTCCAACGGCGCGAACAGCTCTCCCGCGCGCTCTGCCCAGGGGGCTGCTCCCTCCTCCTCCTCTCCGGCCCTGCGGCCCGGTGCCTACCAAGCCACGGACCGGCACCGGTCCGCAGACCGGGGGTTGGGGACCCCTGCTCTATACAACTTATCTCTTGTTATAAGCAAGATGTTACTTATAATTAAGAGTTGAATAATACTCAGCTGTGTAAGTTTAATATCATAGTTATTCCCATTGCATTGTTCTTATGTCCTACTTATTATTATTTTTTTGTTTTTTTTACAGTGCTTGTGCTTCACAGATGGTGTCACTGTGGCTCCTATGCCTCCTGCCCAGGATCACAAACGGTTAATGGATGGTGATGAAGGACCAAACACTGGTGGAATGGGTGCATATTGCCCAGCACCTCAGGTAACGTGCCTAACTATGTCAGATTTCCTTAGCAAGCTCAAGACAAGGCAATAATGGGTATTAGAATTCTGTATACTATTATTTACAATACAATACAATAGCAGAGTTGGAAGGGACCTTGTAGGTCTTCTAGTCCAACCCTTCTGCGTGGGCAGGAGCCCTATACCATTTCAGACAAATGGCTATCTAACATCTTTTTGAAGACTTCCAGGGTTGGGGCATTCACAACTTCTGGAGGCAAGCTGTTCCAGAGGTTAATTGTTCTAACTGTCACGAAATTTCTCCTTAGTTCTAAGTTGCTTCTCTCCTTGATTAGTTTCCACCCATTGCTTCTTGTCCTGCCCCCAGGTGCCTTGGAGAATAGTTTGACTCCCTCTTCTTTGTGGCACCCTCTGAGATATTGGAACACTGCTATCATGTCTCCCCTGGTCCTTCTCTTCATCAAACTAGACACACCCAGCTCCTGCAACCGTTCTTCATATGTTTTAGTCTCCAGTCCCCTAATCATCTTGGTTGCTCTTCTCTGCACTCTTTCCAGAGTCTCCACGTCTTTTCTACATCGTGGCGACCAAAACTGTATACAGTATTCCAAGTGCGGCCTTACCAAGGCACTATACAGTGGCATTAACACTTCAC